>OZ025294.1:395516082-396716082 GCA_964019185.1 Maratus speculifer | reverse complement strand
AACATGCATTTAACATTTAATGTAGCAATCTGAAAAAACTAGCCGGATGTAGCAAGTCACTAACTTTCTTTTATCTCATGCATGTTAATGCTTCGAAATTCGCTATCACAGTGCCAAAATTTAATGACAATCCATGCCCATCATGGATGCTCTAATGATATAAAATTCCGTGCATTAGTTCTTGAAGTAGGACTATTGTGAATATAGGGGAAAATGCAGCCTATAGGCACCACCGAAAGTGTGATTTACAGCAAAATATAATCGGCAATAATATTTAGTACGGTATACCTGAATCTGAAGTTTGGTGAAAATTCGTGCATTAGTTCTTGAGATAGAGCTATTGCGAGAATCGGGAAAAAATCAGCATAGCAGTGCCACTTGTAGGGCAATTGACACCAAAGCGTAAATAGAATCACTTTATTTCAAGGATTAACTGAATCTGAAATTTGATGAAAATCCGGGCATTAAATCAAGAGATAGAGCTGTTGCGGAAATCGTAAAAAAAATGAAGCATAGTAGCGCCACCTGAAGAGCGATTTACACCAAAATGTAAACAACATCAATTTACATCAGGTACTATTTAAATATAATTTTTTATTGAATTTCGTGCATTAGTTCTTGAGATAGAGAACCCACAAAATTTATGTTACTTAACAGTCAGAAGAAAAAAGAGTCACAGATTCACAAACAGACATTTTGTAAAAGCATATTTTTTGGAATCTCTGACCCTTAAAACGTGTAAATATATGTGACGATTTAAAAGTTAGGAGCCAGAGACATCAACGCCGGGTTTCCCTTTCACCGCAGAGAAGTCATGGCCACCGAGGAAAATAAATAAATAGATGTAGAGAATCCAAATAATTACTCATTGGCTGCTGTAAGTTCATTTATTTAATCCGTAATCATGAGTAAGGAAAAAGCTCCTTTTGCAAACATTCCATCATTATTTCAGCGAGCCGTACTCATCCAAGAAAAACCCAAGAATCCTCCCTCTCAACTCGAGGCTTCCATCTTTTAAATCTAAAAAGAAAATTCTGGAACATTCTGTAACCTCAAACCATCATTCTTTTATGTAAACAGAATTCTTGTACAGCTACGAGACTATTTTCCACAGACGATAAATTTATTTAAAAAAAATATTATTTAACCAATTTATAATCGACTCAGGATTTCTTAGGCAGACGATTTTTATAAATGATTAATTTTAAGAGAAAAAGAAAAGAAATGAATTTATTAATATGCACACTATCAAAGGTTGATGGCGGAAAAATAAATAAATAGATAAAATAAAATAATGATATTTTTTGAAAGGTATGGTTTTGGAATAAAGTTAATAAGACTTTCTTAAAAAGGGTTGATAAAAACATAGAAGAAATCAGTTTTATTTGGAATATTAAGAAATAAAGTTTTAATTAAGAATATTTTTAATTTAGAGCCATCTTTTTAAATTTACGCATACTGGAATAATGTTTTTTTTAAGGCAAATTAAGAATTTATATCGTCTGCATAAAGATTAACAGATTAGATTTTGAAACAAGATTTTAATTTAATAATTTGAAGTAAGTACGGAACATTATTATAAGAAAATTAAGATAGTATAAAGGTTAGTTTTGGCGAAAAATTTTTAAATTTGTAATATATATAACGTGTAAAGTAATAAATGGAACGAGACCATTTGATTTTATTGCCAATGTTATTTAATGGTTAATTTATTAATGCTTTTATTATAATAATTAAGTGTCACTGGGAGAAGTGAACGATAGTATTTGACTGGGAATTGTGTTTGCTCTCTGAATACTAATGCTATGTTTGAAATAGGGATAATTTACTTATTAAAATTGCACCAAATTTCACTTTTTGAATGGCAGCACTGTCTTTTGAAATTTGTGTAGGTGCTTACACATTATCCGAACAAGTTAAATCGATTGCCAGAAATGACTGTGAATAGCCAATTAAAATTAATTTTATCTATTTATAATAGAGTTCAAAAAATATGTAAATGTTGTATAGCCAACGGAAATACACTTTTTTACATTATTTATAATTCGTGGATGAAATGAGTGAAAGGAAATGAGTGAAAAAAAATAATATAAAATTTTATTTTTAGTTATATGAACAACGTAAAGTAAAGTAAAAAGGATAAAAAATGTACATTGAAAAAAAAAATGTAAAATTACTAAAATTTTTCTTGGAATCTGGTAATCCAAGAACTTTTTATGTAACGGCAATTACCACAAGTTGGAAATTGCACGTGAAGCGTAGCAAATGTGGTGCGTTCGTACGATAACGAAGTTTTAAAAATGTCACTCTCATATATCAACCTCATAAAATTGTAAATAATTACAATTAAAATGCGCACCAGACAATGTTCTCCCTATACCATTATGCAATAGAATACTTTTGTGTGGCCGTGTAAAACAATAACAAATGTTCTTTGCACCACAGATTACGCAAAATGTATATTATAATATGTACTTTATAGATGCATACCAATTTTATTACGTTCGAATGAGTGTAACACCATTAAAATGCATTTGAAACATTTTTCCCCATTAACCGTAATGTAACGGAACACTTTTGATTGTCCCTGTAGTTGAACTATGCATCCTATTTTGATAAAATTTGAAATAACCCGACAAAATTATGTAATAATTATGTATTTAAAATTCCAAACGATTAAAATTCATTTGAAACTTTTATCCCCATTGACCGTAATGTAACGGAATCCTTTTGATTGTCCCAGTAATTGATCTATGCATTCGATTTTCATAAAATTTGAAATGACTCGACAAAATTATGTAATAAATTTACGTTTTAAATTTCAAACGATTCAGTTGGGTAGTTTTTGCGTTGTTATATGCGGGCAGACGGACAGACTGAATGACAACAATAGGTGCTACGTATTTACATAATTACAAACGCACCTAAAAATTAATCTAACAGATACAGCAATGTGAGTAAAAAAAATCTGTAAGGTTATTAAGAATTTTTTAGGAAACTGGGATACCTAGAGCTTTTTAAATGACTTCATGTCGGGTTACAAATAAAATTTTTGTTAGATTACTGTAATTTTAGTAGGGTCCAGGAAGGGTAATTATGATCACTTTATACAATTTTCAGCATTATTATTTTTTTATTACTTCTTTTCTATTTGAAAAGCGATGTTTTTAGTAGATAGTAAGTAACTTTGACCCTTTAAGAATGCCCCTTAAAACCTTTAATTCTCATAGCCCCGCTTTTTTTTTAAAGTTCAAAGCATGGTTATAATTAACCCATCAAAAACTGACAGTCACAAAAGTTTGGGATAGTTAAGACGCAACACTAGTCGCAGAAAAAGACCCGGATGATAATGTTAAGTCTATTGGGACGTTCTTTTCAAATATCTCACTCAAACTTTAATCTTTTTACATGATTTTTCTTTTCTTTTTTTTTCTTTTTTTTTTTTTTTTTTTTTTTTTTTTGCATAAGATATCTGAGGATGATTAACAACCGGGCTAGTTTTTGCTTTTTCGATCTTGCTTACATATTTTTATATTATGATTGTTTCAATTTCATAACCGGTTCAAACCGGTTTTGAAAGTTAAAGTAATTTTTTTTTTCAAAGATCTGAAACCAAAATTGAAAAGGTAAAAAGTAGCCCGGTTGTGGATCGTCCTCAGCTATCCTATGCAAAAAAAAAAAAAAAATCCAAATCGCTATTTGAACAAAGTCTACCAAAATTCTTGATAAGCGGATTTGTCAGTTTGGTTTTCTAATGGTCTTAATTACGCCAAACAAATGTGTGCAATATATATATATATATATATATATTAAAATTTGAACGAGATATTTAAAAAGAGCGCCCCCATCATAAACTTAACATTATCATCCGGGTCTGTTTTCAGTGACTAATGTGGGGCCTTAAGACCACTATTGGGTAAATTGTGGCCATCATATTTCTTCTTTATACTTGCCTACACACATTTATTTGACGTAATTAAGACCATTATAAAACCAAACTGACAAATCCACTTATCAAGAATTTTGGTAGACTTTGTTCAAATAGCGATTTGGATCTCAAATGCTCCTGACTACCGATAAAGAACATCTAAAATGAAAAATACATTACGAGGTTAATATCTAAGCGTGCAACAAAATTTTACCATGCACAGTTTTGTCCATTAATGGCAGTGGTCATAATAAGCCTCTGGTCATAGTTATCCCACAAGACCATAGATTCTTTAACACATTCGCTGCCACTCACGCGCCATCGCGTGATATGGCGCCAACGTTAAGAGACCACTCACGCGCCAGAGCGTGAAGTGGGGTGATGTCGAATAGCCAGTCACGCGCTGGCGCGGAAAAATCTTTCACTGATTCTTTGTTATACAAAATAAATCGGGTTCTGGGAAAACTCCACTTCTACAGTGCGGCATTAACTATCATCACATCTTCAAGTAAGCGGCAGCTAACGTGTTAATAAAGTTACAGATTTTTTTAGTTTTGTGTACACTGAAAAAAAATATCTGTAATTTTATTGAAGTAAATTAACAAAAAACTGTATGTTACTACTTACTGTATGTTTCTGTGTACTGTACACAAAAATATGTAAATCTACAAAATTAGATTTTGTAAAGATACAGACTTCTGCAACTTTACAAAAGAAACTACAAAAATTTCAGTAATGTTACTAAATTTTTGTCTGTAAACTAAGTTGCAGTTACATAAAAAAGTTCTTGGCATCCCATGTTTCCTACACAATTCTTAATAACCTTGCATATATGTATTTTTTTATTTTCTCTGAAAATCTGCATCTGTTACACGAATTCTTGTTTTAGCCGTTACATAAAAAGCCCTAGAAATTCCAATTTCCTAGAAAATGTTTTGTAACTTTACAGATTTTTTTTTTTTTTTCAATGTACAACTTTTGTAGATTTAGATTCTTTTTAGGTGCGTTCGTAATTATGTAAATACGTCTGTGAAAAAAAAAAAAAAAAAAAAAAAAAAAAAAAAAAAAAAAACACGGACGATTTAACGGAAGTATTACTGGTAATCTGGACTCCAGTACTATTTACTGTTTTTTAGCAGAAAAATTTTCGTAAATAATCCGTTTTTTCAGAGTTTTTCCCGGAATTTACGGAAATTTTTCCGTTAAAAAACAGTAAATAGTACTAGCGTCTAGATTACCAGTAATACTTCCGTAAAATCGTCCGTTTTTTTTTTTTTTTTTTACAGTGTAGCACTTATATTTGTCGTTCAGTCCGTCCGCATTTGTAACAACTCAAAAACTATTCAACAGAATCGTTTGAAATTTAAAATATATAATTATTATATAATTTTGTCGAGTCATTTCAAATTTTATGAAAATCGGATGCATAGATCAATTACAGGGACAACCAAAAGTATTCCGTTACATTACGGTCAATGGGGGAGAAGCTTTCAAATGCATTTTAATGGTGTTACACCATTCGAACAAAATAAAATTTTTATGCATCTATGAAATACATATTATATTATACATTTTGCACAATATGTGGTCCAAAGAACATTTGTTATTGATTTACAAGGCCACACAAAAGTATTCCATTACATAATGGTATAGAGAGAATATTGTTTGGTGCGCATTTTAATGGTAATTGATTATTTACAATTTTATGAGATTGATATATGAGAGTGATATTTTTAAAATTTCGTTAGCTTACGAACGCTCCTCGTTTGCTACGCTTTACGTGCAAATTCCAACTTGTTTTCTTTATGTTCAGTGATAGATAAAATTTTAGTAAGTATACAGATTTCGGTAACATTACATTTGTAGAATTACAGATTTTTTTTTTTTCAGTATAAGTTTAAAAGAAAGCATATTGTTTCCCCTGACTGGTACCACATACGTGTTACAAAATGGCAGAAAAACCACTTTTCTAAAATGTATGCTTCTTCAATCGTGTATATTTATAAAGTCTATCGCCTATAATGAGAAAACTTTTCAACAATTCTATCTGAACAAAGTTTTTCGACACAGGCGACGAAAACTTTTTTATTTCAAGAAAAAATGTTTTTCCCTAGCGTTTTCTCCAATTCAAATAATGCATGTATTTTGCAAGAATGCAAACTTTTCTGTAAAAGAAAAGTTAAAGTTTGCATCAGAATTTACATTCTGCTGTTTTGACAAAAGTATACGCAAATGCTGTCTTATGATTGTGAAACGTGCTTCTGTAATGTATCTATAGTGTAAAGGACAAACATGTCTGTGCGCAACGTTGCTGTCATTCTATGAATGGCAACAGCAGATGGCAAAATTTAACTTTTATTTACTTTTATTACAATTTTTAAAATTTCTAAATATCGTACGTTTTTAGGCGTGTTCGTAATTATATAAGTACGTAGCGCTTATAGTTGTCATTTAATCTGTCTGTCTGTTCGCATATAACAAAGTAAAACTACCCAACCAAATCGTTTGAATTTAAAATATATAACTGTTGCATAATTCTGTCGAGTCACATTAAATTTTTTGAAAATCGGATGTATATTTTAATTACAGGGACTATCAAAAGCATTGCGTTACATTACGGTCAATTGGAAAAAAATATTTCAAGAGAATTTTAATGATGTTATGCTTTTTCGAATATAACAGAATAGAATTAATATGCATCTATGAAGTATATACTAAAAATACATTCTGTGCTCAATGTGTGGTGTAAAAAATATTTGCTATTCATTTACAGGCTACACAAAATTATTCCATTATACAAGGGTATAGGAGGATACATTATTTGGAGAGTGTTTTAATACTATTTCACATTTTATGAAATTGGTGTACGTTGCTGAGGTTTACTACAAATAATTTCCTGTATAATAAAAAACAGATAGTACTTACAGGGACACACAAAAGATTTAGTCTACTATTCTGTATCCGATGTACTGTATACTATTACACAGAGTTACAAAATAATCCCAGGTTCGAATCCTGGCCCGAATTTTTTTTACACATTTGGAAAATTTACATCTGTTTATACACAAAGGTCTGAATATTTTTAAAACTTTGTTATAGTACGAATGCACCTCATTTGCTACAGTCTACGTGCAATTTCCAACTTGTTAATTTTCCTATCTATTCGAATAGAGAAAAAAATGCATTTCCAAGTGCAATTTGTTCGAAAACTATATTGCAATTTGCTTGAAAACTGTATCACAATTTAGTAGTCAATTTTTTTTGTTTTTAAAATAATTTTCAAGGTTGAATTTTTTTATTGTTTTGTCGCACGTAGACAGATGATTACAAAAGATAAATATGTTTGAACTTACAAGAGTGAGGCTGAAAATAAATTTCCTCTGGCATCTGTAAAACTTTTTTTTTTTAAATAATTAAACATAAATTTCAACTATAAATATACAATGATTAAAACTTTTATTGTACCCAACCTCTGAAAAAAATTTTTTCTTACTACAATTTTGCCAGGCGGGGCTAGTGAGTGCTTAAGCCATCTGGTAGGCCTCCCCGCTTGGTTGACCTTGGTTGACAGGCGCGTATGAAAGTAAAACAAAGTAATGAG
Organism: Maratus speculifer; assembly: GCA_964019185.1. Classification (NCBI taxonomy): domain Eukaryota; kingdom Metazoa; phylum Arthropoda; class Arachnida; order Araneae; family Salticidae; genus Maratus; species Maratus speculifer. The sequence continues at coordinate 396,708,553 of OZ025294.1, read as the reverse complement.
ACGACACAATTTTTTTTCTACATAATTACCAAGTACTACATTGAGACATTTCGTCACCTGAGAATAATAAGGTTCTATCTGTGTTTTTGAAAAAAAAATGACTTATAGATGTGGAAACGTTCTATTTGTATCTATGAAGGCATTTTTGAATCAAAATAATGTTTTATATAATTTATATATAACATTACAATTATATTATGACACTATTTTAATCCAGAAATGCCTCCATTGATACAAATAGAACATTTCTATGTCGATAACTCAATTTTTTTTAAACACAGATAGAACCTTATTGTTCTCAGGTGACGATTTGTCATACCACTTGATAAACTGCAAATAGTTCTCCAGGAAAACATCAGGGCTTTGCATATACGTATTCTGATCAAAACTGCTTAGTTTCAGATTTATTTTTAAATTCATTTTTGCCCTCAAATGTACCAAACTTTCAAAATCTTTTATTTAAAAACTACACTATGTGCCGTGTTTGTCGATTTTTTGGTAAATATAGAAAATATTGCAAATAATGCTGTCAAAGTTGCCAATTTGAACAGAAATTTCTGAACCTGGAGATCGGGGAACGGAAAAAATGATGGAACTGAGAAAATAATTGCTTATAAATCAAATTCTAATGAATTCAGCGAAAATTGACATTTCTACATCACTTCAAAAATCACCCCAGCAAGTTTCATGTTTCTACTTTTAAAAATGCGTCTGAAAATTTCGAGCTGTTGAAGGTGGAAAATTATTTTTTCGAATACATCCTTAAATACTTCTTCCGTAAGCAAAGCCCTGACTTTTCCCTGGAGGACTTTTTGAAGCTTATCAAGCTGTATAACAAATGTCTCAATGTATTTCGTAATTATGTGAAAAAAAATAAAGGTATGTCTTATCTTTCAAGTCTCATTCTGCTTTTTTATTTTCATACACAACTCTGACTACAGGAGAAACTTATTTTCAGATTCCTCGTCGTAAATTAATATAAATAAAACTTTTCAGCAATTGTTTCCGACTTAAATTACATAATGCAATTTATATCAATCCATAAAAAATGTAAATAACATACAAATTTAAGACATGTAATCGAATTACAATTAAATCATTCAAATTATCAAAATGAAAAAGACTAGTGATATTTGGAAATTTTTTCGACTGTTAACTCTTGACATGAGGCCAATAAGAAAGAGAAATAAGGAATAATAAAAATATGAATAAGAAATTTCTTTTAATAAATTTGAAAATTTTGTGTGAATACATTATTATAAAAATTATTGTTGATATTGTTATTGAAAAATCTGAAAAGCCTCTAATCTAGCGGTTCCCAAACTTTCTCGCTACGCGACCCACCTTTCAGTGAAGAAAATTTTCGCGACCCACCCAAGATAAAGTTGTATATCAGTATACCTATTTTTTTACGATCTCTATACACTCGGCTATCTTATCCTATGAAAAACGCATTCGTACATTATCAACAAAAACAAGAATTTGTAATCTGTGTGTAAGTGAATATCATTAAAATTAAAACAATGCACAAACTACAAAGAAAGCTAAAAATACGTTTAATATTATGAAAATATAACTTTATAATCAATGAGATTTCTGGTCCTGGTGTTTTCCAATGTGTGGAATATATATTAACTCGCGGTTTGTCTCAGTGCTTGTCTTTCAAAAGCAGCAAAGTACAAAAAGCATGTTCTCATAAGCACGAAGTGTTGAATTTTATCAAGGACCTCAAAGCTGATTTAAATATTTCTGTATATTCTGTTCGTATCTATATTAATATAGAAGGGAACTAAGAATTTTTTCTTGACAGATTATTTCCTGTTGAAATTGATATAATCTTTTTAAAATGATGAAATAAAAAATATATTTCGATGTCAAACTTCGATTGTTCCGCGACCTATCAAAACAACTGCCGCGGCCCACCAGTGGGTCCCGACCCGTAGATTGGGAGCCGCTGCTAGAGGTCTGCACGGGCCGGAATTTCCAGGCCCGGCCCGGCCCGTAGGAAAGTTATTTCGGCCCGGCCCGGCCCGTACAAAAATCAGCGAAAACAGGCCCGGCCCGTTTTGGCCAGTTACAATTTCTACGATTTCTAAAATATTCAGATTTTTATCATATAACTAAGATTCCTTTAAAGAATACTGCATACATATCTATGGAATGATTTTACAGTATATTTTACAGCAAATACACATTAACGACATTAATGATTACTTAGATTCTTAGACTTTCAACATTCGAATAAAGATTCATTAAAAAATTAATATGGCTTAGAGTAAAAGAAAAAAGAAAGAAAGCTAAAAACATCGTTAATTTTGAAGCTGTTTCATAAAAAAAAGATTTATAAATATATTTCTATATCATTTTATTATAGGTTTCAAATCCAAATTCATTCTTAAATTCAAAGAAGCTCCTTTCTGATACATTTCTAAATTAATTTTTTTTTCTCAGAAACGCATAAGATTAGCAGATATCTTTATTCAGAAACTATATAATCGAATGGCGTTATCCATTTTTTGATACAAGCAATTTAAGAATACTGCAAACAATAAAATACTGTCATAATTAGTGTTTTGAATAGAATTTCCGGAAGCAATAGCAAGGGAAGGGAGAAAAACCTGCAATCATTTCAGAAACTATTATATCTCAACAAGTATTTTATTTACCAAAAATGAAAAACGCTATTCGATTCCAAATACCTTCAATAGTTAGGCTTATCACTTTTATACTTTAACTATTAAAAATTAAACAGAAAATGTGTCAAACTTCCGCATTATCGAGAAATTAATTTAAAAATCATCAAGAAGTATATATCCGAAGACTAAGCTAACACAAGTTCTTTATCGCTGTTAATAATTTTACAAATCATGTTTTCTGCCAATAATTAAGACTAGTACCGGTCCAGCCAGTCTGTATGTAGAAAAATAATGCAAGCGTGATCTCGGACCGGCATGAGTCAGCTAAAAAAATATTAAAACGGGTTACACATAATGTAATTCTCCGATGCCGATACACTGTGCATTTTTATATTGATGCTGTCAAACTAGTATGGCCACATTTATACTTATTCTCGTTAAAACCATTTTCGTTGAAAATAGCTCATATTTTATCGTTTCTGCTTAAATCTTAAAAACGGGCCGGCAGGCCCGAAAAATTTTTTTTTCGGCCCGGCCCGTCTGGCCCGTTCATTTTTTTGCCGGCCCAGCCCGGTCTGTTTATGTTATTTGTCGGCCCGGCCCGGCCCGTTGAAAAAACTATTCTAAATCTGCCGGCCCGGCCCGTTAGAAAATTCGAAACGATTCCGCCGGCCGGGCCCGTGCAGACCTCTAGCCGCTGCGTCTAATCTATTAAGAAACATATGCGTATTTTCCCCTGCATTTTATAACGGTCTTGCCCGCTCTGGAACACCTTATAATAATTAAAGGTTGAAAATTCTAGATGAATAGTGCTAAACTACAAACTGCATTATTTTAATTTGACTAAATAATAAAACTTGAATGTCAAAATATTTGCATTTTTATTAAAACAGTTAAAAATTGCTTTTTATATAAGGTGGTCTGGTGTAATAATGCCAGGCGGGGTAATAACGCAAAGTGCTAATATTTTGCATAATTATGAAATAATCTGGTAAATGACACCCATGTGCTCTGTGCAGAAGGGTTTTGATGTGTCATATAAATCGCAAAAAACAGCTTCAAGTTAATTTGTTTCATTTTTAGGTCTTATTGTTTTTACAAGCAACTAAAATTAACGCTTGATCTAAAATTTGCGAGATACCTTTTGTGATGTGAAGACTATGTTTTTTATCCGGAAATACTTTATTAATTACATAAATTTGTAGTACATTTCATGGACTTTCAAAATGTTGTTGAAGATTTTGGATATCTTCTCGAGATAATTTGTAATTTAAAATGTACAGCGCAATAACTATAACGGAGTAATAACGCCAATCCTTGGCATTAATACCCCGGTTGATTCCCTACAGTGGCCGAGCTACATCCTAAACACTGATTCAAATAAACACAGTTAAAACTGTGCAATGTTTCTAATAATTCTATTTAAGCGGTCCTTTTTAAGCAAAAAGAAGCTCACGTTCTGATATTCTTTTACCTCATCCTCCTCCCACACCACACCTTTATTTTTCTTACACTTTCACAAAAAATTGAACATTTTCAATAGCTTAGAATGCAATTTGTCAATTTCTAAGTTTGTAGAGTTTGTATTTTTAGAATCGGGCGTCTACATGCAATTATTCCATCTTATTTCATAGTTTTGTTTGCATGGCGTTATTACCCAAATAGGTGGGTAATAACGCCAAATAGCATTGGTCAAGAAATTACGCCATTACATTTTATGAATACATATCTGTTAAATTATTTTTTTTTATATACAGCTCATATTCAAAATATTAGAACAATTGAGAAAAAGTAATAAGAAAAAATTATTTGTCATTTATTTATTTTTTATACTAAGTAAATGCAATTAAATTTCTTATAAATTAAATCTGGAATGTTTAGATAAGATTTTAACATTTATAAAATATAAAATACAGTACAATAAATTAGGTATACAGCTTCCTTAAACACACCAGAATATTAGAATAAAATTTAAATTGGTTCAAAATATTAGAATATTTTATTTTACGCAACAATATTACCTTATGAATATGAAGTAAATGGTAGTTAATATTTTGTAGCATCCCCTTTAGCTTTCATAACAGCGTACAATCGATCTTGCATACTCTATACAAGGTGTTTACAAACATTTCTATCAATATTAGCCCAAATAGACTTTATACGTGCCACTAACTCAGTTTTACTTGAAGGAGGATTTTCTTGAAGTTTTTTCTTCATTATACACCATAAGTTTTCGATGGGATTAAGATCTGGTGAATTTGGTGGCCAAGGAAGTTGGCGGAACCAATTCTTAGTTGACACCGAGGTATGCGGGGACGCTAAATCTTGTTGAAAGATGAAATCATCTTCAAATAAATCTTCTGATGATGGAATCATGTAATATTCTAAAATTTCTTGATATATCAGAGAGTTAACCTTTTCGTAGACAATGCATAACTTTCCAGGTCCTTCTGCACTCATACAACCCCAAACCATGACACTAGCAGCAAATTTTACGGAATGTTTAAGGCATTCTTTATGAAATGCTTCTTGCTTCATTCTCCAAACTCGAATACCTTGATTACCATATGAAACACAAAACATACTTTCATCACTAAATAATATATTTTTGTTCAATCTTCATTGCTCCATAAACTTCTTGATTTACATCAATTCAATCTTATACGCTTTTGTCTTGCAGTCATGAGAGGTTTTGTTTTCGGTACAAGAGATTCAAATTTAAATTTATGGAGACGTCTTAATGTTGTCGATGTAGAAACTTCAACTCCTTCTTCTTTCCATTTTCGGTGCAAGAATCGCACACTTTTAAAACGGTTTTTCTTAACTATACGCTTCAGTTTCCTGTCATCTCTAGCAGGTGTTTTTGGTTTTCGGCCACCATTTCGGCGATTATTTTGAAATTTTCCAATTTTTGAATATTGTGTTAGTATTTTACTAACGCTCGATTGCGAACAATGTAAATAATTCGCTATAAAACATTGATTTTTACCGTGCCCATACAAATCAACCATACGAAGTTTAGTAGATTCAGGAATATCACTCATACGGCCCATTTTAAGACGAAAAAGAAACAAACTGCAAAAAAGAATACTGATTTTAAATAAAATAGTCTGAATTTAATCAATGATGCCACCAGTTAAGAATTGGTAATAATTATAGGAGAATTAATGTGAAATATTCTAATATTTTGAACCACTTGAATAAATATTCTAATATTTTGACTTTTCAAAATAATTTTTTTTGCAATTAATCTTTCCAAAAATGATATTAAATTTAAGATAACAAGTAAGTTTAATCAACAATAAGTTCTTAATAAAAATATCGTTTGCATATTTTCATTAAAAGACATTAAATTACCAAACGATATTTTCAATTTCTAAAAAAAAGGTAATTATTCTAATATTTTGAATATGAGCTGTAGATAGTAAATGAGTTGCTGTATCAAATTATATATTTGTTTGAAAAATACAATCTAAAACTGAGCCGTGAAAATTGGTAGTACCTTAATGTAGCGTTATTACCCCAGGGTACCTTATGTAATACAGTTGCCTCATGTTTACAACTTTGTAAGCATGTTTATTTAAAAATATATTTCAAATCAGACTTTGATATTGCGAATTTTTTTTTTGTTTGTTTGTTTTGATGAAACTTCAGTTAGAGTAGCTCAAGATTCATATGGGTCTTGGAATTTTTAGACAGAAAATTCCTCGGCACCATATTTTCTTATAAAGAATCTTTTCTTAAATAAGGCAAAATTTTACAAGTTTAAATTATAAATCTCTATAAATAAAAGGAATAAAGAGGATAATTAATTAATTGAGGCACAGATAGGCTCTCAAACAGTGAATGCATTGCATTTGAGTGTCATATTTTTTTTCTTTATATTTTACACAGCTTAGGTAAACGCAGAAGAAATATAAAACAGATAATGTATTTATCACAAAAAATCGTCTGCTAAGAAAATCTTTTTTCATTTTGAACTCTATAAATAAAAGGAATAAAGCAGAAGAAATATAAAACAGATAATGTATTTATCACAAAAAATCGTCTGCTAAGAAAATCTTTTTTCATTTTGAACTTCTATAAATAAAAGGACAGATAGGCTCTCAAACAGTGAATCGTCGAATATAATTGAAGAACAAATGGAAGAACAAATGGAAGAACAAATGGAAGAACAAATGGAAGAACAAATGGAAGAACAGATGGAAGAACAGAAAGAAGAACAGATGGAAGAACAAATGGAAGACCTCTTCATTAACAATAAAAAAAGATATGCAAACGAAACCCCAGAACACCGAGAAGAAAGACTGGCGAAGAAAAGAGAGCAGAATAGAAAAAGAAGAGAAAATGAGACAGATTGAGAAATTGGTGGTGTCAGTGGGCGGTGGTGAGACAGTATGTATTATTCTATATAATGTTCTATATCCTTAATTATTTGGTAAGTAGTGGACAGACTGGAAAGCCAACCACATTAAAAAATGGGTGGGGCCTAATAGAGATCGCCTTCACGTGGTGGGTCCCGTCTTCGACTGAATGATCTCTCATTAATTATAATTTAAGAGTTTTCACTCCGATAACGGGCTATACCTAGTATTTTCATAATAAAAATACAGAGGTTTTGCATCTGAAATTTTCTGATCCGTGCGAACCTTGTAGTAATTAATCATTTAAGATGTAGTATTTTTAAATTTATGTTTATGAAAATGCTGTATTTCAGCTGTAGACTGTTTATTTTTTGCTAAATTTTTATCAGAATCTGACCGATGTTGATTCATGCGTATATGAAGAGGACCAGAAGTTTCACCAATATATTTCAAATTGCAAATGTTACACTTTATACTATAAATTACATTAAAAGCCTTACAAAAAATAGAAATATGAGGATCTGATACGATTTGTGACTGAGAAGCAAATGGACAAGTTTTACATCGGATATCAGAACATTTCTGAAAATATAATTGAGGAGGAGGAGCATGTATATGGAAACTGGATGACGGTCCAGGAGTAACCCTATTATTGCTCCTGTACCGGGCACTACACTGCAAAGAAGCATTGTGTATCTTGCCAGGATCGAGATTTTTACTAAGTACTGCCATAATATAAGAGAAAATACAAATATAATAAAAAGATAAAAATAGAAAAATTACAGTTAAATAATCGAGTATCTTGACTAATATAATTTACTAAAGAAAAGGATCTAGAATAATACAACTATAAAATGAAAATAGATACAATATGTACAAAGCTTTAAAGCAATACTCAAACCTCCAAAAGGAAACAATACACGACCATAATACTACCAACCCATACCACATATAAAAAGAATCATAGTACTTACTCACAGTACAATAAATGCAAAATCACAAAATCGACTCATTTAAAAATGAAAAAATCACCGTACATAATAATCCACAAACTTATCCAATTAACATCTCAGCACAATGCTCACATTGTTACTACATTTCACATAGGCTTAACGGATCATAATTTCATTGTATTTATTTAATATAAAAAATAATAAATAATGATAATTTCAATGTATTACTTTAATATTAAAAAATAATAAATAATGATAATTTCAATGTATTACTTTAATATTAAAAAATAATAAATAATGAATATTGATTATGACATTTAATATACCATATATCAAGACAATGAATTAAACATAATAGCAAAATTAACAGTTAAAATATTATAAAAATACCACATATAATATTCATGATGAAACGTTTTGCAACTCTTAATGGAAATCCTATTAAGTGGTAACGGAAAACTACATTGTAGAAATCTCACAGACAATACACAAAGGTTATGCGGATAGCAGCAATTACCTATGCGCACCATATTTATAAAATTGCTATTAGCAACGGATGTTATATATTAATTATATATAAGATACCACAATAGGAAAAAATTCATTATGACTATTCAAAATGAAAAGATATCAATTAAATATCAATTGTATACATTCATAATTACACGCGCGGAGCAGCATATATATATACACTGGTGTCCAAAATTTAAGCATAATTGGTAATTAAGTAATTATTTTTAAGTAATGAAAGAAATATGAATCGGTATGTGCTGAAACTCCAGGTGTGTAAACAAAATAGTACGCGTCACATATTTTCGCGAAGAGTTTTCCCCGAAATCGAACAGGGGACCGTCAACAAATTGAAAAAGAACGAAGATCTTTTGGATAACCCTGTCAAAACTAATGTAGCAAAAGCGTTCAAACTGCACATTATGATTAATTGGCTTATTGTAATGTACTGTGTTAATTTTTACAAGGATAGCATGTATACTCGTAGAGAAATTAAGGTTTTTATAAAAACAGTCCTAAATTTTTCCAAGTTTTTTGCTTATAATTTGCAGAGTTCTTATTATAAAATAATGTTCTTTTCTGAAAATATGACAAACATCATTGTACACAATACCCTGCCATCAGAATTTAAAAATAATAAAAATTGTATGAAAAATGAGTATGTTTAGTAAATAATTTTTCATTGCGCATGCGTCAACGATATCAAAATGTCATTTGCATATTGTGTTAGCTAAATGTATAGAGCAACTTCTGTAAAAGTTTCAAAAACATAGCTTGAAAATTCTGAAAATGGGAGCCTATAGAATCAACTCAAAATCCGTTATTCCTAAAGGAAGCAAAAAAAATCAGGGGTTTTACCTAAATATAGTTGTACGTGCAATATTGTGTAGGCACTAAACAATGGAATATGGATACAGCCCCTCATCTTTTTGCTTCATTTAGGGAATAAAGGATTTTGATCTCATTCTATCAACGATAGTTTTCAGAATTTTTAAGCTATGTTTTTGAGACTTTCACAAAAGTTGCTCTATACATTTAACTAACATAATATGCAAATGAAATTTTAATAGCGTTCACGCATGCGCAGTTAAAAATTATTTAGTAAACCTGCTCACTTGTCATACAATTTTTATTATTTTTTAATTCTGATGACAGGGTATTGTGTACATTGATGTTTGTCATTTTTTCAAAAAAGAACACTATTTTATATTAAGAACTCTGCAAATTATAAGCAAAAAACTTAGGACTGTTTTTATAAAAACCTTAATTTCTCTACGAGTATACATGCTATCCTTGTAAAAATTAACACAGTACATTACAATAAGCCAATTAATCATAATGTGCAGTTTGAACGCTTTTGCTACATTAGTTTTGACAGGGTTATCCAAAAGATCTTCGTTCTTTTTCAATTTGTTGACAGTCCCCTGTTCGATTTCGGGGAAAACTCTTCGCGAAAATATGTGACGCGTACTATTTTGTTTACACACCTGGAGTTTCAGCACATTCCGATTCATATTTCTTTCATTACTTAAAAATAATTACTTAATTACCAATTATGCTTAAATTTTGGACACCAGTGTATATATATATATATAGCGGCATTTTTTCTAAACATTTAATTTTTTATAGTTACTGGAAAATATTAAACTTTCTGAGTTTATTAAAATCAGAGAAAAAAATAGTTTGTTAAATTTTTAAATCCGGAGGCGGTACATTTCCTTTTCGGGCTACTGCAAAGCAAATTCAATAGTGCTTTCGTTTAACCGTTTTAGATTGAATTTTAACCCACAAATCTAAAAATAAAAAATAAATAAAAAATAACTTGAAAACTAATTTCTATGAAAGATTTTTGGGAAAAAAGCGCCCTGTCGTCAATTTAAAATTCTAAAATGTGCATTCTCTTCGTGTTTAATTATTTTAAGTTTGTTAAAATGCGCTTTTCAAAATTGATTAAAAAGAAAATTTAGTCAGTTTAAATTCCAAAGTTCAAGGAAAGCTTTTTTATTTAAATTTTTTTTCATAACAATTGAATTGAAAATATGTATAGTTGATTTCTTCTTCAAATAAACACTAAAATTTTAAAATATTAGTTTTAAAATCTTAAGCCCAATTTCAAGTTGATAAATTCTATCCAAAATACACTTAAAAATTATTTATTTGCCTACAGCAAATAATTCAGGAAATATCCAAACAATTAATTATGAAAAGAAAATTCTAGTATGAATTATATTAATCCAGTCACATTCTAATTATCTTTTAACAACAGAAAAATTCTAATAATAAATTAAACTTATTAATTGAAACTTGGAGGAATTATAACAGCATCGATAAAATTACCTTATATCTTATAAAAATATCAACACACAGCAGAATTAGCTTCATAACCCATTACCTGCATTAAAAATCGTTTACTTTCACAGCCCCACTAGGAGAGTGAGGATTTCTTCAGAAAATCTTAAGATTAATTTTAGTGGGGTCGTTAGAGGGGTGGGGGGGAGAATCTTAGGTGGATCTCGCACATTAGTAAATATAGGTGTTTCCAAAGAGGGCACCATCCCGGTCTTTTTTTACACTTTTTATACAGTACTCAGTTTACCTTTTTTATGCATAATGTTAAATAGTTACACTTTTTATGCATAGTGTTAAGTATTAAGATCTACGCAGATAGCACTAACTTCTTGCGCTATCTTTGATCTTTCGTTTCGGCGCTTTGATCTAAAAGAGCACTTTCAGTGCACTGAATCCGAACTTCAAGAGAGAAATCCAACGCGAAGTCAGTTGACAGCTTTACGACTGTAGATGTGGGGAGATAAAAGTTCCCCTTCCTTTGTAAATTTGGGAGGGTCAGCCCCTCAAAAATCATTTAAAGAGATTTTACCCTTGTTTCGTTCGGTCAACAAAGATTGATTGATTGCTCTTTAGTGTAATAAAAACTAGTGCTGTTCGCTCCGAGCCTTAAATACGCCCAGAGTACTTTTTTTTTAACTGGAAACTTTATACGGAAAGTTACCGCTTCTTAAAACGGAGTTTTCCCTTCTTTTATTTCCGAAAACGGAAAATCTACTAACGGAATGGTAAAAGTCCGGCAACTTTGCTTCCGTGAATTTTTATCCGTGAATTCACAGATTTATTTTTGACAGTACAATCAGAAGAAAATAAACGGAAGGGAAATAGTGAAGCAAATAGAATAAGAACAGAGTGAAAAAATTCAAGGGGTAAAAATAAAATTCAAATGTAAAATTAGGGTAAAAAAATGCAGTGTTTAGCAAGAAATGACAAATAATAATAATAAATGCAAACATACAAAATAAAGGCAAATGCAATCGTGATTTAAGTTAATAATCTATGCAAATATAAAATGTAGCAACAAAATTAAATATCAAATGCTAATATCAAAATTATATATTAATAATAATAAAAACAAGTTGGAAATTGCACGTGAAGCGTAACAAATGAGGTCCGTTCGAACTGTAAGTATTAAAATATTCAGATCTTGCTGATATAGTACAGCGTACTTTGGATACAGTATAGTGGTCGAAATCTTTGTGTTCCTGTAAATATGCAGGGAGTAATTTTTATTATACTTCATTAACATATATCTTATTTATAAAATGTGAAGTAGGTTAATATAATTAAAACACGCCCCAAACAATGTTTCCCCGTATAACATTATTTAGTGGAATACATTTATGTGGCCCTGTAATTTAATAATAAATATTCTCTGCATGCCACATTGTGCAGAATGTAGATTTTAGTACATACATCATAGATTCATGTCAATTATATTATGTTTAAATGATTGTAACACCATTAAAATGCATTTGAAACATTTTTTCCCATTGATCGTAATGCAATGGAATACTTTTGATTGTCCCTGTAATTGTTCTATGCATCCGATTTTCATAACATTTGAAATGACTCGACAAAATTATGTAATAATTAAACGTTTTAAATTTCAAACGATTAAAATGCATTTGAAACTTTTTTTTCCCATTGATTGTACCGAAACGAAATACTTTTGATTGTCCCTGTAACTGATCTATGCATCCGATTTTCATAACATTTGAAATGACTCAACAAAATTATGTAATACATATACGTTTTAAATTTCAAACGATTAAAATGCATTTGAAACTTTTTTCCCCATTGACGTAATGTAACGGAATCCTTTTGATTGTCCCTGTAATTGATCTATACATCTGATTTTCATAAAATTTGAAATGACTCCACAAAATTATGTAATAATTATATATTTTAAATTTCAAACGATTCGGTTGGATAGTTTTTGCGTTGTTATATGCGGACGGACAGACGGACAGACGGACGGACTGAGCGACAACAATAGGTGCTACGTATTTACATAATTACGAACGCACCTAAAAATTATTATTATATGGGTGAACTAAAGAAGTTTTACTAAGCTTCAGAAATAGCAGTAGCATCCGATTTTTCATTAATTCTATTTATTCACTAGCTGACCCGCCCGGCGTTGCCCGGGTGCGTGATAATAATATCAGACGAACCTGAAATTTGTGATTTTATCTCTAATTCGAAATACGTGGCCACTGACTGTGAGAAAAATTGGTTTAAAAAAATAAACAACTGAATTTAGAGTAACAAATATTTAAAACGACTTCAATGGGAAACGGAGGAGGAAATATGTGTTCAACAATTGCGCAATTTTCGCGTTAAAATGCTGATTTTATCCATAAATATCCTTGTTCAGTCACATAACTTTTTTTTTCACCTCGAAATCCTAAGTGTAACATTTTAATTTTCAAACAAATTATATCTCTCCTAGATCCGACTATACCTTAATTAAAATCGATAATCAATGATTAGGTAAAAGGTTAATATATAGTAATGTAGTTTCAGAACCATAGAACAAAATTAAGTATATTTCAATTAAAACGTGTGTAATATTCAACCTGTGGATAAAATCCTAACCCTAACCTAATTGTAATGTAATCGCAACCTATGTGTATCCTAACTGCAACTTAACCTGAGCCAAACTTAAATATATCATAAATGTAACCTAGTCGTCACCTTATCATAACTTATCAATTTTCTGACCGTAACCTAACTACAATTTACCTTAAACTAACTGTAACTTAATCATAACCTAACTATAACGTAACCGGAATTTAAATATAACGTAAGACTAACCGAAATATAATTGCAACCGATCTATAACCCAAATGTAACCTAACTGTTACCTAACCGTAGCCAAATTCTAAATTAATTAAAATTAACACTAACTATTAACTAACAATTCTAACCGCGTACGTGTTACAAAGTACTTTAGTTCCACTTTTCACCACTACGGGGCGCAGTATATTTTGTACGAAAATCTGATATGGATCACCGCCACCTGCGGTCAGATATAATAAGCTTGCAATGCACGATTTCCAGAGTGCTTTAGTTTCACTTGCCATCACCAGAATAGGCATTTTTTCGTAAACAAACCTAAATTCGATCGATAATCCGATTTTCATTCTTTCCGTAGATATATTACCCAACGGGATGGGGATACAAATAGCAATTTATGAAATTTGTTGAAATTTCTATTCAGAAATAATGATAACCACCACGCAATTAAGAGACCAATATTAAAAATTAGAATCTCCTACACTGCTGCTGCATGCTCTGTAAAATATGTTAGTTCTACTTTTCACCTCCAGGAGCTCACTAATTCCTTCATAAACCTATATCCGAAGGACAATCCAGTATTAAGCGAATTCGTACATATATTAGTCGAGAGGGCGGTAAAATCTAATAAGAATTTAAGAAATTTAATGAAATTATTGTTCGGAAATAACCACTACTTATAAATTAAGGATGAAATATGGTCTGTGCAAATATCCTACACAGATTCCCATTACCTGCAGCACTGTATGGCAGGTGTGCGTTAAACTCGGAACAGTTTTTAGTATTTAAAAGCGAAAAAAAAAGAACAATGAAAAAATGTGTTTAACAATAAAAAGTCATGCATCAAGTACAGATTATGAAACACTATCCGATACATTCAGTATAATGTAAAAAACTGCACCGTTTAAAAATTTAAGATATTGCGTCTCATTTCATCATGTGAAAATATATTAAGCATTTCAAAACCAAATTTCAGCTGTTTTCATCTGCATTCGGAAAATGATCCGAAAATTTTAGAAGCCCTGTATATGATACATCGATAGGTACATATTAACAACATGCATTCCAAAATTTAATTCATTTAAGAGATACACATATTTCAATTGAAAATTCCCCGTCAGCAATATCCTCTAATGAGGAGAATGGTAGGCAAATACTTTTGTGCTGTCCTGTATATGATGTATAGAATTTATATGTAAAGTGTAATGTGGAAAAAAAGTATTTACATTTAAAAGCGTATACCGAATTTTAAAACGTACTCTCCAGCAATTATTAAGCAAAGACAGTATTGTAACCATTTCTTTTGTCCCTGTAAATTTATTTTAAAATGCTGTAAATGCTCTGTTTTAACGTAACCGTAGTTAAATTAATTGATTTATATTAGTTTGAATACATTAGAAATAGCGGAATGTCATTAAAGTACGCTCCAAACGATTTTTACCCATATATCATAATGTAATCGAACTCTTTTGAATGTCCCTGTAAATGAATCATTAGTCATACATACTTTATAAGCAATACCAAACACGCTTTGGTGACCCTAAATAATCCTTATCAATTGCATGAAAATCCGACTATAAATATAGTAGGATTTTCATGCAATTGATATAAATCTTATTTAGGGTCACCAAACGCGAGAGTTTAGAGCGTGGACAGACGGACCGACAAACCAAATGCATAAGCACTTTTCAATTCTCTTGGAAAGTGCTAAAAAGACAGATGTTTCTTAAACTACGATAGTTTACTATAATCACTATGTAAAAATACTCGATAACCGCTTCCAAGTCGCCAATGCTCCTTTATCTTTAGAAACATCCGAAAACAATTTATTTTCCATTTGCAGTTTATTTAATATATAAAGCATTTCAAAACCGAATTTCAGCTGTTCCCATTTACATTCGGAAAATTATCCGATTTTTTTAGGAACCTTGTATATGATATAGAGATTTGTAATGCAATATGCATTTCAAAATTTAATTCATTTAAGTGGTACATATATTTCTGAAAATTAGCCTTCAGCAATTTCCTCTAATAAAGAAAATGGTATGCGACTATTTTTGTGCAGCCCTGTATATCAAATATAGATTTTATATACAAAGAGTATTATGCAAAAAACTAATTAAATTTAAAAGTACATACCAAATTTTTAAACGTACTCTCCAGCAATTATTACGCAAATACAGTACTGTAACTGATTTCTTTTGTGTGTCCCTGTAACTCAATAAAAATAGCTATTATTTGTGTGTTTAATTTAATCGTAGTGAAAGCAGGTGATTTATAGCCGTTTCAATACATTTGAAATAGCGAGATCTTAAAATACTCGTCAAACAATTTTTCCGTATATACGGTAATGCAATCGATTTCTTTTGAGTGTCTCTGTAAATGAACCAATATTCGTACATATTTCATATGCAATACCAAACATGCTTTAGTGATCAAATATGCTTTATCAATTGAATATATTTACGGGATTTACAGTATGGACAGACGGACAGACAAACCGAATGCATAAGTACTTTTCAACTTTGTGATAAAAAATACTTCTGAGATTAATATATATATATATATATATATATATATATATATCATTGTAACACGCGCTTTCCAAAGGAATAAAAGAAAAAAAATAGACTCACGCGTCACGTGACCTGAGTTTTGCTAAATTAAAAAAAAAAAAAATGTAGTTGTAATATTTCTCGTTTAAAAGAAATCTGGCAACACTTGTTCTATTAAAAAAATGTTCTATTCTTGGTAATGTTAAAAAGTTGGTTCATAGTGGCGTGCGCCAGAATTATGTAAAAGCTTTATTTGTATATAATGTGTGTACGTTAGTGTTATATTTGTAAGTGTCGTCTTTTCAAGTAATAAAAAGTTTATAAAGAAGAATGCAACCCCGAGATATTTATTAAGATAAGGTATCACTTCTTTCTTCTCTTCTACATTTGTAAGACGACTTCTTACAAAATGGCTACCCAACGTCTGGCTACGAATCAATTTCAAAGTATTCAGCTATCTTAGTTCCAGAAAAGTTCGATATTTTTATAATGAAATATGATTAATAAGAATGCAAGAAAATGGCACAAGCAGTCGTTGCTGTTTTGTTTGTGAAATGTGTTCTTCAATGCTGTGAAAAAAATTTCCACGGAATAATCATATGCCAAGCACCATTTTTATTTGTTTGCGATATATGTTCTCAAATTTAATCTTGCTTCGATAACGCCATTTATATTTGTTTGTGAATTCTACGTTTTCTATGCTTTAAAAAAAAAAAAAAAAACTTTCATTTCTTGTGCCTGCAGGTGTAACTCAACAAATATTTATTTAATCTTCAAGTTACTTTCTTAAAATGGATCCATATTTTTATCAAAAGAATGCATTCTTTCCACAAGTGTCTATATTTTGTTTTCTATTTGTAAAATTTTTCATATTTTTAGTTTTAATTTATTGATTTATTTTACAGCTCATTTATATATTGTGTAATTCCCCTACCCTCCCCATGCTTATATTTTTTATTCTTTTGTTTATTTTCATTCTCTGCATGCATGTTTAATTTTTATCTTGATAAACTAACAAATTTTCTTACTTCGAATTAAAAAAAAAAAAAAAAAAAAAAAAAAAAAAAAAAAGTTGAGAAATAATGAAATAAGTAATTATTTGTGTTGATATTATTTTTCTTTTCTTTTTACAAAAAGGGAAATAAGTTGAGAATGAAAAAAATATATTAAAATACATTGATACCATCAATACAAGTGTCATACGGTATGTGTTTATTAATTATTTTTTTTTTGTTTTGTTTTGTTGTTGGTTTCGCAAGGTAACAGAATTTAATTAGAAATTTTATTTGAGTGTTCTATTGTTAGTTGCTTTAAGCATTTAATTTAGAGTTCTTGATATATTTTGAAATAGCATTGAATACGATTTTTAAAACAGATTGAGTAAGTTTTTGCATTTATTTATTTATTTATTTTTATGAAATAAGACTTTCTTTTCTTTTAAAGTTATATTGAAAAAAAACTATATTACGTAGTCTTGTCTTGATAATATGATAATAATATTGCTTGACATTTTAATTATTCAGATATGTTTTGACTTATTTAGAACATTGTTTATGAATGTTGCCAACAATTCAGTACTAGTTTTATATCAGTTAAAATAATGTTTTGATTAAATGACACGTAATTTAAAGTATATTTTCTTTAAAAAAAATTATAAAGTTTAAATTTTAAAGATACTTTTATGAAGTTTTATGAAGTTTAATTATTTTAAAAGTATATTTTGCTAACGTTAAAGTTCACTGTTTTGTTTTATTAATGTCTTGTTTATATGAGTTGTAAAGCAAAGCTCACGTCCGGGGAACAATTTATTTACACGAATTTTTAGCATTAGTGGGTATATATCTTGTTGTTTGCTAAATTTACAAATGTCTGACCTCAACAAAGCACGAAAGGAAGACCTATTTCAGGTCGCTTTAGAAATGAATTTAGATGTACAACCCTCTATGACTGTTGTCACATTGCGTGATAAGATTAAATCCTCTCCCTCGTATGAAGTTGATTTCGTAAATTCGTTAGTCAGAAACCAAATTGCGACTCGCGAGGAAGAACAGCGTAAACGAGACTTAGAGGAAAAGCAAAAAGCAGCTGAATTAGAACAGCGTAAATTAGAAGTAGAAGAAAAACGTCGTTCGGAAGAACTGGAATTAAAAAAGTTTGAGATGAATTTTGAGCTTGAGAAGCTTAAGTTACAGGCTCAGAGCCAAAGTGTTTCCAGTGGAGCGGTAGGTGGTAATGCGGCAGGGATAATGTCTCATCCAGAGAGTAAAATAGATATCCAGAAGCTGTTGCCTACATTTAAGCCAGAGACAGATGATGTAACATTGTTTTTGGTGCTCCTGGAACGACAGTTAAAGCTTTCGAAGGTACCAGAGCACCTCTGGGTTTCTTATTTACTAAGTGTTGTACCCTCTTCTATATCTACGCTTATTGCTCGTGAAAAAGAAGAAAACGCTTCAGATTTTTCACATGTTAAAGGTCTACTTCTAAAAAGGTTTAAAATTAGCGCTGAAAGGTTTAGGCAGCTGTTTTTCACGCATTGCAAAGATAAAGAAATTACTTGGAGAGATTATTACTTCGAGTTACGTGCTTACTTTGAAAACTGGCTTAAAGAGTTAAATGTAACGTCTTTTGAAGCTCTTCAGGATCTGATCATAGCGGATCAGATGAAAAGGCGCGTGCCTGTTGAATGCAAACAACATATGCTAGATGATTGGGAAAATTTAAATTCGCCAGTCGACCTTGCCGGAAAATTAGATGCGTATGATACCATAAGATCTACGTTCCCTAACGAAGACCCGGTTGTACCCCAGAAGAAAAAAGATTATTTTCGTCGAGAAAATACTTGGAAGCAGAGTAAGCCTCCAAAAGAAGACAGATCTTCCCCCACGTTTGATAATCGTCGCTCAGAATCCGAGTTATTCTGCTATGGTTGTGGCAAAGTGGGATTTATAAAAAAGAAATGCCCAGATTGTTCCCCTACGATTGAGAAACAAACAGTGCAAGCTCAACGTCTTAAGCTGTATAGTTTAAATACATCAACAGTTTCAGCTCTAAATGTACCTATTACGATCTGCAATAAGAAAGTATTAGTCTGTGCAGATACAGGAGCGAATCGTTCTATTGCAGGAGAACGTATGTATAAATTATTTTTGAAGGCTGGTGTTGCAATGAAACCTCATATTCATGAAGTAACATTAGCTGATGGAGCTACGATGGCTAGAAAAACTCTCTCTGCCACTGTGCGTGTAAAGATTGAAGGCCGAGTTTTCAAAACAGAGTTTATTGTATTACCGAATGCCAAAGGTAATAGAACTCTTTTAGGAATGGATTTCCTGCACAAAGCGAACATAGTGTTAGACGCTGCAAGTAAAACATGGCATTTTAGTGACAAACCTCATAAAAAGTTTTATTTTGTGGAAGAACATGAAGTACAAAATAATACGTGTACTGATGCGGTCAAAGTGTGTCCGTATGCCTTACGTAAAGATGAAGGCAAAAAGTTAAATTCCGATGACAGGAAAAAACTTAAAAATATTCCAAAAAGGTTTCAAAAGTGTTTTCGACCAGGGGGAGAGACAACCCCAAATCTTAAACGTTTTGTAAATATTTCAAAAAGTGTGAAAGAACATGTTGAAGTGAAACAAGATCAGAGGAAGAAATATTATGATAAAAATCATAGACGAATATATTTCAAGCCTGGTGAAAAGGTATGGATTAACCTACACCCAGTTAGCAATGCAAGTAGAAATAGAACATCAAAATTAATGCCTAAGAGAGATGGCCCATACATAATTTTGACTCAAAAGTCACTAGTGACATATGACATTGCTAGTCTAGAAAATCCTACTGAACGAATTGGATCTTACCACGTTTCTGCCTTGTTGCCTTTCCAAGAATCTGAAACTATTCCAGTTGCACCCTTGAGAAAAAGAGGAAGACCAAAAAAGCATCCTGTTTCCTCTCCGAGACGTAGATCGGAAACAGAGGGGGAGGATGTAACACGCGCTTTCCAAAGGAATAAAAGAAAAAAAATAGACTCACGCGTCACGTGACCTGAGTTTTGCTAAATTAAAAAAAAAAAAAATGTAGTTGTAATATTTCTCGTTTAAAAGAAATCTGGCAACACTTGTTCTATTAAAAAAATGTTCTATTCTTGGTAATGTTAAAAAGTTGGTTCATAGTGGCGTGCGCCAGAATTATGTAAAAGCTTTATTTGTATATAATGTGTGTACGTTAGTGTTATATTTGTAAGTGTCGTCTTTTCAAGTAATAAAAAGTTTATAAAGAAGAATGCAACCCCGAGATATTTATTAAGATAAGGTATCACTTCTTTCTTCTCTTCTACATTTGTAAGGCGAATTCTTACATCATTAATATTATCGAAAATGAGAATTTAAATTATATTTAAAATGTTTTCAATAACTTATTTAATTTCAATATGAAATTTAATCATTTCTAATTTTCTAATTTCTTTATTTTAAAAGCGAACATTTATTTTAATAAATAATAATAGAACAAAGACAATTTTAAAAATTTGCCATTTCTTCTTAAAATATGCTTTAGTTGTAAATCATTTCTTTCAGTTCGTCTTATAATTCAAAATCCCATGGAGGATTGAGATAGGTGGAGGTGAAGTAACGATCAAAAAAGGTTTGCAATATGAATCCATTTATCGCTCAAATTTTAATGTTCCAAACAAAAGGACGTGGAAAGAATTTTGTATTATAATACGGATTGAAAGAAATGAATTACAACTGAAGCATATTTTAAGAAGAAATAGCAAATTTTTTGAATGGTCTTTGCTCTATTATTATTTATTAAAATAAATGTTCGCTTTTAAAATAAAAGAAATTGGAAAATTAGCAATAATTAAATGTCAAATTGAAATTAAATAAGTATTGAAAATATTTGATGCGAACTAAAAATTGTATAACTAAAAGTTTCCTAATTTAATATAATTTTAAATACTTTATAACGTAGATGAAAAATGTTTATGACTTAATAATTGCATGTAAATGAATATTTAAAACATAATGATGAAAACATTCTTTTAAAATCATGTATGAAAACTTAAGTAATAAATATTAATCTAATGTATAGATTTCTGACTGCAGACGATTTTAAGATATTAACAGAAGAATGTTATATTTTCAAGCAAAACTTTAAAATAATATTCTATATTGATATTTAAAACACATATGATAAAATAATTAATAAATTCTTACCGGTGAAGCGATAGATTAGTTGTTTTTAAAAAATAATGGCAAAAATATACGGGTTTAAACCTGTTTCAATTGATAGGCGTGTCAAAGCACGTGGTTTTATTTGGACTTAATGTTACTTAATGTAGGGTTACATTTTTAGCATCACCCCAGAGATAATACTTTCCCTCCACCTATCTCATTCCTCCATGACAAAATCCCTTCCATTTCCTTTTGTTTGGAATATTAAAATTTGAGCAATAAATGATTTCACATTCAAACCTTTTTTCAGACTTACTTCACCTCCACCTACCTTATTTCTCTATGGTCATCGCCTTGAAACATCAAATACTCCAATGTCATTGTTACACCGGCTTATCTGATTACTTCTGCGAAAATTTTTACACAACCAACCAACCGTAAAAGAATGAAAAAGAAAAAAATTGGGAAAAGATGATTTTTTATGAGAGTGACCTCTTGATTTTAATTAATTACTCAGTTAATAATTGGAATTTCGAAATTCTGAGCGTCAGGTGCATCAGGAGAGATATCGGGCTACTCTCAGAAAAATTTTGAGCTTCGTACGTACCGTAGTTTTCGCTAACTATCGCAGACACACACACACACAGACAGAGCGATTTGTTATTTTATTAATATAGATTTCATTCTCTCGATTAACATAAACAGTTAAATTTTCGAGAAAATCCAATTCTGGGCCATTAAAAATAGGTCCTGTATTTTGTAAATTGAAACTATGGCCGGAATCCCAAGAATACCTGACAATAGAAAGATGACTTAGAAATTTCTTTGTTATTACAGAAGCATTAGAATTAAATATTGTTTTAATGCACACTGTTAAAAATTTTGTGCTACTTTGAACCGAAATTTGGTGCATAGTAGCTGCCACCATAAGATGGTGAAATTTTGTTCCAAGATTTGGAACTTCGGTTAAACCGTAGTACCATATCTTCAAATAATATGGTGTAAACTCATTCCAAGATTTGGAGCTTCGATTGAACCATGCATCCTATGGTGGCAGCTGGTAATAGCTGCGAGCACCAAATCTTGGTTCAAAGTAGCACGAAATTTTTAACAGTGCAGTAATGTATTTCAAGACAGAAAAATTTATAATTTGCTAGTAGACCGAGAGGTGGCAGCACATACAATCACCTCCTCGACTTCACGGCTGAAATTCTAGAGCTAGTTAAAATTCGGTTTGCATATTTAAACGCTATCGGCCATCCAAGTCCTATCTTAGTGGAAAACTCCTAAAAACCCCTGTTTACTAAAACGGTTGACTCGTAGGTTTACCATTATGTTTTCCTGTACCCAAAAGTATGAAAACATGGAGGAGTGGGAACAGAAAAACATAGTAGTGAACTTACGACTCAAGGACTAAAATCGGCTTTCGAGTCATTTTCTACCAAGACATGGCATACCAATTACTTTTTAACTTACGAATCAAGTTTTGACCAATTCCAGAATTTCAGCCATAAACTCGATGTGGTAATTTGTGCTACCGCCTCCCAGTCTGTAGGAGAAATACATTTTGGTCAAATTTTATAAACAGGGCCTGATTACTGCACAGACCAACTAGGCCGTGGCCTTGGGCCCACTGTTGAGAAAGGCACAAATTTAATAAAATGATTTAGAAAAAATTTCTTAATATGCCATTTAATGCAATTATTTTCTCTAAAACTAAAAAGGATTTTGGTTAAATTGGCAAGCATATGGTAATCTAATGATACCTTTCCAATATTCCCCGGCGGCGGAGAGGAATTTAGCTAATACTTTGGTGCGAGGGGTGCCCCAAAAATATACTGGACCTTGGGCCCCCTACAACCTTAATCGGGCTCTGTTTATAAATAAATCTATTTTATTATTCCTATTCTTATAAGTATAAAATCACATTTGTATTATTTGAGTTATTTTCGTAAATTGATTCTTTCTGATGTAAAGAGTTAATCTCATAAAATAAATCAAATATAATAAATCAAGAATTCTTTTATACTTACAAACTCCTCTTAAACATATAATTTCAAATCAGCAGCTCCGAATGAAAATGTCATTTCATATCCTGCGGAATGTCACAGCAATAGACAAATAAAATCAATGCCCCTTTAAAAGAATTTGTTGCGCGACGAGTATTGATACATTGATTTTATTTGTCTATTGCTGTGACATTCCGCAGGATATGAAATGACATTTTCATTCCGAGCTGCTGATTTGAAATTATATGTTTAAGAGGAGTTTGTAAGTATAAAAGAATTCTTGATTTATTATATTTGATTTATTTTATGGAATTAACTCTTTACATCAGAAAGAATCAATTTACGAAAATAACTCAAATAATACAAATGATTTCGATGAATGAAATGATTTATCTTTTACGTTATCATGATGAAAAAAAGATTGAAAAGCCATGCCAGAACGTCTTTCACAAAATATATATATTATCCTGCTTAGCTATAACAAATAATTGAATGTGACATTAAATTAGTCCGGATGGTTGAATTAACGAATACATCTGATTTATTGTATTATGTGGGAGAGAAAAGTTGCTGAAGCCTTCATATAAAGCAAGGTTCAATAAACTATCCATAGCGGTTTCTTTTTTCTGAACTATGCTACATTTTTTGGTACTACTCTGTTATCCCGTCGACCAATTTCGCCAAGTTATAGAAATCGCCAAACTAATAGCCAAATTATGCATATTGACGTAATTTTTATTTTAAATAATAATAAAAAGAAATATTTAGTAGAACATTAATAAAAATGCAGTTAAAAAGTTGAAATAAAAATCACTTAATGACATTTTAAACACGTGAATCGTATTTAACGTTATTGAATGTGACATTCACGATCATCCATTATTGGCATTTAATCTTCTAGTTTGGCCATAATTTTTTGGTCGACGGGATAACCTAGTAGTACTCATTTTTTATTATTGCTTTTTGACGAAGACATCGATTAATGAAAGTGATTCTAGAACGAATTAGCATCATTAACCTGCGTATCTTTATACTGGATGACCTTACTAAAATGTTACACACTTCAATATAAAGTAAGATACACCTGAAGAACTCGGGATTATATACAAATGCCGGGTCGCAAACGCATTCCTGACTCAGAAAAGGCACTGGCAATGTTACCAGTGGGCTACTTTTTAAAAATTCAGATTTCTTGATTGGCTATAATTTTTTTGAAGTGGTAAAATTTTCTTTGTTTTCAATTTAAAGTTGTATTATAATCCAAACTGCTTATTTTCTGATTTTTTTTAACCCGCGAGGACGCGCGCAGGGCCTAAAAGACCCTGAGTGCGTATAGTTTTTACAATTGCAACCAATAATATTTTTAAAGAAATCTTCAACTTATTTTATCTGAAAAATTGTAAGAATTGTCTTCGTCTAAATAAAGTGACTATTATAAGTTGATTTTAACGGTGATAAAGTTAAAACCATTCATGACCTGGGTAAGCGCGCGTTCTCCCGGGTTAAATTCATTTTTGCATTCAAAAGCATCAAACTGGCAAATTCTCTTATTTAGAAAGTACACAATGTGCGATCAATTTTATGACAAATGAAAAAAAAAAAAAAAAGCTGTGAAAGTTTGCGTTTTGATTCGAATTTTCCGAAGCGGGAGATCTGGGAACGAAAAAATTGGTCATACTGCGAAAATAATTGTTCATGAAGCAAATTTTAGTGAATTGAGGGGAAAATAAAATCACACAGCTTTTATACATGTCTTCAAAAATCACCTCAGCAAGTTTCATGTTTCCATTTTTTAAAATGGTCCTGAAAATATATCTGAAAATTTCGATTTGAAGGTGCTTTCAAAAAATCACATTTGTCTTATTTGAATTATTTTCGTAAATTGATTCCTTCTGATGTAAAAGGTTAGCTTCATAAAATAAATCAAATGTATAATAAATCAAGAATTCTTTTATGCTTACGAATTCCTCTTAAACATATAATTTCAAATCAACAGCTCGAAATGAAAATGTCAATTCATATCCTGCGGAATGTCACGGCAATAAGACAAATAAAATCAATGCCCTTTAAAAGAATTTTTGCAACGACGAGTATTGATAAAAATAGATTTCGATGGATGAAATGATTTATCTTTTCCGTTATCATAATAAAAGAGAGATTGAAAGGACATGCTAGAACGTCTTTCACAAAATATATATATTATACTGCTTAGCAATAACAAATAATTGAATGTGACATTAAATTAGTCCGGATGGTTGCCTTAACAAATACATCTGATTTATTGTATTATATCGAAAAAAAAGTTGCTGAAGCCTTCATATAACACAAGGTTCAAATAAACTATTCATAGCGGTTTTTTTTCTTTTAAACTATGCTACATTTTTTATTATTGCTTATTGACGAAGACTTCGATTAATGAAGGGATTCTAGAATGAATTAGCATTGTTATCTGGTGTATCATTATACAGGGGTCCCTGCTAAAATGTTACACACTTTGAGGTAAGGTAGGATAACATCAACGATTCGGAATCACATACGAATGTAGGGTCGCAAACGCCTTCCTGACCCAGTAAGGGCACCATTGACTCTGTTGTCAGTGGACTCCTCTTTTAAAATTCAGATTTCTTGATTGGCACATATTTTTTGGAATGGTAAAATTTTCTTTGTTTTCAATTTAAGGATGTATTCCAATCCAAACTGCTTTTCTTTTTATTTATTTTTAAATTAATTTTTGCTCCCAAACGCACCAAATTGGCAAATTCTCTTATTTGGGAAGTACACAATTTTATAATAAATGCCTCCCCTCCCCCCTCCCCCCCCCAAAAAAAAATGCTGTGAAAGTTCACGTTTTGATTCGAATTTTCCGAAGCAGGAGGTCTGAAAACGAAAAAATTGGTCATACTGCGAAAATAATTGATTACGAAGCAAATTCTAATGAACTGAGTGAAAAATGAAATCACACGGCTTTTATGCATCTTTTATAAAATCACCCCAGCAAGTTTCATGTTTCCTTTTTTTAAAAATAGTCCTGAAGATGTATCGGAAAATTTCGAGTTGAAGGTGCTTTCAAAAAATCCCATTTGCATTATTTGAATTATATTCGTAAGTTGATTCCTTCAGATGTAAAAGGTTAATCTCATGAAATAAATCAAATATAATAAATCAAGAATTCTTTCATAATTTCAAATTCCTTTTAAACATATAATTTCAAATCAGCAGCTCGAAATGGAAATGTCAATTCATATCCTAAGGAATGTCACAGCAACAGACAAATAAAATCAATGCCCCTTTAAAAGAATTTGTTGCGCGACGAGTTTTGATACAAATAGATTTCGATGAATGAAATGATTTATCTTTTCCATTATCATAATAAAAGAGAGATCGAAAAGACATGCTACGACATCTTTCACAAAATATATATATTATACTGCTCAGCTATAACAAATAATTGAATGGGACATTAAATTAGTCCGGATGGTTGCGCTAACAAATAGATCTGATTTATTGTATTACATAAAAAAAAGTTGCTGAAGCCTTCATACAACGCAAGGTTCAATAAACTATCCACAGGGTCTTTTTTAGATGCGTTTGTATTTATGTAAATACGTAGCACCTATAATCGTCATTCAGTCCGTCTGTCCATATAATCTGTGGCTTCCGGTTATAACTACACTGTAAAAAAAATCTGTAAAGGTACTAAACTTTTTCTAGGAAACTGGGATTCCAAGAACTTTTCCTGTAACGGTAACAACAAAAACTCAAGTTTTAGAATCGGTTACATGGATTTTTCCTGTTATCGTTACAAGAAAAGTTCTTGGAATCTCAGTTTCCTAGAAAATGTTTAGTACCTTTACAGATTTTTTTTTTTTTTTTTACAGTATAGGTAAGGCACATTTTTAATATTTTGAGTAATTAACGTTTAAAATTTTCAAAAATGTCTTTTTATCATTACTTTTATAAAATAGATTGGAACTTAATAATTTTCACTACATTCAATTAGGATATAAGCACCTCTTTTTTTGCCAAAATAGTTATATAGAAATGGTTTTTATTAATTGAGAACCAAATATTTTTTTTTTCAATTTTTAAATGAAAATTTACAGTCGCCCTATGACGGAAAGTATTCGATTTTCATTTTTCAGTACTATGGCAGACGAAAGTACTCTTTTAAAGCTACATTTTCCCAAATTTTCAATTTTTTCAAAAATGTGCCTTACTTGGTTATTACTGGAAGTCACTGATATAAGAGAGCAAAAATTACCCAACCGAATCGTTTGAAATTCAAAATACATAATTGTTGAT
Organism: Maratus speculifer; assembly: GCA_964019185.1. Classification (NCBI taxonomy): domain Eukaryota; kingdom Metazoa; phylum Arthropoda; class Arachnida; order Araneae; family Salticidae; genus Maratus; species Maratus speculifer. The sequence continues at coordinate 396,680,893 of OZ025294.1, read as the reverse complement.
AATTTTGTCAGATTATTTAAAATTTTATGAAAATCGAATGTATAGTTTAAATATAGTATATAGGGACAATCAAAAGTATTCAGTTACATTACGTTCAATAGAAAAAAATAGTTTCAAGTGCAAATGTGTCATGTCAAATATGTTACCCCCCTTCGAACATAATAAAATTGATACGCATCTATAAGGTATATATTAAAATATACATTTTGCACAGTCTGTAGTGCAAAGAATAGTGTTTATTAGTTTACAGGGCCATGCAGAAGTATTCTATTACATGATGGTACAGGAGGAAACGTTGTTTGGGGCGCGTTTTAATTATATTAAAAAATTTCACATTTTAGGAAATTGATATATGTTGCTTAGGTTTACCAAAAGTTACTTCCTACGTAATAGAAAGCAGTTAGTGTTTACAGGGGCAGACAAAAGATTTTGTATAACATTGCACCAAGATCTGAATATTTATAAAATTTTATTATAGTACGAACGCACCTGATTTGCTACTTTTGAGGTGTAATTTCCGGTTCGTTGCTATATTTATGTGTAAAAATTCACATTTGTCTTATTTGAATTATTTTCGTAAATTGACATTTTGTGATGTAAGAGATTAAATCTCTTGAAATAAATCAAATGTAATAAATCAAGAATTCTTTTACGCTTACAAATTCCTCTTAAACATATAATTTCAAATCAGCAGCTCGAAACGAAATGTCAATTCATATCCTGCGGAATGTCACAGCAATAGACAAATAAAATCAATGTCCCTTTAAAAGAATTTGTTGCGCGACGAGTATTGATACAAATAGATTTCGATGAATGAAAAGAATTATCTTTTCCGTTATCATAATAAAAGAGAGATTGAAAAGACATCTTTCACAAAATATATATATATTATACTGCTTAGCTACAACAAATAATTGAATGGAACATTAAATTAGTCCTGATGGTTGCGTTAACAAATACATTTGATTTATTGTATTATATCGAAAAAAAAGTTGCTGAAACCTTTATATAACGCCAAAGTTCAATTAACTATCCACAGCGATTTTTCTTCTTTTCTTCTGAACTTCCTACACTGTAAAAAAAGAAATCGTTAAATTTACGGCAAAAATCTGCTGGCAGCAGCAATAATTTTGGCGCCAGCTGTTTTTGGCGTAAAAATGGCAGTAAAATAAGACGTAAATTTTTTTTATTACATCTAATTTTACTGCAATTTTTACGGCAAAAACTGCTGTCAGAAGATTTTGCCGTAAATTTTACGGATATTTCTTGCAGTGTATATTTTCTAATATTGCTTATTAACGAAAATTCCGATTAAGAGCCCACACTAGTCACTCAAAAAAACCCGGATGATAATTTAAGTCTATGGTGGTGTTATTTTCAAATACGGTCGAGTATCTCTATAACGAAACTCTATACATCGAATTTCTCTATATAACGAATTTTAAGTAAAAACGGTCCCTTTTACGCATGATTACATCAAAAACAGTCTCTATATAGCGAAATATCTATCTCCATATAACGAATTTTTTCATAAATTTGTCTTAATTTATTCAGTTTTAAAAAAGCTTCGAAATCATATCGAATCAATTTTCCATCACTTATTTTTGATTTATCATTATTTTATTATTATTATTATTTATTTATTTATTATTATTTATTTAATATTATTTCTCTCCGTTCTTTAATTCCAACGAGTTCATCCCACCTCACACACACCTCTCAACATCCTTCTCAAAACAGAGTCAATTGGATTGTTACGCATATAAGAAAGGAATCAATGAGAGGCACATAAGAGAGGCCTTCAATTGGAGGAAAATGTTAACTACAATTTTTCATTCCTTGCTAAAATTTGAGCATTTTTTGGAGAGCGTAATAATTTTAAAATCAAAACAACAAAACATTACAGATTTCTTCGTCTGAAATTAATGCAAGTCTTCCTCATTCGATTTTCATTAAGCTTTCAAATAAATGTCTGTTCTCTTTTTTTGAAACTGCTTAAATAATTAAGAAATAAAATGTTAATATTTACTTTTAAACATTTCAAATTCTTAATTAAAAAGATTTAAAATAATATTTGTTCAAAATTTACACATCAAATACGATTTTTAACATCATTCTCTATACATCGAATCTCTTTATATAACGAATTTTTTACTGGAACGATGGATTTCGTTATATAGAGACTCGACTGTATCTCACTCAAATTTTAATGTATTTTTTTTCCTTTTTTTGCATAGGATAGCTGAAGGCGGCTAGTTTTAAAGCTAGTTTTTACTTTTTCGATTTTGACTTCATATTTTTTTAATTACTTTTGGAAACTTTCGGAACCAGTTTCAACCGGTTCTGAAATTAAAATTACTCTAATATTAAAAATATATATGTAATCAAAATCGAAAAATTAAAAACTGGCCTTAAAAATAATTTTTTTATGCACAAAAAAATCGTTCAAAAATATTAAAATTTGAGCGAGATATTTGAAAATAACTCCTCTATAGACTTAACATTATTATCCGGGTTTTTTTGAGTGATGAGTGTGGGCTCTTAATAAAAATGATCCTACATTGTAAAAAAAAAAAAGAATAAAAATATTTAAAGTTACTAAACTTTTTCTAGGAAACTGGGATTCCTAGATAAAGAGTTTATTAAATCCAATAGATTTTTTAAATCACCAGATTTTAAAAGATTCACCTTTTATATAAGCATTTTAGTAAAAATTTTATTTTACTTAAGAAAGGTATTATAATAATTAAAAATAAATAGCATTAACATGTTTCGGATCCATCTAATAAGATCCATAATCATAATAAAAATAAAAATAAAATTGCAAAGCATTTCATGGTCAATACAAATGGCACGCGACAATGAGATATAAACAACAAAAAACCACGCGTTCTATTGTAAAAAAATTAAATTAAAATAGACCATAATCTAAAAGAATTTCCAACATGGTTCATCCCATTCAAGCTCTCACGAGGAATTTATTCATTACTTGTAACCATAACTTAGGAATAATAAAAGAAACGGTATCATTGCAAATCAGATTTTTACGCGTATAAATTTCAATGGACTCGCGTATAAATTTCAATAAATTTATGACAACAATTTGATATGAAACATAATTTGCTTTCACTAAACAATATTTTTATCCCTTACCCTTATTACCTTTCTTGTTTAAAAAATCCATTTAAATATCCCGTCCCATTTTAATAAAAATTTTATTAAAATGGGATGCCTAGAATTTTTCATGTAACGATAGCAGCAAAAACTCATGTAACCGATTTTGTTACACAAGATTTTGCTATTACCGTTAGATGAAAAGTACATGGAATTCCAGTTTCCTAGAAAAACTTTAGTAATTTTACAGAAATTTTTTTGACAATGTAGAATGAATTAGCGTCGTTATCCGGTGTATCATTATACAGGGTGTTCTTGCTAAGATGTTACACACTTCAAGAGGATGTAGGGTACATCACCTAGATGAGTCGGAATCACATACACTGTGAAAAAAAAAAGAAAGAAAAAGAAACTGTAAAGTTACTAAACTTTTTCTAGGAAACTGGTATTCCAAGAACTTTTTATGTACACTGTAAAAAAAAAAAGGTCGATCTACTAAAAAAACTTTAGTGATCTTTGTAATTACTAAAAAAGTTTTAGTAATCTTAGTCGGTTACTAGAAAATCTGTAAGAATTACTAGAAAAAAGTTAGCAACGAATAAGAGTTAATAGTTTTATATTTTTAATAGCTCTTACTAAACCTCAGCTGGTGTGGCCCTCATAGCGTAGTGGTTATAGTAACGGACTCCAGGCAGAAAGGTCCCGGGTTCGAAACTTGCCGCCTCCAAATACTCCGAATGTCTGTAGTGTCTCGTTAATAAAGGGATTATGAAAATCCTGTCAGGGCAGTTAAGAATGTTTAGTGCTGCCATCTATTGCGGTTTTGCCGAAATTCTTCCGCTTCAGAAGTCTGAAGGAAGCTCCTCCGTTTCGGTTGCACGTAATGGTTATTAAAAGTAATTTTGGAGCTATTACTAAAATTTGCTTTGTGGCTCATACTAAAAATTTTTAAGTTAGTTATACAAAAAATTCTTTTGTTCAGTTTACAAAAGAAATGCTTGTTTCACTTGCAAAAAAAAGTTTGTAATGGTTACTAAAAAATTCTGTGGAATGCAAATTTACTAAGAAATTTTTAGTAACCTCTTGAATTTTTTTTTACAGTGTATTCTCTTAAAACCTCAGCCACCAAATAACTCAAGTTGAGCCAAAATCCACTCATCTCACGATTTGAAAGTCAGCTACACTGTAAAAAAAAAAAAAAAAAGGTCGATCTATTAAAAAATCTTTAGTGATCCTTGTGATTACTAAAAAATTTTTAGTAATCTTAGTCGGTTACTAGAAAATCTGTAAGAATTACTAGAAAAAAGTTAGCAATGGATAAGAGTTAATAGTTTTACATTTTTAATAGCTATTACTAAAACTCACTTGGTGTGGCCTTGATAGCATAGTGGTTATAGTAACGGACTCCAGGCTAAAAGGTCCCGGGATCGATAACGGACGCCGCCAAATACGTCCCGAATGTATGTAGTATAAGCGCTCGTTAATAAAGGGATTATGAAAATCCTGTCAGAGCAATGTTTGGTGCTGACATCTATTGCGGTTTTGCCGAAAATCTATCGCTTCAGATGTTTGGATGCAGCTCGAAGGAAGCTCCTTTCCTTCGGGCGCACGTAAAGTTTATTAAAAATAATTTTGGAGCTATTACTAAAATTTTCTTGGTGGCTCATACTAAAAATTTTTAAGTTAGTTATACGAAAAATTCTTTTGTTCAGTTTACAAAAAAAATACTTGTTTCACTTGCAAAAAAAAAAAAAAAAAAAAAAAAAAAAAAAAAAAAAAAAAAGTTTGTAATGGTTACTAAAAAATTCTGTGGAATGCAAATTTACTAAAGAATTTTTAGTAACCTCTTGAATTTTTTTTTACAGTGTACTCATAATAGTCCAAGAGCCGACCGCACAAACCCTAAGGCATCGAGCACAAGAAAAAAATCCTTTATATTATGGAAGAGTCGTCATAGGGGAATCTAATGATCCGTGTCTGCCGGAAGTGAAGTGGTGCATTCCAAAAATGAATACCACTAGCGGTTCACTCGTAGGCTTAGCATTGTAATTGCTGCACAATCAAAAGTATGAAAACACGGAAAACTGGATGCAGAAAAACATAATGCCAAGTTTACGAATCAACCACTTGTGGTATCAATTTTTGGCTTATGCACCACTTCACTTCCGGCAGACAGGGATCATTAGATTCCCCTATGACTACTCTTCCATAATATAAAGGATTTTTTCTTGTGCTCGATGACTTAGGGTTTTGTGTGGTCGGCTCTTGGATTATAAAGAGTTGAAACAAGTCGAATGAACGAGTTGTTTTTAATCAATTTAAATCAAGATGAGTAATTTAAATATGCAATTTAAATCAAGATGAGTAAAACGTTTAAAAAGTAACCCATTCGCGATTCAATAAATTTAAACTTTTTTCTGAGAAGCCAAATACACTCTTTCGTTTTAAGAGTGTAACGTCAACACCAAACAATCATGTAACAGAATCAGTTACAGGAATTTTTGCTGTTACTGTTACATGGAAAGTTCTGGGTATACCAGTTTCCTAAAAAAAGGTTAGTAACTTTACAGTTTTTTTTTTTTTTACAGTGTAGGAATGCAAGGGCGGAAACGCCTTCCTGACCCAGTAAAGACATTGTCAATGTTGCCAGTGAACTATTTTTAAAATTTTTCAATCTTTTAATTGACACCCTTTTTTTTAAGTGGTAAAATTTTCAGTTTTTTTCTACTTAATAAATAAGTCATTTAAAAAGGAAATTTTTATCATTTCGAAATAGTGGAACAAATCAAGAGATCAGAATTTAAAAAAATATAGCCCGCTGGCTGTCTGAGAGTGCCAAAAATCTGCTTTGTGGAATAATGCCTTATCAATGCCCAATTTTTGCCAGTGGGCTACTTTTTCAAAATTAAGATTTCCTGATTGTCACCATTTTTTTTTTTCTTTTTTGAAATAATAGAATTCGCCTTATTCAGTGACATATTAATTAAGCGATATGAAGGGGAATTTTATCATTTCAGAAAAGGGGTGCCATTCAAGAAATATGAATTTTTAAAAAGTAGCCCATTGGCAAGATTATCAGCGCCCTTACTCAGGCCTGATTAACGAATAGGAACTAGAAGCATGTGCTTCCCTTACGAAATTTTGAACGAACCCGAACTTGAGCAGGATGGGTCCATCAAATTTTACTCTAAATTAATTCTATTCCAAAATTCTAATTCCTTTTTCAAATTATTAACTCGTATATATTTTAAAATGTTTCATAAAAATTCTTTTCACAGTAAATTAATAATTTAAATATAGTAGATCGCATTCAATCACGTGATCACAATTCCTTATATTAGATTAATTTAAAACACGATATTGCAGTCGATGAATCAATTATAACAGATCGTTAAGGTTATTTGGGTGAAATAGTCCCTCAGTGTTCGTGTCCGGGATGGCGCAGTTGGAAGACCATTGGCGGCTTCAGCCAATACATCCCTTATTCGAATCCTAGCCAGGACTTTTTTCCACCCACATGGAAAATTTACATCTGTCACAATTCCTTAGTTTGTCCGATCAACCAAAGTCATCAGTTTATCATGCAGTATTATCGTCCTTCCAATCAAAATCAAGACAATCCAATATTATAATACTTATAGAAATTTGAATGATGCATTGGTGAGTTTTCTGCTATATTAAATTTGGGAAACTCTTCTCGAGTGAAACATGGCCCCGAAATCACATTGTTCTTTTCATAGCTTCAGAGGCTTTATCGGGCCCTGCCCTTACTGGGTTAAAAAGGCATTTACGACGCGTCATTCTTATGTGATTCCGACTCATCAACACTGAAAACAAAAATCTGTAAAGTTACTAAACGTTTTCTGGGAAACTGGTATTCCTAGAACATTTTTTGTGACGGCAACAGCAAAAATTCATGTAACAGATACAGATTTGCACTGAAAATCAAAAAAATCTGCAAGGTTACTGAGATTTTTTTAGGAAACTGGGATTCCTAGAATTTTTTATATAACTGCAAGCCAGGTTACAGACAAAATTTTAGTAAAGCCGCTATTAGATTCACCAACATTCCGTAAGACTTTTGAGTCAACACTTGATTTCCTCCAACATTCCGTAAGACTTTTGAGTCAACACTTGATTTCCTCCAACATTTCGCGAAATGCCTTCCCAACACACCGTGTGATAGCAAACTGCAATGTCTCCCTAACTTTTTTCCACGCGTTCAAAAAAGTCTGGCCTAGCTTAGATTTTTCATCCAACATCGAACGTTTCAACGAATCCGAGATAAGCGATTGATACTAGTAGGCGATAAATATTAGCGTCTGGCACGAGTAGAAACTGGTTTTCCGGCTTTTCCTCCGACTTTTTCAAAGACAATTGCAAACCTTTTTCTCTCTTTGAACGGTAAAATATTGGAGTTAAAATCCGCTGAAAAGTGTGTCTCGCCTAAAGTCCTTGAATCTAATAGCAGCTTTAGATAACTGTAATTTTAGTAGGTTCATTTGTAAAGATACAGATTTCTGTAGTTTTACAAAAATTAGTTTCGTGGGTTTACATTTTTTATTGTAAGGTGTACAGATAAAATGTTAGTAAGCCTACAGATTTCAGCAACTTTACATCCGTAGAAATACAGATTTTTTTTACAGTGTAGGTGTACCGTACATCGACTTGAAGTGTATAAAATCGTAGCAGGGATACCCTGTATATTAAATTCCTTAAAAAGCACAATTGAAAAGATTAAGGTTGTTTTTAAATAAAGTCATTAAAGTTTTGCACCAGTCCATTTAATAATTTTTAAGATTAACAAGATTTTAAATATTCCCTGACATTTGACATTTTAGAATTTCCTTACTCCTTTAATTGTTTCTTGCTTTAAGTTTATGATATACATTATTCTAGCGAAGTTAATCACTACACGTGACATATTTAACAACAGTTCCGAAACATATTTGCTCAACAAATATTTAGGAAAATGATCTTGCATTAATTAAACTACATGCGAAATCTAATATAATCAATTGTTCTATGATTAATACAACTACATCACATTTTCGTCAGATCTTTTTAGTGTGTCAATATTTTCATATGTGGCACATTGATTAGTATTATCGCAAATTTAATTATACAACCGCAATTAACAGTAAACGCAAGAAATATTATAATTTCATTATATGATTATTTAATAGTGTGGAGATACAATGTAAACTGTAAAAAAAAATCTTCAAAAATTACTCAGAATTTTTTTGGAAACAGAGATGCCTAGAACTTTTTATATAACGGCAACAGCAAAAATCCATGTAACAAATACACATTTGTACTGAAAATTATAAAATCATTAAGGTTACTGAGAATTTCTTAGAAAACTGAGATGCCCGGGTTTTGTCTAACTAAAACCCGGGATACAGAAAAAAATTTAGCAAGTAAAAAATTTTAGTAGATTTTTGGAAAGCTACAGATTTCTGTAGCTTTGCAAAAACTCGTCTTGTGGATTTACATATTTTCATTTACAGTGTACAGGTGAAATTATAGTTAAAAAAATACAGATCTCTCTAACTTTACATTCGCACAATTATATCTTTATTTTACAGTGTGCAACTCTTCATCAATATCGAAAGTATCCGTTGGTTAGTTGCTTTGAGGCCTGTAGCTACCACGGTTTTGTGTCTAAAGTTCTTTACCTTAAATTTTGAAAGATTTCTGTAATTTTAGCAGATTCTTTTGCAAAGCTACAGATTTTTGTAGTCTTTTAGCTTTACATATTCTTATTTACAGTGCACAGATAAAATTTTAGTTTCAATCAAATCTCTCTAATATTACACCCGCACAATTACATCTCTTTTACAGTTTATCACTTATCATCAATGTCGAAAGTATTCGTTGGTTAGTTGCTTTGAGGCCTGTAGCTACCACGGCTGTCTTTCTAATGTTCTTTACCTAAAATTTTGAAAGGCTTCTGTAATCTTAGTAGATTCTTTTGCAAAGCTACAGATTTTTGTAGTCTTTTAGCTTCACATATTCTTATTTACAGTGTACAGATAAAATTTTAGTTACAATCAAATCTCTCTAATATTACACCCGCACAATTACATCTCTTTTACAGTTTATCACTTATCATCAATGTCGAAAGTATTCGTTGGTTAGTTGCTTTGAGGCCTGTAGCTACCACGGCTGTCTTTCTAATGTTCTTTACCTAAAATTTTGAAAGGCTTCTGTAATCTTAGTAGATTCTTTTGCAAAGCTACAGATTTTTGTAGTATTTTAGCTTTACATATTCTTATTTACAGTGTACAGATAAAATTTTAGTTACAATCAAATCTCTCTAATATTACACCCGCACAATTACATCTCTTTTACAGTTTATCACTCATCATCAATGTCGAAAGTATTCGTTGGTTAGTTGCTTTGAGGCCTGTAGCTACCACGGCTGTCTTTCTAATGTCCTTTACCTAAATTTTTGAAAGGCTTCTGTAATCTTAGTAGATTCTTTTGCAAAGCTACAGATTTTTGTAGTCTTTTAGCTTCACATATTCTTATTTACAGTGTACAGATAAAATTTTAGTTACAATCAAATCTCTCTAATATTACACCCGCACAATTACATCTCTTTTACAGTTTATCACTTATCATCAATGTCGAAAGTATTCGTTGGTTAGTTGCTTTGAGGCCTGTAGCTACCACGGCTGTCTTTCTAATGTTCTTTACCTAAAATTTTGAAAGGCTTCTGTAATCTTAGTAGATTCTTTTGCAAAGCTACAGATTTTTGTAGTCTTTTAGCTTCACATATTCTTATTTACAGTGTACAGATAAAATTTTAGTTACAATCAAATTTCTCTAATATTACACCCGCACAATTACATCTCTTTTACAGTTTATCACTTATCATCAATGTCGAAAGTATTCGTTGGTTAGTTGCTTTGAGGCCTGTAGCTACCACGGCTGTCTTTCTAATGTTCTTTACCTAAAATTTTGAAAGGCTTCTGTAATCTTAGTAGATTCTTTTGCAAAGCTACAGATTTTTGTAGTCTTTTAGCTTTACATATTCTTATTTACAGTGTACAGATAAAATTTTAGTTACAATCAAATCTCTCTAATATTAAACCCGCACAATTACATCTCTTTTACAGTTTATCACTTATCATCAATGTCGAAAGTATTCGTTGGTTAGTTGCTTTGAGGCCTGTAGCTACCACGGCTGTCTATCTAATGTTCTTTACCTAAAATTTTGAAAGGCTTCTGTAATCTTAGTAGATTCTTTTGCAAAGCTACAGATTTTTGTAGTCTTTTAGCTTTACATATTCTTATTTACAGTGTACAGATAAAATTTTAGTTACAATCAAATCTCTCTAATATTACACCCGCACAATTACATCTCTTTTACAGTTTATCACTTATCATCAATGTCGAAAGTATTCGTTGGTTAGTTGCTTTGAGGCCTGTAGCTACCACGGCTGTCTTTCTAATGTTCTTTACCTAAAATTTTGAAAGGCTTCTGTAATCTTAGTAGATTCTTTTGCAAAGCTACAGATTTTTGTAGTCTTTTAGCTTTACATATTCTTATTTACAGTGTACAGATAAAATTTTAGTTACAATCAAATCTCTCTAATATTACACCCGCACAATTACATCTCTTTTACAGTTTATCACTTATCATCAATGTCGAAAGTATTCGTTGGTTAGTTGCTTTGAGGCCTGTAGCTACCACGGCTGTCTTTCTAATGTTCTTTACCTAAATTTTTGAAAGGCTTCTGTAATCTTAGTAGATTCTTTTGCAAAGCTACAGATTTTTGTAGTCTTTTAGCTTCACATATTCTTATTTACAGTGTACAGATAAAATTTTATTTACAATCAAATCTCTCTAATATTACACCCGCGCAATTACATCTCTTTTACAGTTTATCACTTATCATCAATGCCGAAAGTATTCGTTGGTTAGTTGCTTTGAGGCCTGTAGCTACCACGGCTGTCTTTCTAATGTTCTTTACCTAAAATTTTGAAAGGCTTCTGTAATCTTAGTAGATTCTTTTGCAAAGCTACAGATTTTTGTAGTCTTTTAGCTTTACATATTCTTATTTACAGTGTACAGATAAAATTTTAGTTACAATCAAATCTCTCTAATATTACACCCGCACAATTACATCTCTTTTACAGTTTATCACTTATCATCAATGTCGAAAGTATTCGTTGGTTAGTTGCTTTGAGGCCTGTAGCTACCACGTCTGTCTTTCTAATGTTCTTTACCTAAATTTTTGAAAGGCTTCTGTAATCTTAGTAGATTCTTTTGCAAAGCAACAGATTTTTGTAGTCTTTTAGCTTTACATATTCTTATTTACAGTGTACAGATAAAATTTTAGTTACAATCAAATCTCTCTAATATTACACCCGCACAATTACATCTCTTTTACAGTTTATCACTTATCATCAATGTCGAAAGTATTCGTTGGTTAGTTGCTTTGAGGCCTGTAGCTACCACGGCTGTCTTTCTAATGTTCTTTACCTAAAATTTTGAAAGGCTTCTGTAATCTTAGTAGATTCTTTTGCAAAGCTACAGATTTTTGTAGTCTTTTAGCTTTACATATTCTTATTTACAGTGTACAGATAAAATTTTAGTTACAATCAAATCTCTCTAATATTACAGCCGCACAATTACATCTCTTTCACAGTTTATCACTTATCATCAATGTCGAAAGTATTCGTTGGTTAGTTGCTTTGAGGCCTGTAGCTACCACGGCTGTCTTTCTAATGTTCTTTACCTAAAATTTTGAAAGGCTTCTGTAATCTTAGTAGATTCTTTTGCAAAGCTACAGATTTTTGTAGTCTTTTAGCTTTACATATTCTTATTTACAGTGTACAGATAAAATTTTAGTTACAATCAAATCTCTCTAATATTACACCCGCACAATTACATCTCTTTCACAGTTTATCACTTATCACCAATGTCGAAAGTATTCGTTGGTTAGTTGCTTTGAGGCCTGTAGCTACCACGGCTGTCTTTCTAATGTTCTTTACCTAAATTTTTGAAAGGCTTCCGTAATCTTAGTAGATTCTTTTGCAAAGCTACAGATTTTTGTAGTCTTTTAGCTTCACATATTCTTATTTACAGTGTACAGATAAAATTTTAGTTACAATCAAATCTCTCTAATATTACACCCGCACAATTACATCTCTTTTACAGTTTATCACTTATCATCAATGTCGAAAGTATTCGTTGGTTAGTTGCTTTGAGGCCTGTAGCTACCACGGCTGTCTTTCTAATGTTCTTTACCTAAATTTTTGAAAGGCTTCTGTAATCTTAGTAGATTCTTTTGCAAAGCTACAGATTTTTGTAGTCTTTTAGCTTCACATATTCTTATTTACAGTGTACAGATAAAATTTTAGTTACAATCAAATCTCTCTAATATTACACCCGCACAATTACATCTCTTTTACAGTTTATCACTTATCATCAATGTCGAAAGTATTCGTTGGTTAGTTGCTTTGAGGCCTGTAGCTACCACGGCTGTCTTTCTAATGTTCTTTACCTAAAATTTTGAAAGGCTTCTGTAATCTTAGTAGATTCTTTTGCAAAGCTACAGATTTTTGTAGTCTTTTAGCTTTACATATTCTTATTTACAGTGTACAGATAAAATTTTAGTTACAATCAAATCTCTCTAATATTACACCCGCACAATTACATCTCTTTTACAGTTTATCACTTATCATCAATGTCGAAAGTATTCGTTGGTTAGTTGCTTTGAGGCCTGTAGCTACCACGGCTGTCTTTCTAATGTTCTTTACCTAAATTTTTGAAAGGCTTCTGTAATCTTAGTAGATTCTTTTGCAAAGCTACAGATTTTTGTAGTCTTTTAGCTTCACATATTCTTATTTACAGTGTACAGATAAAATTTTAGTTACAATCAAATCTCTCTAATATTACACCCGCACAATTACATCTCTTTTACAGTTTATCACTTATCATCAATGTCGAAAGTATTCGTTGGTTAGTTGCTTTGAGGCCTGTAGCTACCACGGCTGTCTTTCTAATGTTCTTTACCTAAAATTTTGAAAGGCTTCTGTAATCTTAGTAGATTCTTTTGCAAAGCAACAGATTTTTGTAGTCTGTTAGCTTTACATATTCTTATTTACAGTGTACAGATAAAATTTTAGTTACAATCAAATCTCTCTAATATTACACCCGCACAATTACATCTCTTTTACAGTTTATCACTTATCATCAATGTCGAAAGTATTCGTTGGTTAGTTGCTTTGAGGCCTGTAGCTACCACGGCTGTCTTTCTAATGTTCTTTACCTAAATTTTTGAAAGGCTTCTGTAATCTTAGTAGATTCTTTTGCAAAGCTACAGATTTTTGTAGTCTTTTAGCTTCACATATTCTTATTTACAGTGTACAGATAAAATTTTAGTTACAATCAAATCTCTCTAATATTACACCCGCACAATTACATCTCTTTTACAGTTTATCACTTATCATCAATGTCGAAAGTATTCGTTGGTTAGTTGCTTTGAGGCCTGTAGCTACCACGGCTGTCTTTCTAATGTTCTTTACCTAAAATTTTGAAAGGCTTCTGTAATCTTAGTAGATTCTTTTGCAAAGCTACAGATTTTTGTAGTCTTTTAGCTTTACATATTCTTATTTACAGTGTACAGATAAAATTTTAGTTACAATCAAATCTCTCTAATATTTCACCCGCACAATTACATCTCTTTTACAGTTTATCACTTATCATCAATGTCGAAAGTATTCGTTGGTTAGTTGCTTTGAGGCCTGTAGCTACCACGTCTGTCTTTCTAATGTTCTTTACCTAAATTTTTGAAAGGCTTCTGTAATCTTAGTAGATTCTTTTGCAAAGCTACAGATTTTTGTAGTCTTTTAGCTTCACATATTCTTATTTACAGTGTACAGATAAAATTTTAGTTACAATCAAATCTCTCTAATATTACACCCGCACAATTACATCTCTTTTACAGTTTATCACTTATCATCAATGTCGAAAGTATTCGTTGGTTAGTTGCTTTGAGGCCTGTAGCTACCACGGCTGTCATTCTAATGTTCTTTACCTAAAATTTTGAAAGGCTTCTGTAATCTTAGTAGATTCTTTTGCAAAGCTACAGATTTTTGTAGTCTTTTAGCTTTACATATTCTTATTTACAGTGTACAGATAAAATTTTAGTTACAATCAAATCTCTCTAATATTACACCCGCACAATTACATCTCTTTTACAGTTTATCACTTATCATCAATGTCGAAAGTATTCGTTGGTTAGTTGCTTTGAGGCCTGTAGCTACCACGGCTGTCTTTCTAATGTTCTTTACCTAAAATTTTGAAAGGCTTCTGTAATCTTAGTAGATTCTTTTGCAAAGCTACAGATTTTTGTAGTCTTTTAGCTTTACATATTCTTATTTACAGTGTACAGATAAAATTTTAGTTACAATCAAATCTCTCTAATATTACACCCGCACAATTACATCTCTTTTACAGTTTATCACTTATCATCAATGTCGAAAGTATTCGTTGGTTAGTTGCTTTGAGGCCTGTAGCTACCACGGCTGTCTTTCTAATGTTCTTTACCTAAATTTTTGAAAGGCTTCTGTAATCTTAGTAGATTCTTTTGCAAAGCTACAGATTTTTGTAGTCTTTTAGCTTCACATATTGTTATTTACAGTGTACAGATAAAATTTTAGTTACAATCAAATCTCTCTAATATTACACCCGCACAATTACATCTCTTTTACAGTTTATCACTTATCATCAATGTCGAAAGTATTCGTTGGTTAGTTGCTTTGAGGCCTGTAGCTACCACGGCTGTCTTTCTAATTTTCTTTACCTAAAATTTTGAAAGGCTTCTGTAATCTTAGTAGATTCTTTTGCAAAGCTACAGATTTTTGTAGTCTTTTAGCTTTACATATTCTTATTTACAGTGTACAGATAAAATTTTAGTTACAATCAAATCTCTCTAATATTACACCCGCACAATTACATCTCTTTTACAGTTTATCACTTATCATCAATGTCGAAAGTATTCGTTGGTTAGTTGCTTTGAGGCCTGTAGCTACCACGTCTGTCTTTCTAATGTTCTTTACCTAAATTTTTGAAAGGCTTCTGTAATCTTAGTAGATTCTTTTGCAAAGCTACAGATTTTTGTAGTCTTTTAGCTTTACATATTCTTATTTACAGTGTACAGATAAAATTTTAGTTACAATCAAATCTCTCTAATATTACACCCGCACAATTACATCTCTTTTACAGTTTATCACTTATCATCAATGTCGAAAGTATTCGTTGGTTAGTTGCTTTGAGGCCTGTAGCTACCACGGCTGTCTTTCTAATGTTCTTTACCTAAATTTTTGAAAGGCTTCTGTAATCTTAGTAGATTCTTTTGCAAAGCTACAGATTTTTGTAGTCTTTTAGCTTTACATATTCTTATTTACAGTGTACAGATAAAATTTTAGTTACAATCAAATCTCTCTAATATTAAACCCGCACAATTACATCTCTTTTACAGTTTATCACTTATCATCAATGTCGAAAGTATTCGTTGGTTAGTTGCTTTGAGGCCTGTAGCTACCACGGCTGTCTTTCTAATGTTCTTTACCTAAAATTTTGAAAGGCTTCTGTAATCTTAGTAGATTCTTTTGCAAAGCTACAGATTTTTGTAGTCTTTTAGCTTCACATATTCTTATTTACAGTGTACAGATAAAATTTTAGTTACAATCAAATCTCTCTAATATTACACCCGCACAATTACATCTCTTTTACAGTTTATCACTTATCATCAATGTCGAAAGTATTCGTTGGTTAGTTGCTTTGAGGCCTGTAGCTACCACGGCTGTCTTTCTAATGTTCTTTACCTAAAATTTTGAAAGGCTTCTGTAATCTTAGTAGATTCTTTTGCAAAGCTACAGATTTTTGTAGTCTTTTAGCTTTACATATTCTTATTTACAGTGTACAGATAAAATTTTAGTTACAATCAAATCTCTCTAATATTACACCCGCACAATTACATCTCTTTTACAGTTTATCACGTATCATCAATGTCGAAAGTATTCGTTGGTTAGTTGCTTTGAGGCCTGTAGCTACCACGGCTGTCTTTCTAATGTTCTTTACCTAAATTTTTGAAAGGCTTCTGTAATCTTAGTAGATTCTTTTGCAAAGCTACAGATTTTTGTAGTCTTTTAGCTTCACATATTCTTATTTACAGTGTACAGATAAAATTTTAGTTACAATCAAATCTCTCTAATATTACACCCGCACAATTACATCTCTTTTACAGTTTATCACTTATCATCAATGTCGAAAGTATTCGTTGGTTAGTTGCTTTGAGGCCTGTAGCTACCACGGCTGTCTTTCTAATGTTCTTTACCTAAAATTTTGAAAGGCTTCTGTAATCTTAGTAGATTCTTTTGCAAAGCTACAGATTTTTGTAGTCTTTTAGCTTTACATATTCTTATTTACAGTGTACAGATAAAATTTTAGTTACAATCAAATCTCTCTAATATTACACCCGCACAATTACATCTCTTTTACAGTTTATCACTTATCATCAATGTCGAAAGTATTCGTTGGTTAGTTGCTTTGAGGCCTGTAGCTACCACGTCTGTCTTTCTAATGTTCTTTACCTAAATTTTTGAAAGGCTTCTGTAATCTTAGTAGATTCTTTTGCAAAGCTACAGATTTTTGTAGTCTTTTAGCTTTACATATTCTTATTTACAGTGTACAGATAAAATTTTAGTTACAATCAAATCTCTCTAATATTACACCCGCACAATTACATCTCTTTTACAGTTTATCACTTATCATCAATGTCGAAAGTATTCGTTGGTTAGTTGCTTTGAGGCCTGTAGCTACCACGGCTGTCTTTCTAATGTTCTTTACCTAAAATTTTGAAAGGCTTCTGTAATCTTAGTAGATTCTTTTGCAAAGCTACAGATTTTTGTAGTCTTTTAGCTTTACATATTCTTATTTACAGTGTACAGATAAAATTTTAGTTACAATCAAATCTCTCTAATATTACAGCCGCACAATTACATCTCTTTCACAGTTTATCACTTATCATCAATGTCGAAAGTATTCGTTGGTTAGTTGCTTTGAGGCCTGTAGCTACCACGGCTGTCTTTCTAATGTTCTTTACCTAAAATTTTGAAAGGCTTCTGTAATCTTAGTAGATTCTTTTGCAAAGCTACAGATTTTTGTAGTCTTTTAGCTTTACATATTCTTATTTACAGTGTACAGATAAAATTTTAGTTACAATCAAATCTGTCTAATATTACACCCGCACAATTACATCTCTTTCACAGTTTATCACTTATCATCAATGTCGAAAGTATTCGTTGGTTAGTTGCTTTGAGGCCTGTAGCTACCACGGCTGTCTTTCTAATGTTCTTTACCTAAATTTTTGAAAGGCTTCTGTAATCTTAGTAGATTCTTTTGCAAAGCTACAGATTTTTGTAGTCTTTTAGCTTCACATATTCTTATTTACAGTGTACAGATAAAATTTTAGTTACAATCAAATCTCTCTAATATTACACCCGCACAATTACATCTCTTTTACAGTTTATCACTTATCATCAATGTCGAAAGTATTCGTTGGTTAGTTGCTTTGAGGCCTGTAGCTACCACGGCTGTCTTTCTAATGTTCTTTACCTAAATTTTTGAAAGGCTTCTGTAATCTTAGTAGATTCTTTTGCAAAGCTACAGATTTTTGTAGTCTTTTAGCTTCACATATTCTTATTTACAGTGTACAGATAAAATTTTAGTTACAATCAAATCTCTCTAATATTACACCCGCACAATTACATCTCTTTTACAGTTTATCACTTATCATCAATGTCGAAAGTATTCGTTGGTTAGTTGCTTTGAGGCCTGTAGCTACCACGGCTGTCTTTCTAATGTTCTTTACCTAAAATTTTGAAAGGCTTCTGTAATCTTAGTAGATTCTTTTGCAAAGCTACAGATTTTTGCAGTCTTTTAGCTTTACATATTCTTATTTACAGTGTACAGATAAAATTTTAGTTACAATCAAATCTCTCTAATATTACACCCGCACAATTACATCTCTTTTACAGTTTATCACTTATCATCAATGTCGAAAATATTCGTTGGTTAGTTGCTTTGAGGCCTGTAGCTACCACGGCTGTCTTTCTAATGTTCTTTACCTAAATTTTTGAAAGGCTTCTGTAATCTTAGTAGATTCTTTTGCAAAGCTACAGATTTTTGTAGTCTTTTAGCTTCACATATTCTTATTTACAGTGTACAGATAAAATTTTAGTTACAATCAAATCTCTCTAATATTACACCCGCACAATTACATCTCTTTTACAGTTTATCACTTATCATCAATGTCGAAAGTATTCGTTGGTTAGTTGCTTTGAGGCCTGTAGCTACCACGGCTGTCTTTCTAATGTTCTTTACCTAAAATTTTGAAAGGCTTCTGTAATCTTAGTAGATTCTTTTGCAAAGCTAGAGATTTTTGTAGTCTTTTAGCTTTACATATTCTTATTTACAGCGTACAGATAAAATTTTAGTTACAATCAAATCTCTCTAATATTACACCCGCACAATTACATCTCTTTCACAGTTTATCACTTATCATCAATGTCGGAAGTATTCGTTGGTTAGTTGCTTTGAGGCCTGTAGCTACCACGGCTGTCTTTCTAATGTTCTTCACCTAAAATTTTGAAAGGCTTCTGTAATCTTAGTAGATTCTTTTGCAAAGCTACAGATTTTTGTAGTCTTTTAGCTTTACATATTCTTATTTACAGTGTACAGATAAAATTTTAGTTACAATCAAATCTCTCTAATATTACACCCGCACAATTACATCTCTTTCACAGTTTATCACTTATCATCAATGT
The DNA here is from genome assembly GCA_964019185.1 of Maratus speculifer. Lineage (NCBI taxonomy): Eukaryota > Metazoa > Arthropoda > Arachnida > Araneae > Salticidae > Maratus > Maratus speculifer. Next base: position 396,661,930 of record OZ025294.1, on the reverse strand, counting down.
CGAAAGTATTCGTTGGTTAGTTGCTTTGAGGCCTGTAGCTACCACGGCTGTCTTTCTAATGTTCTTTACCTAAAATTTTGAAAGGCTTCTGTAATCTTAGTAGATTCTTTTGCAAAGCTACAGATTTTTGTAGTCTTTTAGCTTTACATATTCTTATTTACAGTGTACAGATAAAATTTTAGTTACAATCAAATCTCTCTAATATTACACCCGCACAATTACATCTCTTTCACAGTTTATCACTTATCATCAATGTCGAAAGTATTCGTTGGTTAGTTGCTTTGAGGCCTGTAGCTACCACGGCTGTCTTTCTAATGTTCTTTACCTAAATTTTTGAAAGGCTTCTGTAATCTTAGTAGATTCTTTTGCAAAGCTACAGATTTTTGTAGTCTTTTAGCTTCACATATTCTTATTTACAGTGTACAGATAAAATTTTAGTTACAATCAAATCTCTCTAATATTACACCCGCACAATTACATCTCTTTCACAGTTTATCACTTATCATCAATGTCGGAAGTATTCGTTGGTTAGTTGCTTTGAGGCCTGTAGCTACCACGGCTGTCTTTCTAATGTTCTTTACCTAAAATTTTGAAAGGCTTCTGTAATCTTAGTAGATTCTTTTGCAAAGCTACAGATTTTTGTAGTCTTTTAGCTTTACATATTCTTATTTACAGTGTACAGATAAAATTTTAGTTACAATCAAATCTCCCTAATATTACACCCGCACAATTACATCTCTTTCACAGTTTATCACTTATCATCAATGTCGAAAGTATTCGTTGGTTAGTTGCTTTGAGGCCTGTAGCTACCACGGCTGTCTTTCTAATGTTCTTTACCTAAAATTTTGAAAGGCTTCTGTAATCTTAGTAGATTCTTTTGCAAAGCTACAGATTTTTGTAGTCTTTTAGCTTTACATATTCTTATTTACAGTGTACAGATAAAATTTTAGTTACAATCAAATCTCTCTAATATTACACCCGCACAATTACATCTCTTTTACAGTTTATCACTTATCATCAATGTCGAAAGTATTCGTTGGTTAGTTGCTTTGAGGCCTGTAGCTACCATGGCTGCCTTTCTAATGTTCTTTACCTAAAATTTTGAAAGGCTTCTGTAATCTTAGTAGATTCTTTTGCAAAACTACAGATTTCTGTAGCTTTACAAAAACTGGTCTTGTAGATTTGCATATTTTTATTTACAGGATACAGATGAAATTCTAGTATGCATACAGATCTCTCTAACTTTACATTCGCACAATTACATCATATTTTACAGTTTATAATTTTCTATCAATATCGAAAGTATTCGTTTGTTAGTTGCTTTCAAGCATGTAGCTATTACGGCTGTCTATCACAAATCTCAAGTTCTCTATATAAATAAAAGCTTCTGTAATTTCGGTAGTTTCTTTTGCAAAGCTACAGATTTCTGTACCTTTATAAAAACTAGCCTTGTAGATTTAGATATACTCTTCACAGAGTGCAGACAAAATTTTAGTATGCTACAAATTTTTCTAACTTTACATTCGTACAATTACAGTTTTTTTTACTTTTTTTTTACAGTGTATAACTGATCATCAATATTGAAAGCATTAGTTGGTTAGTTGCTTCGAGGCCTATAGTTAGCACGACTCTCTATCTAATATTGTTTCCATGTATTTTTATTAATTCCACACAATGTGTAAATTTTGTTACATTCAATTCACAGGACCGGCAGAGCAGGATAGAGCTCACTGCACTTAGATAACTGCGTACGAAATTATGGAATCGAGCCATCTATTCAATGATCAGCAGTCGGAGCCATTTACCTTCACTCGACAAGGAAATTCCATACCCTCGAAAACGTCAAATTTAATCGTAAATTAAGAGATTTTTTATACGTACATTTTACAGTTTATTAAAGTAACTGTATTGAAAAATAACCGTACTCAAAAATGAGTATATTGATGTATTGATACTGTATTGAGTAAGGTATTCTGGGGTAAAAACGCCAAGTCCTAATATTACGCGTAATTAAGAAGGAATCAGTGAGATAACACCTACGGGTTTTAAGCAAAAGGGCTCTGAGTCATCTGAATCACAAACAACCGCTAAAAAGTTGTTTGTGCCATTTCTAGACCTTATTCGCTGGAAGAAGCACGTAAAAGTTAACGCCCGGCCTTAATTTTATTATTTCACCAAACAAATTACGTTATTTATTTTCAAATAATTATTAGTGAAATAATTATTTATTTTTACTAACAAACACTTTCATATTCTATCATTCTAAATACATGTTTCGTGCTTATTTTATTCAAAGAAATCGAATAAATAAACATGTATGACGGATTCAGAAATTTTTGGTACGTGACATTTACTTACATCAATATTTAAAAATACTCAAAAGTCGTGAAAAGCAATTATAATAAATTAAACTTTCCAAACATTAAAGCCCCGTGAATTAATTAGTTCTTTCGTTATTAATAAGCCTTTAAGCCTTTTCGGAAACTATTTTGATCTATAAACACACTCCAATGGAAGAAAACAATAAATGTATTTTGAAATATTTCCCCCAGTGTTATCTTAGTCTTAACGTCGACTTCATTTTCTCTTAACCTAAAAGTTAAGTCTCTTTGTTAACTCTCTCCAAAATATGAAACAAACATTTCAGTCGTCTGTATTATTAAAGCTTCTCTTGACAGCCAATCAAGCGTAAAATTCTCTTGAATTCTTTAAGAGATAAAGTTATACTTTAAGGGAATTTTAAGATGAAGTTTTCCACTTTCAAATAATTTTTTGACATATTAGTACGTGTATCTGGAAAGAAATTTTATAATGTCAATTGTATAAAGATAAACCCAAGCATTTTACTCTGGTTATATAATGAATAAAAATAAATATAAAAAAGTGCGTAAAAGTGATCGCAAATCGCACAGAAATTTTTGTTTAATATTTTTCTTCGAAACAAGTTATCATTTATTTAATAAATCCAAATTGTTTATTAATAATTATTAAATTCTTACACAGATGTCTGAAATTGGACGAATTGGAAAATATTCCACAAAATGTCTAAAATTGGAAATTTCGGTGATTAATGGCTGTATACTGTATATAAAGGGAATATACAGTGGCGGTCAAAATTTTCCGTCCACTTAGTTTCTTTAATTTATTTACCAGAAGGTTTCAGCAAAGAAGAAGCACAGTTGCTTCAAAAGTTAGGAATAAGTGAATGACATCTGATCACGTGATCATTTTGATTGGATACTAAAGACGTTTCATGCAAAGGGGTAGAATTCGAAGTTCGCGTGTGCAAAAGTTTCCGGCCACTCATCACTCCTTAGTTTTTTCGATCGATAAAGTGTTTTTTGGTCGTGTTTGTAAATGGATCAGTGTGAATAGCATAGTTTAAATTCAAAATTGAAAAGTTCAACAATTATTGCTGGTAAATGAGTGATTAGTTTGATACTAAAAGGCCAATATTCTTGAGATATTGCGGCAAAGTTATCAATCGAAAAATCGACTGTAATCGATATTTAAAAATTATATAAAGATGGTCATTGCCTTCAGGACTTTCTGAGGTCCGGGAAATCCCGGAAAATGACTATTCTTCTGGACAGAATTGTCAGGAGAAAAACATTTGATGACCCACATAAACATTTCGTTGCAATATCCCGCGATATACGGAATGAAAATATTGCTGAAATTAATCGGTCTATCGTGTCAAAATGGTGACCTGATACAGAACTTTATGGAAGAGTCAGTGTTCAAAAATTTTTCTTAGGTAAAAATACATCAATGTACCCAACTGGCGTTTTCCAAAAAACACAAAATCTCGTCAAGTGAAAACTGGACAAAAATACTATTTTTCCATCAGCTGAATTTAAAACTTTTTTGCAAGTGATGGTAGACACTATCAACGATGACCTAACAACAAAAGATCTGATTTGACCAATTTTATTCCTACGATGAAGCATGGCGGAGGACACGTTATGCTGTGGGAGTATTTTCTTCAAAAATTGTCGGGCCGTTATTTGAAATTCAGGGCAAGATGAATGATGTAATGTATATGGATATCTTGCAAGATTACCTGCTTCCTTATTAGAGGAAAAATTGTGGTCGCAACTGTTTGTTTTTACATAATAACGATTGTATGCAGTACTAGAAAAGCAATGGCTTTCGCACAAAAAATTTGCTTTTGAAATGGTCAGCCCGAGCACCCGACATGAATCCAATAGAAAATCTTTGGAAAGAAGAAGGTACACGTGTGCGGAGCTATAAATAATCCAGCTCAGCCGAAAATTCCAAAAAATTGCAAGAATGTGGAAAAAACGTACCATTGACGATCTTTAACCGCATATTGCATGAATGTCACATGACTGCGCCGCAGTACTTATTACTAAAATTATAGTGATAAAATACTAGTTGTAAATGCTGTTGATGACTGTAACCATACCATTTTTTTCCAAACTTGCGAAGGTGGCCGGAAACTTTTGAGAACATGCGTTTTCCTTTGTTCTTAATTTTGTCAACTATATTTATTGATATTTATATGTTATTGCATAAATAAGTTCCTAACTATTATGTCAATAAAATGTATAAGTATCACTTTGAGATTCCTCTTCATATGGGAATACTAACAAGTTAACTAAAACATTTTTCCTGGCCGGAAACTTTTGACCACCACTGTACATATAATTTTAAAAGTAAATTTATTTATTTATTTTCATTAAAACTAAATAAAAAAACTTTAATTAATGTTTTTAAGCAAAATTTTGAAAAAAAAGTGCTTCGAACATAGGGAAATATCATAATTATATCATTTAACCAAACAAATCATGGTGTTTATTTAAAACAATTATTTGCAAAATATTTATTTACGTTTACTAACAAGTACATTAATATTCTATTTATTATTATTATCTACATCTTTTTATTCCTATTCTATTACAATTCTAAAGATATGTTTCGGGCTTATTTTGTTCAAAGGAACCGACTAAACAAACGTGTGTGACGGATTCAGAGATTTTCGGCACGTGATATTTACTTCTATCAATATTTAAAAATACTCAAAAGTCGTGAAAAGCAGTGATAATAAATAAAACTTTTCAAACATTAAAGCCCCGTGAATTAATTAGTTCTTTCGTTATTAATGAGCCTTTAAGCCTTTTCGGAAACTATTTTGATCTATGAACACACTCCGAAGGATGAAAACAATAGAGGTTTTTGAAATATTTTCCAAGTGTAACCTGACTCTTAAAGTCGACTTTATTTTCTCTTAAGCTAAAAGTTAAGTTAAGCTAAAAGTTGTGTTAACTCTCTCCAAAATATGAAACAAACATTTCACTCATATGTATTATTAAAGCTACTTTTCAGGGCCAATCAAGCGTAAAATTCTCTTAAATTCTTCAAGAGATAAAGTTATATTTTAAGGAAATTTTAAGATGAAATTTTCCACTTTCATATAATTTTTTGATATATTAGTAAGTCTATCTGGATGGAAACTTTGCAACGTCAATTTTATAAAAATAAATGTAGAGTCTTTTACTCTTCCATGATTATATAATGAATAAAAATAAAAATAAACAAGTGGATAAGTATGATCGAAGACCGCGCAGAGAGTTTTCTTTAATATTTCTTTCAAAACAAGTTATTCTTTAATTAATGAATCCAAATTTAAAATTTATAATTATTAAATTCTTACATAAATGGTAGCACTAATAAATTTAATCAGTGTTGAAGTGAGGGAGTGACCCGGGGTGGGGGACAATTCCCCCGGAGTAAAGAGCTGCCACTTTGACGGAAATTTTGAGATTTTGTAGTTTCAGTTGTCATAAAGAGCATTTTCTCTCTCCCGAAACTATATAATGTACCCTCCCGGAGCACAGAAATCCCTCCCAGAGAAAAATATCTAAATTCAACACTAAGTTTTATTTTAAAATATTTATAAAACTAAATTACTTATTTTAATCAAATTAAAAATGTTCAAATCGAGTTATTTAAATTAGATCCATAATTGTATTTTTATTTATTTATTTTTTGAAAAACCGAAATTAAAAAATAAATTAGCGGGGATATAAATAAAATTCAAGACAAAACAAATTCATAAACACTTTTAAGCTGTATGTTAGAAAAACATCATTGGAAAATGTTAAAAACGCATAATAGGTTGAAATTTCTCTTTCAGCACTTTATATCAAACATACTTAAATACTATTATACAACTCTGTATTTTTCCTACTATCTTTATATACTCACCACTATTTAGCTGAAATTTAATTAAGACTAAAACTTACGCTTAAAACTACTGAAATCACACTTTCAGACATTATCATGCATAGATGGCCATAAATCCAATTTTTTGCGTGGACCTGTATATAATTTTATTTGTTTTCTACAAACACATTTTAGTATACTATATGTAGTTTAGCGTGAAAATGCACAACTCATTAAAAAAAACCTTAAAGCTATTTTCATTCATGCCCAGTATGAACCTTATGAGTTCTATGGTGTAGCCTTGTCTGTGATCTGCAGTCATTATATACACAATATAACATGCAAAAATCTAGTTAAACTTAAAAAATCATTTCATAATTAAAAATGCATTTCTTTCAATCATTGCTAATATACCTTACTTCGGATACAGTATACTATCCTAAATATTTTGTGTATCCCTGTAAATACTATGCAATTTCTATTATACGGGAAATAAGTTGCACTAAACTTCAGCATCGTGTATCATTTTCATTACATATTAAATAATTTAACTTAATTATTATAAACCACAAACAATGTTTTTCCCAGTACTATTATGTAACAGAATTATTTTGTGTAGCTCTGTAAATGAATACAGTAGAACCTCGATCTATCGTTTTTCGAGGGGTGCGGAAAAAAGATGAATGTAGGAAAACCAAGAATGCGAAATAACTTCAAAATACGAAAAAAACTATGTTTATGCATTACTAAAGCATGCAATGTATACAGTATACTGATAAATATGATTTCTTGATTACTAAACTGTAAAAGAAATAAATTGAAGTAATAGAATATTTATATTTATTTTAAAAAATCAATAATTTTGTTTGGTTTTTCGTTCTTTTTTTTTTTTAAATAAAGATAAATTTTCAAGATATACAACATTTTTCTGGTCATTTTTTGTAATTTTATATGTACATATAAAAGTTCATATAGTTTCAAATGCCGCAATTGCATAAGACAGAGTTGACACTTAGGGGCGTGCGAAGAGAAAACTGCGCCCGGGGCAAAGTTACAATTTGGCGCCCCCTCCACCCAAATGTTTCTTGCAACAGTCCAAAAATGACGTGGGTAGTATAAATTCCGCGCCCGGGGCGGCCGCCCCCTTCGCCCCCCATTTTGCACGGCGCTGTTGACACTGGTGGCTCAGCTTCATCGGATTAAACATTATCCTCCTCTTCTTCATCATTATTTTATTTGCATTACAGAGCATCACAAATCAGTCGCAACATCTTGATCAGTGGAAATATAATCACATCCTCTGTTACATACATCCACTGGTCATCAGCATTATGATTATAAACAGCACAGATGAGTTATTTTAGGATAAAAGAAGTAATCTCAGTTTGTATGTCATATGGATTTGCATGACTTTTAATTTCATTTAGGCGAGGGGGAAATTTTTAAAACGATGATTGCGGGAATACGACTTCTGAACAACGATGTCTCGTTTACATTATTTCAGTATAATTTGTGCAGGGATCGTAGAAATAAAACGATCAATCTGGGAAAACTACGGATGCGGAAACGATAGATCGGGGTTCCACTGTAATAAATGTTCTTTACACCGCCTATTCTACAGAATGTATATTTTAGATGCAAATTCATATGAATTTCATTATGTACGCAGGGGTATACATCATTAAAATGCATATGAAACATTTTTTTTTTCATTGATCGTAGTGTAACGAAATAACTTTGACAGTCCCTGAAATTCAACTATAATCAGATTTGTATAAGATTTCATATGGCTTGACGAAATTTTGCAACGATTATATAAATTATATTTCAAATCATTCAATTGGGTAGTTTTGGCGCTGTTACATGCGAATATATGGGCAGGCAGACAGACAGATGAACGGACCAGAAAGACTGACGATCCAGGTGACGACTACAGGTTCTACATATTTTTACAATTACGAACGCATTTACAAAGAAAACTTTTTTCTGAAAAAAAGTACAGAAAAGTTTCAATTCTCGTTCAATATCAAGGTCCATGGTAATGATAGAGGAAGGACAGAGCCTCCTTGAATTTTTACACTTAATAAAAGCTTTATTTATCTTGTAAAATTTTGAAAAACATAATAAAACTAACTTATCCCAGGTGACGTAAAGTAATTAAAAACTAAAAGAAATTGGAGGTATAAGCGTTTTCGCCAGGAATCCGCTTATTTGAAATACCACATTCAACAGAATTTAGTGTGTGTGTGTTTTTACTTCTATTCTTTAAAAGGTTAAGATTATGTGGGGGCAACAAAGCAATCATTTTATAACTAGACTAGTATGTGACTCCAATGGCGCTCCTATGCTGCCTTTTTCATGATTTCCATAATAATTAAATCTCCAGAACTAATGCATGGATTTTCATCAAACTTCACATTGTGTTAGTCCTTGACATGAAATGACGTTTTCTAAATATTGATCTAAATCGCTTAACAGATGGCGCTGCTATGGTTTTTTTTTTCGTCTTCAGCAATAACTCTATCTCAAGAATTAGAGCTCGTATTTTCATCAAGCTTGAGGTTCATTTAGTCCTTAATTTGACGTGTTTTTTTTTTTCCCCTCAATTTGGTGTAAATCTCTCTCTAACAGGTGACGCTGATATTTTACAATTTTCCCGATTTCTACAATAGCTCTTTCTCAAAATCTAATTCATCAAACATCAGATTCAGTTATAAACATTGTTGCAGACTAAGTTCTGGTGTAAATCACCCAACAAGTAACGCTGCTATGCTGCATTTTACATGATTTATGTGATTTTAGCAATAATCATATCTCAAAAACTAATGCAGGGAATTCTATATCATAAGAATCCCCATGAAGAGTACAGATTGCCATTTAATTTTGCCACTGTGTTAGCGAATTTTGACGAATTAACCCCTTGTCTGCCGATTTATGATTTCGTGAAATTTTTATGTTCTAAAGAATTTTACGTAAATTGTTTAAACTAAATTAAAAGATTTACATAATCATTTAATAAATTTTTGTAGGATTTCAGAAGGATTGAAGGATTAAGTAGGATTAATTAAATTTGAATTTACAGTGATTTTGTGCAATATTTATAACACCACTCAAATCTTTTATTTTAAATTGTTTTCTTAGTATTTTGTAGAATTATAAAATGTACAAATATGATGTTCTTACAACATAAATATATAAATATTTCCTAATAGAAAAATCCCCACCCCCTCCCCCTCTCTAATCGCCAAGAAAACTGAAAAGATAGAAAGGCAAAAGAAATCGTCCTTTTAAAAATATTTTTGTTTTGTATAACCAGTTATGTTTTTAGAACAAAATAAAGTAATGTATCTGTAATTCATTCTAAACAGTATTACAACTAATCGACGTATTAGAAGAATTTTATAATAAGAAATTTTAATGGTACTTATAATGGTAATTTTAATGGTACTCGGTACATAAAGGGTTAATATGCTTGAGATAAAAGAAAATTTTGGGATTGCCACATCCGACTGATTTAAAACTCTGATATATAAATTATTTTACATTATCATTCATTATTTTTCATTATTATCTTTTTATTGTGATGAATGAGAACGCATTATAAAATAATTTTATCCCTTTAAAATCCAATTTTATTTTATTTTATTTTTTAGAAAAAATTAATTTTACGTTAATAACATTAACAATAGCTATCTATATAGAATAAATAGTGTTTAACGAATATTTCATTATCTGAAAGATAACGAATGTTGTTACTTTGCATGCTATTCAATTAATATCCATATGACAATAGATTAAGGAAGAATTTTTGAAGATGTATAGAACATATTGTATTACAATAAGATTTAATTTATATTACAACTTTCTAATACTTTTTGCGCTTTATTACACACGATTCTTTCAGGAAAGTAACATTTATTTTAAATTTAATGAGTAATATATATATATATATATGTTAAAAATAAAAGAATCGCAAACGGGGCAAAGAGAATTAAGCAAAAAATAATAATTAGTTTTAGTAGTAAATGGCTGAACATAAATGAAGCCATAAATCAAATGTATAGACGTATACTAACATTACTAAACAGTAATAAAAGTATTTCATAAAACAAAATAACACTCCATTAAAAGACATGTACTATTATTAGTACACCAGACCAGAAAGGGTTATTATTGAATCGAGAGCTAGCTTTTATCTGTACAGAGATCAGATCTCCATAAATTAATGCTGCATTTATTTATTTATTTATTTATTTATTATTTTTTTATATTTTATTTATTATTTTATTTATTTATTTATTATTTATTTATTTATTTATTTATTATTATTTTATTTTATTATATTTTTATTTTTTATTTATTTATTTATTTATTTATTTATTTATTTATAGCTTTATACTCTGTTCATATGAGTCTCCTGTGAATGGAAGGGTTGATTTGCAGCATGTATATTGGGAAAATGGTTACAACTATGATAGTTTTCATTTTATCGCCTTTTAAGCAAAAGGATGAGTTTTTAGGTGCGTTCGCAATTATGTAAATACGTAGCACCAACTATCGTCATTCAATCCACCTGTCCGTCTAATATAACAACGCAAAAACTACCTAACCGAATTGTTTGAAATTTAAAATTCATAATTTTTGCATAATATTGTCATTTCATATTTTATGAATATCGGATGCATAGTTCAACTACAGGAACAATCAAAATTATTCCGTTACATGACGGCCAATTGAAAAAAATATTTGTTTCAAATGCATTTTAATGATGTTACATTCTTTCAAATGAATAACATTTACATGCATCTATGAAATGTATACTAAATTGTACAATCCCTATACAATCTATGGCGCAAAGAATATTTTTTATTAATTTATAGAGTCACACAAAAGTATTTCATTACATAATAGTATAGGTTTGTATTTATATCGGCCAATTACGCAATAACGGCCAATTACACGTCTATTTACGCAAGGAAATCCAAGATTCGAAGAAAACCGCGGAAAACTCCGACCGGTTAGGTCGACGGCCACGATTGGGTTCGAGCCCAACACCTGACATGTAACATTTCGGCGATAGAACCTCACGGCCACTAGTACGGCTCATAATAGTATAGGAGTAAGTATTATTTCGGGAGCGTTTTAATTAAACTATTTCCCATTTTATGAAATTGATATATGTTGCTAAGGTTTTCGACAAGTTATTTCCTGTATAATAGAGAGCAGATAGTATTTACAAGGACACACAGAAAAGTTCGGATACTTATACAGTATATCCGAACTGTACAGTATTCGGATAATATTTATACCAAAATCTTATTATTTTTTTTAACTACATTATAGTACGAAAGCATATCATTTGCTACACTTGTTGTGCAATTTCCGAGTTGTTTAATTTGTAACATCTATATTGGGAAAATGGTTACAACAATGATAATTATTATTTTATCACTTTTTAAGTAAAAGGGCGAGTTTTTAAAATTTGATATTGTGTATTTTGCGTGACATTTTTGTTCGTCTTGTGATTTTATTGTAAATGTGATTAATTCAAAACTAATAGAGATATAAAATAAAAATGCATTATATGTATATTTTTTACTTAATTTAATAAAATATTGAAACACTTCTAATCGATTTATTAAATTTTCAGTGCTAAAGTTACTAATATTATAAAATGTTTCCTATTAAGGTATTTGCGTACGTTCTGGATATTTTTTTAAGCATGAAATTTTTATCAAAAACAAATGTGTTTTTAATTACAACAAGAAATAAAATTATGAATTCACATAAATTTTTAATGGAATTAATTTTTCGAATTCAAGCAATATTTAGTCAAATTTAGGTAAACAGTTGCGCGTTGTCAAACCTAAATAACAAAATCTATTTCTATGTTCAATAAATCTATAAAACTAAATCAAAAATTGTGAGTCTCGACTCCATTTGAGATAGCGGGAATATTTTTATAGGACGCCAAATTTATTTAATCACAAATTGAAAAAAAAAAAAAAAAAAGAATTAAGCCTCAAAAATCCACTATGTTTACGATGAAAATGTCCTCTGTCAATCAAAGGATCGCGACAGAATTTTACGCAAAAAGGGTAAAAATGTTTACCTCCATTCTTTTGCTCATAAAAACTAAATTGTTCTAATTTTTTGCATTTTTACTTCATTTCTATACAGCTGAATGTTTTTTGCTTTAAAACAAAACCAATAAATCGCAGCACTGATAAATATTATCTTATAAAATAAATATTATTTTCATCCGAGTTTCGAAGATACCTTCAGGACAGTGTTTCCAAGAAAGTAAGACATATTCATGATTATTGAACTTAAATGCTTTACAGTAAAAAAAAATTGAGAATTTGCTGATCATTTAGTTGTTTAAAGACCTTAATTTTGTTGCTGCGTAAATTTATATTACGGATATAGTTAAACTGATGTTTTAAGGGGATTGATGCTTTTATATTCATATTTGTAAACCTAAATTACCATTCCCCTAAAGTACTGATTTAATAAAAATGACTCTTTCTGTCATCTATGGTGTCATTTCGATTATGCAAAAGCAATAAATGTATATTTGTAGAGTTATTTTATGCTCAAGTCTGAAGAGATTAAGGCGCTGCAAATGAAAAGCAGATTTATTTATGCTTCGTGCGTTTTCAATAAATTGGAAGGCGGAAAGTTTTAAGGGGATGTTTAAAGGGTTATTTTATGCTCAAGTCTGAAGAGATTAAGACCCCACAATAGTCACAGAAAAAATACTCAAAAAGACCCGGATGACCATGTAAAGTCTATGGAAGCGTTCTTTTCGAATATCTCACTCCAATTTTAATATTTTTGCATGATTTTTTTGCACAATATAGCTGAGGGTGATCCACAACCGGGCTAGTTTTTACTTTTTCTATTTTGGTTATATATTTTTTATATTACGATAGTTTCAGTTTCAGAACCGGTTTAAACCGGTTTCGAAAGTTAAAGTATTTTTTTAAAGAAAATCTGAAACAAAAATTTAAAAAGTAAAAAGTAGCCCGGTTGTGGATCGCCCTCAGCTATCTTGTGCAAAAAAATCATGCAAAAATATTAAAATTGGAGCGAGATATTCGAAAAGAACGCTCCCATAGACTTTACATGGTCATCCGGGTCTTTTTGAGTAATTTTTCTGTGACTATTGTGGGCTCTTAAGGCGCTGCAAATGAAAAGCAGATTTATTTATGCTTCGTGCGTTTTCAATAAATTGGAAGGCGGAAAGTTTTAAGGGGATGTTTAAAGGGTTTTAAGGCGGATGTTTTAAGGGGATTGATGCTTTTATATTCATATTTGTAAACCTAAATTACCATTCCCCTAAACTACTGATTTCATAAAAATGACTCTTTCTGTCATCTATGGTGTCATTTCGATTATGCAAAAGCAATAAATGTATATTTGTAGAGTTATTTTATGCTCAAGTCTGAAGAGATTAAGGCGCTGCAAATGTAAAGCAGATTTATTTATGCTTCGTGCGTTTTCAATAAATTGGAAGGCGGAAAGAATATTGCATATTATTCCTATAGAAGAGGAATGAATAACTGAGCATTGTGTAGAGATTAACAGTCATATTATGTGTATAATTCAGGATTTTGGATAAGAGTATAAAAGTCTCTTATATGGATGCATTATTTGCATTTCAGAAGTTGAATACCTAATACCGTCGGAATTATTACTATTATACGCACGGGCCGTATTTTTTATTCTTCAGTGAAACAAAAATAATTGTGATATATATAAATAATAAACAATTTTATTCAAAATAATGACAGTCTAAATTCTATTTTCTAAAACTATTTATAAATAACTATTTAATATAAAAAAGAAAATATGTAAACGTTTATATTTTTCACATAATATAATAAACACGTATAAATCTTAAATATATATATATATATATATATATATATATATATATATATATATATATATATATATATATATATTGCATATTTTCACGTACACTATAAAGCCATTAATCACTGGACACTTTCAATTTTAGACATTTTGTCGAGTTATTAAAGCTGTATATTTAACGGATTTTTCTGGAACTTCAGGATTGTGAAGAAAATGTTTTACTCTAAATTTATCAGCAATGATCAGAAGGACAATTTTAATAGGGGGGGAGGCACAAAAAGCGAATAAAAAATAGTAAGATTTGAGATCACACTGTAAAATAAAATAGGTGAAATGATACATCACTATAATAGCTTACGAAAGATTAGAAAGTGCAGCCAGAAAATTTTTTTGTTGAATTAACAAAAATTGATTTTTGTCCAACAAATCTTTTCGTTTAAATATGGATCAATGGAAATTTTGCTTAAATAAACAAAAAAAAAAAAAATGTTTTTTTTTTTTTTTTTTTTTTTGTAATTTTTTGTTTAAAATTTTCATCCGAAATGCATAATAACGTAATAATAACGTCATTAAGGCCCCTGTCCTCGCTTGAGGAAACACTCGCGAGCTAATGCTATTCCTATGGGGAAGCATTTTTCTAATAACTCTTTCGCATTTTGACATTTTTGAATATTTTTTTTTTTTTTTTTTTTTTTTTTTTTTTTTTTTTTGCATTGGATAACTGAGGTGCATGCCGACAGCGCTCCTTTTTTACTTTTTTGATTTTGGTTGCAGATATTTTTTACAAAGATAGTTTCACTTTCAAATTCGGTTTCGAAACTGAAAGTGCTTTTTAAAAATATATCTGCAACCAAAATCGAAAAAGTAAAAAAGGAGCGCTGTCGGCATGCACCTCAGCTATCCAGTGCAAAAAAAATTATTCAAAAATTTCAAAATACGAAAGAGTTATTAGAAAAATGCTTCCCCATAGGAATAGCATTAACTCGCGAGCGTTTCCTTGAGCGGGGACAGGGGCCTTAATCCGTCTTAATTTGAAAAGTTATTATAATCCAAAAATTATGTTAATCCTTCATTGCTATACAATTCAATTAAACAAAATTACATGAGAGAGTTATGGCTACTGCACTCCAATTTAAACTTTGCAAGAACTACAAAATTTTGTTACAATTACAAATTAAAAACATTAGACTTTAGTAAGACTCAAATAAAATTGATGAAATTTTGTTAAAATTTTATAAGAGTGTTAACTATATATATATATATATATATATATATATATATATAGGGTGAGTCTAAATTTTTTTTACAATAAAAGAGGGGTGATAGTACACATCAAGACAAACAATATTAAATAGGAGACCAAGGATCCAAAACGTTTTCCAAAGCAGATAGCCGCCATTAAAGTTTAGGGACCAAAATTTCAAATAAACATAAAAAACTGAAAAATCGGTCGATTGATTTGCGGTTTTCACTAAAATTATTCTTTATGTTGGCATTTTCTTGAAATTAAATTATAAAGATAAATTTCCAAAAATGCCGATAGAGGGCGCTTTAGAATTTGGAGTAAAGAGCAACTACTTTTTGCCGGTATTTTTTGTATCTCATTAAATGTTTTCGTATGTATAAACTCAAACTTAAATTTTGAGTATAAAATCTGAAAGCTGGGTGTAGTTAAATAGCACAAATTGAACTGTGTTCCGAGGGTTCAAATTTCAAATGATTTTCAAAAACGGAAAAATTGGTTCATTGATTTGCGGTTTTCACTAAAACTATTCTTTATGTTGGTATTTTCTTAAAAATAAATTATAAAGATAAATTTCCAAAAATGTCGATAGAGGGCGCTTTAGACCTTGGAGTAACGAACAACTTTTTTTTGCCGTTATTATTTGCATCTCATTAAATGATTTCGGAAGCTTAGACTTAAACTTAAATTTTGAGCTCAAAATCTGAATAGTAGGGAGTGGTTAAGTAGCACAAGCTTAACTGTGTTTTAGGGGGAGGGGGGGGGGGTTCAAATTTAAAATAATTATAGAAAATGGAAAAATTGGTCGATTCGTTTGCGGTTAAAAATAAAACTATTCTTTAAGTCAGTATCTTCTTGAAAATAAATTTTAAAGATTAATTTCAAAAAATTCCGTCAGAGGGCGCCTTAAACTTCGGGGTAACCAACAATTCATTTTAACCATTATTTTTTGGTTCTAATTAAATGCTTGCAAAAGCTTTTTAAATGTTTTCGGAAGCTCAGATTTAAACTTAAATTTTGAGCTCAAACTCTGTATCGTTATGAGGGGTTAGAAGCTCAAACTGAAGTGTGTTCAGGAGTTGAAATTTAACCCTCATTCCTACTTGAACACAATTCAATTTTTCGCTACTTAAACACTCCCAACGATTCAGAATTTGAGCCCAAAATTTAAGTCTATACATTTAAAAGCATTTAATGGGATAAAAAAAAAAAAAAAAAAAAAAAAAAACAGTTAAAAATACGTGCGCTAGTGCAAAACAGTACGCTACTGCAAAGTCTAAGGCACCCTCTTTCGGCATTTTGTGAAATTTATCTTTAAAATTTATTTTCAATAAATTGCTGGTTTAAAAATTAGTTTTAGCGAAAAGCGCAAACGAATTGACCAATTTTTTCGTTTTTTATAATAATTTGAAACTTTAACCCTCTGAACACAGCTAAATTTGTCTACTTAACCACTCCCAGCTATTCAGATTTTGAGCTCAAAATTTAAGTTCAAGTCTAAGTTTACGAAAACATTTAATAAGATGCAAAAAATAACGCCAAAACAGAGTTGTTCGTTATTTCAAAGTCTAAAGCGCCCTCTATTGGCATTTTTGAAATATATCTTTATAATTTATTTTCACGAAAATGCCGACATAAAGAATAGTTTTAGTGAAAACCGCAAATCAATCGACCAATTTTTCCGTTTTTTATAATCATTTGAAATTTGAACCCTCTGAACACAGTTCGATTTGTGCTATTTAACTACTCCCAGCTTTCAAATTTTGTACCCAAAATTTAAGTTTGAGTTTATGCTTACGAAATCATTTAATGAGATGCAAAAAATACCAGCAAAAAATAGTTGTTTGTGACTCCAAAGTCTAAAGCGCCCTCTATCGGCATTTTCTGAAATTTATCTTTATAATTTAATTTCAAGAAAATACCGACATAAAGAATAATTTTAGTGAAAATCGCAAATCAATCGACCGATTTTTCCGTTTTTTAAGTTTATTTGAAATTTTGGTCCCTAAACTTTAATGGCGGTTATCTCCTTTGGAAAACGTTTTGGACCCTTGGTCTCCTATTTAATATTGTTTGTCTTGATGTGTACTATCACCCCTCTTTTATTGTAAAAAAAATTTAGAATCACCTTGTATATTGTTCGAGCAACAAAGCAGGTTTTTTACTTTAACTAAAAAAGTCTCTTAGAACAACCAAAATGTACTCAACAAAACATGTTTTGTAGTTTTAATCAATTCCTTTTTCTGGGTGTATATTCATTGAGATATTTTTTTTTTTGTTTAAATTTGTAAAGAACCTAGAATACACATGTTCCCCTCTCTAATATTTCACAGGAAAGTGAAACTATTATCAACAAAGTGAATATACGCACTACCTAAATTGGACATAATGCCCCGGGAAAAAATCAATTTTCTTGGCGAACAATCTATGTTGATTCGTTTTATTTCATAATGGTTTGTTCAACCATGGGCAAACCGTTTAACTTTTTTTCCCTGATATACTAATCTATACCTATATTATAAAGAGGTATATATATATATATATATTTGTAGGGGCTAATCTCCGGAACTACCGAACCGATTTCAAAAGTAATGGTACCAAAATGATTGTGTTCCTTCCCTTTGTGTTCCAACCAAAATGATTGTGTCCTTATGTCGATGCCACAAATGCAAAAGGGGTGCAGGAGCAAAAAAAAAAAACGTTCTAAAAATGCGATTTTTGTGTTATTGAAGGGAATAGAAGAATGGAATTTAGCATGGTCAGGGGTGCCCAGAGAGGGGTTTGGTGACGCAAGATGCGTCATAAAATTTAGTTTTGGGGGGGAATTTGAGAAAAAGTACATTTGGGGAGGAGGGATTTTTAAATTCTTAATATTTCCTTTTTTTACTGTTAAAAAAAAATCTTGATTCTTTTTATATCACTTTTAAATTTTTTCAACATTTAATTTCCAGAAAAGTTCCTATGTTTACTTTCTTTAAATTCTAGATAAGGGCAATAAGAACTCATTCCGTGTCATTCGTCACTCATGCTCAACTTGATATCTTTGGAATGTGCAGTAGATTTTAAGTAGAATATATTTTACAATTGATATTCTGTTTAGTGGGGGGGGGGGTGTCAATGTTAAAGTATGAAGATTTTTTTTTGGGGGGGGGGGATTTGCGTCATTGGGTTTGAGGGGGATGGTCACCACTGAGCATGGTAATCTATACCTATATTATAAAGAGGTAATCTATACCTATATTATAAAGAGGTAATCTATACCTATATTATAAAGAGGTAATCTATACCTATATTATAAAGAGTTTGCTTGTTTGTTTGTTTGGAAGACTAATCTCCGGAATTACTGAACCGATTTCAAAAGTAATAGTATCAAAATGTTTGTGTTAGCCCGGAATCAAGCATAGACTATATCTTATGTTGATGCCACAAATCCAAAGGGGGAACAGGAGCAAAAAAATTCGAAAAATGCGATTTTTTTGTTATTGAAGAGATTAGAAGCATGAAATTTAGCATGGTAATCTATACCTATGTTATAAAGTCTGTTTATTTGTTTGTAGGGGTTAATCTCCGGAACTACTGAACCGATTTCAAAATAACCCCTCACCTTTAATTTAGATAAATGGGTTTTTCGCAGAAATATCAGACTTTATTCAAATTTAGACATAGGATCATTCTGATGAGGGCACCTCGATGATTGGTTTTGCGAGTTCATTGGATAAGTCTAAGAAGGGGGAAATGTGAAGTAACATCCCCCCCTTAATTCGGGGTTAATGGGTTTTACACGCAGAATTTACCGATTCACTTCAAATTTTGGATATAGGTTTATTCTGATAAGGCGCTTCCCTGATTTGTTTTGGGAATTCATTGGATAAGTATAAGTGGGAGATCGGCGGGATTATCCTTCTTATTTTAAGTAAGTGGTTTTTGTTGCTTAATTAACCGATTTGCTTAAATTTTTGGATACAGGTTCATTGTGATAAGATATTTCCCTAATTAGCTGTGAGGTTCTTTTGTTAAATCTAAAGAGGTTACGGGCGATTACCCCCCCCCCTTAAATTTAATAAATGGGTTTTTATGCAGAATTATCAGATTTGCTTTAAATTTTGGATGTAGGTTCTTTCTGATAAGGCGAATCTCTTAACAGTTTTGGAGGTTTAATAGTTACGTATAAAGGAGAGGGATAACTCTTCTTAAATTATATAAATGAATTTTTATGAAGAATTATCCATTTTTTTTAAATTTTGGATACAGTTTTTTATATGATAAAGCATATCCCCGATAAGTTTAGGGGATTCACTGATTAAGTATAAAAAGCAGAAATGGGGGGGGGGGTCTATATCCCCTCCTTAATTTGTTTTTCGTTCGGCATTAACTCTTGAAAATATAAGGCTGTAATGTACGCTTAAGTATGCGTAGCCTGTGAACTCAATGCCATCAGTTTAACTGGGCAATATTTTTCTTATTTTTATATGTAAATACTTTAATTTTCATTGTAGTAACTGAAAAAAAATATTTTGAAAATAATTGCAGAAGATCATAATGCAGCAGATAAATTTTAAAACAAAATAATAAATAAAAAAGACGTGTACTATTAATAGTCTGTCATTCTTGAACACGTTAAACTGTTTATAAAATGCGATTTTTCTCGTTTTAAAAGATTGTAAATATCTAGCTGCAAGTTAAGCTTGCTTCTGTTAAATCTCATTCATCTAAATTAGATGTTTAAATGTTTAAGTGTTTCTATGAATTTTTGCAGAACACGAAATAGGCTCGAACAGTAATATTTTCAAAACGCAAAAGCATTTTTGTTGGAAAAACGCCATTTCTTTTTATACAAGAGCAGCGTCTATAAAAGAGCATTTACACAATTTATATTGCTAAAGAACCAAGAATAAATATATATCCCCTCTCTAATATTTCAAAGGAAGGAAGAACTATTATTTACAAAGTGAATATACGCGCTATACTTAAATTGGACATAATTCTTCGGGAAAAAATAAATTTTCATGGCGAACATTTATGTTGCTTAAGTTTTATTTCAGAAGACTTTGTTCAACGAAGAGCAAACCGTGTAACTTTTTTATGTAATAAGATATGAATGCATGAGAATCAAGAAATTATTTTTCTAATTTAGAAAACTTTAGACTTTTGATAAACACCTATTTATGTGAGTTTTAAAATGAATTCTGATTAAACAATGCTTTCACATACATGTTTAAATTTATGTTCTTATTTTTCGAAACAACCCTCTTTATTTAAAAGAATGGGTGGTATTTGGTTAGACGGGCGCCGGTGTTCTACATGCATGTATAAGTATATTTACATGCGTATGCAAATATATATAGATATGTGGATATACATTTATATAAATGTGTATATATAATATATACAGTGGACTCTCTCTATTCAGAACACTCACGGGACCGTACAAAAACGTCCAGATTATGGAGGTATTCATTATAGATGGCAGATTGGAAATGCATTACTACTACTACTATATAGAGTAAGCGTGCCAGTAGTTTATTAATTAAGGTCAGTGCTACGGGTTTTTCATAATATTTTCTTCTTTATAAGTTTTAGGAATAAAGTAACATGATTGCCTCAAGCCTTAATGAATGTCCTATCATGAACAAAAATGAAATCTGTTAAAACTAAATAGCAACAAAACTATAAGCAAATAGTGTCTTTAATTACCATTTTCCCATTGGTTGATCAATCGAAGAAATCAGGGGAAAATTCTAAAATCAGTCTTGAATTCAAGAAGTGGCCCGAGGGGGACAATCCCCCCCCATAAATTTTTATGTTTTGTATTTTTAATGGTCAAAAAGAGCAATCCCCCCCGGAGCCACAGAGATCTCTCCCGGAGAAAAATGTCCGAATTAAACATTGTTCCAAAACTAATCTTTAAACTATCATGCTTAAGCAGTGATTTACAATAATTTATATAATAAAACTATTATTTGAAATGAGCAAGATGGAAGTGGATTATTTTAACTTACTGTAATTGTCTTTAACTAATCAAAAACTAAATTCTTATAAAAAAAAATCATAAAATGGCTTCTCTTACAGCAAGCATCTGACAACAGTGTGACAACAGGCGCTCCAACATTTAACTGAAGATTTTATCTGAAGTATTAAAAAAATTGCAATTTCAAGTACATACTTAAAATTTTGCAGTGATTGTGTCTGTTTCTATTTTAACCCGTATTGTGTCTGTTTCTATTTTAACCCGTTATCTACCAAATTATGAATTCATGCAAATTTTATATTCTAAAACATTTTACGTAAATTGTTTAAACTAAATTAAAAGATTTGCATAATCATTTAATAAATGTTTAGAAAGATTAATTAAATTTGAATTTACAGGGATTTTATGCAATATTTATAACCCGAGTCAAATCTTTTATTTTAAATTGTTTCCTTAGTATTTTGTAGAAATATAAAATGTACAAATGGGATATTCTTACAATATAAATATAGAAATATTTCCGAATTGAAAAATCCCCATCCCCCCCCTCCCCCAGCGCCAAGAATGATGAAAAGTTACAAAGGCAAAAAAAAAAAAAATCATCCTTTTAGAAATATTTTTGTTTTGTGTAACCAATAATGCTTCTGGAACAAAATAAAGTAATGTATTTGTAACTCATTCTAAACAGTATTACAACTAGTCGACGTATTAAAAGAATTTTATAATAAGTAATTTTTATAGTACTTATAAATGCCGTCGGTAGATAAAGGGTTAATTGAGTTCGTTGAACTTTTTTATTTTTCTGTAACATTTTCTCCAAACTTCCATGATGAGAATTCAAATTGAGATTGCAAATACATATTCAGTTTATACAGTAGTGGAGTAAAATTGGCGACCTAAATTAACGTTCATAATAGATTCATAACGTTCAGATTATAGGGTGCTCAGAATACAGAGAGTTCACCTTTTGTTAAGTCTATGGATTTTCACCGGGATCCTCAGAATGTGTTCATAATACCTGAGTGTTCACATTAGAGAGTGTTCAGATAGAAGGAGTCCACTGCAAGTGTTATATTATGAAAAAAAAATCAACACAGCAGAGCCACTTGTAGGGCGAATTACACCAAAATCTAAAAAGCATTAATCTATATCAGTAAGTAATAGAATCTGAAGTTTAATGAAAATTTGCGCATTAGTTCTTGAGATAGTTGTGAATAATGAAGCATAGCAGCGCCACCTATTGAGCTATTTTAACCAAAAAGTAATCAAAAGTAAAGCAAATTATATCAAGGGCTAATTGAATCTGGGCCGAAATTTCCTGGCCCAAACCCAGCCCGATCCATAGAAAAAAAATGGCTAGGTCCGGAAAAAAAGTTACAAATTCGGTCCGAACCCGGCCCAGCCCGAGTGAATTTCTACAGAACACTGATCTTTAACTCTTTGGGAAGAGTTCAGACCAAAAAAACTTATCTTAGTCTTTTTTTTTCATATTTATAATCTTAATTTATGCAGAAGTGCCGTAGGCTGCGATATTTATGCTTTTAATGAACCTTTGTTTGTTCTATGTAAACATTTCAATTATCTTTAATATTATTAATCCATATTCCATGTAATGGAGACATAAAAATCTAAAAAATGGTATATAATAAAAGTAAAATCTTCTAAGAAGCAATCGCAATGGAAAGAAAAAAATACTTCCCTTCTTAGCAGATGAAAATGCTTAACATATTTTTTTCTTGCGTATTGTGGTATTCATTTTGCATGGATGAACAGTTTAAAAGAAATTTGCAATTTTCAGTTTAAAATTTCATCATAATTATGTTTTTTTTTTCATGTGTTTAACTCTATTTTCATAAACTTAGTAATCTACGATTTTTTAAAAATAATAAATTCTAATTTTTAATTGTAGAATAATGACGACTTAAAAGTATATGAATTTTTTGCAAAAATTTTTGGACCAAGCCAAATTTTACTGATTTATGAACAGACTTGGGAACGTCGAGAAAAGGATTTTCATACGGGATGATTCAACAGGAACTGATTATTTTGGTCCGTGAAGATTAGGAAGAATGAAATCAGTCTCGGCTTCGTACGGAAAAAATACGCTAGGCCCGGCCCGATATTCCAAGAAAGAAATTAAGGCCCGAACCCGGACCGTGCAGATATTTAATCCGTGCATTAGTTCATGAGCTAGAGTCATTGGAAAATTCATGAATAATGCAGCATAGCAGCGGCACTTGTTGGGCGATATAAGCCAAAAGCTAGCCAGTTCTTGATTCTACCAAGACTAAACTGGATCTAAAGTTTTGTGAAATTCTGTGCATTAGTTCTTGAGACAGATAGCTTACAAAATGTTTTGTTACATACACATAGAGTGACCGAGTGATAGACAGGCATTTTCTTAAAACCATTGAATCGTGTTCATGACCTTCTAAAACGTAAAAAACCATCGAAAACCGGAAGTCAAAAATTTTCCCGAATCCAATGTTTTCTTCGTGTTAAGACATAAAACAGTAGAATTCTAGACTACTAATACTAAAATGCTTACAAAATGCTATTTTTCACGTTTTAGATATTTAAAAATAAGTAGCTGTAAGTTAATCATCTATTAAATAGGATTCTTCTATATTAGATGTTTAAATTTTAAGCTTTTCTATAGATATCTGCAGAATATAAAATGGGCTCGAACAGTTATTCTTTTCAAAACTCAAAAGTATTTTTCTTGGTAAAACGCCATTTCCTTCTTTTATATATGAGCAGCGTCTATAAAAGAGCATTTACACAATTTATATTTCTGAAGAACCAAGAATAAATATGTTCCCCAACTCTAATATTTCACAGGAAGGGGAAACCATTATTTACAAAGTGAATATACGCGCTATACTTAAATTGGACATAATGCCTCGGGAAAAAATAAATTTTCTCGACGAACAATATATGTTGCTTACGTTTTATTTCATAAGAGTTTCTTCAACCAAGAGGAAACCGTTTAACTTTTTTTCCCTGATATAATAGGATATAAATGTCTGAGAATCAAGAAATTATTTTTCTCATTCATAATACTTTAGGTTTTAGATAAACACCAATTTGTGTGAGTTTTGAAATGAATTCTGATTAAAATATCCCCGAAAAATAAGCGTGTCGCTTAACGAAAAATCATCTAACAAAAACGTAACCCCCCAAAAAGTTTTTAAAACTTTATTAAAAACTTTATTATTAATGTTTAAATTAAAATTTAATTAATAAAAAGCAATTTTACTATTCAATAATTGTTCATATTCAAATTTGAATTTCTACTCATTTTTCATGTTAGATCGGGGGGCAGTAGCACAAACAATCACCTCATCGAGTTTAAGGCTAAAATTCTAGAATTAGTGAAATCTCGAAAGGCATATTAAAACGTAATCGGTCTGCTGTGTCATATCTTTATGGAAAACACCTAAAAAGCCGATTTTAGCGATTAATTCGTTAGTTTACCATTGTGATTTCATGCACCCAAGCGTATGAAAATACGGAGGATTGGGAGCAGGAAAGCATAATGAGTCAACTGCTAAAATCGTTTGTTGTTGTTGTTGTTGTTGTTGTGTTCCACCAAAATATGATTCGGCAGACCGATTGCTTTTTAGTTTGCGAATCAAAATTTCACTAATCTTAGATTTGCATCCGTGAACTCGATGAGGTGATTGTCTGCGATGCCACCTCCCGGTCCCATTTTTTGAAAGAATCACGTTTTGAGCACCAGCCTTGGCGAGTTGGCGAAAGCGAGAACGTTCAGCTAGCTGCGTCGCCAAACACAAAATAAACTAAGTTCAAATGTGTCATAAAACATACGATTAATAGAATTATATTTATTACAAGAGAATCTTTTCTACTGTTTTTAATTAACGTCTCAATTTCTTCAAACATAACGAGTTAAGGAAATAATATTTTTGAATTGAGAAAAAAAACTATGCTTAGATTTTTTGTGAAATTTAAAGCATTTTAATCTGAAAAAGCTCTTTGTTTTAAACTATGTTTTAATCGTAAACAACGGTGAATAATATTTCCTCATATTATAGTCTTTGCTTGATAACATTTACGAAAAAAACAAATGAACAACAAGCGCGATCTCTTTGCAAAAGGAAGGGTTGCTATTCGCTAGGCGTTTGACGTTTGACGTCACAAACAAGAAAGGGTGCGTAGAATTGCCTTCATCTCCGCGCCAATCGTTGTTATGGCGATAAGGTGCTCAAAACGTGATTCTTTCTGAAAATGCCTCTCGGTCTATATGTGAAATAAAAGTATGCCAATTTAACAATTAATTATATTGTTCAGTTGCAAGTATTATCTTGTTGTTTAGCAAAATTTTATTTGAAATATCATGTTGCTATTCTGTTACGAGAATATTTTAGGCATAGTGTACTTTAAAATATAATTTTAATAACCTATAACGAGTCAAGTTTCTCACGGGGGACAATTCTTTTGTGTGTAAATCCTTTAATTTTCATTGTAATGATGGGAAAAAAATATTTTGAAAAAAATTGCAGTAGATCACAATGCAGTAGATAGTAGATAAAGTGTTAAAACAAAGTAAAAAATGAAAGGACATGTACTATTAATCTATGGTCTGCCATTTTCGAGCACGTTGAACTATTTATAAAATGCGCTTTTTCCCGTTTTAAAATTTATATCTGTAAGTTAAGCGTGCTTCTATTAAATCTGATGATTCGTCTAAATTAGATGTTTAAATCGTTATGTGTTTCTATGAATTTTTACAAAATATAAAATAGGCTCAAAACTCAAAAGTATTTTTCTTGGTAAAACGCCATTTCCTTCTTTTATATATGAACAGCGTTTATAAAAGAGCATTTACACAATTTTTTATAAAGAACCAAGAATAAATGTGTACCCCCTCTCTAATATTTCACAGGAAGGAGAAACTATTATTTACAAAGTGAATCTACGCGCTATACTTAAATTGGACATAATGCCTCGGGAAAAAATAAATCTTCTTGGCGAACAATTTATGTTGCTTAAGTTTTATTAGCCTCCGATGGCTATTTTTTTCAGACAAGCTAAAAAATGTCGTGTCGTCAGTCCTGAATTTTCTACTCAACCGATTTTGATAATTATTTTTTTAAATGAAAGCTATTTATTTGTAGTTGTGCCCATTTTAGCTATTTTTTAATTTATTTCCATTTTTATATTTTATTTTTAATTTTAAATGCTTTTTTACGATATTTCTTAAATATGGTGGCAACTCAGTTAGCTTTTCTCTCGATAATAAAAATTTATTTTCCATTATCACTTTTCACGAGTCAGAAGCTTTATTTCATCAGTGAACATGTCCTTGCACTTAAAAAAAAGTCAATTGTTTTCGTAATATTTAACCACAATAAAATGATTGCGTATAATTATGCACTAATTGAGGTAAAAAATATATATATTTACTGAGAAATAATAATAATAATGTAAATAAAATAACAGAAAATAATTTATAATAAAAATTAATGTCTAAAGAAAAATTTCAAATGAGGAAAATGATGTCATTCAGCAACCAGATAAATGGGAATTATAATATTATTACGGATGCCTTTTTCATATTACAAATAACAGTAACTTTTAAAAAACATTTGAAGAGAAAATGACGTCACTATTTAAAACATCGCATTTTTACTCATAACGATATTACATTCTTTTCATTATCAACACTGAGATTGAGGTTTTATTTTCAGATGACTTCAGTTAGTGAAAATAATGTCACAGTAAAAATGAAATTATTATTATTTTTTTTTTAAATAAAACTATTTTTTTTTTTGTGAGTGCATATAAAAATAAAATTTCGGGATTTCGCCAGCACTCAGATTACAATTTTAAATGAAGAATAATTTTAACTGCGAATATTTGCATGCAGAATTGTAACTGGCAAACTTGACATTAAGTTTGAAAATATATTTATTATATATTGATTCAATAATGTAATTACTTTTGCTTTTATTAAAATAAAATCGATCGGGTCTTTTAATTATTTCATTCGTCGAATTCGATGGGATTCCACTCGTTTTATTGTTAAAATGTATTTCTTTTTTCTCAGCGTCTATAAAAAAGCGTTTAAACTAAAGAAAAAATCCGTTTTTGATGAATCTAGTCAATGAAGAAGTAGCACGTCAAATTGTATCTCATTATTATTCCGCAATTCCAATGACTCAGAAAAAAACTGCTAATCAGTTTGGTATTTCACGCCGTTCTGTTTGCTATTATATTGATAAACACAACAAAAATGAAGTTAGTTCATTGCATTCTAAACGGGGTCGCCCTTCTAGAAAACCCTATCGATTTTTTTTTAAATCGGAGGCGAAACTGAATTCTGCCATGGCAGAATGTACATTCAACTTGTTTCATAATAGTTTGTTCAACCAAGAGCAAACCGTTTAATTTTTTTTCTAATGTAATAGGATATAAATGTCTGAGAATGAATAAATTATTTTTCTCATTTATAATACTTTAGGTTTTAGATAAACACCTATTTATGCGATCTTTAAAATGAATTCTGATTACACAATGCTTCCGCATTTATGTTTAAATTTCAGTTCTTATTTTTTCGTGAGAATCCCCTTCATTTAAAAGAAAGGGTACTTTTCGGTTAGACGGGCACAAGTGTCATATATGCTTGTAATAAGTATATATACGTGCGTATATAAATATATACATGTATGTGGATATAGATTTATATAAGTCTGTATATTCAATATATATATATGTTATATTATGAAAAAAAATGCAGCTTAGCAGCGATACCAAATTGCACCAAAAACTAACGAACATTAATCCATAACAGAATCTGTCGTTTTATGAAATTTTGCGCATTAGTTCCTGTTTATACAGCGATTGCGATAGTGAAAAATAATGAAGCACAACAGCACTACCTGTTGAGCTACTTAAATTAAAAAGTAATCAATTGTAAATTATATCAAGAACTAATTGAATCTGAAGTTTGATGAAAATCCGCTCATTAGTTCATGAGATAGAGTCATTGGAGGATAAATCATGAATAATGCAGCATAGCAACACCACTTGTTAAGCGATATACACCAAAAGCTAATCAGTTCTAGATTCTACGCAGATTCAACGAATCTAAAGTTTTGCAAAATTTTGTGCATTAGTTCTTGATATAGAGCACTCACAAAATTTTTGTCACATACTGTAAACAGAGTGCTAGATTGATAGACAGGTTCACAGTCAGGCATTTTCTAAAAACCATTGAATGGTGTTCATGACCTAAAACGTATAAATCCATTCAAAACCGGAAGTCGAAATTTTTCACGAATCCAGTCTTTTCTTCATGTTAAGACAGAAAAAAGTAAAAATTCCAGATTACTTATATTAAACTAGGGGAAGGTGGTGTACCTCGGACCTATTTTGACTTTTTAATTTTTAATTTAAAAAAAATTGCCAAAACTAAAAAAAGAAAATATTTTATAAAGCTTTATGATGTTATACACTGCATATAGCTGTCTTAATTTTTTAATATAAATAATTTCAATGAAAAATTTAGAGTTAAAAATAAAATTTAAATAGGACCGACGTTCACCACTAGTGTTGTACCTTGGTCCCATTACAAAGAATGTAAAAAAAATTGTTTTTAGTGAAAAAAATCAACATTTATTAATCAAGAAGCTACATATATAAATTTTTGATACATTTCATTGTTTATTTGATTTTAAAAGTAAGGAAATCTAAATAGAATAAAACTTCAGAACATTTACACTTACTACAATCACTAAAGACATTAAAACTTATTTATATTAGTAATTATATTTACTTTTTGCCGAGACTGTAATTAGATAAGTTAATTCCAAATGTTAACTTCTAGAGCTACATTTCAGGCCCATTAGACAATATCTGGTGTACCTTGGACCCAGTCCAGGATATACAATTTTTATTAGGTTCAAGCTACACCACTTGACACTTAAAAACAAAACTACCAATCATGATAACTAACTTTATTTAAAGCACATGGTGTAGTAGCAAGAGCATTGCTTTATTATGCATGATCTTCATTTTTAAAAAAATTAGGTATGTTTTAGTATTAAAAAAAACATAGAAATATCGAAGAAAAATTTATTTTTGAAAGGTGAATTTCCTTTTTTTAAAATTGTACAATTAGTTGAGCTTCTAAATAGATGCTAAGAACTTAAATGAGACTTCCGGTGGCAAATATTTAATATACAGAATGTTCTTGTTTAATGATCTAAACAAGTAAAGCTAGAATTAGCATAGGTTCAAGTTACACATAAGTCCAAGGCACACCACTCTCCCCTACTTATAAAATGCTATTTTACACGTTTTAGATGCTTAAAAATATCTAATCTTGCTGTAAATTAAGCCTTTATTAAATCAGATTCCTCTATATTATATGCTTACATCTTAAGTATTTCTATAAATTTTCGTAGAATATAAAATAGGCTCGAACAGTAATATTTTCAAAACTCAATTTTTTTTTTCTTCTTCTTCGAAAAACGCCATTTTTTTTTTTTTTTTTTTTTTTTTTTAATAGGAGCAGCGTCTATAAAAGAGCATTTACACAATTTATATTTCTAAAGAACCAAAGATAAATGTTTCCCTCTGTAATATTTCACAGGAAGGGGTAAACTATTATTTACAAAGTGAATATACGCGCTTCCTAAATTGGGCATATGCCGCGGGAAAAATAAATTTTCTTCGAAAACAATTTATGTTGCTTACGTTTTATTTCATAACAGTTTGTTCCACCAGAGCAAACCGTTTAACTTTTTTTTTTCTGATATAATACGATATAAATGCCTGAGAATTAAGAAATCATTTTTCTCATTTATAATTCTTTAGGCTTTAAATAAACACCTATATATGTGAGTTTTAAAATGAATTCTGATTAAACAATGCTTTCACATATGTGTTTAAATTTGATGTTCTTATTTTTCGAAACATTTCGCTTCATTTAAAAGAAAGAGTACTTTTCGATAGCTGGACTCCAGTGTTATACAGTATATACAAAAACTTTGAGGACAGCAAAAAGAAGTAAAAATTTTAATACATTTAAAATGCAATAATTGAAATGTTGATTTAATATTGGTCATAAGATGTAAATACTAAAATAAAAGTGAATAAAATATATGTGTGAGATTTTTTAGCTTATTGTTTCTATAAACTTTTACAGAATATAAAATAGGTTGGAAAAATAATATTTTCAAAACTCAAAAGCTTTTTTTTTTTTTTACTAATATAACAAGTTGGAAATTGCACGTGAAGCGTAGCAAATTAGGTGCGTTCGTACGATAACGAAGTTTTAAAAATATTACTTTCATATATCAATCTCATAAAATTGTAAATAGTGAATTACAATTAAAACGCTCATCAAACAATGTTCTCCCTATACCATTATGTAATGGAATATTTTTGTGTGGCCTTGTAAATCAATAACAAATGTTCTTTGCACCACAAGTTGTGTAAGATGTATATTATAATATGTACTTTATAGTTGCATATAAATTTTATTAAGCATGAGTGTAGCACGATTAAAATGCATTTGAAACATTTTTTCCCATTGACCATAATGTAACGGAATGCTTTTGATTGTCCCTGTAATTGATCTATGCGTCCGATTTTCATAAAATTTGAAATAACTCGACAAAATTATGTAATAATTATGTATTTTAAATTTCAAACGTATAGAATATATTTGAAACTTTTTCCCCATTGACCATAATGTAATTGAATACTTTTGATTACCCCTGTAATTTCTCTATGCACACGATTATCAAAAAATTTGAAATAACTCGACAGAGTTATGTAATAATTGCGTATTTTAAATTTCAAACGATTAAAATGCATTTGAAACTTTTTTCCACATTGACTGTAATGTAATGGAATACTTTTGATTGTTCCTGTAATTGTTCTATGCATCCGAGTTTCATAAAATTTGAAATGACTCGACAAAATTATGTAATAATTATTTATTTTAAATTTCAAACTATTCGGTTGGGTAGTTTTTGCGTTGTTATATGCGGACAGACAGACGGACAGACGGACGGACTGAACGACCACTATAGGTGCTACGTATTATATAATTACGAACGCACCTAAAAATGAACAAAATGTATCTGTGAGATTTTTTAGCTTAGGGGTCGTCCATAAATGATGTCAAGCTTGAAAGGGGGGAGTGGGGGTTCATGAAATTGTGACAGTTTGTTACAAGGGGATGGGAGGGGATAAGAGATAATGTGACATCACACATTTTGGATAAATTAAAAGCATTAAAATTCTGTAGATTAAATTATGAAGTATGAAGTTATTTTAAAATTAAAATATTTTCTGTTCATAAAGATAAGATTTGAAGCCAAAAATGTTAAATTTTATTTCAAATTCCAAAATACTACTGTTTTCAAAAGTTCTTTCATATCAATATTTTATTACTAGTCCATATTTTGTTGCTGTTGTAAAGCTTTTGTTGTAAACCTTATTTCATGCAAAATAAGTACCTGAATAATTTTTACTGTTCATCTCACAAATCTATATTATAAAGGTCAAACGTATCTGTGCGTAATGCGTCATTTTGCGAATGGCAACACTTTCCCCCTGTAATGTCGGTTTTGCAATTTTCACTACTGATATTTTACACTTCTAAACATCGCACATTTAAAATCTTTACACCGTCGTATAGAGAAAAAAAGTACTTTTAAATGCAATCTATTTAAAAGCTGTATCTCTATTTATTTTTGATAAATTAATTTTTTATAGTTTTTATTACCAATTTTATAATTGTGTCAACAGAGCCACTCCAATTTCCCTTAAAATTGGGAAAAAAAAAAAAAAAAAAGAAAAAGAAATATAGAAATTTAAATGCGCAACATTTTTGCATGCAATTTCGGTTTTGCAATTTTCGGTACTGAAAATTTTACTTTTTTAAATATCGCACATTTACAATTTTTACACCGTCATGTAGAGAAAAAAATGTACTTTTAAATGCAATTTGTTTCAAAGTTGTATCTCAATTTATTTTTGACAAATTAATATTTTTTATAATTTTTAGTACCAATTTTGTAATTGTGGCAACAGAATCACTCAATTTTCTCTTAAAATTAAAATAAATAAATAAATAAATAAATAATTAAAATAGAAATTAAAATGAGTCTATTATAAAATCCGGTAAATTTCGATTTTATTAATTTTGTTAATTTTAGCTTAAAATAATATTTGCTTGAGAGTTAGACTGACAAATATAAGATGTATTTTTTACTGTAACTAATTTTGTATATTTATTATAAATCAATGAAACAGTTCTTTTTTAAAGATTTTCTTTCGTCGAATTTCGAGGGGGTTCCGCCTCGTGTCATTAAAATCCATAGTTAAAGTTAAAAAATAAAATTTGAAATATGATCTAAAATGTAGTGCTGTGTTTTTGAAGTGCAAGTATATATTAACGTATTATAGTGTGACATGTGACAAGAGGAGTGGGAGGGGGGGGGGGGTAAATGAAATGTGACACTTTGTAACAAAGGGAGGGGAGGGGAGTCAAAAATATGGAAAAAATGCGTGACATCTTTTATGGATGGCCCCTTATTGTATCTATAAATTTTTACAAAATATAAAATAGGCTGGAACAATAATATTTCCAAAACTCAAAAGGTGTTCTTTTTAACTTAATATAAAAGTGAACAAAATATATCTGTGAGATTTTTTAGTTTTTTTAAGTGTTTCTATAAATTTTTGGAGAGTATAAATTACGCACAAACAGTAATATTTTCGAAACTCAAACGTATTTTTCTTGGAAAAACGCCATTTTCTTTTATATATGAGCAACAACTATAATAGAACATTTACATTATTTATATTTCTAAAGAACCAAAGATAAATATCTTCCCCTCTTCAATATTTCAAAGGAAAAAGAAACTATTACTTACAAAGTGAATAGACGCGCTACTTTAATTGGACATAATGCTTAGGGAAAAAATAAATTTTCTTGGTGAACAATTTATGTTGCTTCCGTTTTATTTCATAATAATTTGTTCAACCAAGAGCAAACCGTTTAACTTTTTTAACCGACTTCAAAAAAGGAGAGGAGGTTATCAATTCAACGCGTATGTATTTTATTTTTGTTTTAAATGATAGAGAATGCTTTCGAATTGGTACCACTTCCGTTTCATCGAAATTGGTTCAGTACTTTTTTAGTAATTAGGCAAAAACTAATAAAATTAGTGATTTTTCGCTAATTAAAAATGTTGAATAAGTTCGCTGAACGTAATGCAGACAGAATGGCCGAGCGGTCTAAGGCGCCAGATTTAAACTCTGATTCTCGAAAGAAATCGTGGATTCAAACCCCACTCCTGACATGCATGTATACATTAACCTTTTCCGTATTATAATTTTTACAAATTAAATACTGATTATGCTATTTAGAATATTTTGTATTTAACCGTTAGTACATAGTATCAGAGATCTTTTTATCAGTGAAAAGTATTAAAATAATAGACGCGAAAAGTAACATGACGTTGAATAAGTTCGCTGGTTTGATTGCAGTAAGGATAGCCGAGCGGTCTGAGGCGTCTGAGTTAAGCTCTGGTTCTCGAAAGAGATTGTCGGTTCGAACCCCACTGATGATGTACTTGTGTAATATACAGTATTTTTTTCCGTATTATAATTTTTTTAACCGACTTTTAAAAAAAAAGGAGAGGAGGATATCATCAATTCGACGCGTATGTATTTTTTTAACTGACTTCCAAAAAAGGAGAGGAGGTTATCAATTCCACGCGTATGTATTTTTTTATGTATGTTCACCGATTACTCCAAAACTATGCAACAGATTTCTGTTATTTTTGTTTTAAATGAAAGAAAATGCCCTCGAATTGGTACCACTTCCATTTCATCGAAATTGGTTCAGTACTTTTTTAGTAATTAGGCAAAAATTAATAAAATGAGTGATTTTTTGCTAATTAAAATTGTCGAATAAGTTCGCGGAACGTAGTGCAGACAGAATGGCCGAGCGGTTTAAGACGCCAGGTTTAATCTCTGGTTCTTGAAAGTATCGGTCGTTCGAACCCCACTCCTAACATACATGTATACAATAACCTTTTCCGTATTGAAGTTTTTACATATATATTTAACAAATTAAATACTAATCATGCTATTAAGAATATTTTGTATTTAACCGTTAGCACAGAGTATCAGACATCTTTTTATCAGTGAAAAGTACTAAAATAATAGACTTGCGAAAAGTAACATGACGTTGAAAACGTTCGCAGATTAGATTGCTGTCAGGATAGCCGAGTGGTATAAGGCGTCTAATTTAAACTCTGGTTCTCGAAAGAGATCGTGGGTTCGAACCCCACTGCTGACATGCGGGTATAATGTGCAGTGTTTTTTCCGCATTATAATTTTTTCAATCGACTTAAATAAAGGAGAGGAGGTTATCATCAATTCGACGCGTATGTATTTTTTCTCTCATGTATGTTCGCCGTTTACACCGAAACTATCCAACCGATTAAACTAGTATTTGTGTTAAATGAAAGAGGTTACTCTCGAATTGGTATCACTTCCATTTCATCGAAATTGGTTAAGTACTTTTTTAGTAATTAAGCAAAAACTTATAAAATTAATGATTTGTCGCGAATTAAAAGTAACATGGACGTTGAATAAGTTCGCCGAACAGAACACAGTCAGGATGGCTCAGCTGCCTAAGGCGCCTGATTTAACCTCTGGTTTTCGAAAGAAAGCGTGGGTTCGAGCCCCACGCCTGACATACGTGTGTACAATATTTTTTTTCCGTATTATAATTTTCTACGCATATTTTACAAATTAAATATTAATAATTATTAACCGACTTCAAAAAACAAGGAAGAGATTAACAATTCGACGGGTATGATTTTTATTTATTTATTTATTTATATATATATATGTTCACCGATTAATCCAAAACTATCCATCCGATTTACATGGATTTTGATTTATTGAAATAGGTTGCTCTCAAATTGGTACACTTTCGTTTCATTAAAATTGGTTCAGTACTTTTTTAGTAACTAACCAAAAACTAAAAAAACTTAGTGATTTCTTGCAAATTAACATTGATTGTTGTAATCGTTTTCTCAATCTTAAGCTAATTTTTTTAAAAAACTAAAAAGTGAAAAATAAACTTTTTTACTAAAAATAGAACCGACTTCAAAAACTACTGCAAAGTAAAAAATATTTTTTTTACAGAATAGTTAATAAGGAATTAAACAAAGAGCATTGCATTTACCATGCGTTTTGTTAGATGTTTTTTAGTACATTAAAATGATTTTTTTGGAGCCGGTGCCAGCCATGCCAAGTTAAATGCAATTATTCAATATTAGAAACATAGCTTTAATTTTGAACTTGGCTTGGTTGGCACCGACTCCTCAAAATCAATTTAATGTACTTAAATCTAACAAAACGCATGGTAAATACAATGCTCTTTGTTTAATTCCTTATTAACTATTCTGTAAAAAAAATTATTTTTTACTTTGCAGTAGTTTTTGAAGTCGGTTCTATTTTTAGTAAAAAAGTTTTTCTTATGTATGTTCGCCGTTTACACCGAAACTATCCATCCGATTAAACTAGTACTTGTGTGAAATGAAACAGGTTACTCTCGAATTGGTATCACTTCCATTTCATCGAAATTTGTTAAATATTTTTTTAGTAATTAGGCGAAAACTTATAATATTAATGATGTCTCGCAAATTAAAAGTAACATGTACGTTGAATAAGTTCGCCGAACAGAATGCAGTCAGGATGACTGAGCGGTCTAAGGCGCCTGATTTAAACTCTGGTTCACGAAAGAAAGCGTGGGTTCGAACCCCACTCTGACGTACGTGTGTGCATTAGTTTTTTCCGTGTTAAAATTTTTATTCGTATATTTTACAAAGTAAATACTAATAATTATTAACCGACTTCAAAAGACGAGGAGAAGGTTAACAATTCGACGCATTTTTTTTTCTTTTTTTAGCCTCCGATGCTATTTCTTTCAGACAAGCTAAAAAATGTCGTGTCATCAACCCTGAATTTTCTACTCAACCGATTTTGATAATTATTTTTTTAATGAAAGCTTTTTATTTGTAGTTGTGCCCATTTTAGTTATTTTTTAATTTATTTCCATTTTTATATTTTAATTTTAATTTTAAATGCTTTTTACGATATTTGTTAAAAATGGTGGCAACTCAGTTTAGCTTTTCTCTCAGTTTAGCTAATAAAAATTTATTTTCCAAAATGATTGCGTATAATTATGCACTAATTGAGGTAAAAAAAAATATATTTATTGAGAAATAATATTAATATTGTAAATAAAATAACAGAAAATAATTTATGATAAAAATTAATGTCTAAAACAAAATAAGAAAAATTTCAAATGAGAAAAATGATGTCATTCAGCAACCAGATAAATGGGAATTACATTATTATTACGGATGCTTTTTTCATATTACTAATAACAGTAACTTTAAAAAAATATTTAAAGAGAAAATGACGTCACTATTTAAAACATCGCATTTTCACTCATAACGATATTAGGTACTACTCTGTTATCCCATCGACCAATTTTGCCAAATTATACAAATCGCCAAACTAATAGCCAAATTATACATATTGACATAATTTTTATTTTAAATAACGAAAAAACAAATAATTAGTAGAATATTAATAAAAATATTAATAAAAAGTCGAAATAAAAATCAATGACATTTTAAACACATGAATCGTATTTAATGTCATTGAATGTGACATTCACGATCACCCATTATTGGTATTTAATCTTATAGTTTGGCGATAATTTTTTTTTCGACGGGATAACCTAATAGTTACCCGATATTACCTTTCAATATTTCCTTTCATTATGGACACTGAGATTGAGATTTTACTTTCAGATGACTTCAGTTAGTGAAAATAATGTCACAGTAAAAATGAAATTAGTTTTTTTAAATAAAACTATTTTCTTGTGAGTGCATATAATATAAAATTTCTTGATTTCGCCGGCACTCAGATTACAATTTTAACTGAAGATGTGCGAATATTTGCATGCAAAATTGTAACTGGCAAATTTGACATTTAGTTTGTAAATATATTTATTATATATTTATTCAATGATGTAGTTACTTTTGCTTTTTTTTTTTTAAACCAAATCGAACGGGACTTTTAAACATTTCACTCATCGAATTCGACGGGATTCCACTCGTTCTATTGTTAAATTGCATTTTCTTTTACTCAGAGTCTATAAAAAAGCGTTTAAACTAAAGAAAAAATCCGTTTTTGATGAATCTAGTCAATGAAGAAGTATCACATCAAATTGTATCTCTTTATTATTCCGCAATTCCAATGTCTCAGAGAGAAATTGCTATTCAATTGGGTATTTCATGCCGTTCTGTTTGCTATGACACATAGTTTGATACATGGATGAGATGGAGATATGATCATGGCTATGACATATGGTTTGATAAACACAAGAAAAATGAAGTTAGTTCATTGCAATCTAAACGGGGTCGCCCTTCTAAAAAACCTCTATCGATTTTTTTTCTAATCGGAGGTGAAACTCAATTCTGCAATGGCAGAATCTACATTCAACTTATTATTATTATTATTATTATTATTATTATTATTATTTTTTTAATATATATATGTTCACCGATTACTCCAAAACTGTCCATCCGATTTATATGGATTTTGATTTATTGAAAGAGGTTGTTCTCGAATTGGCACCATTTCCGTTTCATCAAAATTGGTTCAGTATTTTTCGCAAATTAATATTGATTGTTGTAACCGTTTTCTCAATCATAAGCTCATAGCAAAAAAAAACTAAAAAGTGAAAAATAAATTTTTTTACTAAAAATAGAACCGACTTCAAAAACTAATGCAAAGTAATTTTTTTTTTTTTTTTTTTTTTTTTTACAGAATAGTTAATAAGAAATTAAACAAAGTGCATTGTATTTACCATGCGTTTTGTTAGATTTATGTACATTAAATTGATTTTTTGGAGTCGGTGCCAGCCAAGCTAAGTTAAATGTAATTATTCAATATTAGAAACTTAGCTTTAATTTTGAACTTGGCTTGGCTGGCACCGACTCCAAAAAATCAATTTAAGGTACTTAAATCTAACAAAACGCATGGTAAATACAATGCATTTTGTTTAATTTCTTATTAGCTATTCTGAAAAAAAAATAGTTTTTTACTTTGCAGTAGTTTTTGAAGTCGGTTCTATTTTTAGTAAAAAAGTTTATTTACTGATATAATAGGATATAAATGTCTGAGAATCAAGAAATTATTTTTCTCATTCATAATACTTTAGGCTTTAGATGAACACCTATTTATGTAAGTTTTAGAATGAATTTTGATTAAACAATGCTTTCACATATACGTTTAAGTTTATGTTCTTATCTTTTGAGAGAATTCCCTTAATTTAAAAGTAAGGGTATTTTCGGTTAGACGGGCGCCAGTGTTATATATGCATGCAATAAGTATATTTACGTGCGTATATAAATACAAACATATATGTGGTTATGCATTTATATAAGTTTAGTTATATATACAATATATATGTGTGGGAAATTCCCTTTACTATAAGACCTGCATATTATCTTCTATGCATCGCAACTTCGATGACAAAGGCTCTCCAGCAAAGCAGACGATTCAAGCAGTAGCTATAATTTACGCAGCCAGACGAAAGCCGAGACACTTTGGAAGTGAGATGAAGACAACGTTTTGATGGAATGTTTTTGTTTTGGTGTTGAAAGAAGAATGTTGAATGATGACGACTTTCCGCATAAGACGGTTATTAATTAACTCAAACTTATGATTGTTTAAATTGTAAATAGCTTTGTGTAAATATTACTTCTGTAAATAATTAATATTTGAATATAAGTTTTTTAAAAGTTTAACGGTGTCAGATCTGAATTTATCTCTGAATTAAATTATGTTTTCGAAAGAACTTTTAGAAGAATATTCCACATATATGTTATATTACAAAAAAATGCAATATAGCAGAACTACTTGTAGGGCGATTTACATCAAAAACAAAAGAGCATTAATCCATATCAGGAACTAACATATTCTGAAGTTTAATGGAAACTTATGCATTAGTTTCTGAGATAGAGAGTTTGCAATAATCATGAATAAGGAAGCATATCAGCGCCACCTGTTGAGCTATTTACACCAAAAAGAAATCAACAGCAAATTATATCAAGGACTAATTAAATCTGAAGTTTGAGGGAAATCCATGCATTAGTTCATGAGATAGAGTCATTGCAGCAATCATGAAAAAGGTAGCATAGCAGCACCACTTCTTGGGCGACATACACCAAAAGTTAACCAGTTCTAGATTCTACCTAGATTCAACTGAATCCAAGGTTTTGTAAAATTCTGGTCATTAGTTCTTGATATAAAGCACCAAAAATGTTTTGTCACATACAGATAAATAGAGTGAGAGAGTGATAGACAGACTCACAGAAAACATTTTCTAAAAACCATCGAACCGTGTTCATAGCCTTCTAAAACGTATAAATTCATCGAAAACCAGAAGTCGAATTTTTTTCACGAGTCCGATGTTTTCTTCATGTTAAGGCAGAAAAAAGTAAAAATTCCAGATTATTTATATTAAACTGTTTATAAAATGCTATTTTTCACGTTTAAGAATTTTAGATGTTTAAAAGTAAGTAGCTGTAAGTTAAGCTTCTGATTCCTCTGTATTAGAAGTTTAAATCTTATGTGTTTCTATAGATTTCTGCAGAATACAAAATAGGCCCCAACAGTAATATTTTCAAAACTCAAAAGTATTTTTCTTGGAAAAACGGCATTTTCTTCTTTTATATATGAGCAGCGTCTATAAAAGAACATTTATACAATTTATATTTCTAAAGAATCAAGAATAAATCTGTCCTCCACTCTAATATTTCACAGAAAGGAGAAACGATTATTTACAAAGTGAATATAAGGGAAAAAATAAATTTTCTCTACGAACAATTTATGTGCATACGTTTTATTTCATAATAGCTTGTTCGACCAAAAGCAAACCGTTTAACTTTTTTTCCTGATAAAATAGGATATAAATGTCTGAGAATCAAGAAATTATTTTTCTCATTCATAATACTTTAGACTTTAGATAAACACTTATTTATGTGAGTTTTAAAATACATTCTGATTAAATAACGCACCGAAAAATAAGCGTATCGCTTAAGAACGGAACCCCAAAAACGGACTAAGAACGAAGCTGCAATTTTTTTTTTATTATTTAAAAGTTTATTAGACTTTAATTAATAAAACTTTATTTTAAAATTCAATAATTGGTAATTTTCAAATTTGAATTCATACTCATTTTTCATGTTAGATGAGAGACAGCAGCACAAACAGTCACCTCATCGAGTTCATGGACGAAACTCCAGACTTAGTTAAATTTTGATTTGCATATTAAAACGCAATCAGTCTGCTTGGTAAGTCATATTTCGGTGGAAAACACCTAAAAACACGATTTTAGAGGTTGACTCGTAGGTTTACCATTGTGATTTTGTTCCTCCAAAAGTATGAAAACACGGAGGATTGGTATCAGGAAAACGTAACGATAACCCTATGAATAAACTGCTAAAATCGAGTTTTTAGGTGTTTTCCACAAAATATAACTTGGTGGACCAATTGTGTTTCAATATGTGAATCGAGATTTAACTAATGTTAGATTTTCTTTCGTGAACTCCATGAGTTGATTGTCTGTGATGCCGACTCGCGGTAAATATGTAAAATAAAACTATATCAATCTAACATTTTTTTTAAATTGTTAACTTGGGAATATCCTCTTGTTGTTTAGCAAAATTTTATTTGAAATAACATGTTGCTTTTCTGTTACGAAAATATTTTAGGTATAGTATACTTTAAATTATCAATTTAATAAAATCTAACGAGTTAAGTTTCTCAAGGGTGAGAATTTTTTTATGCAAATCCATTAATTTTCACTGTTGTAATTGAAAAAAAAAATCTTTTGAAAGACACCGCAGTAGATAATTATGCAGTAGATAAAGTGTTAAAACAAAAATATAAATGAAAAAACATGTACTATTAATAGTCTGTAATTCTAAAACACGTTAAACTATTTATAAAATGCGATTTTTGACGTTTTAAAAGATTGAAAATATCTATCTGTAAATTAAGCTTGCTTCTATTAAATCTCTTTCGTCTAAATTAGAAGTTTAAATCTTTAAAAGTGTTTCTGTGAATTTTTGCAGAACATGAAATAGGCTCGAACAGTAATATTTTCAAAACTCAAAATATTTTTCTTGGATAAACGCCATTTCCTTTATATGTAAACAACGTCTATAAAAGAGCATTTACACAATTTATGTTTATAAAGAATCAAGAATAAATATGTTCCCCTCTCTAATATTTCACAGGAAGGGGAAACTATTATTTACAAAGTGAATATACGCGCGACCTAAATTGGACATAATTGCTTGGAAAAAATAAATTTTCTTGGCGAACAATTTATTTGCTACGTTTTATTTGATAAGAGTTTGTTCAACCAAGAGGAAACCGTTTAACTTTTTTCCCTGATATAATAGGATATAAATGTCTGAGAATCAAGAAATTATTTTTCTCATTTATAATTCTTTAGGTTTTAGGTAAACACCTATTTATGCGAGTTTTAAAATAAATTCTGATTAAACAATGCTTTCACATATATGTTTAAATTTATGTTCTTATTTTTCGAAAAAATCCCTTTCGTTTAAAAGAAAGGGTACTTTTTGGTTAGACGGACGCCAGGGTTACATATGCATATATTATTAGCTTTACATACGTATGTAAACATGTACATCTATGTGGATATACATTTATATGTAGCGCCGCATCTAAAGCAAGTTACACCAAAAAGTAAAAAGCATTAAACTATATCAGGAACTAACAGAATCTAAAGTTTCATGAAAATTTGTTCATTAGTTTCTTAGATAGAGCGATTTCGATAATAATG
The DNA here is from genome assembly GCA_964019185.1 of Maratus speculifer. Lineage (NCBI taxonomy): Eukaryota > Metazoa > Arthropoda > Arachnida > Araneae > Salticidae > Maratus > Maratus speculifer. Next base: position 396,619,687 of record OZ025294.1, on the reverse strand, counting down.
AATGATGAAGAATAGCAGCGCCACCTATTGAGCTATTTGCATAAAAAAGGGATCAATAGCAAATTATATCAAGGACTAACTGAATGATCTTTGATGAAAATCCGCGCATTAATTCATGAAATAGAGTGATTGAAGAAACCATGAATAATGCAGCATAGCAGCACCACTTGTTGGGCGACATACACCAAAATCAAACCAATTCTAGATTCTACCAAGATTTAACTGAATCTCAGGTTTTGTTAAATTCTGTGCATTAGTTCTTGATATAAAGCACCAAAAATATTTTGTCACATATTGATAAACAAAGTGACAGACTGATAGACAGACTCACAGAAAAACATTTTCTAAAAATCATCGAACCATGTTCATTACATTCTAAAAGTATAAATCCATCGAAAACCAGAAGTTGAAATTTTTTCACGATTCTGATGTTTTCTTCATCTTAATTCCAGATTTCTCATATTAAACTGTTTATAAAATGCTATTTTGCCCGTTTAAATGTTTAAAAATAAGTATCTGTAAGTTAACCTTCTATTAAATCAGATTCCTCTATATTAGATATTTAAATCTTAAGTGTTTCTATAGATTTGTGCAGAATATAAAATAGGCCCGAACAGTAATATTTTCAAAACTCAAAAGTATTTTTCTTGGAAAAACGCCATTTCCTACTTTTATATATCAACAGCGTCTATAAAACAACATTTACACAATTTATATTTCTAAAGACTCAAGAATAAATCTGTTCCTCACTCTAATACTTCACAGGAAGGAGAAACTATTATTTACAAATTGAATATACGAGAAAAAATAAATTTTCTTGGCGAACGATTTATGTCGCACATAAGTTTTACTTCATAATAGTTTGTTCAACCAAGAGCAAACCGCTTTTTTCTGATATAACAGGATATAAATGTCTGAGAATGAAGAAATTATTTTTCTCATTTACAATACTGTAGGCTTTAGATAAACACCTATTTATGCGATCTTTAAAATGAATTCTGATTAAACAATGCTTTCGCATTTATGTTTAAATTTATGTTCTTATTTTTCGAAACATTTCCCTCAATTTAAAAAAAGGTTACTTTTTGGATAGCCGGGCGCCAGTGTTATATATGCATATATAAGTATGTTTACATGTATATATAAACATATACATATATGTGGACATACATGTATGTATGTGTGTATATACAATATACATCTGTTATATTATTAACTTTTCCTTCGCAATATTTCCTTTTTATTTGTTAAATTCCGGCATATTCACTAATTTCCTATTATTATCTTATTTTCCTATTATCTGTTATCAATCCTATTAAACTGTCCTTAGAATAATTATTATTTTACTGAATTTATTATAATATAACGCTTTTAGCTTATTCCTAAATTGTATCATCCTTTTTCACCATTTCTATTATTTAGTGTTTATTCGATTGGAGCGATTTAATTGTTTCAGACTTTTTTGTTGTTCACTTGGGTCGAGAAGAACCTGAAAGGAAAGCTATTTCAACACGATTTAAGTGATCCATACAGCTTTTCTTAACAGTCTTGCTCACCACAAAAACTTCCAGGGAGACTATAAACAATGGTAAAAATACTAGCAGCACTGTACTAAGGCCCAAGGGGACTATTTCGAAGAATTTTAGTTCGCCGTACAAGAACATTTAATAAATTTTGTATTCTGAGACCAGTCTTGAAACTTTGTGAACATACCCTTTATATGTATCTTTATGCGCATATATAACACTGGCGCCCGGCTAAAAATATATATATGTATGTATAAAGCAATGTCTCGTTCTACTTTAAGTGGAATTTAAACAGTGCGTTTTTCTGAAGCATAAATTCATCCTGCTGCGTAAATTGTCTGTTTACATTCGAAGGATCGGATCAGATAAAAAAATGGTGATAGTCCATTTTTTGTGAAAGCTGAGATTACAGTGCCCTTTTTTAATTTGATAAGCATTTGTTATCGTTTGGCTACCTTAGATCCAGGAAAAAAAGGTAATCTTTTGAAAAACATACTTCAAAACAGTAATAAAGGAGAAAGAACGAGGAAATTTCTTTGCAAAAGCATTGATAAAAATTGGTATAAAGGAAAAAGAACAATGAATGTCAATGATGATAAAAAGAAGGAATGAATATATAAATCTAACTATCTTCTGTTGTGACTATTATACTTTACCGTGTGAATCCATTTATTTCGATTTTATTTAGTGAAATAACACCCAAGCGCTGGTTTTTCCTACTTTGAAAATTTTTCTCTTCTTGTTTTTCTATTTTTTTTTTTTCGTTATTGAACATGTATTTTTCACATAATAACCCTACTACACTATTAAAATTCAATACCTGGGTAAACATTTACAGAAAATTACGATTGCAAAAATTATATATCATTTTTATCCTTTATCTGCCGAATTATAAATTCATGAAAATTTTGCATTCTAAAGCATTTTATGTAAATTGGTTTAAACTAAATTAAAAGATTTACATAATCATTTAATAAATTTTAGAAAGATTGAGGGATTTAGAAGGACTAATTAAATTTGAATTTACAGGGATTTTGTGTAATATTTATAACCCCAATCAAATCTTTTATTTTAAATTGTTTTCTTAGTATTTTGTAGAATTATAAAAAGTATAAGTATGATGTTCTTACACTATAAATATACAAAAATATTTCTGAATTGAACAATCCCCATCTCTGTCCCTCAGCCTTAAAAAAGCTGAAAAGATACAAAGGCAAATGAAATTATCCTTTAAAAAAAAAATTGTTTTGTATAATCAATAATGCTTTTGGAACAAAATAAAGTAATGTATCTGTAACAGTATTACAACTAATTGATTAATTAAAAGAATTTTATAATAAGTAATTTTAATGGTACTTATAATTACCGTCGGTAGATAAAGGGTTAAACATACAATTATAGTCACAACAAACATATTTTTCCTTATCTGTTATTAAACGTATATGGGCAATCTTTCATTTAGTATTGGCCTTCTGAAACCAACTTTTTTCAATTTATATATGCATTCGAATACAAGGTTATTTATAAACTAGAGAAGCGCATGCGGCGCCGGCCCAGAGCTGAGCGCGGACTATATTTTGTTCGTGTTTCTACCAATAAGCGGCTGGGGGCAACAAATTTATTTTGAAGCAAGCATTGGTCCATTGTATTGGCACATGAAGCAGATTGCCCTTAACGAAACTTTCCACTTTCTAAATTATTTGAAATATTGCATGTTTGGGTTCCCAATTCAGCCTTCAATGTATTGTATATTGTAAGTCTATTGTATATATGATTTATAAGTGTCCTTTAAGTGCACGATTTTTATCGAAATTTTTTACTCAAACCATTCATATCCTGGTAGCTATCTCGGTACGTGATTTCACAGTCATCGGTCAAACAATTTAAAAGGAATAGAATCACAAAAAAAAAAAAAAAAAAAAAAAAATCAGACTGGGCGCATAACAACTTTGCTTTTTCAGTTCAATTTGCGTACAGTTTTCAGATGCAAAATAATAAAAGTTGTAGACGCAAACTACAACACATGCTGCAGTTGCAGCACATGCCACAACTGCAAACATGATTATGTATTCATGAGTTTGAGTCTTGTTACTTAGCAAAGGGGCAATCGATTTTTCAATAAAAATTCTAGCGCTTGTAGAGGAGAAAGTGTTCTGCGTATTTTTTCTTTTATTTTTACTAGCAGGCTTTGCCTTGTACCAGCTACACTTGCCAACTACCGTTCAGACTTCGTAGATTCTAAAAACACACTGATTTGATAGGCTTTAAAAATATTACAGTAGACTGATTTATAATTTTTAAAAAAGAAACATTTGCGATCTCCTTATAAACATATTTCCATTCATCTCCCTTTCATTGAGGAATTTTAAGGCCGAATCATCTGCTTCGGCCATCTTTCTATCTTTGATAAAATAAGATCAATTAAACACAAGAAGATAAGCTAATGTAAAATAAATTAAGTAAACAGAGTGTTTGTGTCCAGATATTTTTAATAACGCTATAAGAAAGCTGAATTAAATAATACATTTTAAGATGGTCATTTTAAATCTGACGCAATTTTCATCAAAATGTTCTTTCTCTTTTTAATATTCTCTTACAAATATTTTAGGTCTAAAGGAAACATTTGCACTATCTTAGAATTCACAACAATAGTTAAAAAGAAGATCTCAAAATATGGAATAAATGTGTTGTGTAAAAATATTTTTTAATTTATTCTAGATATGTAATCAGGTATGCAAAAAGTTTTCTTTTGCCGATTTTTTTTACATTTATAGTCTATTTTTTTTAAATGTTTTATATCTTTCAAAAGATGTATTCTCAAAGATGTTTAATAAATATGTTTCCAACCGGAAATGTTGACACACAAAGGGGTAAAGTTATGAGCAATCGTTTTGCCCATGATGGAGATAAACACCCTGTATTTTTGATGAAAGTAAATATATATGACACTGATATTTTACAATTTTGTTTTGTTTATTTATATGCAATCCCACCTCTTAAAGTCTATCCAATTTAAATTTTATCAACTCTACGATTCTTTTGCAAAACATCTTACAAAAATGACAAAATAGCTACTCTTTTGTTAAAAATTAACTTTTCCACATCTTATGATTGTTCCATGAAGGATTCCGTATCAGCAGCTAAAAATAAAAATTCATGTCACAAATCATATCCTAGCAAATGTCAAATGAAAGTTATCCAGTGACGCTGAAATAAATTCCGTATCTACTTACAGGAACGTATATACAGCAAATACTGACATCATTAAATTTTAACGAATGAAATGATTCCTCTTTTCGTACATTTTCGGACGTCATAATACTGGAAATATCGACGGATTTCTTCTTTGCAGAAAAACTTGTTTGTGACATTCAATAAGCAAACAGTTGACTTTGTATTAAATTAATACGAATGACTGAATAAGCAAAAGTTAGATGATTGCTTATATGGAGATTCTTCTTCTTTAAGTTCTTTCGAACACATAAATAAATAAACTCGGAGGTAAATTAAAATTCTGACACCGTTTAACTTTCAAATGACTTATATTAAACGTTAATATTTACAAAAAAGATATTTACATATTAATATTTACATTTCGAACAATCATAACTCTAATTAATCAGTTACATCTTATACGCGTCATCTTAATCCACATTCTTCTAAAATCCACACCAACTCTCCGAACATTCCATCCAACTTCCTTCCGTTCAGTTCTTTTTTCTTCGGCTTTTCGTCTGAATGGAGTTTTTTCAGAAAATCGTCTGCTTCTAAAGACCTTTTCTATCAGAGTTGGGATGCGAAGAAAATTACAAGACATGATACTTGGCTGTTGGAGAAAGACTCCCACAACGGCCGTCCTGACTAGGCTTTCGTCCTCGAATGCTCGTCCCTTTGGAGGCAGCAGCAGTTGGATCATCTGGAAAGATAAAGAAAAAAAAAACACAGCAGCATCCAAAGTCTTAATTGAAAAAAAGAAGTTATTATTCAAATTGTTTATCAAAGCTTAGATTATCTCTTGAAAAAATTCATATATTTTTTTTCCGCGTCTTTTCGTCTTCTCTTTCTTACGTCCTTTCGTCTTCTTTTATCTTACATCTTTTCGTCTTCTTTTTCTTACGTCTTTTCGTCTTCTTTTATCTTACGTCTTTTCGTCTTCTTCTTTCTTACGTCTTTTCGTCTTCTTTTATCTTACGTCTTTTCGTCTTCTTCTTTCTTACGTCTTTTCGTCTTTTTCTTTCTTACGTCTTTTCATCTTCTTTTTCCTTACGTCTTTTCATCTTTTTCTGTCTTACGTCTTTTCGTCTTCTTCTTTCTTACGTCTTTTCGAGAATAAAGTTAAAATTCTTTTAGTTGTCAGTCCAGTGGTTTGTCATGGTCGGTATAGTGTCAAAATCGGTGAAATTCTTTTTTCTTTTTCTCAAGCTTCGTCCGTCCACGGCTTCATGTACTCTGCGCAAGTACTGGTGACCATGGGTCCTTCGTTGAATCCAAGTTTCTTTACATCGTAGGTGTCATTATTTTTTACTTTTATGACTTTGTACGGACCTAAATATTTTGGTTTTAACTTCAAACCTGGACCTTGTTGTGTGCGTTTTATAGCAACCACATCATTAATCTTAAATTTGTTAGCTTTCTTTCGTCTGAGGTTGTAAGTTTTACGGTTCTCTTCTTGGACTTTTAAAATCTGTTTTTTAGCATTTTTTCTCATATCTTCGCGATTATTTGTAAAATCAGATTGTATTTCAGCATTCAGAAGACTAGTAATTTCAATGTTATTTTTTAGTTTCATTTTAGTACCAAACATCAATTCAAAAGGAGTTGTGCTTATACTTCTCTGAAAAGTCGAATTTATCACCTGTTGGACGTTGCTTACATGTGTATACCATTTTTTAGGATTATCGACAGACAATTTAGACAGAACAGATATTATGACAGAATTTAGACACTCAACTTGGCCGTTAGACCTGGGTAATCCAGTGGTAATTGGGATATGTTTAATATTTTCATTGATGCAATAATCTTCAAAAGCTTTAGAGGTAAATGCAGGACCTTTATCTGATATAATTCGAACTGGATTTCCAAAGATAGATTTTTGGATTTCTAATTTAGAAATTACTTCGGCAGCATCGGTAGATTTTGTGGGATACAACCAAACAAATTTTGTGAATGCGTCAATGACTGAAAGGATATGTTTGTAATTTTTATTAGTGCTTTCTAATGGACCTAAGTGATCAACATGGTACGTATGTAATGGAGTTTCTTCTTTTTCTATTGGGTGAAGTAAGCCTTCTTGTTTACCACATTTTCTATTAACTAAAATACAGGGGACACAATTTGCTATACATTTCTCAATTTTTTGTTTAACTTTAGGGATGTAAAAATCATTTTCTAAACTTTTCTCTGTTCTTGCAACTGCGTAATGACCTTTTTCGTGAGCGGCCTTGATTATATTCATTTGCATGTCTTCCGGTACAACTAATAAATCATTACCATTAACACATTTATAAAGAACATCATTTTTAACTAGATAATCATCATAAGATTTCACCTTTAGGATTTCTTTTATTGTTTTAATATGGTCATCGGTTTCTTGAGCTTGGATAATTTTTAAAGTTAAGCTATCTTGGATTACCATACAAATAGGATACCTACTTAATGCATCGACATGTCTCATACTGCTACCCTGTCTATGTTCAATAACATAATCAAAATCGGATAACATTATTGCCCATCTAGCTATTTTTGTACTCATTTCTTTTTTATCCATAGTCATTTTAAATGCATTACAATCGGTTACAATTTTAAATGGGATACCTAGCACATATACTCTAAACTTTTTCAGGGCTTCAATTACAGCTAAAACTTCTAATTCGTAACTAGTGTACTTCCGTTCAGCTTCGGTGGTTTTTTTACTTGCGAAATAAACTGGATGAAATTGATTATCTACTGGAGATTGTTGCATTAAAACAGCTCCATAGCCATCAATACTGGCATCACAATGGATTTCGGTCACACTTTTGGGATTGTAAATTAAAAGTACTGGTTCTGACGACAAAATACGTTTGAGTTCATTAAAAGCTCTTTGTTCTTCGATATCGAATTTAAATTTTGAATCTTTTCTTAGCAGGTCACTTAACGGTTTAGCTATAACCGAATAATTTCTTATAAATTTTCGAAAGTATCCTGTCAATCCTAAATAACTTTGAACATCTTTGGTACACTTTGGTTCGGGAAAATTTATTACTGCTTTAGTCTTCAGTGGAGAGGGATACAATTTACCATTTATGATTCTATACCCCAAGAAATCAATTTCACGCTTCAAAAAATTGCATTTTTTAAGATTTAATTCTAATCCATATTCCGATGCAGTTTCGAGTACAAGTTTTAATTTTTCTAGACCTTCAGCTTCGTTTTTAGCAGGTATTATTAAATCATCCATATAAATGACAATAATGTGATCTTTTAATAGGTTTCGAAATACATTATAAATATACTTTTGAAAAACACTAGGGCTATTGGTCAACCCGAATGGACATTTCAGAAATTCGTATTGTCCTTCATGAGTAACAAACGAGGTGTATTTCCGCGAGTCTTCTTCAACATCTACATGAAAGAAACCGTTTTTCAAATCTATGGTGGTAAATACTTCGGCAGAATGTAATTGGTCTATTACATCATCGATAACTGGCAAGGGGAAATGCTCACGTACTGTCTTTTTGTTAAGACATCTGTAATCAACACAAAGTCTCGTTGTGTTGTCTTTTTTCTTAACTAGCACAACCGGCGAAGAAAAATTAGAAGAACTTTTTCGAATGATTCCCTGAGCTAGCCACTCCTCAATTTGGTCTTCGACTATTTTTTTCTCGCATGGCGGTAATCTTCGAGGGGAAGAACAAACAGGAATTTCATCAGTTAAATTAATTTTCATTTTAACATCTACTGTTTTAGTTTTAATTGGTACATAATTTTCAATTAAAGAGTATAACTCTGAACGTAATTTTTTGTCAGCAATGTGAGTTAAATCAATTTTAGGCTCATCCAAAACATTTACAATATTAACTAAAAAGTCATTAGACTGAACTTCAGCTTTAAACAGTTTCACTTTATTCTCAGAAATAGTTAATGTACCTTGATGAATAACATCAGTGCCAATAATTAAATCGAAATTAATGCAACTGTCCTTAACGACAAAAATAGTAACTTTAAATTTTGAACCATCTACTTCGATTTCTGAATTGAAACAACCTTCTGGTTTAATTGAGGCTTTTCCTAGACCGGTCAAAGAGATACTCGTAGGTTTTAATTCTACAAAGTTCTTCAAATTATCATAAATACTTTTCTTTAACAAAGTCTTTTGGCTACCAGTATCTATTAAAGAGATTAAACGCAAAGAATAAAGCTTTATCTCTTTCAGAATTAAATCTTGGGATGTAATAATGTTTACTTGTGACTGAGCATTTTTAACACTTGTATCTTTAGATTTATCACATTGAAATGATTTATGACCATAAGCGTTACAAACAAAACAAAGCGGCCCTTTATCTTTATTTACACAGTTAATACTCTTATGATTATTCCCGCCACAATTAAAACAACGCATATTTGGCTTTACAGGCTTAAATTTGTTCTTAACTTCAACTTCGGATTTAATTTTAGGCTTAGCTCCTTCATATTTATGAAATTTTGCATTTTCATACTCCGATCTGATTTTTTCATAAATCTTTAATTTTTGTTTAAATTCAGCAATATTGGGACAACCATACAAAAAAGATTTTTTAGAAATGGGGTCATTAATTCCATTTATTACATACTGAATAAGGGCAGAATCTTCAATATTGCCTTTTGAGCATAATTGTTTCATATTTAAAAAATATTCATCTAACGATTCATGTGGTCTAATTTTTCTTTTGGACAGCAATTCGTGTAATTCAGCTGAATTGCACGTTTGACCAAATTCAGATATGAGTAGGGCTTTTAATTTAGACCACGAATTAATATTTGTTTCACTTTCAAGAAATAATTTTGCTTTGCCTGTCATACGGCGTTTAGCCAAAATCAATTTGTGCAAATCACTAACGTTAAATAATGAAACAATATCCTCAAAATCGGCAAGCCACTTATTAATATTTTGTACTTCAGTACCTTCAAACATCATTATCATCGATTCTATGTCATTTATAGAAATACTAGGTTTAATAACATAATCAGGAATTAGAACTTTCTGATTTTCATTACTTTCACAATTAGAACTACCAGAATCATTTCTCATATTATTCTCAAAAACAGTTGAAATATTTCTAGTTTTATCTTGTAAATCATCATTAAATTCATCGACACTTTCGTCATCACTAACAGTACCTTCATCGGGTATCATATTAATTTTCAAAATACTAAAATCACATAAACTAGAAATTATTCTGGCAGCAATTTCATCAAAAGTTCCCGAATTATTTATACACAAAACATTGCAAATGGTTATCAAATCGTTAACAGAAAAATTATCTTTGATTTCTTTCAATTTTGTTTGATATTCATTGGAATCTACTTCAAACGAAAACCCAGTAAAACTCCGAATTCTACGTCTATTATTTCTGTCACCGATTTCTCCAAAAATTAATTTATGCAATGTCTTAATACTAGATGATTTTTCAGTTTTCAAAGAAAACTCTAATTCCTTTAAATCAACTAATTTTTCCATTATTGAAAAGAAAAATGAAATAATAAACTCACTTCATAATCAGATGCTCAGCTTCACACACTTTGATAGCACTTTCATCGCAATATTTTACCTCTTCTGAATTAGCTTTGTGAGCTTGACATTCCATCACAGTTCTAAAAAATATCGGCATCCAGAATATAAAAAAAATATTTCCATCTCTGTGGGCGTGCGTCTGTATCTCACTTACTGAGACCAAAATTTATGGAGATTCTTCTTCTTTAAGTTCTTTCGAACACATAAATAAATAAACTCGGAGGTAAATTAAAATTCTGACACCGTTTAACTTTCAAATGACTTATATTAAACGTTAATATTTACAAAAAAGATATTTACATATTAATATTTACATTTCGAACAATCATAACTCTAATTAATCAGTTACATCTTATACGCGTCATCTTAATCCACATTCTTCTAAAATCCACACCAACTCTCCGAACATTCCATCCAACTTCCTTCCGTTCAGTTCTTTTTTCTTCGGCTTTTCGTCTGAATGGAGTTTTTTCAGAAAATCGTCTGCTTCTAAAGACCTTTTCTATCAGAGTTGCGATGCGAAGAAAATTACAAGACATGATACTTGGCTGTTGGAGAAAGACTCCCATGAATACGAATGACTGAATAAGCAAAAGTTAGATGATTGCTTATGATGTATGATGCTCTTAGAGGAATGTTTTCTACATAAGAATAAAGTTTATTCGAATTGTTGTTTAATTAAAAATTTCGCAATTATCCGTAGCAATATTAATTGCCTCTAATAAAAATAAGGTTCGCAAATATCACTTGATATTACGCGAACAAAGTTGCTAATATTTTATACAGATATAGTTGAGGCTATTTTTTTCTGCTTTAAAAATGAAATAAAATTTATTAGCATAGATAAAATATTACGATAGTTGATTGCTTAGTGGAACAAAAAAGTTATTTGCTTTTTCTGTATAATGTAAAATAATTATTAACATTGTTGATGTTTATAATAGTAGAAAAGCAAGTTTTTATGCGGCAGTGCCTTATATTATTATTTTTAATCGCTTGAAACATTACGTCATTTATGAAAAATAACTTTGTTGTATTGATTGCTACATTGTAGATTAAGATTAGAGAACATGCCTTATTTTTCCTTATTATTTGCTTTTGCTTTAAAAAAATGTTATCCCTTAACATTCGCTGGTTGAACATTAGCGATTTTGATTATTTGCGAAATAAAAAATGCGGCACATTTGAACATTTGCGAATACTGAACTTGGTTATTCGCGAATTTTGTTTTATAAAGAAAAAAATTTTACAGAGTAAACTCATTTTGCTTCACCAATTCTATGAACTACGCGACACTAAAATACTTATCTACTGTACAGCCTGTATTACACCATGACCTAAGTTCCGAGAATTTCAGCCCTTGTGTAATATAGTGTGGAAAATATAAATAAGTAATTTCCTTTATTTTTTATGCAGATTTTTTTTTTTTTCTATCGTTCCAAATTTTTATTGCAGGTGAAATATTTACTGAAAATATTTAAAACATCCACAATAATTGAAAATTTTAAAACATCCACAATAACTTGTTGAAATAGCAACAGAATGCTATTCATCCCGGACGCTAATATCCAAACACTCAAGGCCACAGCACCTTGGCGAATAACGGAAGGTGCCAAATGATTTTGCGAGAAGAGCAAGTCAGAGGGGAAATTTTGCGAGCTTGCGCTCTTTGACATTGACATTACTGATCGTGACTTTGAATTCGCATTGATTCAAATGTTATTCTGTTTCCAGAATCATTTTTAGATTGTTTATATTAATATTTAACGTTTAAAAAGTTATCACCTTTATAAGAAGGATTAAATAACCATTCAGATTTATGAAAATTTTCAAATCGTTCGCCTCAAATAAATGTATTAAACTATTTATACCATTCACATACATGTGAAATGGATATTTTTTTAAAAAGAAAAAGGTCGTTAAATATCCGTTTAATTTAATTATTTCTTTAATAAATTATCTAGATTTTTCTTAAATCAGTCAGACTATGTAAAAGGCAAATTGAAAATATTAAATCGAAATATAGCTTCATTAAAAACACCCTGCATCAAAAATAAACAAATAAATATAAAGGCACGGTCTAGCTTTTATTACTATGATTTCCAACACAAATTTTATATTTATTAGGCAGACTTTATTTCCAATTTTTTTGGCTCTAACAACTTTCTTCTATTATAATTATAATAATTATTCTATCTAGACAAAACTATTGATAACTATATCAGTACCACAGTACAATAATAATTGTAGAATGTATGCGATTTATTGCAATGCATAAATGCTTACAACAGTAATCACTCGTTATATTCTCCTTTTTTATGTCTTCTAAAAAAATGTTTTAATAGTTTTTTAGTAATATATTTTTCCTTCCTTATTTTTAATTTCGAGCAAATTCATTTAAAATAAGTTTAGCTTTAGAAGTTTTATCATAAATTATAGTTCTTTATCTTTAACAAGCACATAGTACAGTTTTGTTTTCATGTCGGACTATTTATCATCCTAATATGGAAAGATTGCAAGTACAACTTACATGTTGGATTTTCAGTGCAATTTATTGATTCTTTTACTTATTTATTTATTAATCATTTGGAAAATTATTGTTTTCGATCGGGAATAGATATATCCGAATCCTTGTGATGTCCGCATTTTATTCTTTTTCAGATTGGTCCAAGAATATTAATGTTTAATCCATGGCGTATGTAATATATGACTCTGTTATTACGTAAGCCACGTTTTGATCATCATAAAATCATAAAAATTATGCTTTTAATCTTTCTCTTTTTTTTTGGGGGGGGGGGTCAACAAAAAAGTAAATATTTTCATTTTCTTTTAATAGAAATGGAATACTTATATTACCACGATAACAAAAATGTATTAAAAACTACAAAAAAATTAATAACACAAAAATACTTTGAGTTGTTAATAACTTTGAGATAGAGCTTTCAAACAAATTTGGCATACTCAACAAAATTTCATTTTTTATTGGATAATAAACGCAAGTAAAGAAATAAAAAAAGCTATTTCAATTTCACTAAGTTTAATTTTCTTCTTTTTTTTAGGGGGGGGGGGTAATTTAATGTTAATTAAATCATATGCATAAAAGTTAAGATTAAAGCCTTAATTCATTATTTTCATGCTTATTTTTTATAAGATTTCACACACAGAGAATATTAGATCAGATTTTTTTTTTTATTCTGTTCATGTAATAGAACTTTTCTCATAGAATGATACTGCATACACAGTGATATATGTACAGTTGTGGAAAAAAAAAAACTAAACACCCCCAACTATGCAACGAATTATAATAGAAGAAAGTTATTAGAGCCAAAAAAAACTGGAAATAAAGTCTGCTTAATAAATATAAAATTTGCGTAGGAGATCATCAATAAATCAAAGCTAGACCATGCCTTTATATTTATTTATTTACTTTTGAAGCAGGGTGTTTTTAATGAAACTATATTTCGATTTAATATTTTCAATTTGCCTTTTACATAGTCTGACTGATTTAAGGAAAATCTAGATAATTTATTAAAGAAATAATTAAATTAAACGGATTTTTAACGACCCTTTTCTTTAAAAAAAAAAAAAAAATATTCATTTCACATGTATGTGAATGGTACAAATAGTTTAATACATTTATTTGAGGCGAACGATTTGAAAATTTCCATAAATCTGAATGATTGTTTAATCCTTCTTATAAAAGTGAAATTTTTTAAACGTTAAATATTAATATAAACAATCTAAAAATGATTCTGGAAACAGAATAACATTTGAATCAATGCGAATTCAAAGTCACGATCAGTAATCTCAGTGTCAAAGAGCGCAAGCACGCAAAATTTCTCCTCTGCCTTGCTCTTCTCGCAAAATCATTTGGCACCTTCCGTTATTCGCCAAGCTGCTGTGGCCTAGAGTGTTTGGATATTAGCATCCCGGACGAGGAGACTTAAAATAGAAATCGAGTTCGCAACTTTTCCTTACCAGAAATGCAGTGGAGGGTGTACGGGGGTATACGCCGTATACCCTCTGGATTTTTTAAAGGAGCACCGTATACCCTCTCTTTCTACAGAAAGCTTACAGTATACATATTCTAAGGTATACTCTCTGCCTTGAGAGTATACCCACTGCTTAGACCGTATATCCTCTGTTATTTTTACGACTGTATCTCTTTTCTTTACATGGAAAATCATTAATAAGATCTGCTCTGTCAAACAATCGCACATCACTGAATTTTTTACACCGTGCAATAGCAAATAAATTTTATACAATATGTTTATGATTATTGAAATTTATTTAAAGCATGTACTTTTGATGTATAATGTTTATTTAACAAATATATTTTCTGAACTTCAATTATTTTTTCCATTTAAAAAAAATGCACGGAAAGATAGACTCAACATTCGCGGTTTCGACATTTGCGAATGTTTTCGGGAACCTAACCCTGACGAATGTTAAGGGATTACTGTATATAGAATGCCATAAAATTAGTCTAATTTTTTAGAACTTCAAAAACAAAGAACGATGATGACGACTTGGATTTATTGTTGCATGACATTAATGTGTAATATTGTGATTTCCTAGGGTATTCTTCCTTGATTTAGTTGCAACTATCATCGATAGATGCTGCGTCTACGTTGTCACACTTAAATGACTCAAACTAGCGTGTACAAATGGATCAAAGCTCGCTCAGTTTCCTATTTCTTAAAAACCGATGAAAAATATCGCAAAATTGGTCTAATGTTTTCAAACTTCAATAACAAATAAACGATAGTAATGATTGGAGTTATTAATTTCTTATTAATATGTAAAACTGAAAATTTCTTTTATTACTCTTTGTTATTTTAGTTACAAATATCATCGATAGATGCTGCTTCTACGTTATCTCAAATTGTTACAACACTCAAACTAACTTAGAACACGAAATCTTTTCTGCATTTTTAGTGTATTACAAATAATCATTAACGAGTATTAGTTATAATCCAAACAATTTTCTTTCCATTTGATAAATTACTGCATAACTATCCTATTTCACTTTAATATTTAAATAGTATTTCTGCAGAAAAATAATATAAACGTTACATTTTTAGATAGTCTATATGAAACACAAATAATTTTACACTAAGTCTGCAAAATATCAAGCCGGAAATACATCATTTCCTGCATCTACATTGTTTTATTAACCATTTGGAAAACGGTTGTTGTTTTCGGTCGAGAATGGATTTTGTGGTGTATGCACTTTCTTTTTTTATGATTGGTACAATATTATTAATGGCATACGTAATATCACTCTGTTATTACGTAAGCCAAGTTTTTATCATTATAAAAATGATGTTTTTACTTATTTTTATTAACTCAGTGGAAAACATTAAAACATTTTGCTTTGGGCAATGGATGTCCGCATTTTATTTCTTTACGAAATTCTTTGCATTTAGAAGAATTTTTATTTGAATAGCAATTCGAAAAGTCGTTGTTAATAAAAAAATAAAGTAAAAAAAGTTACAAAATGGGTAGACGCAAATTATCAGAAAAGGGAAAAACCGAATCAGATATATATATATATATATATATATATGTAAACTTTAACCGGAAAAAAAGAGGTTTAGTTGTCGATCACACGGATTACGAAATGTGTGACAGTCACGAAAAAAGAAACACTCTAATGTTGAACCAATTGATTGTAAAGAACTATTTTTTTTAAATAGAATTTATTTATAAGTCTTAAATTTTAGTCTCCAAAAAATAATTTTCCAAATAATTGTTGTAATTTGTTAAAATACAATTATTTCGATTATTATTATTTTTTTAATATTATACGGAGTAATATGATATTTTTTTCATATACAAGAGATTTAATTTCGTAATCAGCCTTACATTTCGAAAGATGTGAGATTATTCGATTCTTCGCTGGAAATGCGCATTCAACTATCTCTCTCTGGATTTGAAAGTAATAAAAAACTATTCACAGGGAAAAGACATTATTCAAATTACTTCGGGGAAATGCACATATTTAATCGGCTGTAGCGAAATTCAATAAAATGTTTACATGTCTGTGAATTCATTCTTATAAATATCCGAAGGAAAAGGCGTTATTATCATAATTGAAATTCCATTCAAATGTTCCTTTTAATCCTTCAATTCCTATGTCCAAGTTTATAAAGATTTTTCTTTTCTCTATAAATAAAATAGTTTATATACATTTGGTTATGACTATATGTGTATATATATATATATATACAGGGTGTCCAGCAAATAACACCCTGATTTCAAAATTAAATTTATCAAAAACAAAGTTCGATAGTAATATGCGGTAAACGGTTTTGTCATTAGGTAAGCTGTAAAAATCTTATACAGAAATTTCAAACAGTGAATATTTTGAAAAAATTGCGTTCTGATTGCTTAGAATGCTTTGATTTCACATTTTTCTTGTTTTAGATTGCCTGCAGAGAAATAATTTTTCAGCTTACAGTGCAGTATTTTAAAGATTTTTCGAAGTAAATTTTTAGAATTTCGAAATTTCAAAAATTTAATTTAAAAAAACTATGAAATATGGCACTTTAAGCCGAAAAACACATTCTCTGGCAGCAATCTAAAGCAAGAAAAATGTCAAATCAAAGCATTCTTTGCAATCAGAACACAATCTTTTCAAAATATTTACCATTCGAAACTTTTGTATAAGATTTTTACAGCTTACCTGATAAACAAACCGTTTACTTCATAATTCTATTGATCTTTGTTTTTGAGAAATTTAATTTTGAAATCAGGGTTTTATTTGCTGGACACCCTGTATATAAAAGCTTCTTAATAACGAAGTGAACAAACTGTATTTATTTTTTCTGAGTACATTGAATTCGCTTAAAACTAATTGACTGTGCCAATCCCAAAGTATTCTTTTATCTCATGCATCTTAATACTTCAAAAAGTAATTGCAAATGTTAATACTTATAAATTAAATTTCAAATTAAAGTTCAATATTATATTAACTTTTATTTCCCTTTTAAATTTCTGCTTCAGTTAATTAATCAAGGTAAAAGCGAGTTAATCTTGATCATGATATTTATTTAAATTAAGAGTAGATCAGCTGTTTTCGATTAGCGGGTTTATAACGATGCAAAGTTCCCCTGGCTGCACGAACCACCGATGTACATTAAACCCTACGAAACATCAAGAACCATACAAAAACCATTATTACAGGGCTCTTTCTTAGCGGAATATTTTGAAATTCAAGAAAAACCTGCTTCCCATAACTAAAAAAAATACACAAAAAATTAAGTTCAATTCTATGGATGAATATAAAAAAAAAATACGGAAATTGCAATTTGCACAGTATAATTTGTATTAAAGTTATATAATGTTTTTTATATATACTTTATATACTATAAATATTCTTAGAAGTATTTTCAAGAGACACTGCATTTCCAATAACATAAATAAAGCAATTAAAAGACTTAGAATTCCAGATTGTCATTTTCCTGGCCTGTCACACTGTGATGTGCGCAAAGTAAAAGGCCTTCTGCTATACGGTACAAATATCATACTCTAGTTTTTTTTTAATTTCTAATTAATATTTATACATTATAAAATAAATGCATAAAAAAGGTTAGAAATTCTGTATTTTACAAATAATTTTTCATAATTAAAATATGATTGTCACTGAAGATGAATGTATTTTTCCTGGCCTGCATTTTAGTTCTTTATCATGTATAAATAGGGCACTGCAGAGTAATTCGTCTTATTTTTGACATAGATCAAGTCAGAAGTAGTATAATCATAAGTACTAGCAATACCTTTTAGATATTTCTTTGAAAATAATCTTTGTAAGTTCGTAAGTCTTTGTAAAAATTGAGTGGACTTTTATTACGCCATTTTCCTGGCTTCTATAAATTAACAAATAAAACTGAATATTACATGGAATTTGAGCTACTATATTGAAAACATGTTCCTTTAAACAAAATTAAAATGCTAGACCTAAAGAAAAAAAAAAAAAAACAAGAATATAAAAAAAAAATGTTTCAGATTGAAATTGTCATTATCTTGACACATCCTCACGTGCCAATCCATCACGTATCTTCCACATATGCCAAAAAGGTTCTTCAAAATTTAGCAATTTCACATGAAAAACCTTTATTCTCTAATATAAATTAAATGTACCTCTTAAAATTTTGAGTTCTTTTCAAAATTCTAAAACTGTTTTTTTACTTTCAACATCTCAGATAATCAAAATCTGACATTTTGGAATATTAACCCTTATGTATAACTTCATATTATTTTGGATATTAAAGTAGTGAACATTGTACAAAAATAACATTTATAGCACATTCTTCCGGTGGAATATTTCCAAATTCAAAGAGGACCTGCTAACCATAGCCAAAAACATATATAAGAAATTTGGTTAAATTTTATCCTTAATTTCATGTACTTTACAATAGTACAATGGTGACAGACAGGTGTTTTGTATAAATGTGTTTTTTCGGGGGGGATCACTGATCCCTAAAACGCATAAAACCGTTGAAAACGATTTCAATTACAATACTTTCTTTCATTGAATATAGAAGAAAGTATAAAGGGATGTGAATGTGGCGAATAAATAAATAAAAAAAAACTTTAAAAAAGAAATTGTTATTATTAATTTTGTTAAACGAAAAGTAATTTTTCAAGAAAATTAATTTTACATGATAAATAATAATATGCTTGAATTCTTCAAATACCTTTATAGAATTTTTTGTATTTATAAATTCAAAATTAGAAAATCAGTAAAATAAACGTCAAGTTATCATTCCTAATTGAATCTAATTCAAATTAGTCTTGATAATTTGGAAAGTAAAAATGCTCTAGTGAGAAATCTCTATACGTTTTAATAATTTAACAGAACTTTGACATATTTTCTTAAGCTAAGTAATTGCGATAACTCTGTTACAACAAGTAAAAGTTGAGGTCTATTCGTTCTCATTAGAGTAGAGTTCTGCACAAACCATCACCTAATCGAGGTGAAAGCTTAAATTTCAGGATTAGTTGAGGCGTTCAGAAGTCAATCTGATTATTTTCATCAAATAAAAATGCTCATTTTAATATTTAAAGCTATTGATCTATTTTAAAAAAAACCTACAATTTTTTTTCACCATACTATGATTATTCTTATTAATTGTCTTATAATCAAAGAAATTCATAAGCACTGTATAAATATTTAGAAAATTTTCAACCTAATCATGTCATTACCGGAAATTAAAAAAAAAATGGTGTTGGCTGTAGGATTGACTTCTGAACGCCTCAGTTAAAACTCATATTAAAATTTAACTGGTCTCCAAAATAACATGTTGGTTAAAAATTCTGCAAACCCGATTTTAATGCTTGACTTGAAGGTTTACCATTGGGTTTTCTTGCTCTCAGTCTTCCATATTTCATATCTGTGGTGGCAGGAAAACACAACATAAAATACAGAAATCGGTTCTGCAGTTTTTTCCATCAAAATATGACTTGGCAGGCCAATTACATTTTAATATGACCATCAATTTCTGTTTAACGAGGATATTTCAATCGTCAACTCAATCAGGTGGTGGTCTTTACAGCCGTCTCTCGATCAATTACGTTTCAAGCAAAACACCTCGTCTAACATTGATTTCAATTCAGAAATGACAACTCAAAACATGGAAATATTTTTTTTATTATTATTTGGTCATAGAATTTACAAAACTATCATGCCGAATGAATGGCTGTATACAATCTTCTTACTGTGTTATTTGAAACTCTAAATTACTACATAGTTCAAGATTTTTGATATGGGAGATAAAAGACCTGAAACTAAATTTTTTTTCTTGAAAAGAACTGCTGTAACGATTTTCTTTTGTTTTTGTTTGACAACACTGAATACCACATAAAAACATTTCTTTGAAACTATTAAAGTTTGGTGGCGTCTTTTATTATTTAAAGAAGTTTTTTTTCTTACAATAAATCTGATATGAAGCTTTTGATGTCTGCTTTCTTTTAGTGTTTTACTTTAGGAATACAAGAAAATCTACTGAAAAACTTTCTCAATCTTCTAAATCTCTTCTTTTCCTTTTTAGAGACTTGAGATGTCACATTAACTGGGTTTTCAGCTGTATTTTCCAAGTGCATATCAGCCGGTTCTAATATGTTTTCCGTTAACTGCCTACAAACTGATTTTTCTGCAGTTTCTTTAGCCTTTAGCTCAATAGGGTCTTCCGTTAGCTGCTTACCAACTTGTTTATCATTAGCTTCATTCACCGTTAACTTCATATGAATGGGTTCTTCTTCAATTTTGCGCTTTCCTTGAGGCATACGGACTAATTCTTCTTCAGCCATATTTGATGTTAGCTTTTCACTAATCTGCTCTTCCATTATGCCTTCTGTTTCTTGCATATCAACTGATTCTTCTTCAATATATGACATAAGAACTTCACGTGTGAGCGGATATGGCATTCTTTCGAAAATAGTTGGTAAATAACCGACGTCCGGCACCTTGTGGATTTTCGGATGACCACTTGGCCGACCTCTATTCAGAGCTTGTAAATAAATACTTTCTTTCTTCCTCAGATCTGCTTCTTCTTCAGCAAAATTTTCTTGATAATTATTTTTCATGCAGGATGGATTTAATACCGGATTTGAATTTATTTTATTGTTCTGGTGGATTTCAGATACTTGAATACTGTTTTCAAAAGGTGTAGATGTCTCATGTGAACACGAAATATCCGTTAATATATTTTCAGGAGATTCGATCTCCCACAATTCATCTTCGACAGCTGTGATGTTAATCGCTTGTGTCAAACATTTTTCAAAGGCATCTTCTTCAAATGCCTGATGATACTCGAGAAATTTCTCAAAAATACGCCTGAGAAACTTTGTATAAGCAAAATAACTCAAGATTATAGCACCCTAGAAGAGGAAAAACGCCATTCTCAGATAAGAGTCAAAAATTAGACTGACGAAATATCTTAAGAAAATCATTGTTACTCATTTTTTTAAGCATCGTGTATTGTTGTACAGTGTAAGCATTGTTTAAATGTTTCACAAATGTGTTGACTAACGAAATGCATATATTGTTCATTGATTTTTTGTGCATTGTTGGGTAAGTCAATTGTTGTTAAATTTTTTATTCGTCATTTTCTCGCGTATTTTTTTTTACAAGATTGTTTCGTATTGGAACCGTAGCTGACAATCTGATGGTTGTTGTTTTGGCAGTTTTATAGCGTACTTTGGCGATAAATACTTCTGGAGTGCTTGCATCAGCCTACATTTAACTTTAAATCTCTCAATAAAAAATACACATTTATTTTTCTTTGAATTTTTACCGGTGGCCATAGATGCCAAGTCTCCGGCTTTTTGCGCACCAGAATTATTTTTGAGAAAATACTGTTGTTTTAAATCATACAAATGTTTAAATTAATAAAAACATCATTTTCTGTATAATAATACAGGTATCCATAAAGCCGGAGACTTGGCAGTTTTGCGGTGGCTATTTTATTTCGCGTCTGGACACTGATCAAATGTTGATTTTCTGTGAAAATGTTAATTCATTACAGCTATTTAATAATAATTTTTTAACTTAACTTATTTTTATCATGTCGTATTTAGCTCATTTTCTCTGTATGACTTTTTACTGTACTGGGTGGGCAAAACATCCGTAGAAACTTTAAAAGTTCATAACAGCCGGAAAAATAACTGATATAAAAAAGCGGTTTGCAGGTTTAACATCAATAGATCACGGGATTTTTTTAAGGCAGCAATTAAAAAAATTCAAAAAACATCCGATAAATTGCGCTGGAAACGTTCGACTTCCGTAGAATTGTGCAAATGAGACGGTTATAAGAACTGGCGCTGGTAATCCACAATAGACGCTTTCAGTGTGACGTCAGTCATGACATTTTCCTTGGATACTGACTCCAAACAAACGGTTGCTATGCTTCATTTCTTATAAAATATAAATCGTAGAAAATGGTATCATTGCATATAAAGCATTAAACATGTGTGTGATATATATAGCTGAAAATTGTCGCTGTAATATGCAAATAAAATAGAAAATACAGCATAGCAACCGTTTGTTTGGAGTCAGTATCCAAGCAAATCGTCATAACTGACGTCACGACTGAAAGCGTCTATTAGTTCACGGTTGAGAGCCGTCTACTTGATCAAGGCTCCTGAGTGCGAATGATAAATGTTTGTTGATGATGTTATTTTACGTGAACCAAGAATCAGCAACCGATCCTGGATCAAATATACGGCTCTCAACCATAAACTAATTGTGAATTAACAGTGTAAGTTCTTATAACCGACTCATTTGCATATTTCCTCCGAAGTCGAATGTTTCCAGCGCCATCTGTCAGATGTCTTTTGAGTTATTTTTTATTGCGGTCTTAAAAAAAAATCCCGTGTCCTATTGATGCTAACTCTTCAAATCGTTTTTCATTTTGGTTATTTTTTCGGTTGTCAGGAATTTTCAAAGTTTCTACGGATTTTCCTCCCACCCAGTATATTTATATAAAAAAATTTCAATTGCATGATGACGATACTTTCAATGCCAACGGCTCCCAGGCTAAAAAAACGGGCTTTAGCAACAGGAGACAATCAATTTTGGCTTTGAAAACAGAAAAATAAGAAAAGGCGAGTGTTGTGGTTGAAGGAACGACGAAATTGGTCACTTGAGGACTGGTAGAAAATAAGATGGTGGGTTGAATGTCATTTCCTGCTCTCTCATACTGATAGCAGGATCAGGATATGGCACAAACGGCATGAATTCGTGGACCCTTCCTTCCAAATGACAACTCCTCAGGCTTGTGACAGTGAAATTATGGTACGGGGAATGTTTTCTTGTACTTTCAAATAGACCGAGACTTGTGCAACACACACAATCACCTCATCTCGGTAAAGGAGTGTGAAATTCTAAAATGAGTTAAAATTCGATTCGCATATTAAAACGCAATTGGTCTTCTAAGACCAAGTCTATTTTTACGAAAAAAATCTGTAAACACGATTTTAGATGTTGATATTTACCATTGTGTTTCCTGCATCACAAGTATGAAAACAGAGAGGCAGAAAGACCTAGCACTTTGTTTCTTTTTTACTGAGAAGCAATAGATTCCGAAATATGGGGACGGAGGGTTCTCCCCGGAATTTAAACATGTAATCAAAACAAATTCTCATCAACGGATGTAAACTCAAATGAAAGAACTGTATTAGAAATTCTGAAGCATTAGCCGACAAACAATAGCCTTAAATCCGCCAAGCGAAGCGAGGCTGAAAATCCCATCATCGAGCCTAAACTCAGATAGTTAATCCATCAATCAAACATCGATTATTGGGAATACGAAAATTCTATGGCAAATCTACCAATCAACTTCTAAAATCGAGTTTTCAGGCGTTTTCCACAAGGTATGATTTGACAGGTTAATTGTATTTTAATTTGCGAATCAAGTTTTAATTAATTATATAATTTCATCCTTCAACTCGATGAGGTGATTGTGTGTGCTGCCGCTTCCCGCTCTAACTACTTGTGAACAATGCAATTTACAACAACAAATTGTCGATCACGTGCACTCATTTATGTCTATAATGTTTCCTTATGAAGATGTATTCCTTTCAGCAGAGCAATTCACCTTGTCATCGTGTTTGATTCGTTATCAGAGTTTAACCTGTTTCCGTAGCCAGTTCAGTCCTCTGATCACAATTC
The DNA here is from genome assembly GCA_964019185.1 of Maratus speculifer. NCBI lineage: Eukaryota > Metazoa > Arthropoda > Arachnida > Araneae > Salticidae > Maratus > Maratus speculifer. The sequence goes on along the minus strand of OZ025294.1, from coordinate 396,595,734 downwards.
TATCGAGCATTTGTTGGACGACGTCGAAAGAGTGCTTTAACGTGACTATGTAATCAAACCAAACTTATGCTGCATTATGTCGGCACGGACCAACGTTTATCAGCAACACTATCAACAACTTGTTGAGTTCATACCAAGACGAATATCAGCTGGGATCAGTCGTACTTCTTGAAAAATGCCGCATAGCAGTGCCACAGGTCAGGTGATTCACACCAAAATCTAATTGATTTTGTGATTTGATGATTCTCATCAAAATCCGGAACAACTTATGTCAAATTCTAGCTGAATTTGAAATTTGATGAAAATTCGTGCATACGTTTTTAAGATAGAACTATTGCGGAAATCCTAAGAAAAAAAATCGAAAAAGCGATTTACACCAAAAACTAATCAGGACAAGTTTATATCAGATATTAACTGAATCTGAAGTTTGATGAAAATTCATGCATTAGTTCATGAAATACAGTTATTGTACAAAACATGAAATATGCGGCATAGCAGCGCTGTCTGTTGGGCGATTTATAAATCATAAATTAAGTGGATCTGAATTAATTGAATCTGAAGTTATATCATGAATTAACTGGATCTGAAAATTCAAGCATTAATTATTGAGATAGAGAGATTGGAATAAACATGAATAATGTAGCATAGCAGCGCCATTTGTTCGACGATTTATACAAAAAAATAATAAGCTCCAAGCCATATCCAAAGATAATAGAATCTGAAATTTGATTAAAATCCGTGCATTAGTTTTTGAGATAGAGCAATTGCGTAATAAATTAAAATAAATAATTTATATTTTCAAAATAACCTGAAAATACGCATGGTGGTGCATTAAAATAATGAAAATAATTCATGAATAATCTACACCTGTTTCTGAAAATATGTAACACTTGATGTAAACATAAAATATAAGCATAAATTTTCCAATCGCAATGCTTCTTAATGCCTTCATTCTGAATATTATTCCAAAGAAGAGAAATTTTTTGTAACCTCGAACCCAAAGGAAAAATATCGTCCATGACATCATTATGAAATTCCGGGAACTGAGAAAACAAAGGAAGAATATTGTCCATAACGTCGTTGTAAAAGTCCAAGATGCCGCGGCCTTTTAAACCTAACCATTTTATACAAGCTGATTTTCAAATATTTAATTGGAACTGGAATTTAAACTGGAATATTGGAAATTACTATCAATACCAAAGACAGCCATTAGCTGTCGTGACAGCAGTGAATAAGATCATAAGGAACTCACTAGGTGCGGAGCCCCCCCCTTTAATATATATGTACTTTTTTTTACATGGATATATAGAAGAATTCGTGTCCATTAATGCTGCAAAATTCGCTATAATCTATGCGTGACCAATAGTTTTTCTTTCTTGTTTATGAATTTAAAAAAGCTATTAAATATTATCGTTTTTAACATTTGTATATAAAACTATACAAAATAAAACCTTGCAAGGTTGTTTTTATAAAATAAATTTCTTTCTAAAATAAATTAAATGATAAAAATACAGATATCTATTGTAGTGAACCAAAATAAATACATTTAAAAAGTCCACTAAATAAAATCGTAAAGTAATATTACTTTCCTACAGTAGAGTCTATTCACATAAATATATTTAAAGGGAGTGCTATTTTTCCATTTATTTAGATAACACTAACAGTTTTTCAAAGACTTATTCCAATCTGATAAATTTCATTTCAGTATAAATGGCACTCAAAATGTCGATGGTTTTGATAAATTTGTTCGAAAATTGTCGGTTTCATTTCTTGTAAAAGCTCTGTTTTGTTGAGTGCTCGATTAAAGAATATTTTTATACGTTTCGAAACATTACAATTGGTGACACAATTGAGTCTAATGGTTTTTATCTTTTGATATTACATAAATAAAAATTCTTTTCTTTATTCTTAGAAAAATACTTGTAAATATCAGATTAAAAAAAGGAAAACTTATGCATGTTTTGAATGCTGAGGAAAGGATTAAAAAGAGTTTTTGTCTGTAAAAATATATCGACTGGAAGGTTATTTTGTTTTCTTTGAATTTACAAAATCAGTAGAACTTTTCAAACGTAATTTTTTTTATCAGATTATTGTACTTTGCCCATTATATTTAATATCAATCTTGGCGGCATGGTTTGTTGAAATAGTTTTAAAACAAGGAAAATATATTCCTTGTTTTAAAGGAATTCTTTAAGACAAGGATTTCTTTTACTTGTTTTAAAGAATAAAACAAGTAAAGGAATATTTCCTTGTTACTATAACATATGTATACTCATAGTAATCTATGTATATTCATAGTATACCCCCTATGTATATTCACAGATTTTCTTTCTTGTTTGTGAATAAAACAGCAATTAAATATTATTGTTTTTCACATTTGTATATAAAACTATATAAAATTAAATCTAGGAAGGTTTTTTTTTTTTTTTTTTTTTTTTTTTTTTTTTGTAAAATAAATTTGTTTTCTATGGCAAATTAAATGAAAAAAATACAGATATCAATTGCAATGACCCTTAATAAATATACTTAAAAAATCCACAAAATAAAATCCTAAAGTAATATTACTTTCTTACACTAGAGTCTATTCACATATATTTAAAGTTGAATGCAATTTCTCCGTTTATTTAGACAATACCAACAGTTTTTCAAAGACTTATTCTAATCTGATAAATTTCATTTCAGTATAAAAATTTCAGTATAAAAATTTCATTCTAAAAATTTCGACGGTTTTGACAAATTTGTTCGAAAATTGTCGGTTTCATTTCTTGTAAAAAACTGTTTTGTTGAGTATTCGATTAAAGAACACTTTTATATCTTTCGAAACTTTACAGTTGGTGACACAATTGAGTCGAATGGTTTTTCTTTTGCTATTGCATAAATAAAAATTATTTTCGTTAGTCTTAGAAAAATACTTGGAAATACCAGATTAAAAAAAGGAAAATTTATACATGTTTTGATTGTTGTGGAAAAGATTGAAAAGAGATTTTGTCTATAAAGTTATTTCGAATGGAAGGCCATTTCGTTTTCTTTGGAGTGATAAATTCAGTAAAACATTTCAAACGTAATTTTTATCATATTATAGTACATGTTTCTATATATTTAATATAAAGCTTGGTAGCATAGTTTGTTGAAATAGTTTTAAAAGAAGAAAAATATATTCCCTTTTTAAGTAAATTTGTTTGATAATGAGGAAACACAAAACATGCTATGCAAATTAATATTAGAGAATTTTTCGCATTTATTGTCTTTTGTTATATCAATATAAAGATAGCTTATCAAAGTCTCTTGTTTTAATGGTGAAAAAGCGATATTGAATCGTTTCAGTAGCGATATATTACCGCTTGATCTCTGAATTGATTTCATAAATTAGAATTATAGTTACTAAAACTAACTTCTTGTTTCACATCTATTTAGAGAGATATTTAAATAATTTTGACCACGACAATATAGGAGAACACTCTTCGGTTCTAGCACGAGATTCTAGAACATTCTGGCAATGGAAACTAGAATTCATAAGACTGACATGGAACTATTTTTTCTAGATCCACAATTTAAATTTTAGTGCCATAACCGTAGCTTTTTCTCAGTGCAGTCTGAAAATCACAGGTTTAATATTCAATAATTTGAAACGTAATAGACCGGGAGGCAGCAGCACAGACAATCACCTCATCGAGTTCGCGGATGAAAATCTACGATTAGTTATATCTCGATTCGCATGTTAAAACTCAAATGGTCTGCTAAGTTATATCTTGGTGAAAAACACCTAAAATCCATATTTTAACGGTTTGCTCTTAAGCTTATCATTGTGCTTTCCTGCACCCAAAAGTATGAAAACATGAAGGATTTGGAGCAAGAAAACATAATGGTAAATCTGTGAGTCAATTGCTAAAATCGTGTTTATAGGTGTCTTCCACCAAGATATGACTTGGCAGATCGATTGCATTTTAATAAACGAATCTTGATTTAACTAATCCTAGATTTTCATCCGTGAACTTGATGAGGTGATTGTCTGTGCTGCTGCTTCCCGGTCTAAAATTTCACTGCTGAAAATTAATATACCCGGTCAGTGTTCTCGCAGACATTTGACCAACATTAGTAATTTGGCTAATTAAAAATAAAAAACATTCGCCAAATGAAAAAATATTAGCAAAATAGATTCGCCGTGTAGCATTAAAAAATTATCTTTAATCCTTTAATGTACCCCTTTTTTTCCAATATATTCTAAAGTACCTAAGTTTTTATAAATGCGACATTGATTGTTATTAATCTAATTCCAACTATCCGCTATAAATATATATTATATATATATATATATATATGCATTTGTATGAAAAAGGAAAAAAAAGAAAAAGCAAAAATTGAGCACTAGCAATTTGGCGAATGTAATCACTTGTTTACTCGCCAAATGAAGAATTCAGTCGCAATGGCGAACGACAGCGAGAACCCTGTACCCGGTGATCCAAAAGTCAGGACGAACTTTAAAAATGAATAATTCGAAAACGAATCAAGATAAAAAGATACGATGTGCACCGAGCGGGTGGAGAAGAAACCGGGTTTTGTGAAAAAACAATAGTTTTGTTGGCAACCAACAAATTGCGCTATAATGTTTTATTGCACCAAAAGATAACTTACAAATGAAAAAAATGTTGACAGCTTACAAGTCAGCTTAATTACAGTTAATTAGTACTACAGTAAACGTTCAATGTACTGTCCATCATTCATAAGTGCAGCTGTGAGACTAGGCACCACACCATTCAAAGCATTTAGTGACATTTCTTGCGTTATGGCGGACACATTTTGGCAGATAGCATCTTCCACTGCGGCTAGTGATGCCGTTGGTAGCCAACAGAACTATATTTTTCCGTTGCCACACAAAACCCGGTTTCTCTTTTATTCTTTTGGTGCAAACCAATATCTTTGTATCTTGATTCGTTTTCGAATTATTCATTTTTAAAGTTCGTCCTGACTTTTGGATCACCCGGTATATTCTAGTGTTGTCCTACACTTAACCATCTGACGATCTTGCAAAAGCGTAAAATTGTAATGTTGTTTTCTCAGCATTTTGTTTTAAATGCTAACAAAATATGATTCTGTCAACATTATATGTTTTTTTAAAAACTTAATTACAAATATGAATGTAATCCTTGGGCGTATTAATCATTGTTCGATGTATTGAAAATTAATTAAATCTATAGAATTATATTATCTTAACTATTGCTATATTGTTTTGTGGAATGTTTCGCAAATATCTTCTCCTCTTAACCAGACGAGAGGACGAGGGTCACGTGACCTACTAGATAATTGATATTAAAAAAACATTTTTTCTTGTTCTTTTAGTTAGTTTATGTATCGTACTTGAACGCAGTAGTATGCATTTTTTCTTGATCTTTCAAAAGTAGAAGAAAACAAAATATGGTTTCAATTTCAAAAGGAAAAGGTTGCTAGAAATTTAATTGTAATTTAGAATCGAGTGTTAGGAATTGATAAATTAATATATCAGTTTATTCACAGAAAATCGTTTGCAAATTTTGCTACTGTGATATTTATTTTATTTATAAGAAGTGACTCGTTGCTATGGCAGCGAAGCTGTTTTTTTCGTGTGCTTGATTTTTACATTTTTTTATCTTTTGAGATGAGTTAAAAGTTTAGATAAAAAAAGTTGGCATCAATTTTTGATGGAATGAAAAGGAATTTTTTAGAGAGAATGTTTATATTTTTTGTTTGTCGTGCGTGTTATTTTTATGAAAAGGCACGCAGAAATGCATATATCATCTTTCCAGTTTTTAGTACGATGATCAGAAATTATCAAGGTAAAAGAAATTTATGTTTTGTACATATTATACATTTTGTACATAGTATGTAAATAATTTGAATTCAATATTTCTTCATGCTATTATTCTACGTATGCAATAAAATTTATTAAAAGAAAATTCAAGAATATTTAGAAGATTTTTGAACCCAATAATAAAGTTTTGATTGTTTACAAAACAATCTGGCGCCCGAACAGGGACATTTGAATAATACTGTTGAGATATTGAATTGTTTTTATAGCGTATAGTGTTTTCATAAGCTGTGCATTACTACTTCATTTTTCTAAGATGAATAAGTTAAAGAAAAAGCGTACACCTCTACGTGCGTCATTTACCAGAACTTTAAATGTTTTGAATGAAGAAATTAACAGCGAGTCATTAGATAAAGGTAAAATTTCAGACGATTTTAGTAAATTAGAAAATTTGATTCATGAAATTAAATCTATTGATGAAGCTATAATTGAGCTCATGTTAGATGATGATAAATGCAACGAAGAGGCTATTGAAAATGAAGTAGTGGAAAATGAAAGTTATTCGGATCAATTTATTACCATTAAACGTAAAGTTAGCGAAACATTGGGTACAAATAAACGTAATCAAGATGATAGTGAAAAAAGCACAGATTACGGTTATTCCAAATCAAAGCGTTATAAATTACCTAAATTAAATATTAAGCCATTCGATTCGCAGTTAATAAATTATCTTTCATTTTGGTCCCAGTTTCAGAAAATTCATGAAGACATAGATTTGGATAATAGTGACAAATTTCAGTATCTTATACAATCGGTAGAACCTGGAACCAGTGCCAGGCTTTTGTTAGAGAGCTATCCAGTGACCGCAGTTAATTACCCCAAAGCTGTCGAGGCATTTCAAGAGAGTTTTGGGAATAAAGATTTACTAATAGAAGTGTACGTAAGAGAATTTCTGAAATTGGTTGTAGCTAATATACAAGCGCACGGAAAAGATAAACTTCCCTTATCAGATTTATTTACAAAAGTCGAGACATATTTAAGATCGTTAGAATCAATGGGTTTAAGTTTAGAAAGCAATTCGGCGTGGCTCTATCCCATGATAGAATCTAGCTTATCGGAAGATGTATTAAAAGCATAGCAGCGATATAATATTTCAATCACACCAAACGTTGTTAATAATAATAATACATTGTCAACAAAATCAAATATAGTAAATTTGATGGAATTTCTGAAACAAGAAGTTACAAACGAGGAAAGATTCAAATTAGCCAAATCGAGTTTTATAGAGCTGGGCTCTAAAGACAAACCTAAAGAAAAGTTAAGAAAAGCAGAAAGTAAAATACCTACTGCAGCAGGGCTATTTAGCGCAAAAGAACGCCCTTGTTTATTTTGCAGTAAATCTCATGAAAGCAAGGACTGTGTTAGGGCTAGATCTCTTTCCTTTAATGAACGGAAGGCCAAAATTAAGAATAAAAATTGCTGTTTAAAATGTCTTCGTTTTGGTCACCACGCTAAAGTTTGCAAAGTTTTTATTCGTTGCCACGTTTGTTCTAAACCCCATACCGAGTTATTATGCCCTGAAATTTCAATGTGTAAAGAACCAGAAAATACATCTAAGACCCCAGAAATAATTCAAAGCACCATAGCAAATAAGCATTGTTCTGCTGAAGTAGCTCTTATGAATTTGGAAATAGTTATTAAAGGTCGAATAACAAAGAATGTACGAGCGTTACTTGATTGTGGGTCGCAAAAGAGCTATATTTTAAAAGGTACAGCTGAAGAGTTAGGTTTACATCCCATTTCTTCTGAAGCTATTGTGCATACATTGTTTGGTGGTACGCAAACAGAAGCTAAATCTCACAATAAATTCCAAGTTGAGTTTAGTTCTTCTGATAGACGGATACAAACGAAAGAAGTCTTAGAACTTTTGGATCAAGATATAATTTGTAATAATATTCTTCGGATACCGAAAGAATCAGTAATTAAAGAGCTTAAACAAAATAAACTATGGATCACAGATTTAGGAACAGGAAGTCCAAAAATTGAAATTTTGATTGGAAGCGATTACTACGGACAACTTCTTACAGGTCGAGTAAATCAGTTAAAGAGCGGTCTTACAGCAATAGAGACGAAGTTTGGATGGACACTTTGTGGTCGTTTAGAAAGTACATCACAGTCTTGTCTAAATTATGGAAATATGTTTGTCACGAACCTAGCGTTAAAAGATATGAAGATTCCAGAATTATGGAAGTTAGAGACAATCGGTATAACAGATCCCTGTCAAACTTTGTCTAAAGCAGAAGAAGAAGAACTCGCTCATGATAATTTTATAAAAGAAGTTGATAGAAATATAGAAGGTCGCTATATTGTAGGTCTTCCTTGGATTAACGGCAAACGTGAGATTCCCTCAAATAGACACATAGCTGAACGAAGATTGATAAATTCAACAAAGAAATTAAAATCAATGAAAATGTTTGAAGAATATGCTAAAGTTTTCTATGAATGGGAAGAAGAAGGCGTTATAAGTAAAGTACCAGATGAAACACTCAAGATTCATGGACATTTTTTATTTCACCATCCCGTCATCAAACCAGATAGTCTTACTACAAGTTTTCGACCAGTTTTTGATGCATCGTGTAAGGTAGGGAGGTCTCCTTCTTTAAATGATTGCCTCTTCAAAGGACCAAACCTCATCGAACAAATTCCTGCAGTGTTAATAAGATTTCGTGAGAAAGTTATTGGGGTAGTAGCCGATATAAGAAGAGCATTTCTTCAAATTGAAGTCAAAGAATCAGATCGGCATTTCTTGCGATTTTTATGGTGGAAGAGTCCTGACGAATTTCAAGTTTATCAACACAATAGAGTAGTTTTTGGAGCAACTTGTTGCCCATTTTTGCTATATGCAGTTATAAGGTATCATTTGAGTAATGTTGATGAAGAAAATAAACAGATAGCTGAGAAGCTTATGAAGTCATACTATATAGATAACTGCGTCACTTCAGTCGACAATGTGCCTGAATTAGAAAATTTGATTTCAAAATCTACAGAAATCATGACTAACTTTGTCTTCAAAGCCTTTAATTGTATTTCCATACCAGTAAAATATTGGACAGACTCTTCGACTGTTCTCTCTTGGATTCGAAGAAATGATCAATGGGGAACGTTTGTAGGCAATAGAATTAGAGAAATTTGTAAATTTTCCGAATCTCAACAATGGAACTTCGTACCTGGTCATCTCAACCCTGCTGATCTACCTTCTCGCGGATGTAGTCCTAAACAGCTGCTGAAGATGAGATGGTGGGAGGGACCAGAATGGTTGAAGTTATCAGAAGAAAATTGGCCACATTCAGAAGCAAGCCCCAACGAAGAATTAGTAATGATGGAAAAGAAGAAAACTGCAGTATCTACTCTTTTATGTTCTAACTCACATGAATTTATGATATATAGTAGAATTTCAAAATTTGGTAGATTTATTAATGTCGTATGTTGGGTGAAGAGATTTATAATGAAGTGCAGAAATCAAAATATATGTTTTCCATCAGAATTGTTGATTGAAGAAAAGGAAGATGCGGAAAGGTCGCTCTGGTCAATAATACAATCTGAAAGTTTTAGCAATGCTACTGATGCAATAAAAGGATTAAAGGTTATGAAAGATCAAGAAGGATTGTTGAGAGTAAAAACAAAGATATTAGAGCGGGATGACGAATTTTCTTTCAGATATCCAATTTTATTACCATCGAAACATCATGTAGTGAATTGTCTGATTCAAGAATGTCATTTAAAGAATTGTCATGCTAGACTTCAAACAGTTGGATCCATTTTAAGAGAAAAATATTGGATAATTTCTTCTAGACGCAGCATTAGAAGTCAATTGTCAAGTGTTACAGATGCAAAAGATACTCTGCAAAACCATATACTACATCGAGTCAGAGATTCCAAAGTGTTTGAAGTTGTTGGAGCTGATCTTTTTGGCCCTCTTTTCGTAAAGCAAAGATCCACAGTTTGGGTTGTACTTTTTACATATGCAGAATATAGGGCAATACATTTGGAACTTGTATCCAGTCTCTCAACAGAAGGATTCATTTAATCATTTCGAAGATTTATATGCAGGATGGGAAGGCCATAGTTTCTTCGAAAGAACTGGCTCCTCTTAAATGGAAGTTCATCCCTCCAGCAGCAGCTTGGTGGATGGTGGGAGTTTCTGTTTATATGTGTTAAGAATTCCCTAGATCCGAAAACTCGGTGCTTCAATTCTAATTTTTGAAACCTTTCGACTGTCCTATCTGGTGTCGAAGCAACAGTAAATAATAGGCCTGGGAAAAGACTTTTTCTAGAACTCTGAACTGATTTTTCAAGAACTCTGAAATGACTTTTCTAGAACTCTAAATGTTTCATTATTATTTTATTATTGTTTAGTTATTGTCTTTATTTATTTCTATATTTTTTATTTTAAATTAGGGTTTAGTTTGATCAAAAGTGATCTTATGTTTAATTTGGCTTCCGCCTAAATTAAAGGTGGGAGTATGTTAGGAATTGATAAATTAATATATCAGTTTATTCACAGAAAATCGTTTGCAAATTTTGCTACTGTGATATTTATTTTATTTATAAGAAGTGACTCGTTGCTATGGCAGCGAAGCTGTTTTTTTCGTGTGCTTGACTTTTACATTTTTTTATCTTTTGAGATGAGTTAAAAGTTTAGATAAAAAAAGTTGGCATCAATTTTTGATGGAATGAAAAGGAATTTTTTAGAGAGAATGTTTATATTTTTTGTTTGTCGTGCGTGTCTTGAGTTTTATTGAAGAATTGTGTTATTTTTATGAAAAGGCACGCAGAAATGCATATAGTATCATCTTTCCAGTTTTTAGTACGATGATCAGAAATTATCAAGGTAAAAGAAATTTATGTTTTGTACATATTATACATTTTGTACATAGTACGTAAATAATTTGAATTCAATATTTCTTCATGCTATTATTCTACGTATGCAATAAAATTTATTAAAAGAAAATTCAAGAATATTTAGAAGATTTTTGAACCCAATAATAAAGTTTTGATTGTTTACATCGAGAATTCTAACAAAGCAACTAAATGTATTAATCTATAACTAGCTAACCCGCCCGGCGTTGCCCGGGTCCGTATTAACAATATTAAACGAACTTGAAATTTGTATTATTTTATCATTAACTCGAAACTTGCAGAAATGCATTGTCAGAAATACGTGGCCACTGACTGTTGTTTTTTAAAAAGAACTAATCTATCGCTTCACCGGTAAAAAATATTAATTATTTTATCATATGTGTTTTAAATATCAATATAGAAAATTATTTTAACGTTTTGCTTGAAAATATAACATTCTTTTGTTAATATCTTAAAATCGTCTGCAGTCAGAAATCTATATTTTAGATTAATATTTACGAGTTGGCGCATTGCCAAGATTTGCTTCCTCTGGACCGAGTTGGCGCATTGCCAAGATTTGCTCCCCTGTGCCTCAATTATCCTCAGAATTCCTTTTATATATATAGATTATGTATATGTTGTATAAAGCGTATATTTTCGATTTAATAATAATCTATAAAGAGTTTTCACGAAGAGGATTATTTACAAATGGTGCACACAAAACTTTATACAATACGTGAAATTAAATATGGAATCGTGAATTCATGTAACATGCTCTCCCACTATTTTTTATCAATTGTAATATAACGTGAAAATCCGTGGAATACCTGAACATCTGCAATAAAATTGCAGTGAAACCTGAAGCTTAGTAAACGGAATATTACTTGCCAGACACTTAGAGGGTTAAAAAAAATTATCAAATATCTCAAGGGAAAAGGCTGAAATTAGTAAGTATTTAATGAATAATAATAAATGATTTTTCTTATTATTCATACTTAAAATTTCATGCTACCAAGTAACTATTTATAATATATTTGAATTATTTGAATTTTTCATAACGTTTCATATATTAATTATTAAACCATGAGCATCACAAAGTAGTTCAATTTTAAGTCTTACATGACTATTTTTCTTTCCCCCTGTTTTCTCTTCTTAATTTTAATTTTTTTCCCCGGAAAATATTTAATACTTTTCCTTATATGCACACAAACATATATCTTCCTTGTAATGCTCATGGTCTAAATGATGTATAACATTTATTTATTTATATAATTCACGTATATCACAGTTTACAAATGGATTACTTTTTTCTAAGCTTCCACGCACATGACGCAATTTGTAAAGATTTTCAATAATTTTATTCTTACAAATGTATCTCTAAAGCCTTCGTAACATCTGTGTATTTTTGTTATAGTTTTGTAAGAAAAAAAATAATTCGCCATCGTTTCTACTTTGAAAATTTAATCGTCTGCTAGATTCGTTAAATATATTACTCATAAAGAAAGTATTAATTAAAAAGTATAACACAGAATGTATTCTCAAAAGAATCAAGCCTTAAAAAAAAATCTTAAAAGAAAATTTCCGTTTCACTAAACTTAATGAAACAGTATTAGTTATGTCAGTTTCTTTTGTGCAAATTACTCATGTGAATCTGATAAAAAACAATTTAAGAAACCAATTAAAAAAATAATTTACAAAGTTTCATAGTGATTAATTTGAATACATTTAAAGAATTTCATCCCCGAGAGAATTGTTAATAGATGGTGTTTTAAAACAAAGGTGTTACTTATGTAAACACCCATAAATTAAACACATTAAATGAGAGTGAGTTTTATCTTTACCCACTTAATGTAATCTTTAGGTAAATTGTTTTAATTAAACCGTGCTGTTTTATCTTAACACATAAATTTTCCATACTCACTCTAAACATTTCAGGAAATTTCTTGCGTAGACTTTACTAATACACATGGTATTAACTGATTCATTTACTCCTTAATGGCTATTTTGTATATTTTTCAACAGTATTGCGTAATTTAATTTGATTCAAATGTTTCCATTATGAAAGTTATACCAAGTAAAACTGATGAAAATGATGTTTCTCCCTAAATGGTTAACCACTTAACCGATTCCTTTTTTTTACGTGCAATAAATTGAAAATATCATAAACACGACTTTTTTTTTTAACCTAAAATATTCTCAATGTTTAGATTAAATATTTCTGCCATTAAATAGCATGAAATTGTGATCAAATATATAGTGGTGTCAAAAAACTTGGATGATCAAGCAAATGAAATGGATCAAGCAAACTCTTCTTACCCGTAAGATGTACGGAAAAATCAATTAAGTGGGAAAACACTAAATTTGAAAGGTTGACTATCGGATAACTTGTTGATTGTAAATTTCACATGCTATTAAAAGAAAACTACGATCATTTCGTTAAAAATAATTACTGAGACATTATTTAAAAAAACTGTATACATTAAACCAGGACACGATATTTCCACTCGCCAGCTCGCCATTGGCGAGCACAAATTTAAGGTTAGCGAGTACGTTTTATCATTAAAAATATGTTGTGCTTCAAATAAAAAACGTATATGTTATTGACAGAGTGGGCAGAATTCAAACTTATGTTCCCTTCACTAACAATGGACAGGTAGCTCTGAAAGATATGCTCGAGAAGTTTTACAGAGAAAAATGTTCAGCAGGGCTGTTATCCTGTTCAGCACGCTTGCGTGTGACAGAGGCTTCAGCTGTCACAACAGATTCAAGACTGCATACAGGATCTCTCTAAAGATTGGAACACGGGTTGATTTGCTCTGATTTTTTATTAATGGACCCACTCTGACAGAGTTTGACCCTATAGCTGCGATTGACAAGGGATATCAGTGCAGAAACGCATCTCTATACAAACATGAAGTGTTAAAAGTACAAAAACTTTTTCTTACATGATTTTTCAGTGATATGTGACAGTTTCTGTAACCAATGAAATCTTATGGCAATCTTATTTTAACTTAATATTACACATTTTTTTTTCTTTTGCAGTAAATATGTTTCAAATTCTACGTTATTCTCGTTATTCTTTGATTTCGATCACCAGAAAATTCTTTATGCTAAACTGTTAACATTTAAAAATTGTTCATGGTTTTCATGAATGTAAAATATTCTACATTTAATAGACAGTTTCTTTTAACAATGGTCAATTTAAATTCAGTTTGTTAAATATAGTGAATTTTCTGGGTAGGTGTAGGGACCGACGATGCTGTCTAAATTAATAGAAATTGTGGCGAGCAAAATTTTTAATCTTGCGAGTACCTTTTCCACTGAAATTTCATGTCCTGCATTAAACATATTTCGATGAGGAAAATGTGGTATTGAGTTTTCAATTTTTTATATAAGTTATAAGCAAAAAAAAAAAAAAAAAAGAGAGAGAGAGAGAGAAAGAGGGAGAAAGAGATCTATTGAAATAATACAAATTCAGAAAAATAAATCTGAGCGTCTCTATTTAGAGTCTTCATATATGAAATATTATAATACAATTTATCCTTATGGTCTTAATAGTGAGGTTTTTAAAAGATCTGTTAAAGTTTTTTCATCTATAAATGATACTACAGATTATTCTCCCATTTATCATAGTTTAAATCATCTTATAAATCCTAAAACTACACGTAACAAAAGAGGTAAAGGTTCATCTTCTAGTATTACTCCTAAAAACATTATAATTCAACAAATTAATAATCTGCATCGTAATTATTTAAAAAATTACAATTGGTTTCTAATACGTAAATATATTTTTGGAATAAAAAAGAAACATATAGTACAATATTTAAATATTTTTCTCAGTAAAACTTACTCTAAACATTTTTCAGATGTTTTTTATGATCTCATTATGACTCGTGTCAACATTTACAATATAAATTTACTAAAAAAACCTAAAAATCTACAAACTAATACTCAAATGGTAATTACTTTTTCTAATCCAATATTTAATAAAATCAATATTAATTCCATATTAAATGATAAAAACTGTCAATTTCCTATTAATAATATTCATATTTCTAAAACCTTTAAGTATCCCATATCTATCGGCAGAATGATTTTTAACTATAATTCTTTCGCTAAATCTTCTTTTGATGCTAGTACTTTACCCTGTAAATGCAATGACCCCTCTCTACAAAAATATATAAATAAAGATCATGGACATATTATTACTGGTAATCTTAATCTTGTAGATGATTTACAACTTAGAAGAATTATGGGTTATGGGACCAAGTACAGAATTCCATCCAAATTAAACATTAAATCTATCATAAAACAATTTACATATGATATAGATATATTTATTTATAAACTTGCAATTTATTATAATAAACCCATTGAATATTTTAATCAATGGAAAATATTAGTTATCGATAAATTAACCAGGTCCTTAAAATATAATATTTCACACATAGAATATGTAAATACACAGCATCTGTTTAAGCAAATCAATAAATTACAACAAAATTTTGTAATAACTTATGTTGATAAATCTCCTAATAATTATGCCATTATTTGTAAATCTTATTATCACCAACTGCTTAAATCTAGTATATCTAATAATAACACATTCCAAAAAATTAATGATAACTTACTTGCCAATAATCGTAAAATTAAAGGATTCTATAAATTATTAGACATTAACCCTACTAACTTTAAATATCCATATCTAGTCCTTATACCCAAATTTCATAAGCATCCTGTTAAATTCAGAACTGTTACAATTGGTTGCAATACCTATAATAATGCTGCTAACAAACTTCTATTAGTAATTCTTAATCAAATATATAATATTACAAAAAAAAGTGATAATACGCATTGCATAAAAAATAGTTATGAACTGGCCCATATTATGAAAAATCTTAAATGTATAAAAAATATCACTACCTATGATTTTAAAGATTTATTTAATAATATTGATTTATCGGATTTACATAATATCATAAATGAGCTTTTTAAAAAATATCAACACGAGTTGGATATATCACATAATATTGATTCTGATTACTTTCATACCTTAACTAATTTCATTATCTATAATAATTTTATCATGCATGATAACAATATATATATTCAAAATGTTGGTATACCACAAGGTGGTAGTACATCTAGTGTTTTATCTGACTTATACTTATATTACTATGAACGTCATTATTTAAATAATACAATACATTTATATCGATATATAGATGATGTAATTTTAATTGATACTGATAACACCTGTTTATCTCAATTCCCTGTTGATTATCCTTCTAATCTACAACTTTCAAAAAACCTACATTTTAATAATACAATCAATTTCTTAGATATTAAAATTATATTAAAAGAGAACAAATTTATAACTGATATTTATGACAAAAGGAAAGAATTTAATTTTAAAGTTAATACCTTTACTAATTTTAAATCATGTCTTTATAATTCTGTTTATCGTAATATAATACTTAACCATTTATATAGAATAAAATGTCTATGTTCTTCCCATTTAATTAATACTAATATTAAAAAGCTTGTATATGATGCTATAAATAATGGTTATCCTAAAAAATTCATATATTCTTTAATTTATAATTAGATATTACATGATCTTATAATTAATTCTTGGCGTAAAAAATGTATAAAAAAATTATAAAACATAAAAATAATAATAAAAAATTAAAAATGTTAAAAAGTAATAAAAAAATATATATATAGGTTGGTTGGGTGGGTAGATGTTAGAGTAAGGAGGAGGGTGGTGTTGTCTGGATAAAAACGCAAAGGTTAATTATTTATTAAAAAAAAAAAATGAGAGTGGGTTATTTATTTTAACATAATTTTAAAACTGTTTAATTTACACCAATATATGGATATTTGTCAAGTTATATCTATAATTAAATAGCTATATTTTAATTATCAAATTATGTTTAATGTTATTGATATAATTTTTGGTATTATTATTAATATTATTACTATTATTATTTTTTTTAATTTTTATTATCCTATATTAAGATAATGAGTTTTTACTATGTAAAGTCACAATAAATGTTACTGATTAAAGTAACAATAATGTATTTTAAGTTATATGTTAATATGTATGTTATCTCTTAATTCTAATTTTAATCATTTTATTAATTTAATTTTATGTTAATATCGATTATTAATTATTTTTCCGGTTGAATTCTATTTCCATTCTGCTTTATCTTTTTGTTTGTTATGGATAACTATTATTTTTACTTACTTTCAACTCCTTTTTATTAAATATCTTTGTTCCTTGTTTAATAATTTGGTTTTTGTGTGATGGTAGTCCCAAATTCGTATTGTTTTGCTTTTTCATGGCAAATACGAAGATGAAACCACACACTCCATTTGTAGTTCCAAAGTATTTGGGACCTGAAGATTCTGCTTTGGTTCTACAAATTTCATTTGTATTCATATTATTCTTTTTTCCTTCCATGTTCAATGTACTATAAGTTATTAAATTCAATGGTTAATTTCAAATGGTTAATATTGTTTACTATAATTCAATTTAATTCTTTTATTGATAAAATCCATTGGTGAATCTTGTCTACTTTTAATGGTATTATATATATATATATATATATATATATATATATATATATATATATATATATATATATATATATATTAGCGGAAGGGGGGGGGGGTCTTTAAATACATCACGGAAATTAATTGTTAATTTTTTTATTTATTATTATTTTTTAATATTTCAAATGAGTTCAAGTAACAGTGTTTAATTCAGGTGGCGGTGGCACAGCTCTTGTCTTCCTCCGAAGTTTGAAATTTAAGAAGCAAAATTTTATTTTTCTCCGATTTTTAAATTTAAAATTATTAAGTAAGTTAATATAATTTAACCCTGAGACAAAGTTCTGTTAGAATTTTTCCGTTAGGAGTGGCAGGGCAGAGATATACTAAATTTCCTTTGAAAATTAAATTTTAGTTCTGTTTCTTTTGATGTTTAGAGTGTTAAAAACTAAAGCCGAATGGGTAGTTTAAGATGTCTTGAATTAAGGTGACGATAACACACCTCTCCATAGTTTTTAATTTCAACGGACGAAATATTCTTTTTCTCCATTTTTTAAAGACTTGCTTTTCTTTCTTTCTTTATTTCCCCACCAGTGGGCGAGAGGGTCTGACCTCTCAACTGGTAGACGGGAGGTGCTGGGTTCGAACCCAATCGCGGCCGTCGGCCTAACCGTTCGGAGTTTTCGTGGTTTTCTTAGAACCTTGCGTAAATACGGGTTAGGTTCCCTTAGAAAGACCCCCACGAAGGGCATCCCTCCCCATAGGGCCTATATCCCATAGCGTAGATAATCGGCCGACACAAAATACAACAACAACAACATCTTTATTTATTTATTGACTAAGCTAAAATATTTAATTACAGTAGAACCCCGCAAATTCGGACCCCGTTAATCCGGATCGGTTTGGTTATTTTTTTTTTTGAAGTTTGAGAAGCGATTGGCTAATTTCCATAACATTAACTTGTTTTATCTTCGTATTCTGAATAAAAAAAAACTTTTTCTGAAATCTTTTCGGAAGAATTAAACAAAGTAAACATTTTTACTGCCTGTAAATATTCAATAAGTTTAACATAAGGGTGGTTTTCTGTAAGTATGTTTTATTTCATTTCATTTTTTTCTAATTCTCCGGATAATCCGGATTTTCGATAATCCGGATTGGGTCTGGTCCCAATTAATCCGAATTATCGGGGTTTTACTGTACTAAGAAAAAGAATAAATAAAAATTTTCCTTTAAAGGTGGGGGAATATTTTTTCCTTTAAAAATCTTCCATATCCGTTAAATACTCACATAATTTAACCCCTCCCCCCTGAAAAAGAGTTATATATATATATATATATTGCAAAATTTCCATATACAGTAAAAATTCCTCAACGAAAACTCCTGACTAGCAGACGTTTCTATTTAATGAGCGTTTCTATTTTTCTATTCTTAACATCTGTATTAATTAAATATTTTTAGCAGTTTATAGAGAACACCTCTGGATAGTGAGCAAATTCCATGCTCCTGAGATGTCTCTTATTCAAAGTTTTACTATACAGGCATTGGGTATACACTTATTTGTTCCAAATATGAGCACATACTTTACAGAAATCGAATATTCACTTATTTTATGCAAAACATTTTCACATTTTTTTTTGAAAACATAAAAAAATGCGCTTTTTGCATGCATAAAAAATACAAATAATTTGCACCAAAGGTATATACTTTTGAAATAGTAAAAAAAAATTCAGTTTTTATGCGCAAGTTGTGTACAACCCATCATTTTTTGCGAAAAAAGGGCAAGGTCCCAAATTATTTTTTTTTAGCTGGGTTGGTATAAAGTTGGTATTATTAAGTTGTTTTAAAATTGGTAAGAATCAATCTCTATGACAAAAAATAATACAGTTGCAATTCAACAGCACCATACAAGTTATACAAAAGAGACATGATTCTTTGGTTGAGTTTTTTCATTTTTCTGCAGCAAGATGTCAGCTTTGTAAACATTCAAAATTGATTTGCTGTAAATAACGGAACATAGCGTTTAATTTGTTTCCTTCCCTCAGCGCCCGTTTCGTTGATTTCAGGAAATAGGATGAAAATTTAAAATTTTTAATGTTATTTTATTAATGTGCGTTAAAAGCAAGACATAAAAGAAATTAGGTCATATTTAAAACTACCAAGCAATATTGCAAAACAGTTAAACTTAAAAAAATATA
The DNA here is from genome assembly GCA_964019185.1 of Maratus speculifer. NCBI lineage: Eukaryota > Metazoa > Arthropoda > Arachnida > Araneae > Salticidae > Maratus > Maratus speculifer. Next base: position 396,576,303 of record OZ025294.1, on the reverse strand, counting down.
TATATATTTGTATGAGACGTATGCTTCATATTTTGATAGGTTCTTTTAAACTATTGTTGTAAATCTTAAGATGGCCGATAAAACAATATTTTCTTTCGAACAACAAAAGTATTATCACGTGAATATTTAAAAAAAAAGAAAACTTTAGTGAAAATTACGTCAGATTTAAACGACACGTTTAAAATGCGTTATTTATTTATTTTTTTAAGCCGCGGCTCAAAAAGTACCAGGAGGCAAAGACTCTGTGTATTTCACTGTTTGACTGATCTTGTTTAAAATCAAACATGTCAATAGCCAGTAGATATTTGACAGCAGCTGATAAGACCGTAAAATTTCCCAATCAAAGGGAAAGGAAAGAAAATCCGTTTACAGGAAGATCGTCGCTTAAAAAAGGTAAAAAATATATATATACAGCTCAATGTTTCGCAATATTTTAAAATCCAATTAAATTAGCCTGATTTTAGAGTTTGCGGTGTTTCAACGATGGTTGACGAGCATAGCTCACAAAGAGCAGAGCCCTCTATAATAAAGAGTTAACCCTTTGAGCCCTGATGATTGAATTTTCTACCACTTATATTTAATTCCAAAATTTCTAAATTGCACCGAAATATTCGACCAAATTTATCTGAAAAAGTTTGAATGTATTTTTTCGTGTATGTAGTAAACCAATTTTTATTTTTCAAAATACGGGTTCCAATGTGACATTTGTAATTTTGAAGAAATTTACCCACCAGAGCTCAAAGGGTTAAATAAATAAATTAAATAAAAAGATTAAAATAGCAAATAAAGTCTTTGTGCACAAATGTTTAAAGATAGAAAACCAACGATTATAAATGCACAAATAAAGTATGAGAAGGTAGCAAATAGCTATTTCGAATCTACTATCGAGATTCTTCATCAGTGCAAAACTCAGCGAGCTAAAAAATAGCAAAACTTAGCTCAGTTTTGCTATTTTTTAGCTCACTGAGTTTTGCACTGATGAAGAATCTCGATAGTAGATTAGAAATAGCTATTTGCTACCTTCTCATACTTTATTTGTGCATTTATAATCGTTGGTTTTCTATCTTTAAATAAAATGAATATTGTCCAGTTAAACTGATGGCATTGAGTTCACAGGCTACGCATACTAATTGTACATTACAGTCTTATATTTTCAAGGGTTAATTCCGTTCGAAAAAAATATTAAGGAGGGGGGATCAGCTCCCTCTTTCCCCTTTTTATACTTAATCATTGAACCTTCTAAACTGATCAGGGACATGCTTTATCATATAAAAAATCCATATCCAAAATTTAAAGCAAATCGGAAAATTCTTAATAAAAACCCACTTATATAATTTAAGAAGAGTTATCCTTCTCTTTTATATACTTAACCATTAAACTTCCAAAACTATTCAGAGATTTGAACGAAATCTGACAATTCTGCGTGAAAAAACCATTTATATAAATTAAGGGGAGGGGCATTAGAACCCCCATTTTTCCTGTTTATATTTATCCAATGAACACATAATACCAATCACGGAAGCGCTTCATCAGAATGATCCTATGTGTAAATTTTGAACAAAAACTAATATTTCTGCATGAAAAACCCATTCATATCAATTAAGAAGAGGGGCATGAGCCCCCCGTTCCCCCTCTTATACATATCGAATAAACTCCAGAAACTAATCAGGGAAACGCCATATTAGGATATACCTATATACAAAATTTCAAGTGGATGGGATATTTTTATCATGAGTTATCGCGTTACGCACGAACGTACGCACATACATACAGAACGGGCGGGCACATAAGCTCTCAGGCTGTGATAGCCTGTGAGCTAAAAACATGTACAAACATTAACAAAACTATCGAAACACGTGATTTCAGATATTCTTTTTTAAACTTTTCATTGCGAAGTATAGCAGCAAATCTCAAAAGTTTTATTTTGCATTTAAAGTCGATGGAGCAAAAAACTCTTTTAAGAAACTTTCAAAAAATACACATTAAAAGACTAACTGAAAATAAACATTTAAATTCAGCAGATTTTTAACTTATTCAGCAAATCTTTCATCGTTTAATTTATTTTTCTATTTTTACTAAACAAACATTTCGTTCCATTGGGATTGATTTAAAAAAGGAAACTTACATCAACGAATTTTGAAAATCAGTGTAAATATGACTTGGATAAGAAAAAAAAAAAAGAATCGTTCAAAATGGCTGGGATCGAAAAGGCTTATGAAAGTGGCTCTTTTCCACGATAAACATACATGTATCTTTTAAATGGTTTTTAAAACTTATTATTTTTAAATCGCTTCTTACATTAGTTTAATTTTATAAAATATTTAGGTTCATTTCAGTTGTCAAACATATTTTTAGTGGCTAAATATCTATGTTATTTTTTACTATTTTTTGAAGCATTTTATTTATTTTTTTATGTTATTTATTTTTACATATTTTCATATATGTGCTATATATATGGAAATTCTTCTTATAAAAGTTCTTTCGAACACATAAATAAATAAACTCGGAGGTAAATTAAAATTCTGACACCGTTTAACTTTTAAATGACTTATATTAAACGTTAATATTTACAAAAAAGATATTTACATATTAATATTTACAATTCGAGCATTCAAAAGGAAACTTTAATTAAAACATCTTAATCGCGTCATCTTAATCAACATTCTTCTCAAGTCCACACCCACTCTCCAAAAACATTCCATTCTCCTTTCTTCCGTTCAGTTCTTTTTTCTACCGCTTAAATCGTCTGGCTTCTTAGGATTTAATAGCTGCTTCAAAATCGTCTGCCTCAGTGAGAGCCTTTTCATCAGAGTTGCGATGCGTAGAAAATAATATGCAGATCTAATAGTGGAGGAGATTTCCCATATTTCGGCCATACTGATGAGGCATTCGTCCTCGAATGTATTCTTGTTGGGTGGAAACAGCAGCTGGATCATCTGAAAAGATAAAGAAAAAAAACACAGCAGCATCCAAAGTCAAAATTGGAAAAAAGAAGTCATCATGATGAAAATTTAAATAATTTCTTTCAAAATAAATTCGTATTCTTTTTTTTTTTCTTCACGTCTTTTCATCTTCTTTTTTTTTTCTTACGTCCTTTCGTCTTCTTTTACCTTACATCTTTTCGTCTTCTTTTTCTTACGTCTTTTCGTCTTCTTCTTTCTTACGTCTTTTCGTCTTTTTCTTTCTTACGTCTTTTCGTCTTTTTCTTTCTTACGTCTTTTCATCTTCTTTTTCCTTACGTCTTTTCATCTTTTTCTTTCTTACGTCTTTTCGAGAATAAAGTTAAAATTCTTTTAGTTGTCAGTCCAGTGGTTTGTCATGGTCGGTATAGTGTCAAAATCGGTGAAATTCTTTTTTTTTTCTTTGTCAAGCTTCGTCCGTCCACGGCTTCATGTACTCTGCGCAAGTACTGGTGACAATGGGACCTTCATTAAATCCAAGTTTCTTTACATCGTAGGTGTCATTATTTTTTACTTTTATGACTTTGTATGGACCTAAATATTTTGGTTTTAACTTCAAACCTGGACCTTGTTGTGTGCGTTTTATAGCAACCACATCATTAATCTTAAATTTGTTAGCTTTCTTTCGTCTGAGGTTGTAAGTTTTACGGTTCTCTTCTTGGGCTTTTAAAATCTGTTTTTTAGCATTTTTTCTCATATCTTCGCGATTATTTGTAAAATCAGATTGTATTTCAGCATTCAGAAGACTTCAAAAGGAAACTTTAATTAAAACATCTTAATCGAGTCATCTTAATCAACATTCTTCTAAAGTCCACCCAAAACTCTCCCAAAACATTCCATCCAACTTTCTTCCGTTCAGTTCTCTTTTCTACGGCTTTTCGTCTGAATGGAGTTTTTTTCAGAAAATCGTCTGCTTCTAAAGACCTTTTCTATCAGAGTTGCGATGCGTAGAAAATAATATGCAATCTAATACTGGAGGAGATTTCCCATATTTCGGCCATACTGATCAGACATTCGTCCTCGAATGTAATCTTGTTGGCTGGAAATAGCAGCTGGATCATCTGGAAAGATAAAGAAAATAAAAAACACAGCAGCATCTAAAGTCTTAATTGAAAAAAGAAGTCATTATTCAAATTGTTTATCAAAGCTTAGATTATTTCTTGAAAAAAGAAGTCATTATTCAAATTGTTTATCAAAGCTTAGATTATTTCTTGAAAAAATTCATATATTTATTTTTTCCGCGTCTTTTCGTCTTCTCTTTCTTACGTCCTTTCATCTTCTTTTATCTTACGTCTTTTTGTCTTCTTCTTTCATACGTCTTTTCATCTTCTATTACCTTACGTCTTTTCGTCTTTTCTTTCTTACGTCTTCCGTCTTCTTTTATCTTACGTCTTTTCGTCTTCTTTCATACGTCTTTTCATCTTCTTTTACCTTACGTCTTTTCGTCTTTTCGAGAATAAAGTTAAAATTCTATTAGTTGTCAGTCCAGAGGTTTGTCATAGTTGGTATAGTGTCACAATCGGTGAAATGCTTTTTTTTTTTTCAAGCTTCGTCCGTCCACGGCTTCATGTACTCTGCACATGTACTGGTGACCATGGGTCTTTCGTTGAATCCAAGTTTCTTTACATCGTAGGTGTCATTATTTTTTACTTTTATGACTTTGTACGGACCTAAATATTTTGGTTTTAACTTCAAACCTGGACCTTGTTGTGTGCGTTTTATAGCAACCACATCATTAATCTTAAATTTGTTAGCTTTCTTTCGTCTGAGGTTGTAAGTTTTACGGTTCTCTTCTTGGACTTTTAAAATCTGTTTTTTAGCATTTTTTCTCATATCTTCGCGATTATTTGTAAAATCAGATTGTATTTCAGCATTCAGAAGACTCGTAATTTCAATGTTATTTTTTAGTTTCATTTTAGTACCAAACATCAATTCAAAAGGAGTTGTGCTTATACTTCTCTGAAAAGTCGAATTTATCACCTGTTGGACGTTGCTTACATGTGTATACCATTTTTTAGGATTATCGACAGACAATTTAGACAGAACAGATATTATGACGGAATTTAGACGCTCAACTTGGCCGTTAGACCTGGGTAATCCAGTGGTAATCGGGATATGTTTAATATTTTCATTGATGCAGTAATCTTCAAAAGCTTTAGAGGTAAATGCAGGACCTTTATCTGATATAATTCGAACTGGATTTCCAAAGATAGATTTTTGGATTTCTAATTTAGAAATTACTTCGGCAGCATCGGTAGATTTTGTGGGATACAACCAAACAAATTTTGTGAATGCGTCAATGACCGAAAGGATATGTTTGTAATTTTTATTAGTGCTTTCTAATGGACCTAAGTGATCAACATGGTACGTATGTAATGGAGTTTCTTCTTTTTCTATTGGGTGAAGTAAGCCTTCTTGTTTACCACATTTTCTATTAACTAAAATACAGGGAACACAATTTGCTATACATTTCTCAATTTTTTGTTTAACTTTAGGGATGTAAAAATCATTTTCTAAACTTTTCTCTGTTCTTGCAACTGCGTAATGACCTTTTTCGTGAGCGGCCTTGATTATATTCATTTGCATGTCTTCCGGTACAACTAATAAATCATTACCATTAACACATTTATAAAGAACATCATTTTTAACTAGATAATCATCATAAGATTTCACCTTTAGGATTTCTTTTATTGTTTTAATATGGTCATCGGTTTCTTGAGCTTGGATAATTTTTAAAGTTAAGCTATCTTGGATTACCATACAAATAGGATACCTACTTAATGCATCGACGTGTCTCATACTGCTACCCTGTCTATGTTCAATAACATAATCAAAATCGGATAACATTATTGCCCATCTAGCTATTTTTGTACTCATTTCTTTTTTATCCATAGTCATTTTAAATGCATTACAATCGGTTACAATTTTAAATGGGATACCTAGCACATATACTCTAAACTTTTTCAGGGCTTCAATTACAGCTAAAACTTCTAATTCGTAACTAGTGTACTTCCGTTCAGCTTCGGTGGTTTTTTTACTTGCGAAATAAACGGGATGAAATTGATTATCTACTGGAGATTGTTGCATTAAAACAGCTCCATAGCCATCAATACTGGCATCACAATGGATTTCGGTCGCACTTTTGGGATTGTAAATTAAAAGTACTGGTTCTGACGACAAAATACGTTTGAGTTCATTAAAAGCTCTTTGTTCTTCTATATCGAATTTAAATTTTGAATCTTTTCTTAGCAGGTCACTTAACGGTTTAGCTATAACCGAATAATTTCTTATAAATTTTCGAAAGTATCCTGTCAATCCTAAATAACTTTGAACATCTTTGGTACACTTTGGTTCGGGAAAATTTATTACTGCTTTAGTCTTCAGTGGAGAGGGATACAATTTACCATTTATGATTCTATACCCCAAGAAATCAATTTCACGCTTCAAAAAATTGCATTTTTTAAGATTTAATTCTAATCCATATTCCGATGCAGTTTCGAGTACAAGTTTTAATTTTTCTAGACCTTCAGCTTCGTTTTTAGCAGGTATTATTAAATCATCCATATAAATGACAACAATGTGATCTTTTAATAGGTTTCGAAATACATTATAAATATACTTTTGAAAAACACTAGGGCTATTGGTCAACCCGAATGGACATTTCAAAAATTCGTATTGTCCTTCATGAGTAACAAACGAGGTGTATTTCCGCGAGTCTTCTTCAACATCTACATGAAAGAAACCGTTTTTCAAATCTATGGTGGTAAATACTTCGGCAGAATGTAATTGGTCTATTACATCATCAATAACTGGCAAGGGGAAATGCTCACGTACTGTCTTTTTGTTAAGACATCTGTAATCAACACAAAGTCTCATTGTGTTATTTTTTTCTTGACTAACACAACCGGCGAAGAAAAATTAGAAGAACTTTCTCGAATTATTCCCTGAGCTAGCCACTCCTCAATTTGGTTTTCGACTATTTTTTTCTCGCATGGCGGTAATCTTCGAGGAGAAGAACAAACTGGGATTTCGTCAGTTAAATTAATTTTCATTTTAGCATCTACTGTTTTAGTTTTAATTGGTACATAATTTTCAATTAAAGAGTATAACTCTGAACGTAATTTTTTGTCAGCAATGTGAGTTAAATCAATTTTAGGCTCATCCAAAACATTTACAATATTAACTAAAAAGTCATTAGACTGAACTTCAGCTTTAAACAGTTTCACTTTATTCTCAGAAATAGTTAATGTACCTTGATGAATAACATCAGTGCCAATAATTAAATCGAAATTAATGCAACTGTCCTTAACGACAAAAATAGTAACTTTAAATTTTGAACCATTAACTTCGATTTCTGAATTGAAACAACCTTCTGGTTTAATTGAGGCTTTTCCTAGACCGGTCAAAGATATACTCGTAGGTTTTAATTCTACAAAGTTCTTCAAATTATCATAAATACTTTTCTTTAACAAAGTCTTTTGGCTACCAGTATCTATTAAAGAGATTAAACGCAAAGAATAAAGCTTTATCTCTTTCAGAATTAAATCTTGGGATGTAATAATGTTTACTTGTGACTGAGCATTTTTAACACTTGTATCTTTAGATTTATTACATTGAAATGATTTATGACCATAAGCGTTACAAGCAAAACAAAGCGGCCCTTTATCTTTATTTACACAGTTAATACTCTTATGATTATTCCCGCCACAATTAAAACAACGCATATTTGGCTTTACAGGCTTAAATTTGTTCTTAACTTCAACTTCGGATTTAATTTTAGGCTTAGCTCCTTCATATTTATGAAATTTTGCATTTTCATACTCCGATCTGATTTTTGCATAAATCTTTAATTTTTGTTTAAATTCAGCAATATTGGGACAACCATACAAAAAAGATTTTTTAGAAATGGGGTCATTAATTCCATTTCTTACATACTGAATAAGGGCAGAATCTTCAATATTGCCTTTTGAGCATAATTGTTTCATATTTAAAAAATATTCATCTAACGATTCATGTGGTCTAATTTTTCTTTTGGACAGCAATTCGTGTAATTCAGCTGAATTGCACGTTTGACCAAATTCAGATATGAGTAGGGCTTTTAATTTAGACCACGAATTAATATTTGTTTCACTTTCAAGAAATAATTTTGCTTTGCCTGTCATACGGCGTTTAGCCAAAATCAATTTGTGCAAATCACTAACGTTAAATAATGAAACAATATCTTCAAAATCGGCAATCCATTTATTAATATTTTGTACTTGAGTACCTTCAAACATTGTAATCATACTTTCAATATCATTAATAGAAATGCTTGGTTTAATAACATAATCAGGAATTAGAATTTTCTGATTTTCATTACTTTCACAATTAGAACTACCAGAATCATTTCTCATATTATTCTCAAAAACAGTTGAAATATTTTTAGTTTTATCTTGTAAATCATCATTAAATTCATCGACACTTTCGTCATCACTAAGAGTACCTTCATCGGGTATCGTATTAATTTTCAAAATACTAAAATCACATAAACTAGAAATTATTCTGGCAGCAATTTCATCAAAAGTTCCGGAATTATTTATACGCAAAACATTGCAAATGGTTATCAAATCGTTAACAGAAAAATTATCTTTGATTTCTTTCAATTTTGTTTTATATTCATTGGAATCTACTTCAAACGAAAACCCAGTAAAATTCCGAATTCTACGTCGATTATTTCTATCACCGATTTCTCCAAAAATTAATTTATGCAATGTCTTAATACTAGATGATTTTTCAGTTTTCAAAGAAAACTCTAATTCCTTTAAATCAACTAATTTTTCCATTATTGAAAAGAAAAATGAAATAATAAACTCACTTCATAATCAGATGCTCAGCTTCACACATTTAAATAGCACTATCGTCGCAGTATCAAACAGCTTCATATCATCAACCATATATTCAAAAAAAAATATTTCCTCTTCTGTGGGCGTTCGTCATTTATCCCAACTTCTGTGCACCAAAATTTATGGAAATTCTTCTTATAAAAGTTCTTTCGAACACATAAATAAATAAACTCGGAGGTAAATTAAAATTCTGACACCGTTTTACTTTTAAATGACTTATATTAAACGTTAATATTTACAAAAAAGATATTTACATATTAATATTTACAATTCGAGCATTCAAAAGGAAACTTTAATTAAAACATCTTAATCGCGTCATCTTAATCAACATTCTTCTCAAGTCCACACCCACTCTCCAAAAACATTCCATTCTCCTTTCTTCCGTTCAGTTCTTTTTTCTACCGCTTAAATCGTCTGGCTTCTTAGGATTTAATAGCTGCTTCAAAATCGTCTGCCTCAGTGAGAGCCTTTTCATCAGAGTTGCGATGCGTAGAAAATAATATGCAGATCTAATAGTGGAGGAGATTTCCCATATATATACGTATATATATTTCATAAATTTAATGTACATATTTTTAGGCACATTTTGTAAGAAAATACTATTTATTACATTCTCTTCTATTTTGGAATTTCTGGAAAATTTTTGCAGATCTACGGTGATTAGGAACCTTAGAAATCAGAAATTTATTTATATATCTATCACTCTCTCTCTCTCTCTCTCTCTGTATATATATGGTTGATTCTCAAAATAGGGGACAATTTCAAAAGTGAAATCTTAAAAAAATTACTGTTAGCAAAATTTCTGAAAAAAATAGGTGTTGTTAATGTAGTATTAGGTATACTTTACATGTTGTCAGCAGAGATAATATTTAAAAATTAACTCAAAAAAAATAATTAGTATTTTTTGAGCCATGCTAATGACAAAACAAATTGCATGGAATAAATATATTAAGAAATTTTTATTTTCTTCCTGTTTAAATATTTTTTTCTATATTTATTAGCCTTACTTTTCAGCAAATGGTTTCCATTTTTACATATATACATATAAGGAGAATAAAAACATTACCAAAGAGCAAACTTTGTTTACATGAGCAACATTCTGACACTAACAATGTAAGAAGCTGTCTTAGTGATTTTCTGACAGATTTAATGCATAGTTTAGGGATAATAAATGTAATACCTAAATTTATATGTAAAATTAAACTTTATAAAGGATACAATATAAGCACTGGTTACATTTATGCACATAGGAGTCTTTAGCATGGACAGAAAGACTATGCTAATGACACTGATATTTGTCCATGCTAATGACAAATTTTAATTTAAATAAGATTATGAGCCATAATATAATCACAATGCAATAGTCCTTTCTGGAGCTTTTTAAAACACAAAAGTTCTATACAAATAAGTAAAACAAAAATTTTAACTATAAAATAAACTTGAAAATTATTATCCATTCTAATGACATACAATTGATGTACGCCCCTAATATTCAACTTATATTCTTAAAATACAATACATGCTTCTATTTTTAGGCTGGGATAAAATAGCTACTTGTTGCCATGGAGAAACTTTATATTTTCAAACTATTATCATATGTGAAAATGAAATTTTGATTAAGAACCAGCTGTTATAGTATGATGTAGTTTTGAAAATAGAATATGGAGAACAAACTTTAATTCTTTTTTTATATACTATAATTTTATTTTTAAAAAGAAATTTATTTGATAAATCCTCTCCTTGATTAATTTAAAGAAAGAATAACATTTGTTTCATTTTATAAACATGATATTAACTCTTGAAAAGTGCTAGTATACACAAGGCACAGCTGTTGCGGACATCCATGCTAGTGACATTTTGAACATTTATTCTGTTATTTTAATGTGTTTTTAACTAAAAAATGAGTAATTCTTGAGTGCAAATAATGAATAATATTAAGACAAACATATCTAAATATAAAAACATGACAAAACACCTCTCAATTTTTTTTGTATGCCGAAAGACATAAATTGTCCCCTATTTTGAGAATCACCCATATATGTACCGGGTGTCCCAAAAATGACTGATGGATTTTAAAATTCAATAACTTGAAAACGGTGACAGCTATTTAAAAAATTTTTGCAGGAGAGTTATGTTTAATGTCAGGAGTTTTTTTACCGTAATTTTTTTATTTTAGTTCGCATCTCAAACAATAGGTGGCGCTGACGGCGATTGAAGGCCAGGTCAACGCTTCACCCAGCACTGATCATCTGGCCTTCAATCGCCGTCAGCGCCACCTATTGTTTGAGATGCGAATTAAAATAAAAAAAAATTACGGTAAAAAAACTCCTGACATTAAACATAACTCTCCTGCAAAAATTTTTTAAATAGCTGTCACCGTTTGCAAGTTATTGAATTTTAAAATCCATCAGTCATTTTTGGGACACCCGGTATATATATATATATATATATATACATCACATGTTTATGGATACGATAACTTACACAATTCTGAGGTCTTCCAAACTGAAACATGAAATCAAGGGGCATGAAATCTCTATCTAGTTCGTTAACCCTTTCCGTCACAATGTGTCCAGTCCCCCCCCCCCCCGGATACCTAATTTTAATTCTAAACATGCAATCGGCACCAATAATATTTTAATAAAATTTTGCTTTTACAGTAAAAGTAAAAATTAAGGGGTTCTTAATTTCTCAAAAAAAAAAAAAAAAAAAATTATAAATTCCAGTGTTAGTCGATAATTTCCAATTTTCTAACAGAATTCGCCCGTGCCCGAAAGTGTTAAAGGGGTTGGTCACTCGGCTTCCGAATTTCCCCGTTATAATGTAAAGTCTATGGGCGTTTGATGCATTCGTATATTTAAAATATCTCCTCGGGAAACTAATATTTTACATTGCTATTTTTTGTATATACAATCGAGTCTCTATATAACGAAATCCACCGTTCCAGTAAAAAATTCGTTATACAGAGAAATTCGATGTATAGAGAGTGATGTTAAAAATCGTATTTAATGTGTAAAATTTGAACAAATATTATTTTTGATCTTTTGAATTAAGAATTTGAAATGTTTAAAAATAAATATTAACCTAACATTTTATTTATTGATTATTTAAGCTATTTCAAAAAAAGAGAACAGACATTTATTTAAAAGCTTAATGAAAATAAAGAACAGACATTTATTTAAAAGCTATATTGAAAATCAAATAAGGAAGACTTGCATTAATTTCAGACGAAGAAATCTGTAATTTTTTGTTGTTTTGATTTTAAAATTGTTACTCTTGAAAAATTGTAGTTAACATTTTCTTCCATTTGAAGGCCTTTAATTCATATATACCTCTCATTGATTCCTCTCTTACATGTCCAATTGACTCTGTTTTGAGAAGGATGTGGAAAGGTGTGTGGGAGGTGGGATGAATTCGTTGGATTTAAAGAACAAGGAAAAAAGTAATAATAATTAAAAAGTAAATAAATAAATAAATAAATAAATAAAAAATAAACTCATCACTAACGATAAATCAAAAATAAGTGATGGAAAATTGATTCCATATGATTTCGAAGCTTTTTTAAAACTGAATAAATTAAGACCAATTTATGAAAAAATTCGTTATATGGAGATGGATATTTCGCTATATAGACTGTTTCTAATGTAATCATGCAAAAAGGGGACTTATAAAGGGGAATATAAAAATTCGTTATATAGAGAAATTCGATGTATGGAGTTTCGTTGTATAGAGACTCGACTGTATTTCTTAAAAGATGTCTCTCTCTTTGTTTTCAAAAAATTTCTTAAGTATATACTTAATTTTATGTGAAGTGTTTAATTTTTACTCACAGTTCTCAGCTTTTAACACATGAAATATTAAATTCAGACGGATTTTAGAGATATTTTGAGAACTAAGAAAGAAAGTGATAACCTTTATGAAGAGAACACAGAAAAAAAGAAATAAAAAATATGAATTTCCCGAGCAAATATTTTAAATATGCGAATGCATCAAACGCCCATAGACTTTACATTTTGAAGAAAATTTCTTAAGCTGAGTGACCAGTCCCCTAATGTGCAAAATTGGACTAAGAGCGTGGAAATAGGGAAGGGTTTTGTAAAAAGAGAAAAACTCCCCTAACATCTTAACTATAATACATATCAAATCAGTTTAAAGTTATTATTACTTCTAGGAAAGATGCCAAAAATTTATGTGTGACTGACATTTGATATCATTAAAAATAGGGTCAAGGGACAAAAAAAAATAGGTTTTAAGAAGAAAAAATTCAATAATATCAACAATTCACAAGATATCAAATCCACTGTAGCTTTCCAAAAGAATTCACTAAAATTAAAAAATCGTAAAAATAAACAGAAGATACATTGTTATAAATTTGAAACTTTTGCTGTATCGACACTCCACTGCTTTTATTGAAAACGATTACACTTAGATATATTATGGAGCATTTCCATTGGTCAAAATAGAGATATTCTATAAAGCGGTGGAGTGACGATGCAGCAAAAGAATAAAATTTTTAACAGTGTATATTTTAGAGTGTATACACATTCTTTCTTGTGAAACCAAGGTATACGGTGCTCTTTAAAAAAATCCAGAAGGTATACCTCCGCATACCTTCCACTATATCCCTGGTCAAAAGCATCCCTTAAATTGTTTGTTCTTTTCTCCGAACTTTTGCTTATCCGAACTAGAGTCGGTCTCGACTTGTTCGTATAATCGGCGTTCTGTTGTAGTGCCATTACATGAGTCAACGATATTTTTTTTTTTTACTTTGATTAATATTAACTCAGCAAAATAAGCATAATGTATAAAACAGAAAGCCGAATCTCTTTTATTTTTATTTACAGCCAAATAGTCATTAAATCAGAAATCTCAAAAGGGAATCTAAACGGAATCATTTAAATAAATTTCCAGTTATGATAATAAAGCTATCCCTCGCCCCTTGTAACGTCTAGCAGAAATAACGATGTAAATATCAAAATATTTTTATGAATTTTGATGCAGACGATTTAATCTGTTCGTTTCTCAGTGCATGCAGAGTAATTTGAATAAGGATTTTTAAAGGAGGAACACCTAATACATTATTCTGTAATTTGCGTTCTTGCCGTCTAGTGGGATGTACTTAAAAACGTATTTTTATGATATATTTCGTGAAAATGTAGATTGCTATAAGTATATCTACATGAATAAAGAAGCAAAGTGTTTTAAAGATTTAATGCGCTTTGTTTCATTTTAAAATAAAATAGGATGTTAAAAAGAGAAAAACAAAATTTTAAATCATAAAAAAATAATTAAGAAAAAACGCTTTTTAGGTACGCCAATGCTAATTGGTGCAAACAGTCCTAAGCCTGGATAAAGTATGAAGGTTTTAGTATAGTCAAGAACAATAATGTAATCGTAAAAATAAACAGAAGAGTGTATATATTATAGCATTCTTGTGAAACGGCGGGTATAGGGTGTTCCTTAAAAAATCCAGAAGGTATATGGCATATACCCCGTATTCCCATATACCCTCCACTAAGTCACTGGTGAAGAGCATCCCTTAACCCCTTCACGACGGGAGCTTTTTACGAAATTATTAATGTTTCGTCACCAGTTTTTAAAAAAACAGAAATTTGTTCCTCCTTTAATCGAGAAAATTATCCGATTGAATAAGACTAATTTTACAGTATAATTTTACCGGTGGGAATAAACAAGGATTCTTAAGCCTTTTTGCGGCACGTATACGTGTCGCTCGTCCCCAAGGGGTTAAATTGTTTGTCCTTTTATCCGAAATTTTACTTATCCGCATTAGAGTCGGTCTCGACTTGTTCGTATTATAGGTGCTCTATTCTAGTAGTGCCATAATACATGAGTCAATGCAGGGCCTGATTATCGACGGGGCACTCTCCCACCAGAAAAAGTAAATAGAAATTTTTTCCTTATTCATGATAGTAATTTTGACTGAAAAGGGCGTTTAAACAAGGCGAAAATTTCTATGTAATTTTACTGGGGAGAGAGTGCCCCGTTAGTAATCAGGCTCTGAGTCAATGATATATATATATATATATATATATATATATATATATATATATATATATATATTTTACTTTGATTAATATTAATTTAGCAAAATAAGCATAATGTGTAAAATCGAAATCCGAGTCTCTTTCATTTTTATTTACAGCAACTAGTCATTGAACCAGAAATCTCTGAAGAATATTTAATCTGAATCATTTAAATAAATTTTCAGTTATGATAATAAAGTTTCCCCTCGCTCCTTGTAACGTCTAGCGGAAATAATGATGTAGATATCAAAATATTTTTATGAAATTTTCATGCAGACGATTTAATCTGTGTATTTCTCAATGCATGCAGAGTAATATGAATAAGGATTTTTAACGGAAAAACACCTAATACATTATTCTGTGATTTGCGTTCTTGCCGTTTAGTGGGATGTACTTAAAAACGTATTTTTATGATATATTTTCAGAAAATGTAGATTGCTATAAGCATATATTACATGAATAAAGAAGCAACGTGTTTTTATGATTTGATACGTTCTATTTCATTTTAAAATAAAACAAGATTCTAAATTATTTTTTATTCTATAAATGCAGATGAGTGACGCTGCACCAAATCGTAGAGATTTTTAACAGTGTAGCTTCATTTGTTTGTAACATTTATATAGATACTTAAATATAGTTTATAATAGCTTCATGTTTTATCAGAAATCATTCATTTATATTTTTTCGAAATAACACGTATTTTAATTACTTTTTTTTCAGTTGTTATGGAAAAATGGCAACAAAAAATATAACCACTGTTTTCCAACTATTTTTCTTTTACTTTCTACAGAAATGCCGTACTCCTACTGCCAAAATTAAACAGATGACGCTAAAAACTACAAAAATATTAATATCTTAAAAATAAATTGAGATACAATTTTCAAACAAAATGCATTTAAAAGTGTTTTTTTTCCCTCAATATGACAGTATAAAAATTAAAAATGTGCGATGTCTTGAAGTTTAAAAAATTGAGGTTAGCAGTCCAAGTACCGGCAGCATAAAACCCTAAGTCATCGAGCACAAGAAAAAAAAACCCTTTACTTTATGGAAGAGCAGTAATAAGGGAATCTAATGATCCCTATGTCTGCCGGAAGTGAAGCGCTGCATAAGCCAAAAATCAATACCACTAATGGTTTACTCGTAGGTTTAACATTGTGTTTGCCGTACAATCAAACGTATGAAATGATTGTACGGCGAATACAATGATAAACTAACGATTCACCCCCTGGTGGTTTTAATTTTTGGCTTATGCACCACTTCACTTCCGGCAGACATAGAGATCACTAGATTCCCCTATTACTACTCTTCCATAAAGGATAAAGTAAAGGTTTTTTTTTTTAGGTGCGTTCGTAATTATATAATACGTAGCACCTATAGTGGTCGTTCAGTCCGTCCGTCTGTCTGTCCGTCCGTCTGTTAGTCCGCATATAACAACGCAAAAACTACCCAACCGAATCGTTTGAAATTTAAAATACATAATAATTACATAATTTTGTCGAGTCATTTCAAATTTTATGAAACTCGGATGCATAGATCAATTACAGGGGCAATTAAAAGTATTCCATTACATTACGGTCAATGGGGAAAAAAGTTTCAAATGCATTTTAATCGTTTGAAATTTAAAATACGCAATTATTCCATAATTCTGCCGAGTTATTTGAAATTTTTTGATAATCGTGTGCATAGATCAAATACAGGGGCAATCAAAAGTATTCAATTACATTATGGTCAATGGGGGGAAAGTTTCAAATATATTCTATACGTTTGAAATTTAAAATACATAATTATTACATAATTTTGTCGAGTTATTTCAAATTTTATGAAAATCGGATGCATAGATCAATTACAGGGACAATCAAAAGTATTCCGTTACATTACGGTCAATGGGGGAAAAATGTTTCAAATGCATTTTAATCGTGTTAACTCATGCGAACTTAATAAAATTTATATGCAGCTATAAAGTACATATTATAATATACATCTTACATAACTTGTGGTGCAAAGAACATTTGTTATTGATTTACAAGGCCACACAGAAGTATTCCATTACATAATGGTATAGGGAGAACATTGTTTGATGAGCGCTTTAATTGTAATTCACTATTTACAATTTTATGAGGTTGATATATGAAAGTAATATTTTTAAAATTTCGTTATCGTACGAACGCACCTAATTTGCTACGCTTCACGTGCAATTACCAACTTGTTTTTCTTGTGCTCGATAACATAGGGTCTTGTGTTGTCAGATCTCGGATTATTTGATTGTAGGGCAAACATCATCACAAAGTATTGCAAACTTTCCCGTTCTAAAATACATAAAGGAAATTTCAGACCCCATCTTATAGCCATTTAGGGGCTTTTCTTAATTTTTACACCGAAAAACTGTGGTCTATATGCCTTTTGTATAATCAGGCCCTGCAGTTAATCCTCAAATAATCTCTTAACGTGTAAAATTGCATACGAGTTGGAACAACAATGGATTTACGATTATACATTGAGAAACCAATTTGCAAATTTTAAAAAATGTAATTTAACAGATTAGAACAACCATTTGGAAAGACTTAAATTTAAAAGTTATAAATAGATTCTATATTTTAAAAAAAATGTATTTTACAATCAATGGGTTCAGCATTAATTTGTCTCCTTTTTCGAGTTCCGTAATTTTTCCGTAGAATATTTAACCGTACAATGATACATCAGCTTTGTTTTAACGCTGGCTTATACAATGAAACGTTATTTTTGAGAGACAAACACAATTTTATTAACTGGCAGAAATAAAAAACATACGGGGTATAACAAGAAAGAAAAAATCATGAGTCAAGCATCGATTATCAAACACTTTCCCACACATTCAGAATAATGTAAACATTACTTCATCGTTTAATAAATCGAAATAGGATGTCTGATTGAACCATTTGAAGCACATTAACATACTTAAAAACAAATTTCAGCAATTCCCATGATTCGGAAAATTATCTGAATTCTTTGAGCAGCCATGTATGCAATCAATAAATTTGTATCTGTAAACTTCATGCATTCAAAATTTTAGTTCAGTAAGGAAGTACATACCACAGTTAAAAATTTTCCTTCAACAGTTTCCGCTAATAAGGAAATGGGTGAGTGAATTCTTTTGCGCATCCCTGTATATGAGGTATAGAAATTATACACAACGACTGACATGTACAAAAAAAACTTAAATTTAAAAGTGCCTAATTGAAGCACAAAAAATTAACTTTCAGTAGTTATTGCTCAAAGACAGTACCGTAACCGATTTCCCTTATGTTTCACTGTAAATGCAATGAACGCCCTTTTCTAAAGTAATCATCTTGTAGTGACATTCAGTGATTTATACAATTTCAATACAGTTGAAGTAGCTTTAAAGTCATTAAAGTACGCTGCAAACGGTTTCTCCACATGGACCATTATGTAACGGAATACTTTTGAATTCCTCTGTAAATGAACTATTATTAAACGAATTATGAACGCTATACACTTCATATGGAATATCAAATATACCGTGATAAACATTATTAACATATTGCACCCTTCCTACGAAAGCGTCATAGCTCAAAAAAACCTCGTTTTTCAGGAGATGTGGAAAACTGTTTCAGGCTGCGGTAGTGTCAATGGTCATTTTTCAAACACAACTGCTACTTGGTTGTTGGATTTTAATTGCACTATATTCTATTTTATGTGAATGGTAGAAGAGTATAAACCACCTATAATGACAGCAATAACTCAAAAAGCCCAAGTTTTCAGTTGTGACAATTTTGTAGCAAGAATGCGATACAGAAATCGTATCAAAATCCGAGTCTCTTTAAGGAAGTTAGAGTGTGGACAAATGGGCAGACAAACCGATTTGATAAACATTTTTCAACTTTGTAGGAAAATATTAAAAATGGTTTTAAAAGAAAAGGTGTAATGTTATTTTATTATAAACATTTATTGAACTTAGTTTGTTGTTCGTCAGAATCGAATGTTGCAATTGATTTTTGATTGACTTGTATCAATTTTCTTCAAATGATCCACACAAGTTCTTTATTAACTTCACTTATGGTAATAAATCTTTCTTTCTACTGCATAACGTCTAGTAGAGATAACGATGCAGATATCGAAATATTTTTATGAAATTTTGTTACATACAATTTAATCTATGCATTTCTGAATGCATCTAGAGTAATTTGAATAATGACATTTAACGGTAGAACATCTAATAAATTATTCTGTTGTTTGCATTTGTATGATTCTGTGGGACCGACTTAAATCATACTCTCAGGACATATAGCGAAAAAATGTAGAATGTTGAAAAAGCATAAATATGAATAATGAAACATTGTATTTTAGTGACTTGATGCATCTAAACTTTATGCATTTTGTTTCATTTTTTTTAAAGTGTTTAAAAAAGTATAATGCTATTTTATTTACAATCTTTCATTTATCTTTGTTTGGGTTTTTAGCTCACAGGCTATCATAGCCTGAGAGCTTATGTGCCCGTCCGTTCTGTATGTACGTGCGTTCGTGCGTAACGCGATAACTCATGATAAAAATATCGGATCCACTTGAAATTTTGTATATAGGTATATCCTGATAAGGCGCTTCCCTGATTAGTTTTTGGAGTTCATTCGATATGTATAAGAGGGGGAACGGGGGGCTCATGCCCCTCCCCTTAATGGATATAAATGGGTTTTTCATGCAGAATTAACAGTTTTTGTCCAAAATTTAGATATAGGATCATTCTGATGAGGCAGTTCCGGGACTGTTATTATGTGTTCATTGAATAAGTATAAACAGGGGGAACGGGGGGCTCATGCCCCTCCCCTTAATTGATATAAACGGGTTTTTCATGCAGAATTAACAGTTTTTGTCCAAAATTTAGATATAGGATCATTCTGATGAGGCAATTCCTTGACTGTTATTATGTGTTCATTGAATAAGTATAAACAGGGGGAACGGGGGGCTCATGCCCCCCCCTTAATTGATATAAACGGGATTTTCATGTAGAATTAACAGTTTTCGTTCAAAATTTAGATATAGGATCATTCTGATAAGGCAAGTCCGTGGCTGTTATTAGGTGTTCATTGAATAAGTATAAACAGGGGGAACGGGGGTTCTAATGCCCCTCCCCGTTAACTTGCATAAATGGATTTTTCAGTCAGAATTGTCAGATTTCTTTCAAATCTCTGAATAGTTTTGGAAGTTTAATGGTTAAGTATAAAAGAGGGGAATAACTCCTCTTAAATTATATAAATGCTAAATGGGTTTTTATGAAGAATTATCCGATTTGCTCTGAATTTTGGATATAGATTTTTTAATATGATAAAGCATGTACTTGATAGTTTAGGAAGTTAAATGATTAAGTATAAAAAAGGAGAAAGGGGAGAGCTGTTTCCCCTTCTTAATTTTTTTTTTTTTTCGAACGGAATTAACGAAAATACAAGGCTGCAATGTACAATTAGTATGCGTAGCCTGTGAGCTCAATGCCATCAGTTTAACTGGGCAATATTCTTTTTATTGTTTATATTTGTTTGGGCTGAATCGCTTTTTGACCCACTTCTTTTGAAACCGATTTTCTTTAAACATGACAACAAGTGACTTGTCGATGACAAGACAGTATTCATACGCTACAAGCCATTACCTCATCCGGTACACACACAGTCCAAAGACTAAAACATTCTTTTAATTATTGTTTGAAATCACATAGTTAACGAATGTAATTTGATTAAATTCTAAAAATCAGTTTACATCGATGGCATAAGTATTTTTAGACGATATCTGAGCAGAGGACTGGCTTCAAAGGCTAAAATATTTTCAAGTTATTATTTGATAACAAATCTCTAATAAACAGATTTTGATTATTTTTTCAAACTAGTTTACTTCTACTGCATTACAATATTCAAACATTTTCAACACGATATGTAATCAGCGATAGACTGCAGTGATAAAAATTCATTAAAGTTCTTGGTTGAAAACGAATATTTAACGAACCAATTTTATTCAAATTTTGTCTATACGTTCGATATCTATTACAACGCAGCGATCATTAAACTTATAATATCTAACGTACATTTTAACATCAAAGTAAATATTTTTCTAATCGCAGAAGTTGAAAATGTTTTTAAACTTTAAAGCAGATTATTTGCGTAGGACTGTGCATTTTTCAACACTGTGATAAAAATGCGTTAAATTTGCGGCAAAAACAACTGCTGGTAGTAATGTTGCGAGCAGTTTTTACCATAGTATTGTGTAGATCTTCAAACATAATGAAATTTAAAATGAGCACTGGGGAGCAATACAACATGCACTGTAAAAAAAAAATTTGGAAACTTACAAAAAATTTTCTAGTAGAATTGTATTCCAAGAACTTTTTATGTAACGGCAACAATAAAAATTCCTGTAACAGATACAGATTTGCACTTTGAATCAAACAAATTTCAAGGTTACTAAGAATTTTTTTGGGAAATCGTATTCCAAGAACTTTTTAAGTGACGATAACGAGCATTATAGATAAAATTTTAGTAAAGCTACCAAAATTTTAGTAATTTCTTTTGTAAAGTTACAGATGGTTTTAGTTTTGCTTACAAGTTTTGTAGATTGACATCATTTTCTTGTACAGTGTACACATAAAATTTTAGTAAGCATAAGAGATTTCGGTTAATTTAGATTACTAAGGTTACAGATATTTTTTACAGTGTGCTTTCCGTAGATTATGGCACATATATATATATGGCACATATATGGCACACATATATGGCACATGTTCCATAGCATATGTAGTTCATTTACAGAGATGAACAAAAAGAAATCAATAATAGGACTGGCACGATCGATAATTGTTAGAGAAACGTTTTACACTGTGGCTCGTATTTTGGAACTTATCTAATTTATTATGTATTAAATGGCGTGTGCAAACTTTATAGAACATATATATACCGGGCTGCACGACAGAGTGTGTATACACTATTGTATATAAGCATAAATTATTGAAAATGGATTAGTATTGCGTTATTTGATTTCCTGATTTTTTATTTATTTTATTTTTTTAATCGACTTTTATTTGTATTAGAGAATGAAATTTCTTAATAACATTCTTTTACGATTGGAAACTGCTGCATAATCTATGCCTGATGTATGATTTTTCTTTCTTGCTAAATACATTGTACCTCTGCACAAATAAAGATGAGATTTGCATTCATTCTTTATTCTATGAAAAAAATTCTTTTATTATTTTATAAGACAGTAGAAGGCAAATGGTTACAAATTTAAAACGATTCTTATAACAAATTTTTGAAAAAACATATTTTATTAGATAATGACGTTTCTTTCGAATACACTTGTCCAAGCTATCGTAATGTTTGACATTTTACTGTTTATGGCGCATAAAAGAAAAGTCAATTTAAGTGGAATCTTCTGATTTTATTTGCTTGCTCTGAATTGTGACATCGAAAATGTATCATAGCAATGTTATTTCATGTGTTAAAATTTAATGATACCTTTTGCGACTGATAAATTTTTACAACATGAATTTAGTTTGGGAATCGTTAGAAGACTTTCATTCGTTATTTCCAGGGATACGAACTCGTGACATTATCATTTTAAGATTTTCTATTTATACAGTGCATAAATTTAATACAATGAGCATAATATATGTTTATAGATTATAGTTCATTTAAACTAATTCCGAAAAAGGATTCAAGAAAAATTAGCCCTTACGAACTTAATGTCTGGCGCTTAATGAATATACTCATCATAGTTAAAGTATAATGTTCATGTACCGTATTTTCGGGTGTATAGTCCGCGGCTTATACAAGAAAAAAACCTCCCAAAAAGCCGCTGCGGCTAATACACGGTGCGGGTTATAAAAGGATTTTTTTAAAAAATTAGAAATCGTGATATTTTTTCTACAATTTTTAAACCTTAAAAAATTTTAAAAAAACATCGAAATTTGTAAATTTTTTTCGCTATGCCTTGAAATTTAGAGAGTTCTTCCATGTTTGTAAAGGCTTTTTTTTAATGTTTAAATACAGTTATTTCTGGATTTGGAAGAACTGTCGCAACTATCGCCAAGTATTGTACTGATAGATGTATAAGAGCCATTGTGTTTGTAGAATACAAAATCCAAAATCCGGAGCCCTTCCAATCTCGACAATTCTGAATTTAAGATCATTTTTAGTTTATTTTTCAAAAAAATAATCTACCGACCCTGTTGCAAAGAACAAAAAAAAGTGCGTGATTTATATCATTTCGGAATGATTCAGAGCAGTCGTTCTTTTTCGAAACGATTCCGAGGAATCCTTCCTTTACAAAGTCGTTTCATTTCGGAAGGAGTTCAAGGAATCGAACTTTTCCGGAGTCGTTTCATTTCAGATAGAGTCCGAGGAATCGTTCCTTTTCGGAGTTGGTACCTTACCCTGTAGCAAAGAATAAAAAAAAAGTGCGTGATTTATGTCATTTCGGAGTGATTCAGAGCAGTCACTCTTTTTCGAAACGATTCCGAGGAATCGTTCCTTTACAGTCGTTTCATTTCGGAAAGAGTTCTAGGAATCGATCTTTTCCGGAATCGTTTAATTTCAGATAGAGTCCGAGGAATCGTTCGTTTTCGGAGTTGGTGCATTTCGGATCGATTCCGAGGATTCGATCCTTTTGAGAACTAGTGACCTAAGATCCGTATACATTTTATGTCCGATATTTTGAATTTATAACCGATTTTTTTTTAATTTTCGGAAATTTTTTTAAAAAATATCACACTTTTTTGAAAAAAAATGCGCGTAAACGCCGCATCGCTTGAAATTTTATCTTAAAACACGTAAATGCCGCGGCGTTTCTTCCGAAAATTACGGTACTGATAATCTTAATTTTTTAGCCCAATTACTGTAGATATTATGCATCACGAAAAAATTTGGTAAATTTGTGTTAAAAATTATGACTAATGGCTTCTAATTTCGAACCCTGGTCGAAATATACGTTCGTAAATGGTGTATAGCCCGCGGACTATACACCGATGCATCTCCGCGGGTTATACACGAACCTTTTTTACTGCACTGTTCGATTTAGGGGTGCGGGTTATACACAGGGTGCGGGCTATACACCCGAAAATACGGTAATAAAAATATGAAATTTCTATATTTTTTTTGTATTGTATACTTTGGTGCTTTTTCTATGTATCAATAAACCAGTACGATATTATAACATTTAAAAGATATAAAATAAAAATAAAAATTCCTAGCGTACTATTCTGTATTTCAATTTTATGTATGTTTAAAGCTTTTATTTTATTGTAGGATAACAATTTAAGATCTCATATACTCTTTGTACTTGCAAGTAAAGAACAACATAATGGGTAAGTTGGAAACACAATGGGTTTACCATTATGTTTCCACGCACCGAAAAGTACCAAAACATGGAGGACTGAGAGCAGGAAAATTTAATGGTAAACCCAATCGTCAATCGCTAAAATCAGGTTTTCAGGTGTTTTCCACCAAGATATGAGCCTGGCCTTATGAGACTTGGCAGGTCTCAGAAATTGATACCACTAGTGGTTGACTCGTAGGTTTAGCATTGTATTTGCCGTACAATCAAACGGATGAAAACATTGAAAACACAATACAAAGCCTACGAGTCAACCACTAGTGGTATTAATTTTTGGCTTATGAACCCCTTTACTTCTGTCAGACATGGATCATTAGATTTCTCTATTATTACTCTTCCATAAAATAAAGGATTGTTTCTTGTCTCGGTGACTTAAGGTTTTGTGCGGTCAGCTCTTGGACTATTAAATGCCTTGAAAGTTAGTTGAAACTAAATTTGCAATTAAGTTCTCAGGTTTCACTGCAAATCTCATCCATAATTAAATTTAAGTGAACTTACGTGTATTATCTTAAATACGACTGTCTCGGTGGCTATTCCTTTTATTGTCGGGTCTGTGGATTCATACTTTACAGCTGTTGTAAGTTGAAGCATGAGAACAACAGCATAACAGATTATTGGCTAAAAGTATTAATTCACATACATGTTAGTCCAAGAGCCAACCGCACAAAACCCTAAATCATCGAGCACAAGAAAAATGCCTTTATTTTATGGAAGAGTAGTAGTGGAGAAATCTAATGATCCATGTCTACCGGAAGCGAAGTGGTGCATAATCCAAAAATTAATACCACTAGTGATTGACTCACATTGTGTTTGCCGTACAGCAAAAAAACATGAAAACACTGAAAACTGGGTGCAGGAAAATATAATGCTAAGCCTACGAATCAACCATTAATGGTATTAATTTTTGGCTTATGCACCACTTCGCTTTTGGCAGATATGAATCATTTGATTCCTCTATTACTCCTCTTCCATAAAATAAAGGAATTTTTCTTGAGCTCGATGACTTAGGGTTTTGTTCGGTCAGCTCTTGGACTATTAAATGCCTTGAAAGCTAGTTGAACCTAAATTTGATCAATGCAATTAAGTTTCTCGGGTTTCACTGCAAATCTCATCCATAATTAATTTTGAATGTATTTATGTGTTTTATCTTAAATACTATTGTCTCGGTGGCTATTCCTTTTGTGGTCCGGTCCGTGAGTTCATACTTTACAGTTGTTGTAAGTTGAAGCATGAGAACAATACAGCATGCCAGATTATTGGCTAAAAGTATTAATTACGTATTCACATACATATTAGTCCAAGAGCCGACCGCACAAAACCTTAAGTCACCGAGACAAGAAACAATCCTTCATTATATGGAAGAGTAGTAATAGAGGAATCTAATGATCCATGTCTACCGGAAGCGAAGTGGTGCATAATCCAAAAATTAATACCACTAGTGATTGACTCACATTGTGTTTGCCGTACAGCAAAAAAATATGAAAACACTGAAAACTTTGAAAAGGAAAACATAATGCTAAGCCTACGAATCAACCATTAGTGGTATTAATTTTTGGCTTATGCACCACTTCGCTTTTGGCAGATATGAATCATTTGATTCCTCTATTACTCCTCTTCCATAAAATAAAGGAATTTTTATTGTGCTCGATGACTTAGGGTTTTGTGCGGTCGGCTTTTGGACTATTAAATGCCTTGAAAGTTAGTTGAACCTAAACTTGCTCAATGCAATTAAGTTTCTCGGGTTTCACTGCAAATCTCTATCATAATTAATTTTGAATGTATTTATGTGTTTTATCTTAAATACTATTGTCTCGGTGGCTATTCCTTTTGTGGTGGGGTCCGTGGGTTCATAATTTACAGTTGTTGTAAGATGAAGCATGAGAACAACAGCAGCCAGAATATTGGCTAAAAGTATTAATTACATATTCACATACCTGTCAACTTACTAACAAATGGGGCAAATTGTTGTGAGTTTCAGCTTTTCTATTTGTTCCGTATAAAGTATAAGAATCCAGAAATGTAGTAAATTTATATTAAAAATATCTATCGGAAAGAATTTCATTATTACGGAAATTTTTTCGCTTGTAAGAAAAAAAATTACGTTAAATGTTGTAGTAATTATTATTTAAAAAAATTTGGGACCGTTTATATAAAAACCTTAATTTCTCTTCGAATGTCACATTCATAAAAATGAACACAGTTCATTACAATATGCCATGTAATCAAAATCTGCAGTTTGAACTCTTTTGCTACATTAGTTTTGACAGTGTTATCCAAAATTTTTCAATTTATTGACGATCTCCTATGGGATTTCGGGAAAAAATATTCGGGAAAATATATGACCTGTAATATTTTGTTTATAACTCTGTAGTTTCGGAGTCCTTCTTTATGTATATTTTTAGATATTTAACAAAACGTCTGAAATCGCAAGTATCAAGATATTTTTTGCTGGCACTAATTACTAATTAAAAAATAATTTGCTGGCACACGATATTTTTTGCTGTACATTAAAAAATCTCTATCGCAAAGAGGAGGATGAGGAAATTTTTTCGCTAGGAAAAAAAAAACTTTTATTTATTATTATTTATTATTATTATTATTATTATTATTATTATTATTATTATTATTATTTTACAACTCTACAAAAAATTACTATCATAAGTTTTTTTACTATTTTGGACCACTTAAATTAAAATCCAATCGTAAAATATTAAAGACATGTTCAAATCCAAAGCTTCAAAATTAGCAATTAATTATGGAAAGAGCAAAAGAAAAGAACATTACTCAATCGAATAACCGATAAAAAAAAAACTTCCACTACCATTTTTTTTTAAATCTTTAAATAGTAGATTAATTATGCATTTCCTTTAAACTTTTTAGCTGTTTAAATTGAAAAGAAATAAGGATATGTATTTTTTTATTGAAGATCTTAGACAATCACTAAGAATTCTTTATAAATCGAGGATTAAAGTAACTCAGGCATTGATTATTCCATGTTAAAGCTAAGAATATAAATGCAGAAATTTTAAAAACGGCGTCATTAATATACGATAAAATGCCATCTTCTACATACTTGAAATTAATTGGAAATAAAACTTTTTTTTTTAATTCTCGAAAGAAAAAGTCTTTTAAATAGTACTGATAATAAAAGCTCAATGAAATATTTTTATAAATGTCATTTTCCCTCTATGTTTAAGAAATCGTGGTTTAAAACAGATTTTTAAAAACCTACTTTTAAAAATAAGTGACCACTCGACTCGTTCAAAAAGGCCTGGATGATAATGTTAAGTCTATGGAAGCGTTGTTTTCAAATATCTTGTTCAAATTTTAATATTTTCACATGATTTTTTTTTTTTTTATGAGATAGTTGAGGACGATTTACAACCAGGCTAGTTTTTACTTTTTTAATTTTGGTTTCAGATTAAAAAAAAAATACTTTAACTTTTGAGCCGGCTGAAACCGTTTCTAAAATTGAAACTCATAATATTAAAAAATATACAGGGTGTTCACTCTCAACGGTGGTCAATGGCTAATTTCTAAACCGTTAGTTATAGACATATAGTTCCAATTGCAAAAATTCTTTAAAAAAGGTAAAGAGTTGGTTTTCAAGCGATTTAAGTAAAAAAAAAAAAAAAAAAAAAAAAAAAAAAAAAAATTAAATTACGAAAATTAAATTTTTATACGGTCTTCCGGTTCTATAAGTAATATTTAGTAAATTTTCATCACTACTCTAACAAGTAATGCAAAAAAAGTCCCATTCCTCTGCGATTTAAAATTAACTGAGTAGTAGCTGTTTAAAGTTGAATCATCTTTTTTGCTGCAAAATAGGGGTCAGTCACAAATTTACTGAAAATAAAAATAAACGCAAGATATAAAATTTAACATTAAACATTGAAAGTAAAATAATTTTCACAATATTATTTTTAAATTTATGTTGATGTTTACATATTAAAGCAAAATTTGTACTTAAAATATAAGTAAAAAAAAATAACAGAAAGTTTATTAATTTAAATTATGAAAAGCAACAGTCTTAATTCGTTACAAAATAACATATTAAAATTCTATTAGATTACTTAACCTAACAGAATTTGGTGTAGTAGTATAAAATAAATAAATGGTACGCATCTAAAATTGCATTAATATTACATTGTCATAGCATGCGCTCAGCAAAAGTTTAGACAATGATCGATTTCGCTTCTATATTCAAAAGTATGTACCGAATTTTTATAATTCATCTGTCATACATTACTTGTGACTTATCCTTTATTCACAAACAATAATTTTTTTATTTTACTTTTTTATATACTATATAATGAAAAACAAGAAATTAACATTGTGGCAAAAGTATAGACAATTTGCATATTTACAGAGAAATAACTACAAATTAAAATCGAGTTGCATCTACGTTGTCTGCAGTTAGTGCAAGAATGTTACTTTTCATCGAAGAAACTAAATGTTGCGTCACTCGGGGGTCTATTTATTACCAAAAATGTTCAACAGCAGCTCGAAGCTCATTAACAGAAGAGTATAGCAAAAGTTTTCATAAACCTTTCGACATATGATGTCACAAAGGTTTTCGATTGGATCCAGATCAAGGCTACACGCTGGCCAGTTGAGATCAGTAGTATTCTCAGAGTTAAACGAAGTTCTTGTTTTGTAATCAACATGAATAGAGGCATTATCTTGCTAAAATCCATACTTTGGACCAGCTAAAAGTTCCCCAAATGACAAAAAATTGATCTCCAACGTATGTATGTAGTCTTGTATTACTTGACAGCCATTGAATAACTCCAGAGATACTCGAGCATTAAAGCAAAGTGAGGGCCAAATCATTAAAAAAATCATCTCCTTGTTGTCGACTTAAGAAAGTCCCAGGCTTTTTACGCAAGCCATGCCGATAGTATGGGCTACTTAAGCCATGCCTACCCGTTTGGGCTACTCAAATTCCACTTTTTTTGTTACTGGATATCATAGCGTACCATTTGGGTCCATATGACATATGTTTGGAAGTTCATTGCATTCTCGCCAATTTGTAGCGAGATTTTAAAGCTGATTGTTTTATAATTTTCATGCAAATTGATTTACCTGTTTCTTTAATTCATCTACGAATCATGTCCGTGGACACAGAAAGTCCTGACTTACTTTTAATGGGATTAACAATCATCATTTGTGAAAATGCCAGTTCATGGATCCTTTTGTCATCTCATTTTCTGGTCACACTCGATCTTCCAGATTTATGTTTTGTTTTGAAGGAGTCATCCTTAGACTATGCTTCATAGACAGACCACTTTGGACGATTCAATGCTGCTGAAATTTCTGCAACAGTCTTCCCTTTCCATTTCAGATTTCCTATTTCAATTACGTCATCAAACTGAATATTTTTAGCTCGCGGCATATTCACTAACTGACGCCATATCGAGGTATACTTAAATACTTCAGACATGTGCCATCATAATTTAGAAATTTGCATTTTTTCATTAGCAGTTGGCAAAAAATCAAAAAAGTGTCTAAATTTTTGCAATGTGCAAATTTTACTTTTTTCAGCTAAATTAAATGTTATCTTATATTATAACCATTATTTATATCCTAAAATGTTTAAAATATATTTAAAAATAAGTATTGCCATTTGTAAACTCAAGCGTTCGTATTTTTTATTTAAAAGTTAAATAACACCAGTATCTAAACTTTTGCTGAACACTGTATAAATAAGAGTACAAATTGAACCTCGATCGGATACTTAGAAGTGAGTTAAAATTTGAATAGAAATTTTGAATTAGGGAAACATACATACGAACATTTTAAGCAAAAAAAAAAGCTTATCAGAATAACACATCTTTTTAAAATAAAATCGCGATTTCCCAAAATTTGATTTTCACGATAAAGAGAATTTTAAAACTCAGGTCTTCAACTGTTTTAACTAGCCTAGAAGTTAATTAATAAAAATTAACACTATCGTAAATCTTATACGGTGGTAGCACATTCAATTAAATTACTTTAAAAATATTTAGTTAACTCATTTCAAACATTTTTGTAACTGGAACTATATGTCTGTGACTAACGGTTTGGGAATTAGCTATTGGACAGCGTTGGAAATGGATGCCCTTTATAATAATTTAAGCCCTTAGTATTTGTTCCCAGAAATCTTACTCCAACTCATTCGTTTTTAGCTACAGAACAATGGTTTATATCATGAAATTTAAAGTTTCATAACTCGGTCAATTTTAATGTTAGATGAATGGGACCTTTTTTGTATTGCTTGATAGGGTGATGGAAAACTTTTACTAAATATCACTAACAGGACCGAGGGATCGTATAAAAAGTTAAATTTCGTAATTTTTTAATAAATTTTTTTGGACCTAAATCGCTTGGAAAACAATTCTTTATCTTTTTTAAAGCATTTTTGCTATTAGAACTATATGTCTACATGACTAACGGTTTAGAAATTAGCCATTGGCCACCGTTGAGAGTGAACATGGACACCCTGTATAACCAAAATTGAAAAAGTAAAATCTAGTCCGGTTGTAGATCGTCCTCAGCTATCCTATGCAAAAGAAAAAAAGCACTTAAGAGCCCACAATAGTCACAGAAAAATTACTCAAAAAGACCCGGATGACCATGTAAAGTCTATCGGAGCGTTCTTTTCTAATATCTCGCTCAAATTTTAATATTTTTGCATGAATTTTTTGCACAAGATAGCTGAGGGCAATCCACAACCGGGCTAGTTTTTACTTTTTCGATTTTGGTTATATATTTTTTATATTACGATAGTTTCAGTTTCAGAACCGGTTTAAACCGGTTTCGAAAGTTAAAGTAATTTTTTAAAGAAAATCTGAAACAAAAATTGAAAAAGTAAAAACTAGCCCGGTTGTGGATTGCCCTCAGCTATCTTGTGCAAAAAAATCATGCAAAAATATTAAAATTTGAGCGAGATATTAGAAAAGAACGCTCCCATAGACTTTACATGGTCATCCGGGTCTTTTTGAGTAATTTTTCTGTGACTATTGTAGGCTCTTAAAATATTAAAATTTGAGCAAGATATTTGAAAATTACGCTCCCATAGACTTAACATTATCATCCAGGTCTTTTTGAACGAGTCAAGTGGTCTCTTAATACTTAAAGAGTTTAAAATGAAGAAAATCATGCAGCGTTTCTTAATCGTGCTGAATTTCATAATCATGTTTCATTTTACTTTGTAATTTTGTATATATTTTATGACGTAGTTGAAAAATACTTATGTCTTCGTTTCGTTGAGCTATCTGTCTGTTTGTCTTCCTCTAACCTCATAAATAAACTCAGATTTCCATGGTATTGACATATGTTATTTAAAGTTTTCGAAAACCCTTAGAGATTCTGTGTATAAGTTACATTATTCAATGCGCGCGTGTCTCAATAAAAAATACTCTCAGAATTTAAAATGTAATGCGTAGTTCACAATGAAGCAATCACATCATAATTTAAATTTATTATATAAAGCTTTTTAATGTTATCGTCCATAGAAAATTTTTGACTTCCTAAAATATTAATAAATAAAAAAAAACTAAAATGGACGAATAAAAAATCGTAAAAGTATCAACCTAAAAGAGATGTTTCATTTCATTATATTTCCATCAAACAGAAAAAAAATAAACTGATTAAATCTTTTTTCCCCCATAGATTAAAACACGCTAAGTATTTATAAGAATAATTTACTCCTAGCAGCTGAAAAAAGATGTTTTTGCATTCAATAAAAACTGTAACTTACATTAAAATTATCAGAAGAGCTATAAAACTTATCGAATTAAGAATGTGTCAGACTTATTAAATGTCTCATCTTTAATATTTGAGAAATCAGCGCGAACAAAATATTTTCCATATTATATGCGATAAGAGATTAATTGAAAAATTCACATTTAAACATTTAATTAGAAGCTATTTAGTTTTCTCATTTCGAATTCTCGGTTTGATTTTATGTATTGTTTTTAAATATTTTTTTTTAAAAAATGGTCTTTTCATTTTTGACTTAGAAAATTTGCGGAAAGGAAGTTTTATAGATGGAAGTTCCAAAGATAAAAAATAATTTTTTTTGTAAACTAGTATTTCTAAATAGTTCAAAATTATACTAGGCCCTCAAAATGAGCCAATTTCGTGGAAATTTAAAATTCAATATGCTCCCTATAAAAAGATATAATTTAAAATTTACTTGCATAAATATTATTAGAAGATGTTTGAAATACAGTTAAAAATTTATTATTATTTCTCTCAATTTACTATATTGTTATTAGTATCTGGAAATGCTTTTGAAAACTTAGAAAACGATTTTTTATGACTAAAATTCAAAATGAAAATTAGCCAAAACATAAATTCTGACAGATTCAGTAATATAAAGTACCAGTAGCCTTTTCCCACTACGCTGGTCAGTTTCTCCAAAAAAATCTTGAATCAAACAAAATATATCTAGCTAAGAAAAAAATAAAATAAAATAAACACTTTCTTAACACCGAATCAAATTATTCATGACTGTTGTTTCATTTGCATAATCTGACATTGTCCTGTTTAAAGTCGAAGTTTGTGAGATAGTAGGCAAAACAGCTCTAAATTTACTGAAGTAATCTGTATTTAACTATTTTTTAAGTAGATTTGTTAGCTTGAATGAATCTGTCTTCCTTTTGCCTAAAATTATGGCTGAGATATGGTGAAATATGCTGTAAATTTCGACCACCTCTTGCATTCCCTAAGGGGGAAGGGATAATGCAACCAATAAAATATGCTCATTTTAAAACAATTAATTTCTCTGAAATTAACTTTGTGTATTTCAGGAAAATTTGTTTTAAAACTAATTGAAAAGTGTATAATTTTTTATTGTGTCAAATTTGGATATTGCAATTAAAAAAAAGTTTGGGTTCGTTTTAATATGTAGATGGCACCCTAAGCACATTTTACATACATCATTTAAAAGTAGACTTTCCAATCGTAAAAGTACTAGTAACTTTCTTCTGCTATAATTTGTTGCAAATTCAGTAGCAAGGCCGTAACTAAGGGGGTGCTAGGGGTGGCTAAACCCTACCCCCTAAAACATTTTTAACATCCCTGGAAAAATTCTAAGGTCTCTAAATAAACTTATGTTCCAAAAAGCCAAATGAAATTCTGTTCAAAAATCTAATTTAGTTTTGAGGTCCTTTCACAGTTTTGCAGAAATGCAAAATTGTAATTAAAATAATTGTTTCAACACTCGCTCATGTTACTTGTAATAACATTATGTTTAATTTTGCACTAGATGTACACTCGAATTTTTCATCATCCTATTGCTTTCTTAGCATAAAATGAAGTTATTGCAACAGTTTAATGAGAAACATGGTAATTATAGTGTGAATATGCACTAATTTATCTTTCTGTGTCACAGAGCGAGAGAGAGAAAGAAAATATGAACCCCCCTTACTTTTCACTGACATCCCCCTCCACCTGTTATTCACTTCTTGCTACGACCTTGGTCAGTAGAAGGTGTTCACTTTCTTTTTTTACACTATTCTACTTTGAACATATAAAATTAAACCAAAAAAGTTTTTAGCTATGTCTTTTGGATTTGTGTAAAACTAATCAACAAAGTTTTGAAATATAGGGTAACATCCCCAGTAATTGGCATGCATCAGTGATTGGTACATCCTACAAAAATGTCCTAAAATAAGATTTATATCCAGTCTTTTAAAAATGCAAGACCATATACCAGTTATATGCTCATTTACTTTAAAGATTATAACTTTGATTTATGCTACTAAATGACAATAGGGCCTAGGAAAGAGAAATAATTATGGCTTGTATCAAATTAGCCATTTTTGTTGCAAATGCTTCCTCTCTGGTTTAAGAAATGCATGCATTTCAATTTATTATTATCTGATTTACAGTATATTTTAATTTTTAATTGACAACAGTTTTGTTTAGTTGAAAAGGGTTACTTTAATTGGTAAAAGTCTAAGTGCCAATTACTGGTGATTACAGCAACTTTTTATAAATATGTTTTTATAAAAATACTTTTTGAAATATTTTTGCTTTTAGTGGGCAAAATAGATGCACAAATATGCACTCTTTGATTTAAAAATATTTGCAAGTAAATATTTTATTTCTTGGTAATGAAAATAGAAGTAAGTTAAAGACAAATCCTTAATGTGCCAATTACTGGGGATGTTACCCTACTATACTAGATGTCACTTTGCAATTTGTCTATTAATCATAGTCACCACATGTTGCAGACAATTTTTATGCAAATGATTTGCTCGTCAAAAAGTAAATTTTTTAACTTTATTATTATTATTTTCATTATGTGTCTTTATCAATAACTACCAGGTGTCCAAAAAATGACTAATGAATTTTAAAATTCATTAACTTCCAAACGGTGACAGATAATAAATAAATTCATGCAGGAGGGTTATGTATAATACCAGGAGTTTTTATGCTGTGATTACCAGCTTTAGTTTAAAATAGCAGCGAGTTTTAACTAGTTCTGGAATTTTAGCTGTGAACTTGATGAGGTAAATGTAGGTGCTGCCGCTTCCCAGTCTAAAAGGTTATGCATCTTTGATAAAATACTGAAAATTTGCCCTTTTTTTATCCATAGCATTATTTTAAAAATATTTGCTTTACCCCAATCATTTTTTATAAACAATTAAATTGATAAAATAGCACAACTATAAGTACAAATTCATTTTTAGTCTATTAAATTAACAAAAATATTATCGAAGCTAACGCGCCAAAACCAAATATCATCTTAAATAAATAAATATACATACACATTATATATCCTACTTATTTCCAACTGCATAGATACTTTTGTAAAATTTCTACTATTATTTATCTGAAAAAAAAAACCTGAAAGATTTAGAACAAAGATCTATTTGCGTTTAGAATAATATATTAGAGATCATTACATTATATCATCAGCTACTTACAGATTGTGAAAAAAAAATCTTAAAGCTTTATTATTAAAACGAAATGGCTAAAAAATACTAGTATAGAGAGTTTCGGAAAACTTATAGATACATTTACTTTCTATCAGTACACTATATTACAAATTCTATAAGGAAATATAGTCATCATCAGAACAAGTATACTTTGGCTTCTTTCCCAAATAGAATGTGTAAGGATAAGCTCATAAATATAGACAAATGCATGTACTCGTTTGGGATAACTATCTTTCTTTTATCCAGTTGCGCTTATATACCATGGAATATTATAGCATGAAATCTTTTTTATGTTTTATTTGTTAAATTTGATTCCTTGAAAGTATGACGTTTAACGTTTAGAAAGAAGATCGTTCTTTTGGCTTGGCTTGTTTATTGGTTCATTGTAATTTTACAGCGCAGGAAAAATAAATAACTTGAATTTATTACTTTCATATTCACTGAACAATTTATAGCGTCTATTTGTTTCTTTCTTTTTTTTTTTTTTTTTTTTTTTTTTTCATGAATTGAGGTAAAATATATAAAAAAAAGAAAATATGCAAATTAAAAAAAATAATTAATTATAAAATTAATTGGGTTAAAACAAATATTTTAGGCTAATGTACAGATAAAAAAGGCTATCTTTCAGTATCTTGTAAATGTTATACATAAACTTTTAGACCGGGAAGAGGCAGTACCAACAATCACCTTATCAAGTTCACAGCTGAAATTCCAGAATTAGTTAATACTCGGTTCGTATATAAATAAATAACACAATCAGTCTGCCAAGTCATACGTTTATGTTTTTAACAGAAATTTTATGGTTCCTATTTTATGAAAAATGATATAAGGCTATTTTTTTAGAACAATGGCATCAAGAGATAAACGGACTCACTGAATATCTATTGAAAAACGGTACTACTAAGTTATCCCGTCGACCAAAAAACTATCGCCAAACTATAAGATTAAATGCCAATAATGGATGATCGTGAATGTCACATTCAATGACATTAAATACGATTCACGTGTTTAAAATGTCATTAAGTGATTTTTATTTCGACTTTTTATTTATATTTTTATTAATATTCTACTAATTACTTGTTTTTTTCGTTATTTAAAATAAAAATTACGTCAATATGTACAATTTAACTATTCACTGTAAAAAATATCCGTTAATATACACAAACCTTTCCCTAAAATTTTAGGGAATAGTTTCATTTTTTCGAGAAAACAGTAGTATTTCCGTATTTCCCACTTTGCGGTTTCGAATTACGGAACTGCTCCGTTAATTTTTCCGAAAGTGTAAAACTTCCGTTTTTAAACAGCACAACATTGGTATTTTTAACCGATAAGTGTAGTGGTGCCATCTGTATGAGGAAAATAGAAAAAAACGTTATAGCAATATTTCCCTATTTTTCTGTTTTAATAATGAAAAGGAGCACATTTTTACAATATTAAAATAACAATAGTAATAATAAAATTTATTAATTCTTTTTAAGTTTGATACAGTTGTAAAATTATTCTTTTTTTCAGTAAGATTTTAAAATAATGTTTATTTATATCACAGTATAAAAAGTGCGTACGATATTTTAGTGGGAAAAAATATACTTTTAATTTTAATATATAATACTTTTTAATCTATTCAAATTAAGAAGTTCGCACATAAAATTTAAAATATATCGAAATATATTACCGAAATTATTATTATTTTGGCGATTACCTAAGTCATAATAATCAATAAATGTAATTAATTTTAATAACCCATAGTAACTTTTATTAAGTTATCTTTATTGAGTTTACAATAGATCGTCACACAAAATATTTATTAAAATATATGCTTTTTAAAAATGTGTGTTAGTATCCGTTTATAAAATAAATAAATGAATATGAATAATATTACAATAGAACTTTAAAACTCTTCCAAAATAGAAGGAAACAGAAATTTTTAATACTTTCATTCATGCATATCTTAAAGGCTAAACTTTTTTTTTTTATATAAAGCTAAAATTTAAAAAAAACTAAATATCAGAAATTATAGAAAGAAAATCTATAAAACATAATTTTGAACTGTACGTTATATATATATATATTATCGCTACAGAAATAAATCCGCGTTCAAAATCTTGTCTTTACTTTATGAAATGCATCTGAAATAACTAAAGATATTTGAAAAAGTGTTTTGTGTAATCATGGTGTAATGGTATTACACTGCAGGCTACGACCGAAGACGACCCGGGTTCGATCCCCATGGAAGGTAAGTCACAATTCTTCACTGTTATTTAAATTAAATGTATATAATGTGTGCCTGATGTTAACGTGTCTTTCTAAAGTAAAGAATAAAAATCACAAAGATGTTAGTTTGTCCTTGAAAAATTCTTTTAACTTTCAAATGAAAATTTTTGCATAAAAAAATATTAAAAAACGGAAATATTTTGTGAAAAAACGGAACTATTCCTGGAAATTTTTTTCCGTTAAAAAACGGAAGTAGTACTGGCGTCTAGATTACCAGTACTATTTCCGTTTTTTAACGGCAAAATTTTTTACAGTGTTGGTTTGGCGATTTGTATAATTTGGCGACGGTATAACAGAGTAGTACCGAAACAACATGTAAAAGCCGGAAATAAAAAATAAGGGAATTTAATTTTAGCTTTAAAATTGGCTTTTACATGTTGTTTCGGTACTACTCTGTTATACCGTCGCCAAATTATACAAATCGCCAAACCAATAGCTAAATTGTACATATTGACGTAATTTTTATTTTAAATAACGAAAAAAACAAGTAATTAGTAGAATATTAATAAAAATATAAATAAAAAGTCGAAATAAAAATCACTTAATGACATTTTAAATACGTGAATCGTATTTAATGTCATTGAATGTGACATTCACGATCATCCATTATTGGCATTTAATCTTATAGTTTGGCGATAATTCTTTGGTCGACGGGATAACCTAGTAGTACCATTTTTTCAATAGATATTCAGTGAGTCCATTTATCTCTTGATGCCATTGTCCTAAAAAAATAGCCTTATATCATTTTTCATAAAATAGGAACCATAAAATTTCTATTAAAAACATAAACGTATGACTTGGCAGACCGATTGTGTTATTTATTTATATACGAACCGAATATTAACTAATTCTGGAATTTCAGCTGTGAACTTGATAAGGTGATTGTTGGTACTGCCTTTTCGCGGTCTAAAAGTTTATGTATAACATTTACAAGATACTGAAAGATAGCCTTTTTTATCTGTACATTAACCTAAAAATATTTGTTTCAACCCTATTAATTTTACAATTAATTAAATTAATAAATATGCGTAATTGTTTGTACAAATTCAAATTTTAGTACGTTAAATTAGCAAAAAAGTTATCGAAGCTAACAAGCCAAATCCAAGTATTTTCTTAGATAAATAAATATACATACACATAATATGTCCTTACGTATTATCAACTGTTATAAATACTTTTTACACAGCTTTTATATAATATTATTTATGTGAAAAAACAAAAAAAAATTATAATAAATGACTACTTGCGTTTAGAATAATTGCCGAAACGTCAGTGAAGGCTTACTTTGGAGACACGAAATTTTTTTGTGTCTGTCTGTCTGTCTGTCAGTTTGTCAGTCTGTCTGTTCCGCGATAACTTCCGCAAAAAGCATCCGATTGGCTTGAAATTAAGTGGGTATGCTAGTGAGGCACTGGGATTAAGCTGTATAGTTTTTTGTAAGATTTGGTTCATTCCTTCGGAAAATATAGAATATTTTATTTTGCGCAATAATGCTTTTCTATGACAAATCCAATGATTTCCATTTTTTTTTTTCTTGAGAGAAAATGTCACATTATGATAAATGGATGCTGAAATTTACTGGTTAAATTATTCGTATTGTTTTGAAATTTTGTCTATTCATTTGTCAGATTTTTAAAATTATTACTGTAAATTTTGGAGATTTTTTATAAATGTATTCGAATAACATAAACTAATTTGTTTTAGAGACTTACTTATTTCAAATGTATTTATTTCATTTTCTTTATTTTCTCTTAATGGTTGGTAAGCAACCATTCATCCTAATCCTTATTTTTATAATGTTATAAATTTGAATGCGTGTAATTATTGAATGCGAAAATTTAAATGAAGTCAACGTCAAAACTGATGAATTAATGTCTTTGTATCTTTGTATATAACTATAACATAGCCCAGAAATGAACATAGGCTATGTTTTATTGATTTTATTCACATATTTTCCTTAATAATTCAAAATTTCCTTCTTTTTCATGCAGAATCAATAGCGGTCTTTTAGATAAAATTTAACCAATTTCCTTTATCGTTGCCAAAAAAAAATCAAAATCTGGAATAATTTGTCAACGGCAATAAGTTTCAATTGAGCAAGGTCCCATTCGAAAAATTAAACTAATAAAAAATAAATATGACGTCAGAATTAAAATAAAAATAAATATAGTACTTTGTTAAATATTAAACACGGAAATTCGTTTCGTTAATAATAATTTTTCTGACAAAAATGGGGGCATAATTAGAAGTAAAAGAAATAAAAAATAATTATATTTTTAAGAAATATTTCACCTGATAAAATTTGACGTCATAATTGAAATAAAACAGGTATTTTATAGTAGTCGTTAAAAATATAAGAAACATGGATAGCAATAACTCATGAATAATGACGTCATTGCCGAAACTTCAGTGAAGGCTCATTTTGGCGACACAAAATTTATTGTTTTCCGCCTGTCAGTCTGTTCTGTCTGTCTGGCCGCGATATCTGCACAAAACTTCTTTTTTTCGTAAACAAAATTGTAAAACCCTAGATTACTGAGTTTACACTTTCAAAAGTTCCTGATACATCAGATTTAGGGGTGGACAGGTATGTAGAAGTATGAGGATAATGAAAAATGCTTATTAAAACTGTTACTTATCCTTATAAATCAAAATGTACAAAGAAATACAAGATATACGATAACCATTAGCAAATTGATAGAAAGTTACGAATTTAAGTTTAATGAGACTACGGGGGGTTCAGGGGGGCTCCGCCACCCTGAAGAAATCTACTATGTTATAATAAAAAAAAATAATAGATCATGAAAAATTCAGAATATCCCAACAGAATTAAATCTTTAATTTAACGCTTTGTTGGCTGAAAACTTCTTATTCTTATTTTATTCTTATAAATAATTACGTAATTTGAAAATTTTAAATTACAGTTTCCAGGAAGTTGAATATTACCCAAAGTGTGTTTTAAAAAAGAAATGATGTGCAAAGCTGACGTTGAGGCTCTTGATCTGCAGATTTACTAGTATATAGACCATTACATTGTATCATCGGCTACATACAAATTGTAAACAACAACAAAAAGATCTTTACAGTTTTATTATTAAAACGAAAAGTTTAAAAAATAAGAATATAGAGATTTTCAGAAAACTTATAGATACATTTACTTTCTATAAGTACACTATATTACAAGCTCTTCAAGAATATACATATATATTGTCATCATCAAAACAAGTATAATGACTTCTTTGCAAAATAAATTTTGTAGGGATAAGCCCATAAATATAAACAAATGCATGTAATCGTTTAGAATAACTATCTTTCTTTTATCTGGTTTCATTGTATACCAAGAAATATTATAGGCCAGTCAAATTGTCAGAAAAAAGGGCCGATAGATGCAAAAATTCTGCTAGAAGATTTTATGTTTTCAAAATGATTATGGGGATGCTAGTAACAAGAATTAATGGTTTTCCAACAAAATATCTCGAGGCTAAACTTTGTGGAGCCAAAAAACTCCAAAATTTTCGGACTTTTTTCGGTTTTTTGCTTATAACTCAAAAATTATAAAATTTTTGCGTACCATACTCAATTACAAAAAGAAAGAGCATTAAATTCTCTACAAATTTCATATTAAAACTGTTTTCCTAAAGCCAATATTAAGCGCGCTACAGCTTTCTGAAAGTGACTCTTTTTTTCTAACTTTGTGGAAAATTTTCGAAAGCGAAAATTTGGCGCCATTTTTCATTATTTTATTTTCTTTAATGTAACTTATTTAAATTACAGGTATTTGCATAATAACAATCATGATGAATTACAACGGTAACATTGTAAAAAATTTATGAACATTATAACTTTTTTGTATTTAGAGCATTAATAAAGAACATTAATTTTAGCTATTTAACTGAATGTAAGTAAAAAATGTTTTCGGTATTTTGCCAGTAACTCATAAATTATAAACTTTTTGCGCAACATACTTAATTACAAAAAGAAAGAACATTAAATTCTCTTTAATTTTGTTATTAAAAACGTTTTTCTAAACCCATTACTGAGCACGCTATGGTTTTTTGAAAATGTCACTTTTTTTTTTAACTTTACAGAAAGTGTCCTATTTTTCGTCTCCCATCCCAAAAAAAACTTTTCATCACTAACAATGAAAATTAAATAGAACTATTGATTGATGAAAAATAAAAGTTTTAAGAAAGGCAGGCAGAAGATGCACAAATTCTAGAAACTATAAGAAAACAATTACAAAGGGAGGGCCGGGGATAAAAAAAGAGAATGCAGATGGAAGATTGTGGTCAGTGACGTTCCCGAGCCGCTTTCGTTCAGATGCAAGTGTTCTTTTTTAAATACATACTCTTCTAATATGCTGCTATTAAATTTATTGCATCTCTTCTCGTGTAGTAATGAAAAATGAGTGAGCTCTACCCAAAATTGTGTTTCATTTGCCAAACGGCTTCAAATAGTGATACTCGCGTGTCTGGTGTGCCAGAAAGGACTTGCCAAGTCCATTGAACATAGCGTTTAGCGTCAAAGTAATATTCATCAAAAGTAATATTCATCAGTTTTTTGAAAAGTAGCAAAAAAGTTAGAATACAGGATGACTGCCTAAAAACATATGCGAATGAGAGAATGATAGTAGCATACGTCCGTCGGGATGAAGATTCTACACAGACTATAATTTGTCCCTCAGATCAAGCACTTCTTTCAAGCTTTAAGATAAATGCTTCTTATGTGACGAAGGTAATCCCAGTGACTTCAACGAAAAACAATAGAAAAAGTCCTACACAAAGAGAAATTTGATTCACAAAGTAATGAAATTAAAAGCGAAAATTGCATTTTTGAAAGCTACTGAAAAACATGGGGATGTAGGGTCCCAAAAGTAATTGAGCGTATTCAGCACGAACTTGACTTGCTGATGCGAACCTGAATTTCAGATGCATGGTATTATAGTTTTTGTCGCGTAAAACTAGATCAATCTGTAACAAGTGGAGAGAAAAGAGGGAGTCGACCCGCATCATCCGTTGACGAAGCCAATGACAGAAACAAGAGCCGCTTTATTAAATTGCTTAAAACAAATTAAAATTTTCAAAACAAGAATTTCAAAATAACAGAATTCAAGATGAGCAGGCAAAGGAAGAAGCTGATGTCATGATAGTTACCTCAGGCATTTCAAGAGCTGAATCTTTTGAAAGTGTTTATTGTCGGAGAAGACATTGACCTTCTCATGATAATGACGAGCTTATGCTATCAGCACAAAAATCTGTTTTTCTAAAAGCCAGGAAGAAGTAACATCGAAATCAAGCAGTTTTCAACCATGTCGTTCAAATACAATTACAACAATGTTCTTTTCGCTCATGCAATCTGCGGATACGATACAACATCCACTCTTTTTATGCAAAGAAAGTCAAAGTTTTGTAACACCTAGAAAAAACATGATCAGCTTAGAGAAAAAGCCTGCGTATTCAATAAAATAGGTTCTACCCGTCAAGAAATCATCAAAGTTGGAAAAAAATTCCATATTGCACAATACAGTGGATGCATAGCTACCACACAGAATCTGAACACTTAAGGTTCCAGTTATTTTCTAAATCTGCCACAAAAAAGCAAAGTTCATTTTGCAAGACTACCACCAACACAAGAGGCTGCGCAGCATCATTTTCTCCGATGTTATCATCAGGTACAAGCTAGGTTAGATTACAACATCCCTCCTGAAGAATATGGGTGGGCTCACAGGTTCTCTTTCAGCCAGTTCAAATGTGCCAAGACCCGGCACTTGAATCCTTGCTCCATGTTGTGTCATGTAGCTGTAGAAAAGGGTGCAGCAAACCATGTTCTTTTCATAAATTATGACTCAAATGCTCTGCAATTTGTAAAAAAAAATGTAATGGGATCAACTACGAAAATATCGACGACATTATTTATCAAGAAGGATGGGATGTAAAAGTGTCACTGTAAGTATTTTTTACTTACATTCAGTTAAATACCTAATCTTAATGTTCTCCACTAAAGCTCTAAATACAAAAAAAGTTATAATGTTCTTAATTTTTTTTTACAATATTACCGTTGTAATTCATCATGATTATTATCATGCAAATACCTGTAATTTAAATAAGTTGCATTAAAAAGGATAAAATAATGAAAAGTTGTGACAAATTTTCATTTTTGAAATTTTTTCACTAAGTTAGAAAAAAAGAGTCACATTCAGAAAGCTGTAGCGCGCTTAATATGGGCTTTAGAAAGACAGTTTTTATATGAAATTGGTAGAGAATTTAATGCTCTTTCTTTTTGTAATTGAGTATGGTACGCAAAAATTTTATAATTTTTGAGTTATAGGCAAAAAACTGAAAAAAGTCCGAAAATTTTGTGGTTTTTTGGTTCCACAAAATTTAGCCT
Organism: Maratus speculifer; assembly: GCA_964019185.1. Lineage (NCBI taxonomy): Eukaryota > Metazoa > Arthropoda > Arachnida > Araneae > Salticidae > Maratus > Maratus speculifer. The sequence continues at coordinate 396,532,462 of OZ025294.1, read as the reverse complement.
CGAGATATTTTGTTGGAAAACCATTAATTCTTATTACTAGCACCCCCATAAACAGTTTAAAAACATAAAATCTTCTAGCAGAATTTTTGCATCTATTTATGACAATTTGACTGGCCTATTATGACTTGAAATCTTTTTTAATGTTTTATTTGTTAAATTTGATTCCTTAAAGGTATGACATTTAACGTTTAGAAAAAAGTTTGTTCTTTTCGCTTGGCTTGTTTATTTGTTTATTGTAATTTTACAGCGCTGTAAAATACGTAACTTGAATTTATTACTTTCATTTTCAACAAAAAATTTATGGCATCGTATTTTTTAAATGAAGTGAAGTAAAATATGAAGAATTAGAAAATCGACCTATAAGCAAAATCAATTGTTAAATAATCAATTAAAAAACTAAAAAAATTCAGAACAAAAATCTATTTGCGCTTAGAATAATACATAAGAGACTATTACATTATATAATTGGATACATACAAAAAAAAAAAAAAAAAAAAAAAAAAGAAAAAAAAGAAAAAAGGAAAAAAGGAAAAAAGTATTTATGTAACTTTATTATTGAAACTAATGTAGTGATTTTCAGAAAACTTATAGTTACATTTAACTTAGTGTCTTTATATTATATTACAAATTCTATAAGGAAGTATAATCATCATCAGAACGAGTATAACGGCTTCTTTGTCAAATAGAATGTTTAGCGATAAGCTCATAAATACAGACAAATGCATGTAATCGTTTATGATAACAATCTTCCTTTTATCCAGTCTCGTCACATATCATGGAATATTATTGCTTGATTTTTTTTTTTTTTTTTAAGTTTTATTTGTTAAATTTGATTCCTTGAAAGTATGACATTTGACATTTAGACAGAAGATCGTTCTTTTGGCTTCGCTTGTTTATTGGTTTATTGTAACCTCACAGCGCTTGAAAACAAATAACTTGAATATCACTTTAATCTTCTACAAGCAATTTATGGTATCGTAATTTTTAAATGGAATGAGATAAATATAAAGAATAAAAAAATTAGCCTATTGGCAAAATAAATTGTTAGGTAATCATAAAAAATAAGGAAATTTTATTTTATTTTCAAAATTGGCTTTTATATGTATTTTCAATAAATCTATCTTTAGAAAGTCCATTTATCCCTTGATGCCATTGTCCTTAAAAAATAACCTTACATCAATTTACATAAAACAAGTTGGAAATTGCACGTGAAGCGTAGCAAATTAGGTGCGTTCGTACGATAACGAAGTTTTAAAAATATTACTTTCATATATCAATCTCATAAAATTGTAAATAGTGAATTACAATTAAAACGCTCATCAAACAACGTTCTCCCTATACCATTATGTAATGGAATATTTTTGTGTGGCCTTGTAAATCAATAACAAATGATCTTTGCACCACAAATTATGTAAGATGTATATTATAATATGTACTTTATAGTTGCATATAAATTTTATTAAGTTCGCATGAGTGTAACACGATTAAAATGCATTTGAAACATTTTTCCCCATTGACCGTAATGTAATGGAATACTTTTGATTGTCCCTGTAATTGATCTATGCATCCTATTTTCATAAAATTTGAAATAACTCGAAAAAATTATGTAATAATTATGTATTTTAAATTTCAAACGTATAGAATATATTTGAAACTTTTTCCCCATTGACCATAATGTAATTGAATACTTTTGATTGCTCCTGTAATTGATCTATGCACACGATTATCAAAAAATTTTAAATAACTCGACAGAATTATGTAATAATTGCGTATTTTAAATTTCAAACGATTAAAATGCATTTGAAACTTTTTTTCCCCATTGACCGTAATGTAATGGAATACTTTTGATTGCCCCTGTAATTGATTTATGCATCAGAATTTCATAAAATTTTAAATGACTCGACAAAATTATGTAATAATTATGTATTTTAAATTTCAAACGATTCGGTTGGGTAGTTTTTGCGTTGTTATATGCGGACAGACAGACGGACAGACTGAACGACCACTATAGGTGCTACGTATTATATAATTACGAACGCACCTAAAAAGGACCATAAAATTTCTGTTAAAAACATAAGCATATGTCTAGGTAGACCAATTATGTTTTAATATGCGAACCGAGTTCTAACTAATTCTGGAATTTCAGATGCGAATTGATGAGGTGAATGTCGGAACTTCTGCCTCCCGGTCTAAAAGTTTATCAATTTTGACAAGATACTGAAAAATAGCTTTTTTTGTCTATACCATAACCCAAAAATATTTCATTCAAGCCAATTATTTTTATAAACAATTCAGTTAATAATTATGTGCAACTTTTTCAAAAAATTCATTTTTAGTACGTTAAATTAACAAAAAAAAAAAAAAAAAAAATTATCGAAGCTAGCACGCCTACCAAAATATCGTGTTAAATAAATATATACACATGCATATTATACATCGTATTTATTTTCAATTGTATAAATACTTTTGTAAAATTTCTAGTATTATTTGTGTGAAAAAAACTTAAAAATTTAGGACAAATGTCTTATTGCATATAAATTATTATTTTAGAGATCATATCATCGGCTACATAGAAATCGTGAAAAAATATTTTTACAGCTTAATTATTAAAACGAAATGTTTCAAAAATACGAATATAGAGATTTTCAGAAAACTTACAGATACGTTTACTTTCTGTCAGTACACTATATTACAAACCCTATCCTTTATTGTACAAATTCTTTAAAGATATACTTATTATATATTGTTATCATCAAAATAAGTATAATGACTGCTTTGTCAAATAGAATGTGATAAGCTCATAAATATAGACAAATGCATGTAATCGTTTAGGAGAACTATCTTCCTTTTATCCATTTGCGCTATATATCATGGAATAATATAGCACGAAATCTTTCTTTACGTTTTATTTGTTAAATTTGATTCATTGAATGTATGACGTTTAACATTTAGAAAGAAGATCATTTTTTCGCTTGGCTTGTTTATTGGTTTATTGTAATTTTACAGCGCTGGAAAACAAGTAACTTGAATTTATTACTTTCATCTTCAACAAACAATTTATGGTATCGTATTTTTCAAATGAAATGAGATAAAATATGAAGAATTAGAAAATAGCCCTATTAGCAAAATCAATTGTTAAATAATCATAAAAAACTAAAAAAATTAGAACAAATGCCTATTTGCGCTTAGAATCATACATAAGAGACCATTACATTATATCATCGGATACATATAAAAAAAAAGAAAAAGTATTTACGCAACTTTATTATTGTAACGAATGTAGTGATTTTCAGAAAACTTATATATACATTTATTTAGTGTCTTTATATTATATTACAAACTCTATAAGGAAATATAGTCATCATCAGAACAAGTATAATGACTTCTTTGTCAAATAGAATGTTTAGCAATAGTCTCATAAATATAAACAATTGCATGTAATCGTTTAGGATAACTATCTTTCTTTTATCCAGTTTCGCTATATACCATGGAATATATAGCATGAAATCTTTTTTTATGTTTTATTTGTTAAATTTGATCTTTTGAAAGTATGACATTTAACGTTTAGAAGGAAAATCGTTCTTTTCGATTGACTTGTTTATTGATTTATTGTAATTTTACAGCGCTGGAAAACAAGCAACTTGAATTTACTACTTCCATCTTTTACAAGCAATTTATGGTATCGTATTTTTTTTAATAAAATGAGACAAAATATAAAGAATAAGAAAATTGGACTATTGGCAAAACGAATTTTTAAATAATAATAAAAAAATAAGGAAATTTAATTTTTGCTTCAAAATTGGCTTTTACATGTATTTTCAATAGATCTATCTCCAGTAAGTCCATTTATCTCTTGATGCCATTGTCCTTAAAAATAACCTTACATCAATTATACAAAATAATAATAATAAATTTTCTGTTAAAAACATAAACATATGACTTGGTAGACCGATTGTGTTTTAATATGCGAACCGAGTTTTAACTAATTCAAGAATTTCAGCTGCGAAATTGATGAGATGATTGTTGGTACTATCAGCTCCCGGTCTAAAAAGGTTATGCAATTTTGACAAGATACTGAAAAATAGCCTTTATCATCTGTACCATAACCGAAAAATATTTTATCCAACCCAATTATTTTGATAAGCAATTAAATTATTAAGTATGCGCAACTTTTTGAGGAAATTCATTTTTTAGGATATTAAATTAACAACAACAAAAAAAAAATTATCGAAGTTAACTCGCCCACATAAGTATCTTGTTAAATAAATATAGATACATATACAGTAAAACCCCGATGAATCGTTCCCGCATCCATCGTTTTATTTCAACGGTCCCTGCACAAATTATACTTAAATAATGTTAACGAATCCCGCATACATCGTTCTTCAAAAAGTCGTTTTCCCGCATTTATCGTTGTAAAAATTTTCTCCTCACTGAAATGAAATTGAAAATCATTTGAATCCATACGATTTATAAACTGAAAATACGTCTTTTATCCTAAAAAGCACTGTTTGTGCTGATAATGGTGACAAAAATGCAAATGAAAAGTGGATGTATATAGCAGATGATACGTTTATGTATCCATTAATTAAATATTGCGACATTGGTGTCCTAAACATAATGTGTGATAATGCAAAAAATGAAAATAATGGCGAAGAAGCAGAGCCTCAATTGTCATATATGTCTAATGCAATTATGGTATTTGGAATTGTACGAACTTCTATATGTGCATATGAAATTATAGAAAATGACCAGAAAATTGCTGTATATTTTGAAAATTTATTTTTTGAATTAAATCAATAAACGAAAAACCAAATATAAAATTACTGATTTTTAAAAATAAATATTAATTTTCTGTAACTTCGATTTATTTATTTTAGAGTTTAGTAAGCAACAAATTAGTAGACTTTACATAAAACTTTTTAACTTAACTTTTTCTCAATTAAAAGAACAAATTTCTCCACTGGTTTATTGGGGTATTTACAAATACAATGTCAGTGTTTTTTGTCCTAAATTGGACAAACCAAACGTAAACTACAAAAAAAAAATTGGTTGCCTGTAAAGTCGGTATACGGGCGAAAGTTTTACGTGACAACGACTTTGAGTTGTAAAATAATTTTAATGTGAATATTCATTCGTATAGTAGGAAGAAGGATGAAATAATAGTAACAATTTAAAACATTTATTTATACAAAGAATTATATTTAAAACATTAATTTATACAAAGAATCTCGCACTGAATTTCATATTAACAAAATTTTATTTTTACCTTTACACATACATACGTATTTATATACAAATATACATACAATAACTTGCAATACATTTGCGTACAATGAAACAGCGTTTACTACAACTTAACTTGTTCCTATGTGAGTGATTTTGTTGAGGATAGGGCGATGATAGGAGAAATATGAAATGAAAGGAAGTGTTTCTGCTGTAATGTGCCTAGAAAATGTCAAGTCAATGATTGTTCCTTTTAACGTAGTAGACTTAGACATATCTGATACGCAATCAAGATTAAACGTATCTTTAATGAATTTGAGAAACTTGTCATCAGACTTCACGTTTTGGTTAAAGTCACCGCATACAGAGCCTGATTACTAACGGGGCACTCTCTCACCAGAAAAAATTTATAGAAATTTTCGTCTTCTTTAAACGCCCTTTTCATACAAGATTACTGTCATGAATAAGGAAAAATTCTTTTTTTCTTTTTCCTGGTGGGAGAGTGCCCCGTTAGTAATCAGGCCCTGACCGCATAGAAGAATCGGCATATTAGGATCAACTTGCAGGAACGGTGGCACGTACTGGCTGTTATGCACGTATGGAAGAAGTGCCTGGTGTAGCAATATTCCGATGTCTTGTACACTTGATCCTGGATGAATATAAACAGCACCGAGCACAAATTTGAAGGTAGTATCAGCGGTAAAGCAAGTAACTTCAGCCAAGCACAAGTCACCGCAGGTTTTGATAACTCGAGCAGTGTCTGTGACCGCAACATCGATCACTTTTCCTGTTGATATTGATGATAACCTACGATAGATCGCTACTCCACCTGCTGCGTTGGTGTCTGAGTTTGTTCGATTATTCTTCCTTGATATGCACTCATAATTCTTGATTGGATGTGGTTCACAAGTGTCGCGCATCCACGTTTCGGTCAGTACTAAATAGTCAGATCTTGGAATCACTGTATCTGTTTCAATGTCTGTGGCATGAGCACTCAAACTTTGACAATTGATGTTCGTCACGATAGTTTGTCCAGCACTGGTAGCATCGTCACAGAATTTGACTGCCTTTTTAGTGGTGGTTTGCAAAGTGTGTCCTTGGAGTCGAATATATTCAGTGCGAATATATTCAGTCGAATATATTCAGTGCGTTAACTTTTTCCGGTCACTTGTGGGACCATTTTCTGAACGTGAATGTGAATTCGCTGCAAGGAAGGGGCGGTGATATTAACAAAATTTTATTTTTACCTTTACACATACATACGTATTTATATACAAATATACATACAATAACTTGCAATACACTGTGTTTGTTAAACACATTTTACTTCATGTTTATTGATGTCAAATGTTGAATTTTGTAAACAGCATATTAAAGAATTTTTCAATGAGCAGAATATAACTAAAGTAAAATGGCTTTCACTAATTACATATCATTAGTTTTCCATAATATACCACCGAATTACGAAATAAACTACACTTATTTTCTTTGTACTTTATACTAATAACTAATACATAACGTATTTCGTCTTAGTTTGATACTATCTAAAATTCCTATTAAGCACCGCCCCTTCCTTGCAGCGAATTCACATTCACGTTCAGAAAATTGTCCCACAAGTGACCGGAAAAAGTTAAGAGAAAAGTGAGCGCGTATCGTGAGCGGAGCGTAACGTAACGTAACGCAGTTTCTTGAAGTGTCTCCCGGCAAACCAATTTACAAGACGTTGTCACGTCAAAAAGAGTCGCAGAACACATAGGTTATGTTAAGAGAAAGGAGTTGAAAAATTCCTTTTTTGCTTCTTATTGCTGAAAGGAGGGTCATAATTTCAATTTTACCTCATCCATGATTATCCAAAAATGCATTAATCCGCTTGATTTGGACTTTTTTGAAGCACTCCATATCAATAAAGTAAAAAGCTCCTTGGTTAATTATTTCTCTAGCGTACCATACATCTCAACTTTCTAGTTGTATTTGTTATGTCAAGAAACTTCATTTATGGTTTAGTTCTATTGTTTACTGAGACTTGATGGTATTTTGGTTCTGTGTTTGCTATAATTTGGGTTTCTGACTTGTTAACATAGGGGGGGGGGGGATTTTTTGATTTGAAACATTTTATCACTGAGGAAGCGAGTCCCAGTTACTCGCGAAACGTATACGTATGTTTATGTGTTTTTAATTATTGTGTGTTCAAACGTTGGTTTTAATGATTCTATCTCCAGCAAGTCCATTGTCCTTAAAAAATAATCTTACATCAATTTACATAAAACAAGAACCATAAAATTTCTGTTAAAAACATGACCATATGACTTGGTAGACCGATTGTGTTTTAATATGCGAACCGAGTTTTAACTAATTCTGGAATTTCAGCTGCGAAATTGATGAGATGATTGTTGGTGCTGCCATCTTCCTGTCTAAAAGGTTATGCAAATTTGCCAAGGTACTAAAAAATAGCCTTTTTTATCTATAGCATAACCCAAAAACATTTAATTTAATCCAATTATTTTTGTAACTCTTAAATTAATAAATATGCCCAATTATTTACACGAATTAATTTTTTAGCACGTTAAATTAACAAATATATATATATATATATGTATGTATCGAAGCACAAGTGTCCTGTTAAATAAATATATCGATGTATATATTAGATATCCTACTTATTATCAACTGCATAAATACTTTTGTAAAATTTTTAACATTACTTATGTGATAAAACCGAAAAAAATTGAAAAAATGTCTACTTGCGTTTAGAATAATATATTAGAGACCATTACATTATATCATCAAATACATACAAAAAAAAAGGTTAAAAAGTATTTATGCAGCTTTATTATTAAAACCAATAAACAATTTTCAAAAAACTTATAAAAGCATTTACTTTACGTCTGTATATTATATTACAAGCTCTATAAGGAAATATGCTTATCATCAAAATATGTATAATGGATTCTTTGTCAAATATAATGTCTAGTGATAAGCTCTTAAATATAGACAAATCGTTTAGGATAACTATTTTTCTTTTATTTTGCCTCGCCATATACCATGGAATATTATAGAATGAAATCTTTTTTTTAATGTTTTATTTGTTAAATTTGATTCCTTGAAAGTATCACATTTCGCATTTAGAAAGAAGATAATTTTTTTCGCTTGGCTTGTTTATTGGTTTATTGTAATTTTACAGGGCCAGAAAATAAGTAACTTGAATTCATTACTTACATCTTCAATAAACAATTTATAGCATCGTATTTTTTAAATGAAGTGATATAAAATATGAAGAATTAGAAAATTGGCCTATTATCAAAATCAATTCTTAAATAATCTTTAAAAAAAAACAAAAAATTTTAGAACAAATTTCTATTTGCGCTTAGAATGATACATAAGAGACCATTACATTATACCATCAGTTACATACAATAAAAAAAAGAAAAAAGCATTTATGCAACTTTCTTATTGAAACGAATGCAGTGATTTTCAGAAAACTTATTAGTTAACGTTAATGACTTCTTTGTTTCATTTGTCAAATTTGATTCCTTGAAAGTATGACGTTAAACATTTAGAAAGAAAATCATTCTTTTCGCGTAATGGCTTGTTTATTGAATTATTGTAATTTTACAGTGCTGGAAAACAAGTAACTTGAATTTATTACTTTCATCTTCAACAAAAAATTTATGGTATCGTATGTTTTAAATGAAATGAAGTAAAATATGAAGAATTAGAAAATTGGCCTATTAGCAAAATCAATTGTTAAATAATCATAAAAAATAAGGAAATATAATTTTAGCTTCCAAATTTTTCCAAATTTCTAGTATTATTTAGGTGAAAAAACCGAAAAATTTAGAGTAAATGTCTACTTGCATTCAGAATAATATGTTACAGACCATTACATTATATCATCGGATACATAAAATATATATATGAAAAAGTATTTACAAACTTTATAATTGAAACTGTATTGAATTGAATTGAATACTTTTTAATTGAATTGTAATCGATTTTCAGAAAACTTACATATACATTTACTTTGCGGTTGTATATTATATTGCGAATTCTGTAATGAAATACAGTCATCATTAAAACATGTACAATGATTTCTTTGTCTAACAGAATATGTAGGGATAAGCTCATAAATATAGACAAATGCATGTAATTGTTTAGTGTATCTATATTTCTTTTATACAGTCTCGTCACATAAAAACATGGAATATTATTGCTTTAAATTTTTTTTAAAGTTTAATTCCTTGAAAGTATGACGTTTAACATTTAGAAAGAAGCTCATTTTTTGTCGCCTTGTTTGTTTATTTGTACTTTTACAGTGCTGGTAAATAACTAAGTTGAATTTATTACTTTCATCTTCAATAAACAATTTGTAGAATCTATTTTTTAAATGAAGTGAGATACAGGGGCGTTCCGACCCAGTGTGCAAAGTGTGCGGCACACACAGGCGCCGAAGCAGTAACACACAAGCGCCAAAACATTTCAGTTGAGAAGGGAATATTAAAAAAATATATATATCCTTTATTTTTTCATACTAAAATATATTATATTTTCTTGGCATCTTGATTATCTTTTGTAGATTTACTTTATACAAATACTTTATAAATATTCATTTCTTTCTTTAAAATTTTATTTTATTCTGATTATGAATCCTCTAATAGATCATTTAGACAAGACCTATCCAACCTTTATAAACAGAGGCGCACCTCATATAGTTATAAATAATAAAAGGCGCCGTAATTCACATAGCTGAAAATATGCAACACTATTATCTCACTGCGGTGGAAAAGCATAATATACAGTTTTAATACCACAGGAGCTAAATTTCACTTGTTTTATTATTATTATTTATAAGAAACAATTGTCACTTTACTTCAGAATTTATCATAAATAAGAAGAAAATTACTATTCGGAAATACTGGTAAAAGTTAACGTCTTATAAGATGCGCGTATATCTCACGCTGATAGCTATAAGTCCCCTAGGATTCAGAAACTATTTAAAAATAATTTGCAGCAATAATTTATTTCAGAATACATTTAAAATTAGATTTTCAGAGGGCAATTTATCTTCAAAAGTTTTGTAGATGAAGAAGCTACAGAAACCTTAATCACTGAATAACAATTTAATAGCATTAAATAATTAAAATTTATTTAAGGTCATCGATAACTGTTGCATGAAAACTACTCAAATATTTTTTATTTTTAAAAATGTATCCCTTAAAATGGATTTTTAATCTTAAAAATAGCTAGTAAGAGGATACATTCGAATGGGTGCCAAGAAAACCTTCTAAGGGCGCAATCTTGGCATCCGCGGGGGACGAAGAATCCTGAATAGAGAAACAATGTAAAACCAGAACTTGGGGGCCGTAGCTAAAGGGATCTATGGGCGGCTCAGCTTCCCCTAAAACATTTTGAGCCTCCCTAGAAAAGAGTCCAAAGTCACTAAATTCATTTATATTCCAAAAATTCAAATGAAATTCTGTTTTAAAATCTAATTTAGTTTTGAGGACCTTTCACAGCTTTTGCAAAAATATTAAATTGTAACTAAAATAAGTGTTTCAACACTTACTCATCCTATTTACACGTATGAAGCTAACAAATTGTTTAAGATTTCACTCGCTTTACACTCGAATTTTTCATCATCCTATTCTTTTCTTAGCTTAAAATGGAACTATTACAATAGTTTAATGAGAAACATAGTAACTACAGTATGAACACGTACTAATTTATTTTTCTGTGCCACAGAGAGAAAGAGAGAAAATATGAGCCCCCCCCACCCCCTTTTCCCATTATTCACTTCTAGCTACGGCACTAGCTGTGCATATATAACGTTATCACTTAGGGGGAAGGTGGTAATCTGACATATGATATCGGAAGATATCTCTAGTGAGGGGTGGGGAGTCTTGGTATATTTATAATTTTTGAATGATCCAACCAAAATTTTCTCTTTCTGATTCCATTTTTTTATCATTTTTTTTTTCCTTTTACTTATAATTTGTTCGTTACATCAAAATTGTCTGCAATATATATATATATATATATATATATATATATTTGTTAACAATTTTTATGAAAATACTCATTAATGAAAATTAAAATAATTAAATGACTATAAAATTATTTATTTTCAAAATATTGAATATCTTTTATTGACGTTTGGTATTCCTATTCTTCTGTCTTATGTGTATGCATATATATAATCTGCGTTTAAGGGTGTTCTCAACTGCTCCGCTCAACTAGCGCAAAACAATTTGACACATTTAGAAATTCAATTTTTATCGGAAAGATGTAAAATTAGCATGCCTGACTATGGAGGCGATTTCGAACCGAACTTAATTTTCCATTTTATGATAGTTAAATTACCTATCAAGTTCTAACCTATTTCGATCACGTGACCACCCGTTTTTCTCCTGTTTTTCGACCGGTTTTTCCGCTTTCGTCGGGAAATATGCTCAAAAACGTCAAATTTGAAGGCTTGTTATGAAAAATCTATTGTGTTTTTAAAAAAAACAGAAAATTGAGTGCAATTAGGCAGTTTCTGAATAACAACACCTGCTATTTTCATGCATTTCCGAAAAAAATAAATTATGGGATGTGTCACAAAGTGGCCCTTTTTGATTTAAGAACACCCTTAAATGAAAATCCATCCAATCGAAGCTCGAGTTGATTTCCCACTGCCTTCAGTAGAGTATACCGGCGGTGCTAATCATATTCCGGTCTGATTTTTCAAGTAAACCGTCAATTTGTATTTATTTTCTGACATTTGGGTATAAAACTTTCAATTTTTACAAAAAAAAAAAAAAAAAAAAAAAAAAAAGATAAAATAAATAATGGAAATGTACACAACCCCTCATACATATTTTTTTATTTATTAACGCGAAATGATATTCAAATTACATATTTCTTAATTGGGAAATGATATCTTGAGATAATTTAAGCATCTTGGAAACAGAAATTTATTTATTTAATAAAATAGAGTACGAACTGTAAAATAAAACAAAACATATTTTATTAAATAAATTTTCTGGTTCAAAAAACTCCAAAATAATGGCAACTATACATTTATAAATATTTATAGTTTTTTTTATTATTATTTTGGGTGGGGGGTAAAGTTTTATTTTTACAGGCCATTGGATGGGGGGGGGGAGGGTTTAGGCGCCAAATGCAGTTCTGCACACAGGCGCCGATTACTGCTGGCACGCCCCTGGTGAGATAAAATATAAAAAATAAGAAGATTGGCCTATTAGCAAAATCAATTTTTAAATGATCATGAAAAATAAGGAAATTTAATTTTAGCTTCCAAGTTTTTTCAAGTTTCTAGTATTATTTAGGGGGAAATACTGAAAATTTGAATAAATGTCTACTTGCATTCAGAATAATATATTAAAGTAATATCGTCGGATACATAACATATACATGAAAAAGTATTTACACAACTTTATAATTGAAACGAATGAAGTGATTTTCAGAAAACTTATTGATACATTTATTTAGTGTATTTATATTACATTCAAACTCTATAAGGAAACATAATCATCATCAGAACAAGTATAATGGCTTCTTTGTTAAATGTAATGTGTAGTGATAAGCTCATAAATATAAAGAAATGCATGTAATCATTTAGAATAACTATCTTTCTTTTATCCAGTTTTGCCATATACCATAGAATATTATAGCACGAAATCTTTTTTTATGTTTTATTTGTTAAATTTGATTCCTTGAAAGTATGACATTTAACATTTCGAAAGAAAATCGTTCTTTTCGCTTGGATTTTTTATTGGTTTATTGTAATTTTACAGCGCTGGAAAATGAGTAATTTGAACTTATTACTTTCATCTTCAACAAACAATTTATGGTATCGTATTTTTCAAATGAAGTGAGATAAAATATGAAGAATTGGAAAATTGGCTTTTTAGCAAAATCAATTGTTAAATAATCATAAAAAACTAAAAAATTTGGAACAAATGTCTATTTGCACTTAGAATAATACATAAGGGACCATTACATTATATCATCGGATACATATAAAAAAAAAAAAAGGAAAAAAGTATTTATGCAACTTTATTATTGAAATGAATGTAGTGATTTTCAGAAAACTTATAGATACATTTACTTAGTATCTTTATATTATATTACAAACTCTATAAGGAAACGTAGTCATCATCAGAACAAGTATAACGGCTTCTTTGTCAAATAGAATGTTTAGCGATAAGCTCATAAATACAGACAAATGCATGTAATCTTTTTGAATAGATATCTTTCTTTTATTCAGTTTCGCTATATACCATGAAATATTATAGCCTGAAATCATTTTTTTTATGTTTTATTTGTTAAATTTGATTCCTTGAAGTAATGACGTTTAACATTTAAAAAGAAGATCTTTTTTTTTTTTTTTTTTTTTTTTTCGCTTGGCTTGTTTATTTGTTTATTGTAATTTTACAGCGCTGAAAAATAAGTAATTTGAATTTATTACTTTAATCTTGAAAATAGAATTTGAATTTATTACTTTAATCTTTAATTTGAATTTATTACTTTAATCTTGAAAATAGAATTTATGGAATCTATGTTTTAAATGAAATAAGATAAAATGTAAAAAATAAGAAAATTGGCCAATTGGCAAAATCAGTTGTTAAGTAATCATAAAAAATAAAGAATCTTAACTGTAGCTTCAAAATTGGCTTTTAAGGGTATTTTCAATAGATCTTCAGTAAATCCATTTATTTCTTGATATCATTGTTCTAAAAAACAGGAAAGAAAAAAAATCATGCATCAAGCACAGATTATGAAACACTTTCCAACACATTCAGAATAATGTATAACAAAACTGCATCGTTTAATAAGTTAAGTTATTGATACTAATTCAACAATATGGAAAGAAATTTTCTATTGCACAGGAAGTAATTTGTAATAAATCTAAGCAAAGTACATCAGTTTTATAATACGTGAGTAGTTTAACATAATTAAAATATACCACAAATAATATCCCCCCTATACCATTATGGAACGGAATTCGTTTGTGTGGCCCTGTAAATGAATAATGAATATTTTTTAAGAGGCGTATTCTACAAAATGCATATCTTAGCGCCCTTCATAAATGCATATCAATTTCACTATTCTCCGACGGATATAATATCATTAAAAAGCATTTGAAGCCATTTTATCCCATCGGCCGTAATGTTATGATTACTTTTGACTGTCCCTATATTTGAAATATGTATCCGATTTCATTAAAATTTGACTCAACAAAATTCTGGAACAAATATATTTTTTAATTTTTAAACGATTCGGTTTGGTAATTTTTGTGCTGTTATATGCGGACAGACTCATTTACAGACTGATGGATCAGACCACGACTATAGGCTGTATACGTATTTATATCATTACAAACGCACTTAAAAAGCAGTTAAATTTAAAAGAGCATGCCTAAATTGAAAGCACATTTCCAGCAGTTATTAATCAAAGTCAGTATTGTGACCCATTTCTTTTGTCTATCCTTGTAAATGGATTAAAAATACAGTGAGTGTCCTGTTCTAACGCAATCGTAGCGAAATTCAGTGATTTGCATCAGTTTCAATGCATTTGCATTAGTATCATGTCATTAAAATACTTTGCAAGCGTTTTTTTTCCCCTACACTACAACATAATGGAATAATTTTGGGTGTCCCTATAAATGAACTGTTAATCCCAAATACTTCATATAAAATACCAAACATGCCTAGGGGACCCTAAATAAGGCTTAGCAATTGCATGAAAATCCGAGTATACTTAGAGGGGCAGAATAACCGAATGCATACACAATATTCAACTTTGTTGGAAGGTGTTAAAAATCAGCAACAATAATCTTGTATCAATTTTCATATAAAAAAACCCATAAAATTTCTGTCGAAAACATAAACATATAACATTTAAAAAACTCTATGAAAGCAAACGCTTAAGCTCCTACACGAGGAGAAAAACTAATGCTTATGTTAAACTTACCCAAATCTTTACAGATTTCTCGCTAGAATTTTAATATTTTCAAATGATGTTTTTGGCACGGCATACCTGATGTTGATATTTTTTGCTGTGCGTTTGTACTTTTTAGAATTTATGTCAGTTTTACGTAGCTTTCATTACAAAGACTAAAAAAGTTGCATATTGCAGCCATCCGGAGGAAAGCACTTCCGGAAAATTTTGGTATATTTTCCCCGATCATGATCCCCAGATGCCAAAACCACCCTTCTGTCCAAATGTTACATATATATATATATATATTTGATATGTATATACAATATATATTTACAATAATTGATCATTTAACAGAATAAGATTTCACCTTTTTTTCAATTTTTGTACATTTTATATATTTTTTTTATTTTTTTTATTTTTCTTAAAGAAAGTTAGTTTCGTAAATTGATTTCAGAATTACTTGGCGTAAAATTGTGAAAAAATAATTTCTCTTTTTACAAACACTTTTATGATTTTTAAATAGTTAAAAAGCAAAACACTTGTTTGACGTCTATCTTGACCACAGATATGATTATGAGAAATTACCATTTTAAATGTACGAAGAGCGGATACAACATAATAATGCTTTTAACTTCATGTAACGCATAACTATTTGCAATATTTTAATGTTTCACTTAATTTTTTTACCAGTTTTTATATACTTTTTTATATTTCTGTAATGTTCGTTGCATGCCTAGAGCGGATATTGCACGCAAACGATATTTTGCGGAAAAAAAACATCCTGACAGAAACCGGAACCTCCTCCACAACTACCATTATCAGTCGCTTTCACAAAAATAGTAAAAGCCATTTTCGAAAATCCAAAAATATAAAAAAAATATTTAAATGTACAAAAATAACTCGTTTAATCGTATAAGATAAGCATCCAACAAGAATTCTAGAAATTCTAGAAAGCCATAAAATTATTGCACTAGAAAACTAAATGATAAGAGAGATAAAAACCGTAATCAATTTCAATTTATTTCTTCTATAATATCTTGGCTTAAATTATTTCAGAATGACGTAATTTGATTTTTTCCCCCGAGATATCAGTTAAATAGTCATTACTCAATCAACTCTTTTTAACTTTACCGATACAAATCTAGTGTGAAATAAAAATAATGACAATAATAAGATATAATTTTTTTCTGAATTTAGAATAAATGAAAAGCTATAAAATGCTTTTTTTGCAATCTCTTTATCTTTTATAACTTGCTTTTTAAGGGTCTTAAAGTTCCAATTTATCTAACCGATGAAAACTATAATTTTATTTCAAATTGTTGAAATGTGATAAAAGGAAAAAAAATCGAAATATATTTTAAGTTTGTACTGTAATTCTAAATACATTTATAAAAAATAATTACCAGAGAAATATGGTGTTTAGAGAACAATAAGTATTAAGGCGCAACACTAGTCACAGAAAAAGACCCGGATGATAATGTAAAGTCAATGGGAGCGTCCTTTTCAAATATCTCGCTCAAATTTTAATATATATATATATATATATATATATATATATATATATATATATATATATATATATATATATATATATATATTTTGCATAGAATAGCTGAGGACGACCCACAATCAGCCTAGTTTTTACTTTTTCAATTTTGGTTTCAGATTTTTTTTAAAACTACTTTAAATTTCAAAACCGGTTCTGAAATTGAAACTATCATAATATAAAAAATATATAAGCAAAATTGAAAAAGGAAAAACTAGGCCGAAAAAGCGAGTAAAAATATTAAAATTTGAGTGAGATATTTGAAAAGAACGCTCCCATAGACTTTATATTATCATCCGAGCCTTTTTCAGTGATTAGTGTGGGGTCTTAACCAGTTCATTGAGTACTTCTCTTGAACAAACTTTTGCTACATTTTCTAAATAAGCACAAAAAGACTTTTTACAATTATTCGACAGCATAGCTTTGCATTTTGACAAATAAATAAATAAATAAATAAAACAAAAAAAGGGATGCTTTTATTTTGAGCTGAGCATTCCTACTGTTGTTGAAATGGTTGCTTTTACAAAATTTACAAAAATTTACAAAATGCATTGCAATTCAAAACCAAAATTTAAACGCATATTGAAATATTTTTAATATACATAGTAATGCTCTATTAAATGTGTTCTCAACTGTTCCGCTCAACAAGTGCAAAACGTTTTGACACATGTACTAATTCATTTTTTAACAGAAGCATGTGAAATTGGAATGCCTGTCTATGGAAGCGATTTCGAATTTTTTCTTATTTTTACATTTTATGATAATTAAATTACCTATTGAGTTATAAAATATTTCAATGACGTGATCACCCGTTTTCTCCTGTTTTTCGACCGGTTTTTCTGCTTTCGTCGGGAGATGTGCTCAAAAGTGTTAACTTTGAAGGCTTGTTATGAAAAATCTTATTAAGTTAAAAAAAAAAAAAAAAAAAAAAAAAAAAAAAAAAAAGAGTGCAATTATCCAGTTTCTGAATAACAACCCCTGCTATTTTCATGCATTTCCGAATAAAAATAAATTAAAGCATGTGTCAACAAAGTTGCCTTTTTTGATTTAAGAACATCCTTAATGAAATGCTGATGAACCCATTTCGACAAATTATATAAAACGCCAAACTACTCAAGTAGTACCGATTTGCGTAAAAGAAACATCCTTATAACTCCAAAAATAATAATCATATTAACTAACAGTTTACTGAGTCGGACTAAACCTCTCATTTCCAATTAAAATATATTTTTGAATTGAAATTTGAATGAAATGTAGGGTCATGAGAAATCGAAGAATGTGAAAACAAGATTACAAATATCTCGGTAACTAATTATCCGATCAACTTCGTTCTTTATGCAAAATTTGTGTTAGTTTATTGCCTCTTACGCCCACTCCTTAAAATAAAAAAATTCGAAAAATTTTATGTACTTTTCATGAGAGCGAATTTTTCGAGAGTCCGAAAAAAATAGTTCCGTATAATCGATGTTACTGATATTAAGTAGGCTTCGTCCCATTTTTACATACTAAGTAAATACGAAATTTCAAGTCTCTATCTCCATCTGTTCGGGAGATAGAGAGTTTACAGACACACAGACCCCTAGACAGACAAACAGAAAGACAGACGGGCAGCATTTTTTTTTTTTTCAAATAAAATGGCAAATATGTTTTTCCGGCAAAATATAGCAAAATAATTTCCGGCAATGTGTTTTTCGGAATCTCCAGTATCTGAAACGTGTAAATCCGTCAAAATTTTTTTTTCGATTTTCAAGACGACTGCAAGATAACCCGATACTATGTGTGATTGGTAAGTAAAAAGGAGTAAAAGATAATAAAAAATAGATTTCGCATAAAGAAGGAAGTCGATCGGATAATTAGTTGCCGAGATATTTGTAATCCTATTTTCCACTCTTTTTCAGTTTTCATGACAATGTATTTCAGTCAAATTTCAATTCAAAGATATATTTTAATTGGAAATGAGGCGTTTAATCCGATGCAGTAAACTGTTAGTTAATATGATTGTCATCTTTTAAGTTATAAGGGTGTTTTTTTCCGCATTTCCGCACTATCTGATTATCCCGTCGGCTAAAAAAATGTTGCCAAGTGACAATGTATCACCAAAGCTGGCGACAAAAATTACTTGCTAAAAATGATGCCAACCTGGCCCTAATTCCGGTATTTCGCCAAAATTTCCACAAACTTCCATTGTAATCCAATAGGGTTCCGTTTTGTTAAAAATACTTGATACTACTTTGTTATCCCGTTGACCAAAAAACCATCGCCAAATTGTAAGATTAAATGCTAATAACAGATGATCGTGAACGTCACATTCAATGACATTAAATACGACACACGTGTTTAAAACGTCATTAAGTGATTTTTATTTCGACTTTAAATTTGTGTTTTTATTAATATTGTACTAATTATTTGTTTTTTCTTTATTTAAAATAAAAATTATGTCCAAATGAATAATTTGGCTATTAGTTTGGCGATTTGTATAATTTGGTGAAATTGGTTGACGGGATAACCAAGTAGTACCAAATATTTATACAAGTTTAAATTTTATTTTGAAATTGCAATGAATTTCATAAATAGTTTACACATGTTTTATTTTCATATTTTATATTATCCGTATCCATGATGGGTAAGTATTACGATGACCCCCAACGACTAGTTTCCTTGTGCGATAAAATATTTTGAATTAAGGAAATTGATAAATCGTTTGATTTTGCACACCACATACTATTTTGTGATAATTTTATATTCCATTTCAACTTTTAAAAGGTCTTATATATTTATGTTTTGTGCAACATTTTTCACAAGAGCGGTTACTGCATAAAAGCGATTTTTCTCGCATATGACAACATGATAGGGCGTTTTTTACATTCAAAACCTTTATTCTAATTGTAATTTTCATCAAATTCGTTTAGTCGTTCTAGTAAAGTATCAGTAAAGAAGAAAATAATTTTATTAATAAATATGTGTGTAACAATTGAATGCTGACACCATTTAATTTATTAACACCATATATTAACTTTTATTGAAAGTTAACTGTTAACAGGAAGTTATTTACACAACTGAATATTGACATTTTAAAGCGTCTTAGATTTCCATTTCACAATTACAGCTTTATCATTTCTACATCAAAGTTACTCTACGTGTTCCAAGCCATCTTACATCGTGTATTTCATTTTCATTTGCATTTATTTGCTTTGAGGTAGGCGCTACAGCTATTCGCCGGCATAACCTCCAATGATCACAAGAAACCATATAGAACACTTTATTACAGAATATCCAGTACATACATTTTCACAGGGACAACACAGACACCCATACCGTTAGCTGGACTCGAACCAGGGACCAGCGGTGTGGGAGCAGCCTCCGCTACCATACACGCCACTGGGTCGGCTCTTACATCGTACTCTTAATTCTTTACTGTTCCTTTTTTCACTTCAGTTCAGCCGCACTTCTTTTCAACATCTCTCGCATTCAGCTGCGCTGTAAAGTGTTTTTCAAAGGAGAATGATGATTGCAAGAACAAAATACTACCTCTGAATATAAAGTTCGGTGAATAGTCCTGTAGCATTAATGTAGATGCAATTTTAACGAAAGTTACCATACCATTCTTCAAAATAGTCATCTCCTATAACTATGCACCGCTGAGATCTAATATACATGTCCTGGGAAATTCGCAAGAAGTCTTCTTTTGGGATGAAGTTCAAAAGCTTTGTCACGTATCGTTGGATGTCAGCAATATGGTCAATCTTTCAAAGAGAGTTTGAGTCGTGAAAATAGGAAGAAGTCTGAAGGATTGAGATCTGGCGAGTTAGGTAGGTGTTCAGTTTGCACCATCCCTCATGAATTTCTTTCGATGTCTTGCAAAGCTTAAAACCAAACTTTAAACTGATTTTTTATTCGTTCATTTTCCTGTTCTCAGTTAAGAACCAACGCACTGAACAAGCATTTAGTAAAGCACGTCTTATACAGAACATCAACGACGCACAACTGAACAACGGTGGGGCACGATGGTCTACACTTGCCTTTAGGCAGGTGTAGCGTTTTGTTTCTCCAGTGTTGCTAGATCGGTCGTTCTGAATTCATTCACCGAACTTTGTTGTCAGAGGTAGTAAATATGACCTAATAGTGGAAAATAAATGACAGCTTTTCATATATGTATTTACAATAATTGCACGTTTAATGGTATGTGATTTTACAATTTTCAGCTCTTATAGATTTTATGTCAATTTTTGCGAGTAGAAAGTTTTGTAATCGGGTTTTAAATTAACTGGCATAAGTTTTGCGAAATTTTTTTTAAACTTATAACGCATTTTTATATTTTTTAAACAGGCAAAAAGCGACACTCTTGTTTGAATTAATATTGATTGCTGATCCGATTACGGACATTTACATTTTAAATGTGTGAACAGCGAATATAACATTATAAAGTGCTTTATTTCACAAACCATATACTCTTTGTAATGTTTTATTTCAATTTTTACCACTTTTTGTATACTTTTTATGTTTTTGCAATTGTTTTTTCCAAGCGAAGATCATATAAATGATTTTTCGAGTATAGCATTTCAGAAACTTTAAAAAAAAAGTAATCAGTCGTTTCCACGAAAATTGTTAGAGCTTTTCTGAGAACCCGAAAATAAAACAAAGATATAAATATATAGAAGAATTGCTCCTTTAATATTAGGATATAAACATCGTCTAACATGAAATCTAGAAATTCTGAAAAACCAAAATCATTTGCTTGATGAAAACTAGGTCAAGAAGATAAAAATTTGCTTGATGAAAACTAGGTCAAGAAGATAAAAATTATTGCCATTTTCGATTTATTTCCTTTGCAATATCTTGGCTTAAATTACTTCAGAGTGATGTAATTTTTTTCCCCTGCGATATCAGTTAAATAGTTGTTACTCAATCAACTCTTTATAGCTTTCCAGAATAAAATCTAGTATTCAATAAAAATAATGACAATGAGAAGATAGAAATATTTTTTTAGAATTTTGAATAAATGAAAACACTTAAAATATTTTTTGCTGTCTTTATCTGTTATCTTTTATTTTTGAGAGTATTAAAATTTCAGTTTATCTAGTTGATGAACTGTAATTTTATTTGAAATTGTTCAAATGTGTTTAACAAAACATTAGAAATAAATTTAACTCTATATTGTAATTTTAAAAATAGAAAAAAAAGAATTATCAGAGAAATATCGTGTTTGGAGAACAATACTTGTTAACCAGTTAACTTACAGGTTCTAGTACAGGTAGCTCAGTTCTTATACATTTTTCTTGAATAAATAGTATAATTGTTTGTTATCTCCTCTTAAAAAAAAAAAAAAAAAAAAAAAGAAAAGAAAAAAAGAAAAAAAAAAAGAAACATTATTTTTCTTTTATGCTACAGTATTATTGTGTTTTGTAACTAAAGTGAATAACATTTTTCCTTAATTTTCAGCTTCTCAATTTGTACTGCTTTTATTTTGTGTTTAGGACGGACAATTATCTACGCGAGGTATATAGGCCCTATGGGGAGAAGTGCCGCTCCGTGGGGGGGGGGTCTTTCTAAGGGAACATAACCCGTATTTACGCAAGGAAATCCAAGGTTCGAAAAAAACACGGACAACACCGAACGATTAGGCCGACGGTCGCGATGTTCGAACCCAGCACCTACTGTCTACCAGTTTCGAGGTCAGAACCTCTCGGCCACTGCTCTTCAGACTGATACTATAATTACTTTCCAAGTCATTATCGCCTTTGGACCGGGGGGCAGCAACACAGACAACAACCTCATCGAGCTCACGGGTGAAAATCTTTGATCAGTTAAATTTCGATTCGCATATGAAAACGCAATCAGTCTGCCAAGTCATATCTTGTTGGAAAAGACCTAAGCATTTGATTTTAGTGGTTGACTCGTAGGTTTACCGTTGTGCTTTCCTGCATCCAATAGTATAACAACGTGGACGACCTATTTATTTATTACATACATCTGAATTGTGCGCTCGATATGAAAACCTGCTTATAAGTCATAGTCAATATACAAGGACGAGATAGCATAAGGAAATTTTACAACACAAGAGAAGTACAACCGGGAACTCCACACAAACAGTGTGGGCAATGGAGCCGGTGGGATTCGAACCCATAGCCTCCTACGCTCTCAAGCGATTAGCAGCGTGCACTAAGCCACGGACCCCATGGAGGACTCCAAGTAGGAAAACATAATGGTAAACCTGCAAGTCAACCGCTAAAATCGAGGTTTTAGGTGTTTTCCAACAAGATATGACTTAGCAGACCAATTGCGTTTTAATATGCGAATAAAGATTTAACTAATCCTAGATTTTTTTATCCGTGAACTCGATGAGATGATTGTCTGTGCCACCGCCACCCGGTCAAAATTATTCATTGTGAATTCCTCCTTGAAAATAGATTTGCATAACACTGAAACCTTTAAATTACACTTAATAAAAAAGAAGGATATATATATATATAAATATAACATACATAGTAATAACAAGAATAGTAAAATTGGTAAAAATTCTTTTTACTACAATATATTTAAAACAATAAATAAATATTGTAATTCTGTTATGTTAGAACATCAGTAGACGGTTAAATTTAAGTTTTACTGCATTATTCTGAACTTCTAATTATCGCACTTAATCGATTTTACACCGTCGAATAGGAGGAAATTATGTATAGGGTGGTTATAATATAAGTATCTGTAGCTTGAAATAATAACTCGATTGAAACCAAAATCGGTATACTTACTATTCGGGAAGAGGGAAGAAGAATTGAAAAAAATAAAAAAAATTAGTTTCAATAACCACCAACAGATTGCGCTATGGGTCCTGACTGTAAAAAGGCCATTGTAAGCATAAAAGAAATCAAGAAGTGGTCATTTCAGACAGTCTTTTTTTTTTTTTCATAACGTAGAATAGTTTTAAAATTAAATTGCAATTATGGCAAATTGAAAGGCATTTTCTAGAACGTTACTGACAAAAAATAACCATTTATTGATTTTACTGATGATTATAATGGCTTTTGCATTGACAGAACTCGACGCGCCATCTGTTTGCAGCTATTGCTACTATTTCTTTTTATTCTTCCGTTATTTTTTTTCCCATCTCGAATAGTAAGTGTACCTATTTTTATTCGAATTATTCCTTCTAACTACAGACAGCTCCAAATAGCGATGTTTATATCATAATCACCGGGTACTTTCAAAAGGATTTCTTTGAAAATTTTATTGAAAGTTATCCATTTTTTACTGTTATTAAAATAATTTTAAAGCATTTATAAAAACAAAATATACATAAAAAGGCTTGTTTAAAATTTAATTTTATCACAAATTAAAAAAAAATTAAATTAAAAAAATATTTTGTTTACTGTTTCAATTGCAAAAATAAACTAGTTGGATGTGCCAATCCCAAAACTTTCTTCTATCTCATACGTACATTTTAATATTTTTAAAAAATAGTTACTTTTTTAAATTTTTTAATAATTTTAATTCAATACCATACGAAATTTGGTTTTCATCTTAAATTTCTGCTTCAATCAATTAATCGGAGTAAAAACGAATTTCCGTCTCTACACGAGCCGATGAACAATAGAATGATAGGCAGATTTTTTTTTAATTCAGAGAGGACATATTTGCCTTACTAAAAAATAATTATACACAAAAATTTTAATTCAGTTCTAGGACTAACTTCATACACTTTTAGGTGGTGCAATATTGAAAATGGCATAAAATTGGCTATTGCAGCGCCCCCTTCCGGCGGATTATTTCAAATTCAGGGAGGACCAACTAGCCATAGACATACACTTACACAAAAAAATTGGTTCAATTCGTTGTATAAATCCATATACTTTTCGTCAATACAATATTGAAAATGGCACAAAAATCGCGATTGCAGCTCCCCCATCCGACGGATTTCTTTCAAATTCAGGGAGGACCAATTAGCCATAGTCATACACTTGCACGAAAAATTTGGTTCAATCCGATACATAACTTCATATACTTTTAGCCGGTACAATATTTAAAATGGCACAAAAATCGCGATTGCAGCGCCCCCTTCCAGCGGAATATTTCAAAACTGAAGGAGGATCTACTTGCCACAGCCAGAAATATTCACAAAAAAATTGGTTCTTTTCTATGCATAACTTCATACACTTTTTGATGGTAAAATGGCGACATACACACAAACACACAGACACACGGACAGACAGACATTTTGTATAAACAGGTTTTTTGGAATCTCTGGCCCCTAAAACGTGTAAATTCGTCGAAAAACGGAAGTCGAAAAAAATTTCGATTACAATACTTTTTTCTACTGATGATAGAAGAAAGTAAAAACTAATTCGATGTACCAATCCAAATCTTTCTTTTATCTCATACGAGGTGGAATCCGTCGAACTTCGACGAAAGAAAATATTTTAGAAGGAACTACTTCATTGATTTATAATAACGTACAAAATTAGCTACAGTGAAAAATGCATCTTATATTGATCAGTTTAACGCTAAAAGAAATATTATTTTTAGCTAAAATTAACAAAATACCATTTCTATAAAAGTCAGTTGTCCATTTTATTAAAATTAAACTTTAATCGCATTTGTAATAAGTAAAACATGACAAAAATAAATTATTATGATGAAGTTATCAATTTATGCTCTTACAATTGGTAAAAATGAAAAAAAAAAATCAAATTGACACGATCATAAAATTTCACGTGAAAAAACTCGTCATCATTTTCATCTTCTCAAAATTTAGGTACGAAATTTTAATTTTTTTTTTTCTTCAATTTTAAGAGAAAGTGGCGCATTTCTGTTGCCACGATTACAAAATTCGCACAAAAACTATTAAAAAAAAATTAATATCTCAAAAATAAATTGAGATACAGCTTTTAAATAAATTGCATTTAAAAGTACATATTTTTCTGTATACGCCGATGTAAAAATTGAGGATGTGCGATGTTCAGAAGTGTAAAATTTGCAGTAGCGAAATTGCAGGGGAAAGTGTTGCCATTCGCAAAATGACGTATGCGTTACACACAGATACGTTTGGCCTTTATAATATACAGTGGAGTATCTTTATACGACTCCGGAGGGACTACCGAAAAACGTCGTATAAACGATAACGACGTATAATCGATTTTCACTTCCAAAACTAGAAATAATTTTATTTTCACTTAATTTTAATGTTTGACGTGATGATTTGCATGAATTTTTAAATTAAACAAACCAAAATAAACAATTAATCTTAAAAACGGGGAGGGAGGAGGATTAGTAAGCAATTTAAATATGCGTACCTTTATTTATGTTTCACCGAAAGGTTCCTCATTTGCAGTACATCATTTTCTTTCCATTTAAAGATAAAGATCAAAAATCCCGCGTGGCCAACTAAAAGTCGCCAATACTGATAACAGTTAGAAGGATGGTCTATTTGCAACTTAAAGCAGGTCGAGAAAGCTGACCGACCATCTCCGAAAAAAGAATGACCCCTCCCAGTGTAATCTGTTACATGTAAGCTGATTTTTCAGACTCATCGAACACCAGCCCACATTTTTATAATGTGGAGTGCATTTAAACACGCTCTTTGGTGTCATTCATAGCTGCCAACTTCCGCTCGTTCGTAAAATACACAAGAAAAGTAAACAAAAATAAACCTATACAAAATCGAAAAATCGACGTATAAACGATTTTTGGCGTCGTATAAAAGATATATTTTTACATCAAAATTAATAGGAATGAATCGGGACCACATTAAAACGTCGTATAAATGTAAACGTCGTATAAGTGATAGTCGTATAAACGATGCTTTACTGTAGATATATATTTTAAAATTTCAAAAAGTAGTTACACATGTTAATACTTCATCATTACTAGTTCAACACTATATACCACCTTTGATTTTCATCTTAAATTTCTGCTTCAGTCAATTAATCGGAGTAAAAACGAGTTAATATCGATCATGATATTTATTAAAATCTATAGTTTTCCCTTATTCTGTTATCATCAGCTGTTTGCAAATATCCGGCTTCGCAGGACGCAAAATCCCGTCTCTGCATGAGCCGATGAACAATAGAGCGATGAAGATTCAGGAAAATGATACAGAAAGCGCTACGCTATCAAAGTGCTCCTTTTCTACGGAATATTTCCAAATTCAAGGTGTGATATACGCTCTTCCTATTTTCTTCATAAATTTTTGCGAAACACCTGTGTGCTTTTAAGTAATCCAAAAGAATCCAAGGAATCAAGCTTTGATGAGAACAACAGTTTAATTACACACACGGAACACAAATGACAGGGACGAATACAGCAAGACTTGAACACACACAATTAAATATATATATATAAATATCCGGATTTCATATTTCTTTCAAGAACTTCTAACTACTCTTCTTTCACAACAGATCCACGTCGTGCCCGTAGCACATACACATTCCAATTTCCCGGATAATGTTTTAATTCTGTTTACCTGCATCAAACATTCGCAGGTCTTCCTCTTGCCTCTGACACACACACACCTCTCTCTGCGTTCGTAACCCCTTCCTCTCCCCACACTCTCGTCCGCTGGTCACGTGACCCAAGAGCGGGCGCCGATAAATAAAACAAAAAACACATCATCAGTCATTACACAAGGGGGGCCATAGTTCTATATAGTTCTATATAGTTCTATATAGTTCTGCTGGCCATAGCCAAAAATATGCACAAAAAATTGATTCAATTCTGTACATAACTTTATACACTTTTCGATAGTATAATAATGAAAATAGCCTGGAAAACGCTTTTACAGTGCTCCCTTCCGGCATATTTTTTTTTCAAATTCAGAGAGAACCTGCTTGTCTTATGCCAAAATAATCAAACACAAAAAATTTAGTTCAACTCTATGCATAACTTCATACACTTTTTGATTGTATAATAATGAAAATGCACAGACAAAAGTGTGAAAGGGCTTCAAACAGAATTAGATTTTTGAACTGAATTTCATTTGGATTTTCGGAGTAGAAATTCATTTAGTGACCTTGGAATATTTACCAGGGCAGACTCAAAATGTTTTAGGAGGGGGGAGGGGGGTGAGCCTCTCCTAGCACCCCCAGAATTACGGCCCTGTCGACAGACTAAAATTCGAATAAAATTTGTAAAATGACGCAGAGTTTCTGATAGCCCACAATCAAAAAGACGTGGTGTTGCTTGTAGCCCATTCTCAAAATATTGCGGAGTGCAAAGGGTTAAGGTTTAAATAAATAACCTAAAAGTGCCATTTTCTTGTCAGTGAATGATAAAATTTAAAAATTATCTCAATTCCCAATGAAATACAATATGACATAAAAGAATATTTTGCAAATGAATCAACCAAGTTTATCCAAAAAGTCTTTACTGCAAAATCCATAGATCTCACGAACATATCTACCAAATATCAAGCTAGTCGGATTATTTTCTCGCAGAAGTTATCACAGGAGAGACAAACGCATATACAAACTCTTTGACTGGCATAATCCAAAAACTTTTCGTGTCAACACAATACCCTATAAACTTTTAGAAAAGTTTAAATTCGGCAAATACTTTAACGAAATACATGATTTGATAACACAAGCTTAAACATTCTGAAACTAATCCGAAACAAATTCTTAACAACAACTTTTAATGCACAAAACAAAAGACAGTTCTTGAAATCCGTTAACCCTTTCCGGCACACTGTGCCCGGTCTGGGATACCTAATTTTAATTCCAAACTTGCAAACGGCACCAACAATATTTTAGTAAAATTTCGCTTTTACATTAAAAGCTAAAATTAAAGAATTCGAAATATCTAAAAAATTCATTCGCGAATTCCGGTGTCTGCCGATTATTTCTCATTTTACCACAGATTTTTCCCGTGCCGGAAAGGGTTAATCTATCTCCCCTTTATTCATCATTTCGCATCATCTCAAATCACTTTGTTTGGCCTTAAAAAGGAAGTTTAAAAGTTTCTGAATAAAAGAAGAACGCTTTCATCGATAAAATGTCTTTGTCTTTTGTAAGTATTTTATGGTAATCCTTTTTTTCTTTAATGAGATAAAAATGTAAGTTTCTTGAAAGATATGTGTTCAACATTCTACGAATATATATTTTTAAATTCATTAGATCCGTTTTTATTAAAACTTTTTTCTCCTTATTTTATTCACATTAAAATACTTGCATTTATTGATTCATTAAATTTTTAATAAACAGTTTTAAAATAAATGTAACAGTAAAAACAGTTTTTTTTTAAAACTTTCTTTTACAGGCATGAAATATTTATCTTAAAAATCATGCACAACTTCAAGCTTGCTCAAAAAGTAATTTTCAGATTTCAAAACTGATTGCTTTAAGACGGTTCATAAAATCTAAAAGAGAAACTTTATGTGCATAAGTTTTAATTTATTTTTGTTCCGAAATGCATGAAACTAGCACACCTGTTGTTCAGAAACTATCTAACTGCACTCATTTTCCCGTGTTTTTTTTTCTTTCGGTAGATATTGTAGAAAAGACAAACGCACATACAGATTTGTAGATAATCCAAAAACTTTTCGTGTCAACACGATTCCCTATAAACTTTTTAAAAAGTATAAATTCGGCAAATACTTTCTCAAAATACATGATTTGATAATACAAACTTAAACATTCTGAAACTAAGCCGAAACAAATTCTTAACAACAAGCTTTAATGCATAAAACAAAAGAGAGCTCTTGAAATCCGCTAATCTATCTCCCCTTTATATCATCATTTCGCATCATCTCAAGTACTTTGTTTGGCCTTTAAAAGGAAGTTTAAAAGTACAATAACGGAAATGGCACATACAAAAGTGTGAATGGCTTCAAACTAAATTAGATTTTTGAACAGAATTTCATTTGGATTTTCGGAATAGCAACTCATTTGGTGATCTTGGAATAATTTGAAGGATAGGCTCAAAATGTTTTGGGGGGAAGGAGGTTAGCCGATCCTAGCACCCTCTTAGCTACGGCCCTGCCGAAATAATTAAATTCGAATAAAATTTGTAAAATGACTCAGAGTTGCTGATATAGCCACAGTCAAAAATACGCGGTGTTGCTGATAGCCCACAGTTTAGAAGACGCGAAGTTGCTGGTAGTCCATTCTCAAAATATTGCGGAGTGCAAAGGGCTAAGGTTTACAAAAATAATCTACAAAGTACCATTTTCTTGTCAGTGAATGATAATATTTAAAAATCATCTCAATTCCCATTGAAATACAATATGACGTAAAAGAATATTTTTCAAATGAATCAACCAAGTTTAACCAAAAATTGTTTACTACTAAATCCAAGGACCTAATGAATGTATCAACCAAGCATCAAGCTAGTCGGATTATTTTTCTCGCAGAAGTTATCACAGGAGGGACAAACGCATATACAAACGCTTTGACAGGCATAATCCAAAAACTTTTCGTGTCAACACAATACCCTATAAACTTTTAGAAAAGTATAAATTCGGCAAATACTTTCACAAAATACAAAACTAAGCCGAAACAAATTCTTAACAACAAGTTTTAATGCACAAAACAAAAGACAGTTCTTGAAATCCTTTAATCTATCTCCCCTTTATTCATCATTTCGCATCATCTCAAGTACTTTGTTTGGCCTTTAAAATAATTTTAAAAGTTTCTGAATAAAAGAAGAACGCTTTCATCGATAAAATGTCTTTGTCTTTTGTAAGTATTTTATGGTAATTCGTTTTTTCTTTAATGAGACAAAAATGTAAGTTTCTTCAAAGATGTGTTCAAAATTCGAGAAATATATAGTTTTAAATTCCTTGCATCCGTTTTTATTTAACCTTACTTATTAAGATTAAAACAGTTGCATTTATTGATTTATTACATTTTTAATAAACAGTTTTAGAATAAACGTAACAGTAAAAATAGATTTAAAAAAAATTACATAGGTATGAAATATCTTGAAAATCATGCAGAAATTCAAGTCTTAAATTCATTTTGCACCAAAAGTAATTTTCAGATTGCAAAACTGATTGCTTTAAGATGGTTCATAAAATCTAAAGGAGAAACTTTATGACATAAGTTTTAATTTATTTTTGTTCGGAAATGCATGAAACTAGCACACCTGTTGTTCAGAAACTATCAGACTGCACTCATTTTCCCCTGTTTTTTTTTTTTCTTTTTTTGGCAGATATTATGGAAAAAACAAACGCACCTGCAGACTTGTAGATAATCCAAAAACTTTTCGTGACAACCAACTTCCCTATAAACTTTTTAAAAAGTATAAATTCCGCAAATACTTTTACAAAATATATGATTTGATAACACAAGCTTAAACATTCTAATACTAAGCCGAAACAAAATCTTAACAACAAGTTTTAATGCACAAAATAAAAGATAGTTCTTGAAATCCGTTAATCTATCTCTCCTTTATTCATCATTTCGCATCGTCTCAAGTACTTTGTTTGGCCTTTAAAAGGAAGTTTAAAAGTTTCTGAATATAAAAGAAGAACGCTTTCATCGATAAAATGTCTTTGTCTTTTGTAAGTCTTTTATGTAATTTGTTTTGTCCTTAATCAGACAAAAATGTAAGTTTCTGGAAAGATATGTGATCAACATTCGAAGAATATATGTTTTTAAATACCTTGCATCCGTTTTTATTTAACCTTTTTTTCTCCTTATTTATTAGTATTAAAACAATTGCATTTATTGATTTATTAAATTTTTAATAAATATAGTTCAAAAATAAATGTAGTTTTAGTTTAGTTTTATTTTTGTCGTCCGATTATCTACACTAATGGGATATAGGACCAGGGGGGAGTGCCCTTCGTGGGGGTCTTTCTAAGGGAACCTAACCCGTATTTACGCAAGGTTCGAAGAAAACCACGAAAACTCCGAACGGTTAGGCCGACAGCCGCGATTGGGCTCGAGCCCAGCACCTGCCGCCTACCAGTTGAGAGGTCTGAACCTCTCGGCCACTGGTGGGGCTAAAAATAAATGTAACAGGAAAAATAGATTTTTTAACTCTCTTTTGCATGTGTGAAATATTTATTTTAAAAATCAAGCAGAATTTCAAGTCTTAAATTCATTTTGCTCCAAAAGTAATTTTCATATTTCAAAACTGATTGATTTAAGACGGTTCATAAAATCTAAAAGAGAAACTTTATGACATAAATTTTAATTTATTTTTGTTCGGAAATTCATGAAACTAACAGACTGTTGTTCAGAAACTATCTAACTGCACTCATTTTCCCGTGTTTTTTTTCCTCAGATATTATAGAAAAGACACGCACATGCAGACTTGTAGATAATCCAAAAACTTTTCGTGGCAACGCAATTTCCTATGACCTTTTAAAAATGTATAAATTTTGCAAACACTTTCACAAAATACATGATTTGATAACACAAGCTTAAACATTCTGAAACTAAGCTGAAAGAAATTCTTAACAACAAGTTTTAATGCACAAAACAAAAGATAGTTTTTGAAATCTCCGTTAATCTACCTCCCCTTTATTCATCATTTCGCATCGTCTCAAGTACTTTGTTTGGCCTTTAAAAGGAAGTTTAAAAGTTTCTGAATATAAAAGAAGAACGCTTTCATCGATAAAATGTCTTTGTCTTTCGTAAGTCTTTTATGTTAATCTGTTTTGTCTTTAATGAGACAAAAATGTAAGTTTCTTCAAAGATATATATTCAACTCTCGGTGAATACATATTTTTAAATTTCTTACACCCGTTTATATTTAACCTTTTTTCTCCTTATTTATTAAGATTAAAACAATTGCATTATTGATTTATTAAATTTTTAATAAATAGCCTAAAAATAAATGTAACAGTAAAAATAGTTTTATTTAAAAAAAATATTTTTACAGGCATTAAATATTTATTTAAAAAATCATGCAGAATTTCATGACTTAAATCCATATTTGTTCGAAAAATAATTCTCTGATTTCAAAACTGCTTGCTTTAAAGCTGTTCTTAAATCTAAGCAGTCAGTTTTATGACATAAGTTTTCATTTATTTTTGTTCGGAAATGCATGAAATTAGCTGGTGTTGTTGTTCAGGAATTATTTAATTTCTTTCATTTCCCTGTGTTTTTTTGCAAACACAATAAATCCTTCAGAATGTAGCATCAAAATGTACGTTTTGAACAGAATTTCTACTCGAAAGAAGAATAACAACTCAAACAGGAGTGGAAAACTTGTTTGTGACGTGATCAAAATCCCTTATAACTCAATACGCAATTTATTGATCAAGAAATGGAAAACACAGTTCAATTACAATTCGCTTTCATAGCCAGGCTTTTAATTTTATGTCCTTCCGCTCAAAAGAGAGTAGAGGTCTGCACGGGCCGGGTTCGGGCCGATTTCCAATAATGGCATTCGGGCCGGGCCGGGCAGGGCTCGGGCCTTACTTCTGAAGACTCGGGCCGGGCCGGGCTCGGGCCTTAATTTTTTTGCTGGAAGGGCCGGGCCTAACTTTTTTTTCCGTACGAAGCCGAGACTGATTCCATTCTTCCTAGTTTTCATGGACCAAAATAATCATTTCCTATTGAATCTTCCTATATGAAAATCCTTTTCTCGACTTTTTATAAATCAGTAATATTTGGCTTTGTCCAAAAATGTTTGCAAAAATTGCATATTCTTTTAAGCCGCCATTATTCTACAATTAAACATTAGAATTTATTCCTTTTAAAGAATCGTAAATTACTAGGCGTTTTAAAATAGAATTAAACACACACACACACATAATATATATTTATATATATATATATATATATATATATATATATATATATAATACCATTAAAAGTAGACAAGATTCACCAGTGGATTTTATCAATAAAACAATAAACCAAAACGAAGAATTAAATTGAATTATAGTAAACAATATTAACCATTTGAAATTAACCATTGAATTTAATAACTTATAGCACATTGAACATGGAAGGAAAAAAGAATAATATGAATGCAAATGAAATTTGTAGAACCAAAGCAGAATCTTCAGGTCCCAAATACTTTGGAACTACAAATGGAGTGTGTGGTTTCATCTTCGTATTTGCCATGAAAAAGCAAAACAATACGAATTTGGGACTACCATCACACAAAAACCAAATTATTAAACAAGGAACAAAGATATTTTACAAAAAGGAGTTGAAAGTAAGTAAAAATAATAGTTATCCATAACAAGCAAAAAAGATAAAGCTGAATGGAAATATAATTGAACCGGAGAAAATAATTAATAATCGATATTAACATAAAATTAAATTAATAAATTGATTAAAATTAGAATTAAGAGATAACATTCATATTAACATATAACTTAAAATACATTATTGTTACTTTAATCAGTAACATTTATTGTGACTTTACATAGTAAAAACTCATTATCTTAATATAGGATAATAAAAATTAAAAAATATATAATAAAATAAAATAAAAATAAAAGAATAAAAAATAAAAAATAAAAATAAAAATAAAAAATAATAATAGTAATAATATTATTAATAAATAATACCAAAAATTATATCAATAACATTAAAAATAATTTGATAATTAAAATATAGCTATTTAACTATAAATATAACAAGACAAATATCCATATATTGATGTAAATTAAACAGTTTAAAAATTATGTTAAAATAAATAACCCACTCTCATTTTTTTTAAATAAATAATTAACCTTTGCGTTTTTATCCAGACAACACCACCCTCCGCCGTACTCTAACATCTACCCACCCAACCAGCCTATATATATATTTTTTATTACTTTTTAACATTTTTAATTTTTTATTATTATTTTTATGTTTTATAATTTTCTTATACATTTTTTACGCAAAGAATTAATTATAAGATCATGCAATATCTAATTATAAATTAAAGAATATATGAATTTTTTTAGGATAACCATTATTTATAGCATCATATACAAGCTTTTTAATATTAGTATTAATTAAATGGGAAGAACATAGACATTTTATTCTATATAAATGGTTAAGTATTATATTACGATATACAGAATTATGAAGACACGATTTAAAATTAGTAAAGGTATTAACTTTAAAATTAAATTCTTTCCTTTTGTCATAAATATCAGTTATAAATTTGTTCTCTTTTAATATAATTTTAATATCTAAGAAATTGATTGTATTATTAAAAAGTAGGTTTTTTGAAAGTTCTAGATTAGAAGGATAATCAACAGGGAATTGAGATATACAGGTGTTATCAGTATCAATTAAAATTACATCATCTATATATCGATATAAATGTATTGTATTATTTAAATAATGTCGTTCATAGTAATATAAGTATAAGTCAGATAGTACACTAGATGTACTACCACCTTGTAGTATACCAACATTTTGAATATATATATTGTTATCATGCATGATAAAATTATTATAGATAATGAAATTAGTTAAGGTATGTATTATTTAAATAATGTCGTTCATAGTAATATAAGTCAGATAGTACACTAGATGTGCTACCACCTTGTACTACCTATAATAATTTTATCATGCATGATAACAATATATATATTCAAAATGTTGGTATACCACAAGGTGGTAGTACATCTAGTGTACTATCTGACTTATATTACTATGAACGACATTATTTAAATAATACAATACATTTATATCGATATATAGATGATGTAATTTTAATTGATACTGATAACACCTGTATATCTCAATTCCCTGTTGATTATCCTTCTAATCTAGAACTTTCAAAAAACCTACTTTTTAATAATACAATCAATTTCTTAGATATTAAAATTATATTAAAAGAGAACAAATTTATAACTGATATTTATGACAAAAGGAAAGAATTTAATTTTAAAGTTAATACCTTTACTAATTTTAAATCATGTCTTCATAATTCTGTATATCGTAATATAATACTTAACCATTTATATAGAATAAAATGTCAATGTTCTTCCCATTTAATTAATACTAATATTAAAAAGCTTGTATATGATGCTATAAATAATGGTTATCCTAAAAAATTTATATATTCTTTAATTTATAATTAGATATTACATGATCTTATAATTAATTCTTTGAGTAAAAAATGTATAAAAAAATTATAAAACATAAAAAAAATAATAAAAAATTAAAAATGTTAAAAAGTAATAAAACTATATATATATAGGCTGGTTAGGTGGGTAGATGTTAGAGTACGGCGGAGGGTGGTGTTGTCTGGATAAAAACGCAAAGGTTAATTATTTATTAAAAAAAAAATTGAGAGTGGGTTATTTATTTTAACATAATTTTTAAACTGTTTAATTTACACCAATATATGGATATTTGTCTAGTTATATCTATAGTTAAATAGCTATATTTTAATTATCAAATTATTTTTAATGTTATTGATATAATTTTTGGTATTATTATTAATAATATTATTACTATTATTATTTTTATTTTTATTTTAATTTTTTAATTTTTATTCTTTAATTTTTATTTTATTTTATAATATTTTTTAATTTTTATTATCCTATATTAAGATAATGAGTTTTTACCATGTAAAGTCACAATAAATGTTACTGATTAAAGTAACAATAATGTATTTTAAGTTATATGTTAATATGAATGTTATCTCTTAATTCTAATTTTAATCATTTTATTAATTTAATTTTATGTTAATATCGATTATTAATTATTTTCTCCGGTTCAATTATATTTCCATTCAGCTTTATCTTTTTTGCTTGTTATGGATAACTATTATTTTTACTTACTTTCAACTCCTTTTTGTAAAATATCTTTGTTCCTTGTTTAATAATTTGGTTTTTGTGTGATGGTAGTCCCAAATTCGTATTGTTTTGCTTTTTCATGGCAAATACGAAGATGAAACCACACACTCCATTTGTAGTTCCAAAGTATTTGGGACCTGAAGATTCTGCTTTGGTTCTACAAATTTCATTTGCATTCATATTATTCTTTTTTCCTTCCATGTTCAATGTGCTATAAGTTATTAAATTCAATGGTTAATTTCAAATGGTTAATATTGTTTACTATAATTCAATTTAATTCTTCGTTTTGGTTTATTGTTTTATTGATAAAATCCACTGGTGAATCTTGTCTACTTTTAATGGTATTATATTAGCATTCAAATTATTATGCTGCTCCGCGCGTGTAATTATGAATGTATACAATTTGATAGTTAATTGATATCTTTTCATTTTGAATAGACATAATGAATTTTTTCCTATTTTGGTATCTTATATATAATTTATATATAACATCCGTTGCTAATAGCAATTATATATATATATATATATATATATATATATATATATATATATATGACGGAATTTTCTTTTAAACTGAAAACTGAAAGTTTCTTTTAAAATGTTCATCCATGCAAAATGAATACAACAATACGGGAGAAAAAAATATATTAAACATTTACATCTGTTAAGAAGGGAATTTATTTTTTTTTTCGTTCCAAAGCGATTTCGTCTTTGGAAATTTTACCATATACCGCTTTTTCGACTTTTTGTCTCCATTACAGGGAATATGGATTAATAATACTAGTGATAACTGAAACATTTACATACAACAAACAAAGATTCATTTAAAAGCTTAAATATCGCGGCCTACGGCACTTCTGCATAAATGGAGATTATAAACATGAAAAAAAATAATAATAATATAATTTTTTTTGGTCAGAACTCATCCATAAGATTAAAGATCAATGTTCTGTAGAAATTCACTTGAGCCGGGCCGGATTCGGGCCGAATTTTAAACTTTTTTCCTGACCGGGCCGAGCTCGGGCCAAAATTTTAACTTTCGGGCCGGGCCGGGTCGGGCCAATATTTTTTTCGTTCGGGCCGGGCCGGGCTCGGGCCGAAATTTTAACTTTCGGGCCGGGCCGGGTCGGGCGAATATTTCTTTCGTTCGGGCCGGGCCGGGCCCGGGCCGAAATTTTAACTTTCGGGCCGGGCTCGGGCCTGGAAATTTCGGCCCGTGCAGACCTCTAAAAGAGAGTTTGTAAATGCGTAAAAACATTTTGCGCTTGTTGAGCAGAGCAGTTGAGAACAGTCTGACCTATTTTTCATAAATTTCTCTATAAAGCTAACAGTTTTCATGTTTTTACATTTCTGTGCAAGAAAAAACAAGTAAGAAAAATCATGCGTTAAGCATAGATTATGAAGCACTTTCCAACGCTTCATGAAATCTTTTAAAAAAACTTCGTTTTTTACGTAAATAAGGATATAAATCCAAATATAGCCAAATATGTATTCCAGTATTTTGAACAGCCCTGCATTTGATCTGACAGCTAATATACATATTATATAATCAATAAATTTAGTTTAGCAAAAAAATGCGTAGTAGCTGGAAATTTCTCTTTCAGCAATTTATACTAATAGATGGAAACATACTTGAATACTTTGTTCAGCCCTGTAGTTTTCCTGGTACCTTTATTGTACATTAGTGTTAAGCTAAAATTTATTTTAAAACACTCCTAAAACAACTGAAATAACTTTCTGATAGATTATAGTTCATAGGCTTCATGTACCCAATTCTTTGAGTGGCCCTGTATATCATTTTATCTATATTCTGCAAACATTTCTTTGTAAATTTAATGCAGTTCAGCGAAAAAATGCATAATTTATTTAAGGACCACCTTTAAGTAATTTAAGCTCATATAATCATTGTAACGTTGGCGAACTCTTTTGGGTAGCCCTGTATATCAACTATAGCATCTATACACATCATATAATGTGCATAGATTTAATGAAACTTAAATGCGCATATCATACTTAAAATGCATTTTATCCATCATCGGATACATATACAGTACTTCGGAAAGAATGTACTATTTGAAATCTTTTGTGTGTCCCTGTAAATGTATGTATATTATATTAGGGAAGGCAGTATGGTATAATTTATACTAAGCCTCATTGACATACATCAATTTTATTACACATGAAACAGTTTAATATATTTAAAATATGTCACACACAATTCCCCCTTTTACCATTATCTAATGGAATTCTTTTATGTGGCCCTGTAAATGAATAATAGCTACATTTTCACCTCATATTTTATAGAATGCATATTTTAATGCATTTCGTAAAAGCATATAAATTTTAATATGTTTGACAGGGTACAACATCTTTAAAATTCCTTTGAAACGATTTTTCCCCGTAGGCCGTAATGTAATGGGAAACTTTTGACTCTCCCTGTAGATAAACTAATCATAATAGAAACTTCATTTTCAATAGGGTTTGTGCTAGTGTAAACGTCAATAACGTCCTAAGATTTCATGTCAATCCGAGTATATTTACGGGAGTTAGAGCGCGGACAGATGGATAGACAAACTGAATTCATAAGCACTTTTCAACTTTGTTGGAAAGTGCTAAAAATTTAATAGATCGACAAAATTAAATTTCAATAGAGAGGCATAAGAAGACTTTACTATAACGTGAAATTTTAACCTTATTTTTGCATGCAGTAGTAAAAACTTGCATAAAAGCGTAAAAACTTTGAGAAGAATCGGGCAAGGCCGCCACTTAGAAATTCAGTCATATTGGAAATTAAAATTCAACTCTTTGAATGTCACCTGTATATTATACCTGTTAATTTTAATTTCCAGATCACATTGACAACAGACTTTTGGAATGAAATATTCTTTCATATAGTATATGCGAAGAAAAGCTTTTATTTATATTGATATAAATATTTTTCATAAATCCTGACATTATTCAATCATTTTAGCATTTTAGCATTTTAGCAATATAAGTATTAATAAAAGGTTTTAAACCCTTTTATTTAAGCTAATTGGGCAAGAGTATGATAGAGTCATTTTATAAATTTCACCTAGATTATGCGGTGAATAAGCAAATCCATTCTCTAATTCTATAACTAACAAACATTAAAAATTCAACATCCATAAAACTCTGCGATAGGTTAAGTCGGTAATAATTTCCCCCAAATCAATAGGTTGCTCTGAGCTGCAAAGCAACGATTACAATCAATCGGGGTAATTTTGCGCGAAATCAGGGTAATTTTGCTCCATCTTTAGACACTTTGATCCATTTTGCCATGGTTGAACCTTGGCAAATTATTTCCAGTGAGCTTCCAAACTCATACTTCTGTTGCTATCTGTATTTTGAGACCAAAATTTTGCCGCTTACTCGAGTGATGTAGCAGATTTAATCTTTTTTATAGGTGCGTTCGTAATTATGTAAATACGTAGTACCTACTCTAATAGCATGCATGGTCACAATGACGTCACGGTGAGTCAGTTTGGTCACATCACATCTGTGATCAAAATGCTACCACTCAGTGACGTCACATTGTGACTGAGTTGTGACTTTCTTAAAAATCTTTAGAAATTTATAAATATCCTTCGAAACATGTTATTTACTTTAAAAAACGTTTCTGGCAATTTAAATATTGTCGCTTTTGTCACAGTTTCGTCACAATGTTAATGTCAAATTAGTCACAAATGACACATTTTTCACAAATTTGTCACATTATGACCACTTTGTGAAACGTCAAAAGGGCTCTAAAACGGCCATAACGACTTCACATTTTAGTCACTGTGACTTCACATCGACGTCACGTGACGTCACATCGACAATCGATGGTCAAAAAGTCACAGTGTGACTTCAGAATGACGTTGCAGTGACGTCACCATGCTTAACGGGTATAGTCAGCATTCAGTCTGTCCATCTGTCCGTCAACAACGCAAAAAACTACCCAACCGAATCGATTTTTGATTTTCGATTTTCGATCTTTTGAAATTTAAAATACATAATTATTACATAATTTTGTCGAGTTATTCAAATTTTATGAAAATCGGATGAATGGATCAATTACAAAGCCAGGCGGAATCCACAGGGATTCCGTTACATTGCAGTCAATGGGAAAAAAAGTTTCAAATGCATTTTAATCGTTTGAAATTTAAAATATGTAATTATCACATAATTTTGTCGAGTCATTTCAATCAATCAACAATCGGACAATCAAAAGTATTCCATTACATTACGGTCAATAGGAAAAAAGTTTCAATTGCATTTTATTGTAGTTACACTCATTCGAACATAATACAATGTATATGCATCTATGATGTACATATTATAATATACTTTCTGCACAATCTGTGGTGCAAAGAACTTTTGTTATTGATTAACAAGACCACACAAAAGTATTCCATTACATAATGGTATAGGGAGAATGTTGTTTCGGGCGTGTTTCAATTATATTAAAATATTTTACATTTTATGATTATAATATACGTTGCTGAGGTGTAATAAAAGTTTCTTCCTGTATATTTACAGGATCAGAGAAAAAGATTTCGAACACTATTCTATATCCGAAGTACTGTCTACTATAACAGCAAGATCTGAATGTTTTTAAAACTTCGTTATCGTACGAACGCCCCTCATTTGCTATGCTTCACGTGCGATTTCCAATTTGTTCCCTCTTGGCCCACAGTTAAACTGATATGTCGAAATTACACAGATTGACTGTATTCAATACGATTGACTGTACTCCAGTGTTAGCTTATTAAGAGCCCACAATAGTCACAGAAAAAGTACGCAAAAAGACCCGGATGATTATGTAAAGTCTATGGGAGCGTTCTTTTCTAATATCTCGCTCAAATTTTAATATTTTTGCATGATTTTTTTGCACAAGATAGCTGAGGGCAATCCACAATCGGGCTAGTTTTTACTTTTTCGATTTTGGTTATATATTTTTTATATTACGATAGTTTCAGTTTCAGAACCGGTTTAAACCGGTTTCGAAAGTTAAAGTAATTTTTTAAAGAAAATCTGAAACAAAAATCGAAAAAGTAAAAACTAGCCCGGTTGTGGATTGCCCTCAGCTATCTTGTGCAAAAAAATCATGCAAAAATATTAAAATTTGAGCGTGATATTAGAAAAGAACGCTCCCATAGACTTTACATGGTCATCCGGGTGTACTTTTGTGTACTTTTCCTATGACTATTGTGGGCTCTAAAAAGACCCGGATGACCATGTAAAGTCTATGGGAGCGTTCTTTTCTAATATCTCGCTCAAATTTTAATATTTTGACATGATTTTTTTTTGCATAAAATAGTTCAGGACGATCCACAACCGGGCTAGTTCTTACTTTTTCGATTTTGGTTTTAGATTTTTTAAAAAAAATTACTTTAACTTTCAAAACCGGTTTAAACCGGTTCTGAAACTGAAACTATCATAATATAAAAAATATATGAGCAAAATCGAAAAAGTAAAAACTAGCCCGGTTGTGGATCGTCCTGAACTATTTTATGCAAAAAAAATCATGTCAAAATATTAAAATTTGAGCGAGATATTAGAAAAGAACGCTCCCATAGACTTTACATGGTCATCCGGGTCTTTTTGTGTACTTTTCCTGTGACTATTGTGGGCTCTTAAGAGCGCACAATAGTCACAGAAAAAGTACGCAAAAAGACCCGGATGATTATGTAAAGTCTATGGGAGCGTTCTTTTCTAATATCTCGCTCAAAGTTTAATATTTTTGAATGATTTTTTTGCACAAGATAGCTGAGGGCAATCCACAACCGGGCTAGTTTTTACTTTTTCGATTTTGGTTATATATTTTTTATATTACGATAGTTTCTGTTTCAGAACCGGTTTAAACCGATTTCGAAAGTTAAAGTAATTTTTTAAAGAAAATCTGAAACAAAAATTGAAAAAGTAAAAACTAGCCCGGTTGTGGATTGCCCTCAGCTATCTTGTGCAAAAAAAATCATGCAAAAATATTAAAATTTGAGCGAGATATTCGAAAAGAACGCTCCCATAGACTTTACATGGTCATCCGGGTCTTTTTGAGTAATTTTTCTGTGACTATTGTGGGCTCTTAAGAGCCCACAATAGTCACAGAAAAATTACTTTTCTAATATCTCGCTCAAATTTTAATATTTTTGCATGATTTTTTTGCACAAGTTAACTGAGGGTAATCCACAACCGGGCTAGTTTTTACTTTTTCAATTTATGTTTCAGATTTTCTTTAAAAAATTACTTTAACTTTCGAAACCGGTTTAAACCGGTTCTGAAACTAAAACTATCGTAATATAAAAAATATATAACCAAAATCGAAAAAGTAAAAACTAGCCCGGTTGTGGATTGCCCTCAGCTATCTTGTGCAAAAAAATCATGCAAAAATATTAAAATTTGAGTGAGATATTAGAAAAGAACGCTCCCATAGACTTTACATGGTCATCCGGGTCTTTTTGACTAATTTTTCTGTGACTATTGTGGGCTCTTAACAACCTGTTGTTGTCAAAACAAATTTTTATCTATTCAAAGGGGCCATCCATAAATGATGCCACGCTTGGATGGGGGTGAGAGCATTTAAATTGTGACAATTTGTGACAAGGGGGTAAAGAAAAGTGTGACATCACATGTTTTGATTAAAATAAAAGCATTAAAAGTCAGTAGATTAAATTATGAAATTTGTCTTCATAAAATAAAGATATGATTTAGAACCAAATATATTAAATTTCTATATTTTAATTTCCAGAATAGTAACACAGTTTTCGATTTATTTTCATATTAATATTTTATTATTATTGCATGTTAATTATGTTTTTTGATGTAAACCTTAATCTTATATCATTCAAAATTAGTACACGAATCATTTTTAACTGTTATGCTCGCAAATGTCATTAAAATACATTTAAAATTTCAAAGTAAAATTTGAAATATGATCTATAACATAGTGCTTTGTCGCTGAATTGCAAGTACAGTCGAGTCTCTCTATAACGAAACTCCATACATCGAATTTCTCTCTATAACGAATTTTTAATAGGAACGGTCCCCTTTTCGCATGATTACATTAAAAACAGTCTTTATATAGCGAAATAGCTATCTCCATATAACGAATTTTTTCATAAAATGGTGTTAATTCATTCAGTTTTAAAAAGCTTCGAAATCATATGGAATCAATTTTCCATCACGTAGTTTTGATTTATCGTCAGTGCTGACTTTTTTTTTTTTATTACTTTTCTCCTTGTTCTCTAAATCCAAC
The DNA here is from genome assembly GCA_964019185.1 of Maratus speculifer. Taxonomy (NCBI): domain Eukaryota; kingdom Metazoa; phylum Arthropoda; class Arachnida; order Araneae; family Salticidae; genus Maratus; species Maratus speculifer. The sequence goes on along the minus strand of OZ025294.1, from coordinate 396,488,794 downwards.
GAGTTCATCCCACCTCCCACACACCTTTCCACATCCTTCTCAAAACAGAGTCAATTGGATTGATACACATGTAAGAGAGGAATCGATGAGAGGCACATAAGAGAGGCCTTTAAATGGAGGAAAATGTTAACTACAATTTTTCATGCCTTGCTAAAATTTTAGCCTTTTTTTTTTTTTTTTTTTTTTTTTTTGAAAGCGTAACAATTTAAAAATCAAAACAACAAAAAATTATAGATTTCTTCGTCTGAAATTAATGCAAGTCTTCCTTATTTGATTTTCATTAAGTTTTCAAATAAATGTCTATTCTCTTTTTTGAAACAACTTAAAAAATTAAGAAATAAAATGTTAGGTTAATATTTACTTTTAAATATTTCAAATTCTTAATTCAAAAGATCAAATGTAATATTTGTTCAAATTTCACACATTAAATACGATTTTTAACATCATTCTCTATACATCGAATTTCTCTATATAACGAATTTTTTACTGGAACGGTGGATTTCGTTATGCAGAGACTCGACTGTATATGTTTACATAACATCGCGTGTCATGTGACGAGAGGAGGGGGGAGGGGTACGATGAAGTGTGACGCTTTGTGACAAAGAGGGGGAGGGAGAGTAAAAAATATTGAAAAAAATGTGTGACATCATTTATGCACGGCCCCAAACTATATTTCAAGAACTCTTACCAACTACCGGTGCTACTCTAATTTTCACTTCCATGTGTCGTGTTCCGATACAGGCCTCGTGCTCCCCTGAGCAGGAGCGTAGCCAAAGAACTTACAAGGAAAGTCTCCATACTACGCAGATTTTTTTTTTTTTTTGAAAAAAAATACTAATTAAACTAATTATGTATGGAATAAAGGATCAGTGAAAATTAGCGGCGGAATTGCTGTAGAAAACATGTAAAAAAATAAAATACTTTCGGTCGACGCTTCACTCAGCACTGATCACCTGGCCTTCAATCGCCGTCAGCGCCACCTGTTGTTTGATATGCGAACTAAAATAAAAAATTACGGTAAAAAAACTCCTGACATTATAGATAACCCCCCTGCAAAAATTTTTTAAATATCTGTCACCGTTTGCAAGTTATTGAGTTTTAAAATCCATCAGTCATTTTTGGGGCACCCGGTATATACATAAATACATATATGGCTATTTTTATGCGACCTTGTCACGTCTGTCACATATTACGATTTTTGGTTACCAGTATTTTAAAAACGGAAAAATGTGATTTATTTTATCGGAGATATATCATCATTCGAGCAAGGCGAAACAAACTTTTCGAAAATAATGGTGGCCAAAAAGCATTGCACTTTTTAGCTGTGTGACAGACATGACAAGTTCGCATGGAATTAGCCATATATATATACATATGTATGTGTGTGTATATATATATATATTTATTATTTTATTTCATTTGCTATTTGCATGTGTGCAGGGTCGTACTGGCCCACCGGGCAGCGAGGCAAATGCCCGGTGCGCCCCTCGTCACTTTTTTTTTTTTTTTTTTTTTTTTTTTTTTTTTTTTTTTTTTTTTTTTTAATGGGAGCATTTTAAGTTATGCATTCTGAAAGGCATAAAATTTCAAAAATTTTCATTTGGCAAATTAAAGGTAATGACATATTTAGCATTTTTATCAAACACTTAGCGCCATAGGTGGCTGCGTTGTAGTTTTATATTTATTCTGCTTTTTTGTGAAAATACAAACGATGAGAAAAAGAGGTGGAATACCAATTTAAAAGAAAAGATTTTCATTTTAATTGGTCACATTGTCAGAGGTGACCTTGTTCAGATTTTTTCAGCGCCTTTATAAAAATAACTAATATCGTGTTTTTGTAATCATGTTTTTGAAAGCGTGGCGCCCTTTGTCAGATTTTTTCTTCGGCGCCTCTAAAAAATAACTTTTAAAAAACTAATATTGGTTTTTGTAATCATGGCGCCCATGGTCAGGATTTTCCCAGTGTTTCTGTAAAAATAACTGTCAAAAAACTAATATCGAGTTTTTATAATCATAGCACTCTTGGTTAAATTTTTTTTCCGTCTTTAATATCGTCTTTTTGCAATAATGGGCTCCTTATCAGATTTTTTTTCAGCGCCTCTGTAAGAATAACTTTAAAAAAATAATATTGAGTTTTTGTAATCATGGCGCCTTTCTTCAGTTTTTTTAGCACCTCTTGTGAAAATAACTTTTAAAAAACTAATATCTTGTTTTGGGAAACATGGCGCCCTTAGTCAGATTTTTTTCAACTCCTCTGTATAAAACCCTAAATAAAACTAATATCATGTTTTGTAATCATGGCGCCCTTGCTTAGATCATTTTCAGCGCTCTTTAAAAATAACTTTCCAAAAACTAATATTATGTTTTTGGAATCGTGGCGCCCTAGGTCAGACTTTTTTCGGCGCTTCTACAAAAATAACTTTTAAAAAACTAATATCGATTTTTATAATTATGGCGCCTTTGGTCAACTTTCTTCAGCACCTCTTGTAAAAAATAACTTTTAAAAACTAATATCGTATTTTGGGAAACATGGCGCCCTTAGTCAGATTTTTTCAACACCTCTGTAAAAGAACTAAAAAAACTAATATCATTTTAATGTAATCATGGCGCCCTTGTTTAGATCTTTTTCGGCGGCTCTTTAAATATAACTTTCAAAAAACTAATACCGCGTTTTCTGGAATCGTGGCGCCCTGGACAGATATTTTCGGCGCCTATACAAAAGTAACTTTTAAAAAACTAATATCGGTTTTTGTAATTATGGCGCCCTTGGTCAGCTTTTTTCAGCGCCTCTTGTAACAATATCTTTCAAAATACTACTATCGTGTTTTGGAAAACATGGCGCCCTTGGTCTGACTTTATCAACATCTCAGTAAAAATAACCTAAAATAGACTTATATCATGTTTTTGTAATCATGGCGCCCTTGTTTAGATCTTTTTCAGAGCCTTTTTAAATATAACTTAAAAAATAATAATAATACGTTCTTTGGAATCGTGGCGCCCTTGTTTAGATCTTTTTCAATGCCTTTTTAAATATAACTAGAAAAAAATAATAATACGTTCTTTGGAATCGTGGCGCCCTTGTTTAGATCTTTTTCAGTGCCTTTTTAAATATAACTAAAAAAAATAATAATACGTTCTTTGGAATCGTGGCGCCCTTGGACAGATTTTTTTCGCGCCTCCTCGCGAGCTTTTTTCAGCGCCTCTTGTAAAAATGACTTAAAAAAAACTAATACCCTGTTTTTTGAAACATGGCGCCCTTGGTCTGATTTTATGAACGCCTCTGTAAGAAAAAAAAATACCTAAAATAAACTTATATCATGTTTTTGTAATCATGGCGCCCTTGTTTAGATCTTTTTCGGCGCCTCTTTAAATATAACTTTCAAAAAACTAATATCGTGCTTTTGGAATCGTGGCGTCCTGGGATAGATTTTTTTCGGCGCCTCTACAAAAATAATTTTTAAAAAACTAATATCGGTTTTTCTAATTACTGCGCCCTTGATTAGCTTTTTTCAGCGCCTCTTGTAAAAATATCTTTCAAAAAACTACTATCGTGTTTTGGGAAACGTGGCGCCCTTGGTCTGACTTTATCAACACCTCAGTAAAAATAACCTAAAATAGACATATCATGTTTTTGTAATTATGGCGCCCTTGTTTAGATCTTTTTAGCGCCTCTTTAAAAATAACTTTTAAAAACTAATATCATGTTTTTGGAATCGTAGCGCCCCAGGTCAGACTTTTTTCGGCGCTTCTACAAAAAAACTTTTAAAAAACTAATATCGGTTTTTATAATTATGGCGCCCTTGGTCATCTTTCTTCAGCACCTCTTGTAAAAATAACTTTTAAAAACTAATATCGTATTTTGGGAAACATGGCGCCCTTAGTCAGATTTTTTTCCTGTGTAAAAAACCTCTGTTAAAAAAAACCTGTTTACACTTCTTTAAAATAACCTTAAAAAAAAAACTAATATCAGTTTAATGTGATCATGGCGCCCTTGTTTAGATCTTTTTTGGCGCCTCTTTAAGTATAACTTTCAAAAAACTAATACCATGTTTTTGGAATTGTGGCGCCCCTGGACAGATATTTTCAGCGCCTCTACAAAAATAACTTTTAAAAAACTAATATCGGTTTTTGTAATTATGGCGCCCTTCGTCAGCTTTTTTCAGCGCCTCTTGTAAAAATAACTTTCAAAATATTAATATCGTGTGTTTGTTATCATGGCGCCGATGGTCAGTTTTTTTCAGTGTTTCTTTAAAAATAACTTTCCAAAAACAAATATGTTTTTATAATCGCAACGCTCTTGGTCGGATTTTTTCCCGTGTTTATGTAAAAAAACTTTCAAAAAACTAATATCGTCTTTTTGTAATCATAGAGCCCTTGATCAGATTATAATTTTTTTTTTCAACGCCACAGAAAAATAACTTTCAAAAAATTATTATTTTTGTAATGCTGGCGCCCCTAATCAGATTTTTTTTTCTTTCTTTCTTTCAGCTCTTTGTGAAAAGAACTTTAAAAAACAAGTATATTATTTTTCTAATAACACCGCCTTTTACACTTACATAAAAGGTCTTAATGATCTATATTATCATTAATTTCTTAAATGATAACATGGGGCAGATTACGAAAAATAATTTTTCAGGAGAATTTGCAACGGAAACTTATGTAAATTTTGCTTTTGAAAGAAGAATAGGGTAATTTTTTATATCTCTTTGAAAATTCAATAATTTTAGCATAAAAAAATGCCAATATCTAAAAACTTTTTTATACTGGATCTGATCTGCTTAACCTCTTTAAACTTCAAACACCACCGCATGTTACAAAATGAAAAATACACATGTAATTAATATAAATATACAAACCCCTGAAAAATCAACGTCGTTAAGTGAAGCGCAGATGTGTTTGTATTCACTTTTCAAAGCTGTTAGTCAATAACGTGGGAGTTCCCAGGAAAACAAATTATCATTTCAGGGGGGTTTCAAGTTAACTAGTTCTGAGCTCTGCAGTTACCCAGTGTGACTGTAGTAATGAATACCAGGTGTGACATTTTTTATTGATTATGCCGTATTCTGAGTTTTCTGGATCTCGTATATTTCTGAAGAAAATAGAAACAAATCTATTGCTCCGCTTATTTGAAATATTACCAAAACACATTATGTCCGAAGGAAAAGAGGGTAGCGAAATCAGTCATCTATTATCCACTCCACATAAACTGGAAATCAGACTTGTATAAAACCAAAAACTTTCTGCGCACATAAATATTGAGTCAAAACTTTCTGCAGATTTGATGTTTAATGAAATTACATGTTATATTATTTTGACATGGACGAAATTCGCGTTTTTTACGGAATTCACGAACGAAATTCCCGTTTTTTACCTAATTCATGGTCAGAATATAAGTTTTTTACACAATTCACAATTGGATTTCCTGTTTTTGCGCTTTTCACGGGTAGATTTCCTGTTTTTTACGTGATTCTTGGTTGGAGTTCTCGTATCTTACATGATTCACGAGTGGAATTCCCGCTTCTTACATGATTCACTGTCGGAACTCCCGTTTCTTACACGATTCAGGGACAAAATTTACGTTTTTTGCGTAGTCTTATGACAAAATTCGCGTTAATCACGTAGTTCTTTGTTGAAATACGAATTTTTGACGCGATCCTTTGTCGAAATGTGCGTTTTTTTACGCTATTCTTTGTTAAAATTCGCGATTTTTACGAGGTCTTTTGGCGAAATTCACATTTTTCTCACGACTTTTTGAGGAAATTTTATATATTTTTTTAGCTATTCTTTGGAAAAATTAGTGTTTTATTGCAGAAATGGATTTTTTACAACAACCGTTAGTCAAAATTCGCGATTTTTTGTGTCCAAAATTTCGCACTAGTGAATTTTTAAAGTTTTCAGAATCAAATGCCTTAAACTTTGGAAAATCAGCCCTACTTTTAATTGTATACTAACAGTAAAAAAATTGTACATAAAATTGGGGGAATATTGTTACTTTTTTGTACTTAAAAAAAGTTGTTGTTTCTTTCCTAAAATTTTCTGCAAAGTCCAGAAAATTTTCTGCGCACGGCGTGCGCGTGTGCGCCTATATTATACAACTCTGCTGGAAATACATGTGTTTCTAATTTTCAACCGATCCAGTTCCAAAAAACAATTCCGTCTTCATATTATTTACCTGTGTCCTGAGTTATTTAGATATTTAGTTGTAATCTTAAATAATTAATCTTTTCTTTTAATAAGCTCGTGCTTCGTACTTTTTAAAAATAGTGTACAGTAAAAATTTCATCACCACTGATGTTGCATGCACTTTGCATGGCAAAAGCTATGATTTGCCCATGGAAAAACAATATAAAGTAAGATTATTTATTATTACATTTTTATTATTAATAATTGTACCACTTTCGCAAGAGTATTAATGTATATATATAAACTGTTTAAAAAGCAGGATTCAAATCAAGACTTTTATATAATATCATTTTATTGTTAAAAAAAATAAAATAAAATAAAATAAAATAAAATAAAATAAAACTTTTTTTTTCTTAATAATTTACTTAAATCGACATTATTTTTGCCCCGAACTAAAATAACTTTTCACAAAATTTTTCAACTATACTTAGTATTTGTATTCTTGAGAGTGTATTATATAAAATATTATTGAGTTGTATTAAATAATATTTTGCACTTTTGAATTTGATACAAATAAATTTTTTAAAATTGTTTTATTTTAATATTTATTTTCGATTTGGAAGCAATTGTGTGGTGATTGTTATTCGGATATTCGGGATAATGTTTGAATTTGCTAAGTAAAGTAACATACAGTTAAAGTCAAATTTTACTTCTTATTAGTTAAATAATTTTTAATAAATATTAATTCATATATATTTATACTATTTTAAAGTCAGCTGTGAGAGAGAATGTTATTGACCATAAAATTTTCAATGAAAGATTTTATTTCTTGAGATTTTTACTGCGAAAATTTTTTTTATTCAGAGCACTTCTAAAACAAAGTAATTTTAATTTTTTAAAGTATAATTGTTTACAAGAAAAAAAAAACTTTTTAAGTCACATTATCTTTTTGTCATTTTTTTGTAAGATAGAGAAAAAATGTTTTTTTTTTTCCTAATTTGAAATTGATTTATATGTTATATGTAAAAAAAAAAGAAACCCTTTTTTAAAATAATTCTTGTAAAATAAATGCCATTCTTACCATGATTTGGAATATTTTTACACCAAAATTAGTATTTGTATCCTAGAGATTGTATTATATAAAATATTATTGAATTGTAAAAAATAATGTTTTGAACTTTGAGTTTTGAGTCAATGAAATTGCTTTAATTCGTTTTATTTTAATTTTTTATTTTTTACTTGGAAATAATTGTGTAGAGACTGATATCCAGATATTCGAAATAAAGTTTGAATTAAATAAGTAAATGTAATATATAGTTAAAATAAAATTTTAATTCTTATTAATTAAACAATTTTCAATAAATATTAATCCATTCCATAGTCATAATATTCCATATTTCTTGTGATTTTCACTATGAAAAAATTTCTATAAGACGCTTTTGATACAAAAATATTTCCTTTTTTATTTTATTTTTTATTTTAGTTATTTGGGGGAAAAAAACATTATTTTATTAATTGATTTCATAATAGGGAAAAAATGTTTTTATCATAGAAGGCGGCAGCCTTCAAGTGACGCAGCTTTAAACCTACCATCGTCAAAACCTACCATCGTCATAAGGGTAGATGCGGAACTTCATATATACAGCTAACTCAACATCAAAGGAAATCGGAAAAGCCGCCTTCTAATAACTCAGCAAATATTGGTCAGAATGGTCCAATTTTTTTAATATAGTCTTATATTCCCAGTCTAATCCTATCCTATAATTTTTACATTTCTACGTGCCGTATATTTTTAGATCTCGATAACCATTTTTAAACTGAAAACGATGGTGTTTGTTCCTGATAATGAGATCTAGAAAACGGGCTGGGAGATTTTATTAAAACTTATATATAATATGAATCTCTTTAAGATAGAGGGAATAAGACTTGCCTTGTTTCTAGGAAAACTCTTGTTTGTTATATATTGGTCTTGGAAAATTGGACTATATTAGCTCGCGGATTACATGTTATTCTATGGGTTAGCAGACGAAGACACTGCAAAAAAGCAAATCTAGTAATGGTCACAGTTAAAACACCCGCATCGAAGCAATAAATGTTTTTTAAACTACAAAAACATCTTATCATGTGCTTTAAAACATTCAATAAATATATACTAAATCGAATTTCTATTTATTTTGCTTTTATTTTTCGTAAGAAGAAAATATTACGTTTCTTACATTGGATATTTTTGCATTTTGTGGAAAAAATATTTTGAATCCTTTTTTAAAATAGGAAAATATTTTTTAATTATACATATTCAATATACTTTCGACTTATGATTTTTTTTTAAGTTTTCAAACAAAAATTATTTAAAATTATTTGTTGTTGGAAAGTCATGTATTCATACGCCTAGGGGCGCCACTTGTCTAGTTTTGTTTTGAATCCGAACCCGAATGCGGCAAGTAACACGGAGCATTTTTCATTCAGGTAGTAATATTCTTACATAATGTCCATTAAATTGATATAGAAAATGCACGAATTAAAAAATATAAACCAGACAAGATAGAATCATTAAGTAATTTTCAGGTTTTAATAATCCACATGTTGTTTCTTGTTACGCCAATTGAATCTCGCAATGTCAATATACAACGAATAAGCTCTGCAATAAAGTTAACCGGAGAATCTTGCAATGGATTATTAATTAATACAGAATGTGTAACTTTGCAATATAGTTATTTGCTTGTATTTATGAAGACTTATGGATTACAGTGTGGAGGCAGGATATATTCAAAACTTTACGAGAATGCCAGTTAAAAATCTGGACTGCATTTTGTTTTGTTTTGTTTTGTTGTCGTTGTCAGTAATTTTGGGTGAAATGCAGTTTACTCTCCTTCGCCAAGGAACTTTTTATGTGTATTGTTTGATAAACAATTTTACCTCTATATATTTTTTGTTTATTTTTTTAATTTTTTCGCTGCTTGAGCAAAGAATAGGTTTGCATTAATCATAATTAATAAACGGAAACTTACTGGCTTGCTTAAAGTATTGTTTTTAAATACAGGGTACAAAATACATGAATTTTCTTAAATCCCAGTTTATTTTATTAAAATTTGTCATTTCATGAAAATAAAATTATTGCATATCTTTTATCTTTGAGTTTAAGTGTTAAAACACTTTTCAATGTTTGCGTTTTAACATGTTTTGCAGATAATACATTTTGTGAATTTCACAGAGTTGACTGTATTATACTCTATTATAAGCATTCATTATGATTTCTAGTACATTATTACATTTAAATTACTCTTTTTAAAAATGTAAACAAAAGATGAGCACATTATATTTGTGCAATGTCTGGTCCCAAGTTACACACACTTGAGGGACTTTACAATTTCTATATATTGCTTGTTTTAAACTTAAGTGAAATGTTGGCTAAAACATTTTCAGTTTCATAAATTATTTCAATTTGAAATATTTTAGTAATCGCTACTACTGTTATTCCGTCGACCAATTTCGCCAAATTATACATAATCACATATTTTTTTATTTTAAATAATGAAAAAACAAATAATTAGTAAAATATTAATAAAAAGTCGAAATAAAAATCAATGACATTTTAAATATACAAATTGTATTTAATGTCATTGAATGTGACATTCACAATCATCCATTATTGGAATTTAATCTTATAGTTTGGCGATAATTTTTTGGTCGACGGGATAACCTAGTAGTACCTAGTAATCTATAAAGCTAACAAGTAACATTTATACAACATTTCATTAACTCGATTCCTCTTAAGTAAATTTGAATAAGCGACGGCAAAAATCCATTGCAAGATTCTCTGGTTAACTTTATTGCAGACTTTATTCATCGTATATTAAGACATTGCAAGATTGAATTTGCATAACAAGAAACATCCATGTGGATTATTAAAACCATGAAAATTATGTAGTGATTCTATCATGTCTGTTCGATGTTTTTCAATTTGTGCATTTTCTTTATCAATTCTATTCTAAATAAATAAATTCTACCTGAATGAAAAATGCTAATAACGCGTTCTCATTCAAATCAAAACTAGACAAGTGGCACCTTCTTAATATGGAATATAATATAGAATGTATGAAAACTTATGAATTAGAGGGGGGAGGCAGAATATATTCAAAATTTTATGAGAATGCCAGGTAAAAATCCTGTATTGTACTTTTTTTTGGTTTGTTGTCAAAAACTTTTTTCTCATGTCTATGAATAAATTACTCCTTGCACCAACATAAGATTTTGTTGTCAGTGGCACAGCCAAAGGGGTGGTTTTGTGAACTACATCCATGAATCGCTAAAAAAAAAAAAAAAAAAAAAAAAAAAGCAAATTGCATAAAAAATGGGAATTACCTCCACAAATTGTTTAAAATGTGAATTACGTCCATGAATCATGTAAAAAAGCGAGAATTATATTCATAAATTGTATGAAAAATGCAAATTACGTCTATGAATCGTGTAGTAAAACATAAATTATGTTCATAAATCGCTCAAGAAACACGAATTTTGGCGGCAAAAAGCTGAAACGGAAATTACCTCTATAAAACGCATGAAAATAGCGACTTGCATTCATGAATTGCATAAAAAATGTGAATTACGTTCATGAATCACTCAAAAAATGCAAATTACGTCCATGAATTGCATAAAAACGTGAATTACGTTCGTAAATCACTCAAAAAATGTGAATCACTTCCATGAATTGTGCAAAAAAACACGAATAACGTTCAGAAATTGCAAAAAATGCAAATTACGTCCAAGAATTGGTAAAAAAAGCGAATTACATTCATAAATCCTATAAAAACACAAATAATGTCAATAAATCGATCAAAAAACTCAAATTTCGTCGATAAAAAGCTCAAAAGATGCAAATTATGTCTATGAATCACATAAGTATAGCAAATTACGTCCATAAATCATGTAAAATGTAAATTACATTCATTAATCGCCTAAAAATCGCGAATTATGTCCATGAATCGCTCAAAAAAAGCGAATTGCATAAAAGACATGAATTGGGTCCACAAATAACTCAAAACATGAATTACGTCCATGAATTGTTTAAAAAAGTGAGAATTACGTTCAGAAATTGTATGAAAAACACAAATTATGTCTATGAATTGTGTAGTAAATCGGGAATTATGTTCATAAATCACTCAAAAAACCCTAATTTTGGCAGCAGAAAGCTGAAACGCAAATTACGTTCATAAATCACTCAAAAAATGCAAATCACTTCCATGAATCGTACAAAAAAATACTAATAACATTCATAAATTACAAAAAAATGCGAATTAGGTCCAGCAATTGGTAAAAAAAGCGATTTACATTCATAAATCCTATAAAAACACAAATAACGTCAATAAATTGATCAAGAAATGCAAATTTCGTCATCAGAAAGCTCAAAAAATGAAAATTATGTCTACAAATCGCATAAATATAGCAAATTACATCCATAAATCATGTAAAATGTAAATTACATTCATTAATCGCATAAAAATCGCAAATTATGTCCATGAATCGCATAAAAAACGCAAATTGGGTCCACAAATCGCTCAAAACGTGAATTACGTCCATGAATTGTTTAAAAAAGTGAGAATTACGTTTAGAAATTGTATGAAAAACACAAATTATGCCTATGAATCGTGTAGTAAAATGGGAATTATGTTCATAAATCACTCAAAAAACACGAATTTTGGCAGCAGAAAGCTGAAATGCAAATTACGTCTATAAATCGCATAAAAATAGCAAATAGTGTTTTGCATTCATGAATTGCATAAAAACGAGAATTACATTCATGAATCGCTCAAAAAACACAAATTACGTTCATGAAACGCATAAAAACGTGAATTACATATTCATAAATCACTCAAAAAATGCAAATCACTTCCATGAATCGTGCAAAAAAACACTAAGAACGTTCATAAATTACAAAAAATGCGAATTACGTCCAAGAATTGGTAAAAAAAAGCAAATTACATTCATAAATCCTATAAAAACACAAATAACGTCAATAAATCGATCAAAAAATGCAAATTTCGTCGATAGAAAGCTCAAAAGAGGCAAATTATGTCTATGAATCGCATAAGTTTAGCAAATTACGTCCATAAATCATGTAAAATGTAAATTACATTCATTAATCGCAATGTCCATGAATCGTGCAAAAAAAGCGAATTGCATATAAAACATGAATTGGGTCCACAAATCGCTCAAAACATGAATTACGTCCATGAATTGTTTAAAAAAGTGAGAATTACGTTCAGAAATTGTATGAAAAACACAAATTATGCCTATGAATCGTGTTGTAAAACGGGAATTATGTTCATAAATCGCTCAAAAAATACGAATTTTGGCAGCAGAAAGCCAAAATGCAAATTACGTCTATAAATCGCATAAAAATAGGGAATAGCGTTTTGCATTCATGATTTGCATAAAAAACGCGAATTACATTCATGAATCGCTCAAAAAATGCAAATTACGTCCATGAATTGCATAAAAATGTGAATTATGTTCATAAATCACTAAAAAAATGTGAATAACTTCCATGAATCTGCAAAAAAACACGAATAACATTCATAAATTGCAAAAAATGCGAATTACTTCCAAGAGTTGTGTAAAAAAAGTGAATTACATTCATAAATCCTATAAAAACACAAATAACGTCAATAAATTGATCAAAAAACACAAATTTCGTCGACAGGAAGCTGAAAAAAACGTAAATTATGTCTATGAATTGCATAAAAATAGCAAATTACGTCCATAAATCATGTAAAATGTAAATTACATTCATTAATCGCATAAAAATTGCGAATTATGTCCATAAATTGCTCAAAAATGCAAATTATACTCATAAATCGCATAAAAAACACGAATGATGACCATGAATTGCACAAAAAATGCGAATTACACCCAACATTAAATTAATTTGCAGAAAGTTTTTGGTTTTATACAAGTTTGCCAACAAGAACCTACAAGTTATCCTGAAATCCATTCTAAACCAACAAAAATTTAATGGAAAGATAAATTTGTCCAAGAAAGACAAAATAATTTCCATTGACATACATTGACCAGAATCGAAAAATTCCTATTGAAATCTATCCTATACACTCCAAAACCAGAAAGAAAAAAATCCCTCCAAGAGTAACTCAATCTATCTGCTGCAAAATAAAATACATTGAAATGCAACTGAACAAGAACCTGAAAATTACATATGAAATCAAACCGAAACCAGATTCAACCCCCCCCCCCCCAAAAAAAAAAAAAAAATCCAACCATATCTCGATTCGGGTAACAAAACTTAATTTCCATAGATACGTGTGGTCAGAAATCTGGAAATTCCAATTAGTCTACGGGTTAGCAAACCTTAATTCAATCTGAAAAAAAAAAAAAAAAAAATCTGACAAGCAGAGTTGTATAATATAGACGCACGCCATGTGCAGAAAATTTTATGAAGAAACAATTTTTATTTATTTATTTCGACAAAGAATTGCGTAAAAAAAAAAAAGTGTATCTCAACAAAGAATCATGTAAAAAAACCCAACATTTCGACAAAATACCACACGAAAAACGTTAATTTCATCCAAAGACCGCAATAAAAACATTATTTCAATCCATGAATCGCATAAAAAATACGTATTCCATGCATGAATCGCATAAAAAATGTGAATTACATGCATGAATCGCATAAAAATGTGAACTACATCCATGAATCGCTAAAAAAAAAAAAGCAAATTGCATAAAAAATGGGAATTACGTCCACAAATTGCTTAAAATGTGAATTACATCCATGAATCATGTAAAAAAGCGAGAATTATATTCATAAATTGTATGAAAAACGCAAATTACGTCTATGAATCGTGTAGTAAAACATGAATTATGTTTATAAATCGCTCAAAAAACACGAATTTTGGTGGCAGAAATCTGAAACTGAAATTACCTCTATAAAACGCATAAAAATACCGAATTGCGTTCATGAATTGCATAAAAAATGTGAAATACGTTCATGAATCGCTCAGAAAACGCAAATTACATCCATGAATTGCATAAAAACGTGAATTATGTTCATAAATCACTCAAAAAATGCGAATCACTTCCATGAATTGTGCAAAAAAAAAACACGAATAACGTTCATAAATTGCAAAAAATGTGAATTACGTCCAAGAATTGGTAAAAAAGCGAATTACATTCATAAATCCTATAATAACACAAATAACGTCAATAAATCGATCAAAAAACACAAATTTCATTGATAGAAAGCTCAAAAGATGCAAATTATGTCTATGAATAGCATAAGTATAGCAAATTACGTCCATAAATCATGTAAAATGTATATCACATTCATTAATCGCATAAAAATCTCGAATTATGTCCATGAATCGCTCAAAAAAAGCGAATTCCATAAAAAACGTAAATTGGGTCCACAAATTGCTCAAAACGTGAATTATGTCCATGAATTGTTTAAAAAAGTGAGAATTACGTTCAGAAATTGTATGAAAAACACAAATTATGTCTATGAATCGTGTAGTAAATCGGGAATTATGTTCATAAATCACTCAAAAAACACTAATTTTGGCAGCAGAAAGCTGAAACGCAAATTACGTTCATAAATCACTAATAAAATGCGAATCACTTCCATGAATCATGCAAAAAAAATACTAATAACATTCATAAATTTAAAAAAATGCGAATTAAGTCCAACAATTGGTAAAAAAAAAGAATTACATTCATAAATGCTATAAAAACACAAATAACGTCAATAAATCGATCAAAAACAAATTTCGTCGACAGAAAGCTCAAAAAATGCAAATTATGTCTACGAATTGCATAAATATAGCAAATTACATCCATGAATCATGTAAAATGTAAATTACATTCATTAATCGCATAAAAATCGCAAATTATATCCATGAATCGCATAAAAAACGCGAATTTGGTCCACAAATCGTCAAAACGTGAATTACGTCCATGAATTGTTTAAAAAAGTGAGAATTACGTTCAGAAATTGTATGAGAAACACAAATTATGTGTATGAATCGTGTAGTAAAATGGGAATTATGTTCATAAATCGCTCAAAAAACACGAATTTTGGCAGCAGAAAGCTGAAACGCAAATTACGTCTATAAATCGCATAAAAATAGCGAATAGTGTTTTGCATTCATGAATTGCATAAAAAACGCGAATTACATATCGCTCAAAAAACACAAATTACGTCCATGAAACGCATAAAAACATGAATTACATTCATAAATCACTCAAAAAATGCGAATCACTTCCATGAATCGTGCAAAAAAACACTAATAACATTCATAAATTACAAAAAATGCAAATTACGTCCAAGAGTTGTGTAAAAAAAGAGAATTACATTCATAAATCCTATAAAAACACAAATAACGTCAATAAATTGATCAAAAAACACAAATTTCGTCGACAGATGCTGAAAAAAATGTAAATTATGTCTATGAATTGCATAAAAATAGCAAATTACGTCCATAAATCATGTAAAATGTAAATTACATTCATTAATCGCATAAAAATTGCAAATTATGTCCATAAATTGCTCAAAAATGCAAATTACATTCATAAATCGCATAAAAAACACGAATGATGACCATGAATTGTGCAAAAAATGCGAATTACACCCAACATTAAATTAATTTGCAGAAAGTTTTTGGTTTTATACAAGTCTGCCAACAAGAACCTACAAGTTATCCTGAAACCCATTCTAAACCAACAAAAATTTAATGGAAAGATAAATTTGTCCAAGAAAGACAAAATAATTTCCATTGACATACATTGACCAGAATCGAAAAATTCCTATTGAAATCTATCCTATACAATCCAAAACCAGAAAGAAAAAAATCCCTCCAAGAGTAACTCAATCTATCTGCTGTAAAATAAAATACATTGAAATGCAACTGAACAAGAACCTGAAAATTACATTTGAAGTCAAACCGAAACCAGATTCAACCCCCCCCCCCAAAAAAAAAAAAATTATCCAACCATATCTCGATTCGGGAAAGAAAACTTAATTTCCATAGATATGCGTGATCAGAAATCTGGAAATTCCAATTAGTCTATCTTAAACCTAATCTGAACCTGAAAAAGGAAATTCCATATAACCGGAGCCCAGTATTTTCTATACAGGACAAAATATTTTCCATTAAAGCGCAACCTGACCAGAACTTGAAAATTCCATTTGAATTGAACCTGATTGAAACCTGAAAAAAATTTCCATCGAACCTTAACCTAATCCGAAAAAGAGAAAATTATTTCTGCCGATACACACTGACAAGAGTCTGAAAGTTAACATGAAACCTAATCCAAACCCGAAAAGGAAAAAACAATGGAAACACAAGTCTGTCCAAGAAAGACCAAATAATTTCTGTCCACATACACTGACAAGAATTTCAATTGAAATCTATCCTAAACCCAGTTCAAACACTACCCCCCCCCAAAAAAAAAAGTAAAATAAAAAAATTAGGAAATAAAGACAAAATAATTTCCGTCCCCATCCACTGACCAGAATTGAAAACTAGTACTTGAAATGCAACTCGGCAAGAACCTGAAAATTCCTATTCAAGTCAAACTGAATCGAGATTCAACCCCCCCCCCCCAAAAAAAAAAAAAACAAAAAAACAATTATCTAACCAAATCAAGATTTTTAGAAAAAAAAATTATGTAAATACGTACAGACTAGAGCATGGAAATTTTAATAAAATCTTAAACCCGATACAATCCCCCCCCCCTTACATAACTAACAAGAAGCCTTGATGACCCCACAAAACATAACTAACAAGAACGAAGAGTCATGCATACTGCATCGATTATGATGCATTTTCTGACTCATTCTGAATATTGTAAACTTATTGTCATTCATGTACAATAATTTTACCATTCTGTGCAAAAAAACAAAGCATAATTAACGAGAGTAAAAAATTTTCCATTAAACATGTTTATATACTTTCCATTTTATTCTGAATGCTTTAAACCTATCAGTTTCATCTTTGTACAGTAATCTTCCCATCCAAATCTCTCTCCCCCCCCCCCCCTGTTTATATATGTTTTGTGCAAACAGCAAAACATAAATAAACTAACAAGAATGAAAAGTTGCACATACAGTATAGATTATGAAACACTTTCCAACACATTTTCATTATTGTAAGCCTATCATTTTAATCCATTTGCAGTAATTTTACCACTCTATATAAAGAACAAATCATAATTAACAAGAAAGAAAAACCTGTGTGCAACATAGATTATGAAACACTTTCCAGCATATTCTGAATATTGTAACGGATATAGTTTTAATCAATCTGCAATATTACCAACCTATAGAAAGGTTGAAACATATTTAACAAGAATCATGCACGCAGCATAGATTATGAAATACTTTCCAGCACATTCTGAATATTGTATTCCTGATCATTTTAATCCATCTGCAGTATATGTATCATCATGTGTAAAGAAAAACATAGTTAACTAGAATGAGAAATGATACATACAGCATAGATTATGAAATCCTTTCTTAGAAATACAATGCTGAATGTACATTACTTTCTTATCTTATACTAACGTACTTTACTACAGAGTTGTTTTTAACGAAATCAAGTAGCACAGCATATATTAATAATAAAATATGAAATATCTTTTTTTAAGTGGGTGGGGGAGGGGTAATTAAAGGTGATCAGAAATCATGAATATGAATTCTTTGCATTAGTCTTTAATTTTTTGTTTTTATCTTTTTATTATTAACCTAAAAAAAGCACTGATATCAGTACAAAAAACCCTGAACGGGTTAAAAGCTTGTGACGCAGCACTTTATCTTATATATCTAAGAATTTTAAATTTGGGACTTAAAACTAATGATATCAAAATTTATGTGACGCTATGCTATTAATTAATATATACATATATTAAAATTTATTCATTAAGGTTTTATCAATTACATCTTTCATAAATTCAAAATATGAATCTTAAAAGATATGATATCAAAATTTAAGTGACGCCTTGACGAGGCTTTAAACAATGTTTTAAAATTCCATTTATTTATTTATTGTCTAAATACATTTTCATATCTAAACAATACTTTTCATTTTCCAATACTTTCACTGAATATATATAATGCACTGAAATATATTTATTTGAATAAATAGATTTATCTTTTGGGCTACGCTATCCAAAATCAAAAATAACATTTGAATACATATTTTTTGCGTCATTGTATCTATTTGCATCTTTTTAACTTACTTTGGATACAATGACGCAAAAAATATTTATTCAAATGTTATTTTTGATTTTGGATAGCGTAGCCCAAAAGATAAATCTATTTATTCAAATAAATATATTTCAGTGCATTATATATATTCAGTGAAAGTGTTGGAAAATGAAAAGTATTGTTTAGATATGAAAATGTATTTAGACAATAAATAAATAAATGGAATTTTAAAACATTGTTTAAAGCCTCGTCAAGGCGTCACTTAAATTTTGATATCATATCTTTTAAGATTCATATTTTGAATTTATGAAAGATGTAATTGATAAAACCTTAATGAATAAATTTTAATATATGTATATATTAATTAATAGCATAGCGTCACATAAATTTTGATATCATTAGTTTTAAGTCCCAAATTTAAAATTCTTAGATATATAAGATAAAGTGCTGCGTCACAAGCTTTTAACCCGTTCAGGGTTTTTTGTACTGATATGTATACATATATAGTGTAAATTTAATTTGAAACTAATTTACGTATTATTAAAGGAAAAAAAAAAAAAATTCATACCTATTACGGGTTGGAAAATTTTTACATCATAATTAGTATTTGTATCCTAGAGATTGTATTATATAAAATATTATTGAATTGTATAAAATGTTTTGACTTTTGTGTTTTGAGCCAATGAAATTGTTTAATTCGCTTTACTTTTATTTTTTATTTCGAAATAATTTTACGGATGCTGTTATTCAGATATTCGAGATAAAGTTTGAATTATATAAGTAAATGTAATATATAGTTAAAAGCAAATTTTACTTCTTATTAGTGAAATAATGTTCAATAAATATTAATCCATTCCATATTAATAGTATTCCATATTTCTTGAGATTTGTACTGTACTTGTTAGGGCATCACAGATACATTTATTTAATATGCAGTTCTTCTTCACATATACAAACTGATGTAATGCGGTTGAAGAGAATTAACACAGTGCTAAAATTTCGCAAATATTTTTACTTAAATCCCCACTATTTCTCAATAGTAATATTCGGCTTTTTTAATCTATCATTAGATAGTTTTTAATCTATCATTAGATACAGTGATGCCGCTGGACTTGAAAAATCCTGGGTCCCTGGGACCCAGAACTTCTAAAATTTGGGGTCCCTCCCCCCCCCCCTTTTTTTTACAAAAGCGGGTCCCCACTACTAATAAGTCATGTTTTTCGATGCAAAACTTGTCACTTGCAAAAGAAAAAAGAAATGCAATAATTATTTTAATAATAATAAATAATTAATTAAAACCAATAATAAGTTTTTAAAATTATTAAGAGAATTTTTTTTTACTTTTTTAAAAATAAATGTGCAAAATATATATTTAATTATAAAATAATGCTTATTTGTGTGTAGAAGATAAAAAGTGTCACTATTGTTAGCATTTCTTTTAAAAAGGGGCAAGACAAATTTATTGAAAAAAACATTTCTTTTAGTGAAAAAAGAAAAAAAAAACTTGTTGAGTTATGGGATATTTTTAATTTAATGAATGGGTGCTCTCAGGAGTTAAATTTGCTCAGAAAGACGTGGGGCAGTCAAAAACGGATTGTAAAGCAAGAAAATCCGTTTTTGGAGCAGCAAAAAATTTTTTGAAGCAAGAAATTTAGTTTTTGGAACAGGAAAATTCACTCCTAACATTAACTTCTTTTTTTTTTCCCATGCTCCTATGACGAAATTTGTGTTTTGCACGATCTTTTGACGAAAGTTACTGTTTTTTCGGGATTTTTTGATGAAATTTGCGTTTTTTTAGTGAATTTTTTGACAACTTTTCCGTTTTATTGCGATTCTTAGACGAAATTTGTCGTTTTTTCGCATTCTTTAGAGGAAATTTGCCAGTTTTTTCGAGATTTTGTGACGAATTTTACGTTTTTCTCTCATTTTTCGACTAAATTTGCCGTTTTTTCGCTAATTTTTTAACAATTTTCCGTACTTTCGGGTATTTTTTGTCAAATTTTGACGTTTTTTCGCAATTTTTTGACGAAATTAGACGTTTTATCATGATTTTTGACAAAAATTGGCGCTTTACATGAATTCTTTGCCTTTCAAAATTGCAAAATTTGCCTTTTTTCGCGATTTTAGACGAAATTGGTCGTTTTTTCGCGACCTTTTGAGGAAATCTGCCGTTTTTTCGAGATTTTGTGACGAAATTAGCGATTTTTTTCGCGAATCTTTTGAAGAAATTTGCCAAAAAATAATCGTTATTTCGCGATTTCTTAACGAAAGTCGCCTTTTTTGCGATCTTTTGACGAAATTACGCTCCCTATGGCACGTGTAAGAGCTATTTTTCTGCGTCCCGTCGCCAATTTTTTGCGTATTTTATGCAATATAGCGCCCGTGGCATCCCTGTCGAAAATATAGGTATATATTTTTTAAAAAGTTTGGTGGAAACAAACCCTCTAAATTGGATTGTCTGATATCAAGATTTTTAAAAGGTGCAATGTTTTGCGGAGAACTATTTTCGTGTATATTACACTTCTATAAATATATAATATTCTTTTGATTGACATATATATTTTAGGAATAAAGTTTTTACAACAATGTACTCGTATATTATGTAGTATGTGTGTGTGCGCGTATATATATATAAGGATTTGCGCCCTTTCGTGGCGCCCTTGTTATCCATTTTGCCACCGCCCTCTCTGTTATGCCAGTACGACCCTGCATGTGTGTGACCGTATACTTCTTGAAAGATGTCTTTGTTTTTCTTAGTTTTATAATTTTTTTTTAAAGCATGTACTTAATTTATGTGAAGTGTTAAAATTTTACTCACAGTTTGTTAGCTTTAAACAAACAACAAAATAAAAACACAAAATATTAAAGTAAGCAGATATTTTAGAAGTATTTTGAGACATAAGAAAAGTAGGCGTACGTGCCAATTCCAAGATTTTCTTTTATCTCACACATATTAATATGTCAAAATTCGCTATTACAGTCCAAAATTAAATGATAAGCTATTCCCATCATGAGAATTCTAAACATATGAAATTCCGTGCATTAATTCTTGAGTAATAAAGTATTGCTAAAATCTTATAAATTCTGATAATTCAGTGAAACATCACCATCCTACGGGTAATTTACACCAAAACTTAATCAGCAATAACTTATGTGAACGCTAACTTTATCAGTATTTTTATGAAAATTCCAGCATTAGTTTTGAGATAGAACTATTGCGAAAATCATGAGAAATCCAGCATAGCAATGTCTCTGTAGCTGATTTGGACCAAAACGAAGCCAGTTCTAACTCGTATCGAAGACTATTTGAATATGAAGTTTGATGAAAATTCGATCAATTAGTTCTTGAGATAGATTTATCGTGGAAATCGTGAAAAATGTAGCATAGCAGCGCCATTTGTTAGGAGATTTACACTAAAAAGCAATCAGCATCTATTTATATGAGGGATTAATTGAAAATAAATTATACTCCCTCTGTCCCAAATTAGTTGCGACATTTGAATACTTTTGTACTGATTATTGATATTTATGACTTTATGATTTCGTTTGAACATTTTTCCGAGAGCTATACTATCAATCAACAATATTTACGTACCGAACATTCCCTCAATCATTCCATAAATAAGTAATTAATTAGTTTTAAAAATCCCGGCTCACACACTCTTAAGCCACGCCCCCATTTTTATAGACTTTTTCAATAGTAATCACATAAAACTATCTCCAAGCTAATCAATCTTGAATTCATTTACGAACATTTTATTACAACATTTCTGAAAAGTATCTTCTAGCATAAACATGTTGCAAACGAAATCGAATTCTGTCGAGTTCATTTTTTTTTCTATTAGACTTTGCTTAATGACGAATGAAATATGCTAAAAAAAAAATTTCCGCCTTGACAATCATGTGTGATATTGATTTGCAAATTATAACGGCATATGATAATCTTCGCAGTGATTGTCTTCGTTTTATTGGGATAGCTTTGATTTTGCTCAGTAGCATTTATTTTTCGACCGCATTTACAATTTTTTGTAAACTGACACTGTAAATTTCCTCACCTTTTATTTTTGACGTCTTTGCCTGCTTCTCAAAACGGGATAGGATGATAAACATTATGATGCACATTGAATTTAATAGCAGCAGCATTTATGACACTAAGACTTAGTTTACAATTTTTCAAATATCATATCAAACATTCCAGTGCAGCGTTGCGCTCAACATTATGCATTTCTATCTTCAGAGAATTTTATAAATTATTATTTTTTTTACTTTAAATTTGAGTTAACATTGCTTCTGACGCCTAGTGCAAATCTTTATATATTTTTTAATATAATTTTAGTATAATTTTACTAGTGACGGTCTACTAAACTGCATCGAAAGTTACTTATGACTCCGCCTACTCGAAATGTCGCAACTAATTTGGGACAGAGGGAGTATTAAATTCCATGCAGTAATGAGATAGAGCGTCCACAAAGTTTACATCACACACATACAGACTGACGGACAGACATTTTGTAAAAAAGATGTTTTTCGAGATCTCCGGACTAAAAAAACATGTAAATCCGTCTAAAACCAGAATTCAAAAATTTTCACGAATCCAATATTTTCTTGATGTAAAGATAGAAGTAAGTAAAAACTGCACATTTATGTGCATGTTTTGAATTTAAATACTGAAGAATATTTGAAAACTGATGAAATGATTAGGAAAGAGATTGAATTTACGAAACAGGAAAGTGTTTTTACTGTTTAGAATTTTCAATGCGCCACCATTTTAAAAAAGAAACTTTTTTTTAAATATTTAAGAATATTTAGAATTGGAATAGAATATTTTCAGTTTTTTTCGAATGCCGAGAAAAATTCAATGATATAATTTTAACTTACTTTCAAAGAAATCAACTCAAGCCACAAAAATGTTAAAGGTATATTATATTTATTAAATTCCTGGTCTTGCTCAGTATCCTGCTCTTCATTAATCATTAAGATTTGTTAAAACCCATTGAACGCCTTCAAAGGCAATCAATGAGTTCAAATTGAATGACGAAATTAATGCGATAATAAGTATGGTCCTGTGCTCAGGGCCGTAGACAAGGGGGTAGTGTTGGGTAGGACAAGGAAAATTCATGACGTTTGTATGAGGTACAACCAAAACACTTTTGTCATGACAATGTCATGCTTCAATTGAGTGAGGTGGTGAGGAGAGGAGTTAAAATCCAGGAGCTACAATTGGAAGTTGGGACGGAAATATAGGCTTTCCGCTTTTCTCTGTGTAAAGTGTAACGAGAAGTTAGGGGGTGGTTACTTACTTTAATGTTGTTGTTAGGTTGATAAATAGACGTGTATAGTTTTCGGAAAATATAAATGGAAGTAGTGGCTCGACGGCGAATTAATGCAGTAACGCGCGTATTATCTGATTATAAGGAGGGTTTTTTTCGGTAAAAGGAAATTCCCAAATGATGTCATGCTAGGGGGTGTGTAGTGCTTTTTTTCTGAACTGAAAGTATATGTTTATACAATAAAGCCTGACACCTGACAAGAGGGAGGGAGGTGGTATGTTGAACTGTGACACTTTATGAAAAAGGGTGGGAGGGAGATAAAAAATATTGAAAAAAGGTTTCACATCATTTATGGACAATCCCTGATAGTACTATGTAGAAATAAATAAATATACTTGTAAAGAATTTAAATTATTTTTGAAAATAATTATATTTTAAAAAATGTAAAAGTAAATGCGTAACGAATTGTTTTGCATATACTGAGCAAGAAGCAGGACTTTGGAAATGGGTAACCTTAGTGAAGAATTTTAGTATTTTAGAATTTTAATTGTTTTTTTTTAAAGAAAATTTACATATAATTGCTGCAAATTATAATGCATATTTTTGCTTGATATTATTCATCTGAAAAATCACATTTACAAGAATTAAAATGCTTATTATTATTATAATATCTAGTGACAAAGGAAACTTCGATCTCTTTCCAGTGTTTAATACAAACACTTTTCTCCGGGAAGAACTTCTGTTGTCCCGGGGTGGGGGATGCCAATCCCGGGCCACCATTAAAATCAATACAATATCTTTCAATAACATTCGATTTAACAAGAAGTTGTGTTTGATTGTTTATTTATTATTCCGACAAAATAATAAATAGGGCAATTTAATTCCCCCTCAAAATACTAATTATAAGTAAATAAATAATAAAAAGATCAGTTTACAAATATAAAAGCAATTTTAAGATCCCCAGAGTGCTGTGACGTAAAAAATTAAGTTTTTTTTTTTTTTTTTTTTTTTTTCAATTAGGGATTTTGTTTCCTACGAGCTACAATCGTGAAGCCCCCCGTCCCCACTCTAAAAAATAAGTTAATTTGATCGGTTTTGAAAAGCTTAATAAAGATTGAATTATAATTAAACATAAACAGTGACGATCGCCTTGTAAACGAGTTTTAATTCATTTCCCCTTTACTAAAAGGGTTTAAGACCAAATCAGTTGTTGTTAATGGCTGTTTTCGCGTTTGAATAAATAAGATTACTTTAACATGTAACAATCATCTTATATAATATTAATGTAAGTCAACACGTAGAATGTAGTCTTTCCAATTGCTTCCCGATATTATTTTTAACAATGCTATAAAGAAATAATTTTAAATAAGTGATTTTAGATGTAACGCTTGAAACCTAACTTTAAAAAAAATAATATTCAGGAGAAAATAATTTTTAACGTTAGAAAAGAAGTATTATTTGCGCTGTCATTAATTTAGCAACAATGTGAGACAGATTATGTCAAAATATGAAATAAATCTCTCGTGTACGTATATATCTCGTGTATATCGTGAAAATACATTTTTTTAAAACTGTTTAGCAATGTGATTTGGCTATTTTAAATCTGACATAATTTACTCCATTTACGATTTTTAACGCAAATACACGGATTTATTATTTTGCAGCTTTTTCTCTTTTAAAATTCGGTGTACATGTAGTTTTTACGCCGTAACTTTCAATATTTTCCTGCCTTTAATAAGTAATATTAATTTTATTTTAATTCGAAAGATTTTTTTTCTGATTATAATAGTCACGTATAAATAAATTTTTAATCCGAAAGAAATATTATTCTTTGTTTTGTTATTTTTAGATGACAAATATTTAAAATAATACGCTTTTTTAAAATATGTAAAAAATGTCTCTAGAAATGATGAAAATTTAAATTTATTCCATTCCATTTTATATTTCTTCCATTTCCATATTGCATTCCATTTTTAGGCGCGTTCGTAATTATGTAAATACGTAGCACCTATAGTGGTCGTTCAGTCCGTCCGTCCGTCTGTCTGTCCGCATATAACAACGCAAAAACTACCCAACCAAATCGTTTGAAATTTAAAATGCATAATTATTACATTATTTTGTCGAGTCATTTCAAATTTTATGAAAATCGGATGCATAGATCAATTACAGGGGCAATCAAAAGTATTCCATTACATTACGGTCAATGAGGAAAAGAGTTTCAAATGCATTTTAATCGTTTGAAATTTAAAATACATAATTATTACATAATTTTGTCGAGTTATTTCAAATTTTATGAAAATCGGATGCATAGGACAATTACAGGGACAATCAAAAGTATTCCATTACATTAAGGTCAATGGGGAAAAATTTTTCAAATGCATTTTAATGGTGTTACACTTATTCGAACTGAATAAAATTTATATGCAACTATAAAGTACACATTATAATATACATTTTGCATAATTTGTGGTGCAAAGAACATTTGTTATTGATTTACAAGGCCATACAAAAGTATTGCATTACATAATGGTATAGGGAGAACATTGTTTGATGAGCGTTTTAATTGTAATTCACTATTTACAATTTTATGAGATTGATATGTGAGAGTAATATTTTTAAAACTTCGTTATCGTACGAACGCACCTCATTTGCTACGCTTCACGTGCAATTTCCAACTTGTTTAAATATGCTTTAGAAATTTTTTTTTGTCCAGGGGAGGGGATGGTGACCCCGTGACCTCCCCCTTGGATTCGTTACTGGTTTCACTGTAAAAGCATAAAATGGATAAGCCTGACTTTTGAAGGGATTTAGAATCGAATAGCATTTTCCCATTTTGATAGATAAATTATTTGTTGAGGTACAAGAGACTTTTATCACTTGGCTGCTAGTTTTTATCTTTTTAGCTTTTATGCCATTACCGAAAATTCGATTCAAAACGCTAACATTGACGGTATTTTTCTCAAAAATGTAACACCTTTATAAATAAATAAATAAAAAGGATAACTCCATTTGATTACATAGTTTAAGAATAAGAACACCAGCCAATCTTATGCGTTTCCGAAAAGAAATGAATTTAGAAATGTATTGGAAAGTAGCTTCTATGAATTTGAGAAAAACCTTAAATACAGAAAAGTAATTTCAATAATCAACATTTCATTACGCAACTTTAAAAGTTGTGATATTTTTAACCGTCATTTTCTTCTTTTTTCCAACTACATTAAATTTTTAATGAAAACGTTTTTGAATATTAGGATTTCTAAAAATCATAATCATTAATTTTGCTACTGTATATTTTTTGTCTTAGCATACACATCGTAATTTTAAAATAAACTGTAAAATTATCCCATAAGTATGCATGCGGTATTCTTTAAAGAAATCTTAAGTACATGTTAAGAAATATGAGAAAATTATGTTATTTTTTAATTTTTGAATTGAGTCGGGCCAGATCGAAATTGAGTCTGTTTTGACTTATTTTTGTGTGGGCCGGGTAGGTCGTCAAAATGAGCCTCTTCCCCGCCCATGTAGAAAAAAAAAGATGTGACAACTTTTTACAGGGCGGCTGAAATCGATTCTGTTTCTACTCTGTTATTGTCAATCCTTTCCTATCTTAAATGAAATATACATAATGACAAGCACAAGTTGGGAAGTATGAATCAATATTATTAAAAGAAAGAAATGAAAAGAATAGATCTCTTCTTTTCTTTCCACTAGAACCAATCCTCCCCAAATTCGTCTCACTTTTTATCTTGTTACATTTTTTCCTTTTCACCCTTTCCCATGCTTAAGCTTTTTCAAACTTCAAACGTAGCCCGCGCCCGCCCAACTCTGTTGGATTTCGACCCTTTCATCAGCAGACAATGACAACAAAACACACACACACATTCCAGTCCAGTCATCCTCTGAAACGAAACATCTCTCGCGTCTCGCCGCTTCAAAAAAGACACAAACATGACAAAATTTTTGAAGTACCTCAAATCTGGAAACTGAGGTATTGGGACAAATTGTCACGGTGTATGGGACAAATGAGGTACCTCATGTATGAGTTACCCAACACTACAAGGGGGGCGCTTTGGGAGGCTCAGCCCCCCCCCCCCTGGAAAATATTCCAAGGTCACTAAATTAATTTCTACTCCGAAAATTCAAATGAAATTCTCTTCAAAAATCTAATTTAGCTTTGAGAACCTTTCACAGTTTTGCAAATTACTAAATTGCATTTAAAATAAATAATTCAACACTCTCATCCTATTTCAATATATGAAGCTAACATAATGTTTAATTTTGCACCAGTTATACACTCAAAATTTTCATCATCCTATACTTTTCTTAGTATAAAATGAAGTTGTTAGAAACAGTTTGATAAGAAACATAGTACCTACAATCAGGGCCGTAGCTAGAAGTGAACAACAGGGGGGGGGGGCGTCAAGATACTGTAAGGGGGGGCTCATATTTTTTTTTCTCTCTTTCTGATGCAGAACAATAAATTAGTGCATAGTTACATTGTAGGTATTACGTTTCTTGTTAAACTGTTGTAATAACTTCATTCCATGCTAAGAAAAATATATGATGATGAAAATTTTGAGTATGTAACTGGTGTCAAATTAAACATCATGTTAACTTCCTATATACACATAGGATGAGAGAGTGTTAAATACTTATTTTAGATACAATATAGTAATTCTGTGAAAAGGTCTCAAAATTAAATTAGATTTTTAAAAAGAATTTCATTTAGTGCCCTTGGAATTTTTTCCAGGAGGGGCTCAAAATATTTCAGGGGGGGGGCTGAGTCGCCCATAGTGCCCCCTTAGCTACTGCCCTGACTACAATGTGAATACGCACTAAATTACCTTCCTGCGTCAGAATGAGAAAAAAAAAAATATGAGCCCCGCCTACAATCTATTGAGCCCCTCCTATAGATCACTTCTAGCTACGGCATATCTAACGTTATCAACTATTTGTTAATTTTGGACCCTTTCTCCCCCCCCCCCTTCCGTTCCGGTATCATACGTTATCATCTCACGTATCCGCCCCCCCACCCCCCCCCCAACCAATAATGATATCGTTATCAAATACCAAAAATTTTTTTATGATTTTAGAATTTATTTATTTCGTTTGGAATGCTATACAAAACTGGTTACATTTATTTTTAGCATGATTTATTGATTCAAATGGAAAGAAGTCAATAAATTATTAATTTATATTAAATAACACTTAAAAGAAATAGTTACTATTTAAAAGTATTTAATAATAGCTTTTTATTACATAATGCATTCAGCAGCAGTACTGGCTTGTTGTACTTGCCTTGCACGGAGGAAGGAGTGTGGGATATATAAATTCTTAGCAAAGTAAGCAGTAGACAACATACTTTCTCTTTTATTTATTAGTGAACACAAGCTTTAATACAAATATACGTCACATATAATTTCTCGAACAGTGATACATGCACACACATATGACAAGTTTATATGACTGTCAAACGTTGAAGTATTCCAAATTTCAGAATTAGATAATTTTATAATAATTTATTGATTATAATTGTATTTTCATAAAAATAGATAACAGACTGAGAAAAATAACATACTATTTTAAACAAAGACTGTTACAAACAAAAAGAGAAAATTTTGGTTGGATAAAAAATTATATCAAAAGGCATAAGCTAAAATGATAACAGTACAATGATAACAAAGGCCCCCTAAAATGATAACACTATATTTACACAGCCCCGATGCTGAAGGAACTCAAACATGATTTACTCAGGCCAGAATATTAATTTCTGTAATGGCAGTGAGGTTTATTGTTGAGACGCGAAAAGTTTTTGTCCATATAGGATTAACTGGACATTTGGTTAGCATGTTGATGGGGAACTCGGATTTCGTTGTATAGTTTTTTTTTTTTTTTTTTCAACTTTTTATTCGACAATATCAGATTCTTTCCAGATATTAGAGATTTTACATAGGCAATTCAGACTATTTAATTATTCAGACTTTTTTTCAACATTTTCTTTTATTTGAAAATTGATGTAAATGTTAAAGTATTTCAATTTTTTTTTTTTTTTTATTTTGTCAAAGACATATGTCAGATTTTTGTGTAATTTACTGCATAATCTTTGGAGGGATTTTATACAGCCTTTTGTAAAATATAAAACACTTTGTCGCGTATGTTTATGTATTTGCCAATATGTATGTTTTAGCCTCCGATGCTATATCTTTCACACAAGCTAAAAAGTGTCGTGTCAAAAATTGTGGCCCACTTTTACTTACCTATCATACGTAGTATAGGATAAGTCTTGCAATCATTTTGAAAATCGAAAAAAAAATTTTTTTGATGGATTTACACGTTTCAGATATTGGAGATTCCGAAAAACATATTTTTAGAAAAAAAAAATTGCCGTCCGTCTGTCTGTCTGTAAACGCTCTATCTCACAAACAGATGGAGATAGAGACTTAAAATTTTGTATGTACTTAGTAAGTAAGAATAGGACGAATCCTATTTAATATCAGTACCCTCGATTACCCGAAACTATTTTTTTCGGACTCTCAAAAAATTCGTTCTGGTGAAATGTATATAAAAATTTTCGATTTCTTTTATTTTAAGGAAAGGAAGTAAAAGGCAATAAAATAACACATCTTTTGCATCAAGAACGAAGTTGGTCGGATTAATAGTTGCCGAGATATGTGTAATACTGTTTTCCACATTCTTCGATTTTTCATGACTCTGTATTTTCTTCAAATTTCAATTCAAAGATATGTTTTAATTGGAAATGAGACGCTTAATATGACGCAGTAAACTGTTAGTTAATATGATTATTGTTTTTGGAGTTATAAGGATGTTTCTTTTACGCATTCCGATACTACTTGTGTAGTTTGGTATTTTACATAATTTGTCGAAATGGGTTCATCAGCAATTCATTAATGGAGCATTACAATATATATTAAGAATATTTAAATATACGTTTAAATTTTGTTTTGGAATTCCAATGCATTTTATAAATAGTTTTCACATATTATATAATGCATATCCATGATGGGTAAGTATTACGGTGGCCCCCAACGACTAGTTTCGTAATCTGGCCGTTAAAGCGAGACATTCATACAATTTTATTGTTAAAATGCATTTCCCCTTTCTCAGAGTCTATAAAAAAGCGTTTAAACTAAAGAAAAAATCCGAGTTCTTGCATTCTATACGGGGTCGCCCCTCTAAAAGACCTTTATCGAAATTATTTTTTTTTAATCGGAGGCGAAACTGAATTCTGCAAGGGCAGAATCAACATTCAACTTGTCTTTTTTTTTTTCTCTCTCTTTTATCAGTTTCCGAGCGGATGAGAAATGTCAAAGTTTTTTCCTCAGCTGAAGAAACACCTTAACCCCAAAAGTACTTGCGCGATTAAGATAAAAAAAATAAATTTTGATTGTAGAGTATGAATATAAGATCATGTGTGGCAGACAGTTTAAAGTAGCTAAAAAATTAAATAAATAAAACTAAAAAATGTAAAATTTTTGAAAAATTACCATTGCTGTAAAATAAAATTTGTGGGTCGTAGAAGAAAACTGTTTGCTATGAGTTTGATAGCCCTGTCAAATTAAGAAATTTTGCCATAAAAAGTGCTACAAACATAAAATTTGATGCAGTTGTTCAGTGATGGATACTAAGAACTAGATTAAGAGCCAAACAAATTTCTTACATATTGACATCTTAGTAGCAAATTTGATGAAGGAAGTGCAAAAAAATTTACCTATGCTGTTTTTCAAACATTTTTCGTTGATTTATTTCAAGTACTTTTAGGTGATTAAGAGTAGATATTTTAATCTGTTATTTATTTAATTATCTGTTATTCTAAAAAACTAGATACAAAACTCCGAAAAAATATATTGCTAAATTCCTGAATTGATATTTACATAAACAATAAGAGACAATCACACTCGCGATGGGCGGAGTTTAATCCTGAAAAGGTGTAAGGGGTGGTTAGAGCATAAACGCAATTATAATATTCTTTTTAAACATAGTTTAAACAGATTACACATGCACCGAGAAATAAGAAGAGGGTTAAATTACAACCGGAAAGTATTCTTCCATACTGAATAGAGAATTATTCCGAAAATACTATAGTTGTAGTGACAGGGTTTGAACATTTTTACACCGAATATATATGCATTATATCAATATACACATACATAATAATAATATACATATAATTACACATATTGTTATAACTTTATTTCAGTGGCGCAGCCAAGGGAGGGGTTTTGGGGTTAAAACCCCTCCCAGAACTAAGAATTTTTTTTATAATTGTCGCTTATATGGATCAAAACCAAAGTCATTTTGGCGTTTTTCGGAATCCCCCGCTTTGTTAAATCAAATTTTATTCAACAGAGTGATTCGATTATGTATTTTAAAAAATGAATCAGAAAGTTTCATGCTGCTAAACGCACTTTAAAAAAAAATGCTGTCTGATTCTGTTAACCAGTGATTCAAATAATCGTTGAGTATTTTTATCTGAAACTCAAAACTCCCCCTAGAATCGAATTCTGGCTGCGCCACTGCTTTATTTTATGTTATTTGTGTATATGGATGTGACAATCTGTTTTTAAGAGCCAAAGAAATTCCCCATTTGTTGATATCTTAGTAACAATTTTGTTGAAAGAAACACAAAATATATAATTTTTAGTTGAACTTTTAACGGATTTATCGGTAAAAGCATTCCCCCCCCCCCCCGCTAAATTTAATTACTGCTTATTTATCTTCATTTATTTATTTTTATTTATTTATTTATTTATTTAAGAAAAGGAAAAAAAAAGAAAATTGTATTTTCAAAAGATCAAAAGTATTCAAATGAGATGCAAAGAATGAAAGGAATGAGGGCATTCTTTCTACGTACATTGATCTTTTTTAACAGTTTAACCTCTTCATACTCTAAAATTTATTTATGTAGTTCTTAGCACTTTCCAACAACGTTGAAAAGTGCATATGCATTCGGTTTGTCTATCCTTCTGTCCACGCTCTAACTCCCGTAAATATACTTGGATTTTCATACAATTGATAAAAACTTATTTAGAGTCACAAAAGCATGTTTGGTATTGCATATGAAGCATGTACAATTAATGATTCATTTACAGGGACACTCAAAGAATTCGATTACATTATAGTATGTGGAAAAAAATCGTTTGGTGGGTATTTTAATGAGATTACGCTACCTGAAATGTATTGAAATTGTCATAAATCACTGAAACTCACTACGATCACGTTAAAACAGAGAATTCTAAACATTTTTTGCTAATTTACAGGGTCACACAAGAGAAATCAGTTACATTACTGTCTTTGCGTAATAATTGCTGGAGTGGACATTTTAAAATTCGGTACGCACTTTTAAATTTAATTAGTTTTTTAGCATATTACTCTTTATATATTAATTCTATATATCATATACAAGGCTGCACGAAAGTATTCGCGTTTTTTCTTATTATTAGAGTTAATCGTTGAAGAGAAATTTTCTTAAATATGTGTATATTTTAAATGAAATAAATTTTAGGATGCATGTTGTTAATAGATACAAATCTCTATATCATATACAGGGCTGCTAAAAAATTCTTATAATTTTCTGATTGTAGATGGGAGCATCTGAAATTCGGTTTTGAAATGCGTTAAATATTTTCATATGGTAAATGGTAAAATGAAACGTAACATTTTTATTTTTTAAACGGTACACATTTATTACATTATTCTGAATGTGTTGCAATGCTTCGTTATTTATGCTTGACGTTTGCAGTTATGGATTTATATTAATAATGCTGATAAATAAGACAGATTGAACAGCAAAAATATTTTACTTATTTGTTCTAGTTATTTATTTATTTTATTTCATTTTAATTTATTTAATTTACTTTATTTACTTTTTGTACGCAAAATTTAATAATACATGGAGACTGAAAATCGAAATTTTTTTGTCAAATTCTTATTATTTTTAAAATTTTATTTTACTTTTGTGCTTTGCAAAATTTTTAAAAAACATAAAGTAAATACAGATTTAACAATTTTTTTATACAAATGGTCTCTGAAAATTGTACATTAACGGCGCACAGTAAAATTATTTGTGTTTCTTTTTTTATACATTTCGTACATTCCTGCTGCAAAATTTTTTTTATATTACAAGTACCTCAGTATACAAGTCCTATAAGAATCAAACTCCTATCTTGTTTAGTTCTGCTATCTGTTAGGCTCTATTCACAACAATTTCTCTTTTTTGACATTATTTATAAGCGTGTGTAAAAAATAAACAAAAATAAAATAAATGCTCTAAAGAAGTGTATTTTGTAGGATATACCAGGTCTGAAGCGGTTAATCATTTCAAAAAAAAAAAAAAAAAAAAAAAAAAAAAAAAAAAAAAAAATTAAAAGTTTTGTTGGAATGTTGATCTGATCGAAAAGCACAGAATTTACCCTCTGAACCCATTTGACGTTTCAAAAAATTGGGGAAGTGGAGTTTACTTTTATATTTTACTAGCTGATTCTTTCTTCCCCAAACCCGGCATTTCCCGGTCTCTTGATAATATTCTTAAATGATTCGTAATTTTGTGTGACTTCATATCTTTTACTCGATTTCGACAAAAACTGTGTAAAAAATCGAAAAAAAAAAAATAAAATTGATATTTAGCGAGTTTGGAATAAATGCAATATGAAAAAATCTCGACAATGGATACTTTTTATGCTAAAATATTGATATTTGAAGGAGGCTAGTCACTGCACATACAAATTCCCCTCACAAATGTAA
Source organism: Maratus speculifer (assembly GCA_964019185.1). NCBI lineage: Eukaryota > Metazoa > Arthropoda > Arachnida > Araneae > Salticidae > Maratus > Maratus speculifer. The sequence goes on along the minus strand of OZ025294.1, from coordinate 396,454,426 downwards.
AATCTATGGAAGTTTATGCATTCGTATATTTAAAATATCTCCTTGATAAATATATCCCTTTAAGACCCAGCTCGCACGATCGTGCGGGTTAGACATACATTTAAATGTTTGCTTCTGAAACAGTTGTATGTAATATAAACCCAAATTGAACGATTGTTCCGGTTAGCAGAAAGAGTAAAGTATCTTTTTTTATCAACAGATTGCGGTAGTAGTCCATGTTTTACTTTCAGGTGGCATGTCTAGCTTTGTTTACAAATACAGCGGATATAGCTCATCATTTTATCTGTCGTAAAAAGGTAATTATCAATATATTTTTAATTGCTTAGATAAATATTTTTGCTTTAATGTCTAAATAAGTATAATATAATAAAAAACATTAATTATAGACTATTTATTTTGCTCTTAGGACTCAAGATTTCGTCACCCGCACGATCGTGCAACTTGGGCGTTACGTTAGTCAGTGCTACAGTAAAGGTAAGTGTTTTTCAATGTTCATTTTGATTTCTGTTTCAACAATTTTGATGACAGCCAAAATAAAACGAAGTATGCTGTACCATAATTAATACTATATTATTTTCTTGGGTGTTGTCATAGATAACCCCCCCTTTTTTTAAAAAAAAAATTTACTTTTTTTCTTTTTAATTAATAAAATTTTCAAATACTTTTTCTAATTTTTTATGCAGTACTTTGTTAACTTTTAATAAAGCAAAATAAAATATTTTTTCAGCTGTCTAAACGGAAAAGAATTCTCAGTCAAGAGGAAATATTTTAATTGATGAATATATCAGATTCTGAGTTTAGTCATCTCTCGGATGATGACGATGTTACGGACAAAACATTTGAAGCAGATTTATTAGAAGTACAGTCAAGTTCAGATGAGCCTGATGAAGAAAAAATGACAATTTTGGATCATTCTTCCTCTTCAAATTCTCCTGAATTCATCTTCCAAAGTTCTACCTCCAAGGCGTTTTCGGAAAATACTAAAAGAATGAAAAAAGAAAAAAAGGAATACAAGTGGACTGTTAAAAAGTTCATTTCTGTACCTCATCCTGGAACTTTAGCTTTCACGCAACTGCAAGTATGTTTTTCATTTCTTAAATTGTTCAAAAAAAAGTTATAGTTTTATAGAAGAAATTAAATCGATATAATAAATAAAAACTTTAAAAATATAACAAACATTTTTATATTAAGTAAAATATTTTTTTAAGTCGATAAGTACTTCTCCAATATTATTTTTTTCCTTCTTTTTTAGGCTTTAGAGCGAACCATTTCCCATGTGTTGATGACATTTCAAGTCTTCGGAAGTGCAGGTTTGAAAACTGCGAAAAAAGTTCAAAAACACGTTGTGAAAAATGCAACGTTTATTTGTGTATGTCAAAAAAAAAAAAAAAAAAAAAAAAAAAATTGTTTTAAAGATTTTTACTGTAAAAAAGTAACAAATCCATAAAATAAAAAAATAATACATCAATAATTACCATATTTGTAAAATTTTTTTTGGTTCAATTTCTTTCTTATATCCATTTAGAGCCAGAAAATGTATACATCTTAACATGTAATAAGTAATGATTTCAGAGGAAAAGCCCAACCCGCACAATCGTGCAGGTGCGGCTTTCACAGAAAAAGCCCAACCCGCACGTTCGTGCGGGTACTCTTCACGCTCTAGGGGGGCGAGAAAAATTTTTTAATTATTTTTTTAGGTGTCATTAGGGTTAGTATAGAGTTAATAACCAGAGGAATATAATATTTAATGATGAAAATGTTTCGGGTCTTAAAGGGTTAAGTATGTTTATAATATTATATAGTATAATTAATATTTTTAACTATATATATATATATATATATATATATATATATATATATATATATATATATATATATATATATATATATATATATATATATATATATATATATATATGTGTGTATATATATATATATATATACAATATTTATAAATATATGTATATTCGATTTTATTTTATTTGTGTGTATGCGGAAACTTCTTAAAAGATGCCTTAGTTTTTCTTAGTTTTCATGATTTTTCTAACGCATATAGTTAATTTTATGTAAAGTCTTACAATTTTACTCACAGTTTGTCAGTTTCTGACACATAAAATAAAATGGAAATAAATCCTGTAAATTTAGCGTAGCACTGCCTTCTGTTGGGGGATATACACCAAAACTTAATAAGCAACAACTTATATCAACGCTAACTGAATCAGAATTTTGATGAAAACGCATGCATTAGTTTTTAGATAGAGCTATTGCGAAAATCATGAAAAATCCAGCATAGCAACGCCGCCTGTTGGGTGATCAACACGTAGTCAGTTCTAACTCATATCCAAGACTATTTGACTATGAAGTTTGATTAAAATCTATGCATTAGTTCTTGAGATAAATTTATTGCGGAAATCGTGAAAAATGTAGCATAGCAGTTCCACTTGTTAGGCAATAATAATAATAATAATGATAATAATAATAATAATAATAATAATAATAATAATAATAATAATAATAAAATCAGCAATAATTTATGTCAGGGACTTACTGAATATAAATTGTATTAAAATCCATGCAGTAATCAGATAGAACTTCCACAAAATTTGCACCACATACATGCAGACTCACTGACAGACACTTTGTAAAAAAGATGTTTTTCGTGATATCAAGTCCAAAAACATGTAAATCCGTCAAAAACCAGAATTGAAAAATTTTCATGAATCCAATACTTTATTGATGTAAAGATAGAAGTAAGTAAAAACTGCATATTTATGTGCCTGTCTTGAGTTTAAACACTGAAGAAGATTCGAAAACCCATGAAATGATTAGGAAAGAGATTGTCATTACAGAACAAGAAAGTGTTTGAATTGCTTAGAATTTGTAATGCGCCACTGTTTAAAGAAAGAAACTTTTTTTTTTTTTAATTTTAAGCTGTAGAATTGGAAACGAATATTTTTAGTTCTTTTCGAATGCCGAGAGAAATTCAATGATTCGATCTTTTCAGGTATATGATTTTAATTTACTTTAAAAAAAATCGACTCAAAACAGAAAATATTTTAAATTATGTTATATATATTAAATTGTTGGTTTTTAACAGTGGCTATATAAAATACGATTTATTCATTAAAACCCCATTGAACGTCCAGAAGGGACATCAATGAGTTCAAAATTTGATTGACAAAAATCATGTAATGTTTATAATTCTTTGATAATATGTGTGCGTGCTGAAGGAACTCAAACCTGACTCAGCCCGGAATATTCTTTTATATGATGACAGTGAAGTTTATTGTTGAGACACAAAAAGTTTTTGTCTGTTCTGCCAAAAACCATTGCATTAACTTGGCATTTGTTTAAAGTATTTGAGAGGAAGCTGGATTTGCTGTTTATTTTTATTTATTTTTTATATAAAATGCAAATTATTATGTATATTATTTAAAATATATGTTATGTTATTATATATTATGTAATAATGTTAAACGTATATTATTTATTTGTTATACAAATTTGAATAATTTGTTCGAAAATACCAGATTCCTTACAAATATTAGTGATTTTATGTAGGCAATTAAGACTATTTTTCAATCTTTTGTTTTCATTGAAAAGAAAATATTATTAGGAAAATTGATTTAGATGTTAAATTATTTATATATTTTTTTATTTAATACATTTGTCAGATTCTTTTAATTCACTGTATAATTATTGATGAGATTTTATACAGACTTTTTATAAAATATATAACATTTTTTCACGCATGTTTACGTATTTGCCCGCATATAAATTTTCCTTTTTCTCTTTTATCATTTTCCTGACTGATAAAAGAGATAACTCAACGTAACATAAAAAGTTTTTTAGCTCTGTGGAAAATTGTATTTTTCAGCTAAAGAAATCCATTAACTCCTAAAATACTCCAACGATTTCTATAAAAAAATATTTTGGTTCTAGAGTATAAAGATAAGTTTATATTTGGTTAGACAGTTTAAAAAATTTTAATTCATTAAAAAAAAAAAAAAATGGAAAATTACCATTGTTCTAACATAACTTTTTAGGTCGCAGAAAAATAAAATAAAATAAAATAAAATAACTGTTAACTAAAAGTTTTGATAGTCCAATCGAATTATGAAATTTTGCCATAACAAATGGTACAGAGATAAAATATACCGTTGTTCAATGATGTTTATTACCTTAACAGACAGTGAAATTTCTCATATCTTGACATCTAATTAAAAAATTTGTTGAATGAAACACAAACGATTTATTGCTTGATTATCTCTTTAACGAAAAAAAGAAAAGAAAAGAAAGGGAAAGAAATAAAAATGCATTTACAATACATCAAAAGAATCTACTTGAGAAATAATATGATTGTTTGTGTTTTTGTATTTCCTGAATAGATACACAATGGGAGCGCGATAAAAACATCAAACTGAACTCGCGAAAATTAAATGAATATTTATTAATGACATAATATGGGTAAGCGCAATAGCATTTGAACATTAAAATATGGAGATAATATCTGCAAGGTTGGTCTCTCAAATTTTTAATCACTCTCTATTAATCAAAGGTTGGTCTCTCAATACGTGATCTTCGATACGTAAGAATAAATATCTTCATATTGTATCAGTAAAGAAAAAAAAGCAAATTTTAAATCACTCTCTATTAATCAAAGGTTGGTCTCTCAATACGTGATCTTCGATACGTAAGAATAAATATCTTCATATTGTATCAGTAAAGAAAAAAAAGCAAATTTTAAATCACTCTCTATTAATCAAAGGTTGGTCTCTCAATACGTGATCTTCGATACGTAAGAATAAATATCTTCATATTGTATCAGTAAAGAAAAAAAAGCAAATTTTAAATCACTCTCTATTAATCAAAGGTTGGTCTCTCAATACGTGATCTTCGATACGTAAGAATAAATATCTTCATATTGTATCAGTAAAGAAAAAAAAGCAAATTTTAAATCACTCTCTATTAATCAAATGTTGGTCTCTCAATACGTGATCTTCGATACGTAAGAATAAATATCTTCATATTGTATCAGTAAAGAAAAAAAAGCAAATTTTAAATCACTCTCTATTAATCAAAGGTTGGTCTCTCAATACGTGATCTTCGATACGTAAGAATAAATATCTTCATATTGTATCAGTAAAGAAAAAAAAGCAAATTTTAAATCACTCTCTATTAATCAAAGGTTGGTCTCTCAATACGTGATCTTCGATACGTAAGAATAAATATCTTCATATTGTATCAGTAAAGAAAAAAAAGCAAATTTTAAATCACTCTCTATTAATCAAAGGTTGGTCTCTCAATACGTGATCTTCGATACGTAAGAATAAATATCTTCATATTGTATCAGTAAAGAAAAAAAAGCAAATTTTAAATCACTCTCTATTAATCAAAGGTTGGTCTCTCAATACGTGATCTTCGATACGTAAGAATAAATATCTTCATATTGTATCAGTAAAGAAAAAAAAGCAAATTTTAAATCACTCTCTATTAATCAAAGGTTGGTCTCTCAATACGTGATCTTCGATACGTAAGAATAAATATCTTCATATTGTATCAGTAAAGAAAAAAAAGCAAATTTTAAATCACTCTCTATTAATCAAAGGTTGGTCTCTCAATACGTGATCTTCGATACGTAAGAATAAATATCTTCATATTGTATCAGTAAAGAAAAAAAAGCAAATTTTAAATCACTCTCTATTAATCAAAGGTTGGTCTCTCAATACGTGATCTTCGATACGTAAGAATAAATATCTTCATATTGTATCAGTAAAGAAAAAAAAGCAAATTTTAAATCACTCTCTATTAATCAAAGGTTGGTCTCTCAATACGTGATCTTCGATACGTAAGAATAAATATCTTCATATTGTATCAGTAAAGAAAAAAAAGCAAATTTTAAATCACTCTCTATTAATCAAAGGTTGGTCTCTCAATACGTGATCTTCGATACGTAAGAATAAATATCTTCATATTGTATCAGTAAAGAAAAAAAAGCAAATTTTAAATCACTCTCTATTAATCAAAGGTTGGTCTCTCAATACGTGATCTTCGATACGTAAGAATAAATATCTTCATATTGTATCAGTAAAGAAAAAAAAAGCAAATTTTAAATCACTCTCTATTAATCAAAGGTTGGTCTCTCAATACGTGATCTTCGATACGTAAGAATAAATATCTTCATATTGTATCAGTAAAGAAAAAAAAAGCAAATTTTTAATCACTCTATTCCGCATTTTAAGCGTTTAGGTACTCTGCCCTAAACAGTTTTTTTTTTTTTTTTTTTTTTTTTTTTTTGTAGTACTCGGTGTGAAACTAGCTGGCATCACTTTGCAGATTCCCCCAAACTAATATATTTCAAATATAATAATCATGAATGAGTCTATTTGAAATATTTTTAAGTAATTAATTTAAAGTTATTTTAGTCTTGTAATCTATAAATCTAGAGACAAAACTCCGAAAAAACTTGTATTGCTAAATCCCCCCCCCCCCCCGATTTATATTGACATAACAAATAAAAGATTATGACCCTGGCGGAGGGCGGAGATAAAGGTGTGGTAAGACCGAGAACGTATTTGTGATACACGTTCAAAATATAATTTAAATGGATTGCACAAGCACATAGAAATGAAAAGGGACTTAAATTTCATCCAGAAAATTTTGCCTCATACTGAATAGTGAATTATTCCAAAAATATTACAGAGCTATAACCTTTTTAAACTGAATACAGATGCATAATGACAATATACACATACTTATAATAATATGCATATAACTATACGCATTGTTATAACTTTATTTTAAGCTACTGATCTATATGGAGGTGACAATCTGAATTTTCATGAAATTGATAAAACTTATTTAGGGTCACTAAAGCATGTTTGGTATTGTATATGAAGCATGACCGATTAATGATTCATTTACAGGGACACTAAAAGAATTCGATTACATTATGTTATGTGGAAGAGAATCTTTGGCGAGAATTTTAATGACATTACTTTACCTCAAATGTATTGAAATTGCCATAAATCACTGAATTTCACTATGATCACGTTAAAACAGAGAATTCATAGTATTTTGTATTAATTTACAGAGACACACAAGAGAAATCAGTTACAGTACTGTCTTTGCGTAATAATTGCTGGAGTGTACATTTTAAAATTCGGTATGGACTTTTAAATTTAATTATTTTTTTGGATATTACTCTTTATATATTTATTCTATACCTCATATACAAAGCTGCACGAAAGTATTCACGTACCATTTTTCTAATTACAGAAAATCGCAGAAGAGGAATTTTTCTGAAACATATGTATCTCTTAAATGAACTAAATTTGGGGATGCATTTTGTAAATAGATACAAATCTTTATATCATATACAGGGCGGCTAAAAAATTCTTATCATTCTCCGATTGTAGATGTGAACAGCTGAAATTCGGATTGAAAAGCACAGAATTTGCTCTCTGAACCCATCTAGCGCATCAAACATTTGGGAAGTGGCGTTTGCTTTTAAATCCTACTACCTGATCCTCTGTTCCCCAAATCCGGCGCTAACCGGGCTCTTCATAATATTCTAAAATGAACCTTCATTGTGTATAATTTTATATCTTTAACTCGATTTTGACTGAAACTGTGTAAAAAATTGAAAAAAAAAAAAAAAAAAAAAAAAAAAAAAAAAAAAGAAAAGAAAAGAAAGAAAAAAAAGAAAGAAAGAAAGAAACCTGATATTTAGCGAGGTTGAAATATATGCAACAGGAAAAGATTTCGACAATGCATAATTTTCATGCTAAAATATTTATAGTTCAAGGCGCTAGTCAATGCACTTACGTATATAAAGTCTATGGGCATTTGATGCATAAGTATATTTAAAATATCTCCTCGGGAAATTAATATTTTTAACTACATATATGTATATATTTGAGTTTCTTTTATTTGTGTGTATGTGTGTCTGTGCACATTTCCTAAAAGATGTCTCGGTTTTTCTTAGTTTTCAAAATTTTTCAGAAGCATATACAGGGCTACCAAATGGTCCGCGAACTGAACATCAATATTTTTTAATGATGGGTCTCTATAGTATTTGCGCTAGAATTAAATTTCAAAGTTTGTTTGTTGGCAATTTCCAAGAAAAATCGAAAAGGAAAATTTTTTTGAGAAAATTCTGGTGTTCAGTTGGCGGACCATTTGGAAGCCCTGCATATACTTAATTTTATGTGAAGTCTTAAAATTTTACTCTCAGTTTATCAGCTTTTAACACATAAAGTATTAAATTAAGCAGATATTTTAGAAATATTTTGAGAACTAAGAAAATTAGGCGTATTTGCCAATTCCAAGATTTTCTTTTATCTCATACATATTAATATGTCAAAATTCGCTGTAACAGTCGAAAATTATGTAATAACCTATTCCCATCATGAGAATTCCAAACATATGAAATTCCGTTCATTAATTCTTCAGTAATCCAGTATTGCTAAAATCTTATATATTCTGATAATTCAGCGTAACATCTCTATCTTTCGGGTGATCTACAGCAAAACTTAATTAGCAATAATTTATGTAAACGTTAACTGTTTAAGAAATTTGATTAAAATTCGAGTGTTAGTTTTGTTAGATAGAGCTATAGCGAAAATCATGAGAAATCCAGTATAGCAATGCCCATGTCGCTAATTTGCGCCAAAAGGTAGTCAGTTCTAACTCATATCCAAGACTATTTGAATATGAAGTTTGAAGAAAATCAATGCATTAGTTTTTTGAGATAGATTTTTCGCGGAAATCGTGAAAAATGTAGCATAGCAGTGTCACTTGTTAGGCGATATTACAATAAAAAGCAATCAGCATCTGTTTATATGAGGGACTTACTGAAAACAATTATATTAAAATCCATGCAGTAATCATATAGATAGTCCACAAAATTTGCAACACATACATTCAGACTCACTGACAGATATTTTGTAAAAAAGATTATTTTTTGATATCTCTGGCCCAAAAACAGGTAAATCCATCGAAAACCAGAATTCAAAATTTTTCACGAATCTAATAATCTGGTGCCAATTATAAAGATAATCTGTTACAAACGAATGTGAGCTCGTTGGTCAAATGGTCAGAGTGCTGGGCTTGTACCCAGACGATACGGGTTCGAAACCTGCGCGGGCCAAAAGTTGGTTTGTGTCTTTTTTTTTTTTGGTTGCTTTTTATTAATAAATAAGACATTTTTATTAAAGGTAAATTTTATATTAATAATACAGAAGCACATGTATTTCGATTATAATAATAAAATACTTATTTAAATACGAGAAAATGAGATTTTTGCGGAGAAAGTTTTAATATTCTAAATTTAGAATATTAAAAGGATAATTAGAACGATATTAATATCGCTCCAAAGTGATTTATATGTATATTAAGCAAATGAAAAAAAAAGTTTTCTGCGAAAATATCCGTAAACGCATAAAATAATTATTAATGTTCTGCTTCTTCTTCTTTTTTTTTTTTTTTTTTTTTTTTTTTTTAATTTTAGAAGTAAATTTTTATTGATATTAGGATGCAAATATAATGCATGCGTGAATATTTTACGGTGTTAAAATCAAAATGGAAATTATTAAAAAAGCAAAATGTAAAAGATATACATTTTTTTAAATTAAGAATATCTGCATACATATATTTTAAAGAGGTGAAATATTTGGAGTTTGCCTTCTAGTTTTGTAATGAATAAAGTATGATTAGAATGTTTATAATTTTTCTATTGAAAGTATAAATAAGTGTTTTGCTTATACTAACATAATTTCGGATGTCGTTTGTTTCTCATATTTTATGACATATTTTGGCCTGTTATCCGCACGGTATTAAAATATGTAATCATTAAATAAGAAATATACACATACTAAAACTTTTTCTGAAAAATTATCTAACTAACAATGCAAATTCCATTGAAATCAATCCAGTATTGTAGATTACAAATCAATCTTGTAATACGTGGATACAGGGCCATCGCTAAGACTTTTTATTGGTGGGGGAGAAAACCTTAATATTGTCAAGTCAAATTTTTATATTCGCCAACTCGTTTTATAATTTTGCCAAGTTAACGCACTTTGAAAATGTAATACAGTTCTTATTTGTAAAAAAATTAATAATATTCCCAATTAGAGTTGTAACTTTTGCAAATTCTAATAAAAATTAGAAAATGTATCGCAGTTTTTATTAAAATTTTAATTAAGTTTGACATGAAAATTTTAAATTTGCAAAGTGTAACAACATTTGTGAATGTTTTGGGAGGGGAGGCTCCCCCTGCCCCCCCTTAGCTAGTCCCCCGTGTGGATATCTCAACCTTGGTTTATCAACAGCATTCTATTTAATACGAAAAGTATAAAGCAACTGATAAATGATTTTTAAGTAAATAAAAATAAAATTATTAAAAAATTTAAATCACCAATTGTTAAATTGTATCAGTCAACCTACCAACTTTGAAAACAAACAACGTGCAACCAATAACAGATAAGCACAAACGCACAATCACGTGATCAAATCGCCCATCAGTTTTATTTGCGTAGCGCGCGTCAGCTTTTGAGCAGGGTTGGTTGTCATATTTTAAATGCTGATCGGGCTTAATTACATGAAATAGGTCACGTGATACTTCCTGGAATATTTTAAATTTTATTTGAGAGGTCACAGGTATGTATTTCCGTTACGAGAATCATGTTTTGAAAGGATAAAGGGATATAGTATTTGTATTTACCAATTCTGAACCATAAAAATAATGCAATAATTGAATAACTTTAAAATTCTCTTCTTCGATAGAACCTACTCCAAGCAGAATCTTCTGAGCGCGCGCGCACTAAAAAAGTGGCTTTTGAACACGGCCTTGATGTCTTCAGACATTTAATTTTAATTTACTTCCAAAAAATCAACTCAAACCACAAACAATAACTTATTTTATTTTATTTATAATATTGCTAATTTACGATGCTGTTTATATCATGTGATTGATTATTAAAAATTCATTGAACGCCTAGAAAGGCAATCAATGAGTTGAAATTGAATGACAAAATTAATGAACAATGAAACGAAATTATGCTGAAAGCGAAATTTTAAAATGGAGGGCCAAATTCACAGTCAAGTAAAATCCAAACACCTCATTGGTCGTGTGGAAAGGGTGAAAATCACGAATTTGTTTCTCCATTTGAAAAAGAAGGAGGGGTAAAGTAATTTTCAAGCGATTGTTACCGTCTGTTCTTATTTACGATAAACCATCGAAATTAACTCAGTTAAGATATTTTAATGACATTTTATAGAACGAGAGTGAAAAATTTTGATTATAAATGAAAACATATCAGATTTATCTCAAAATTGCCGATATGATTTTTTCTCGGATAAAGGAGTAAGGCGACATTTCTCCTACCGCTAAGAGATTATACTCTGAAAAGGACGCGGCTCAATGACCAATAATGCGCTTGAATTTCACTGGAGTGTGATTTTGACCCTCCATTTTAAAATTTCGCATGCTGAAACTAGCGGCTCTTTCGAAGAGTGGCTCACTATGAAATGGCTTAGTCCATTAATACTGCAGGTGGAGAAAGATGAGTAGAATAGACTTGGAGAATTCAAGTCCAGCCCCTTACCTGGACTCTGGGCTGTGGTCTGATTTCTCTCTATAGCCTCAGGGTTTACCATAAATTATGTTGCACTTGAAAGGGGTGGGGTGGGGTGGAGGGGTTTATGAAATTGTGACCAGGCAGTAGGAGGGGATAAGAAGAATTGTAACATTTTGGTTAGAATGAAATCATTGAAATATAGCGGATTAAATTATGAATTTATTTTAAAGTTAAAATATTTTGTGTTCATAAAAAAAAGATTTAAAGCCAAATATTTAAACTCTATTTCAAATTCCAAAATACTGTTGTTTTTAATTTCTGTTTCATATTAATATTTTACTAATATTTTTTTTTTTTTTTTTTTTTTAATGCAAAATAGGAATAATTGTTATTGTTCAGCTCACAAATGTCATTAAAACACATAGTTAAAGTTTTAAAATAAAATTAGAAATCTATATATTTAAAACACCTGGCTGTTTTTTCGGTCATCAGCCCTGAGCTTTCTACTGGCCCGATTTTGATAATTATTTTTTTAAATGAAAGCTGTTTAGGTGTAGATGTGCCCATTCTGGCTAATTTTTAATTTATTTGAATTTTTACATTTTATTTTTAATTTTAAAAGCTTTTTCATGACATTTATTCAAAACAGTGGCAACAGGTTAAGCTTTTCTTAAAATTTATTTTGTTTCATTATTTTGCACCAATCAGGAACTTGATCTCATCGGTGAATGTATAATCGCATTTCAAACAGAAAAAAATAATAATATAAAAAAAAAATGTTTTCGTAAAATTTAATCATAATAAAATGATTGCATATAGTTATTCAATGCAATACAGAGATTATCTACTGAGTAATATTATTAAGTATTATGTAAGTAAAATAACAGAAGATAAATTTTAAATATAATATCTAAAGTGAAATTTTATCGATGGAGAAAATGTCGTCATACAGAAACCAGATAAATTTATTCCATGAATATAATATACATTGTTATAGCTGTGTCAGTGATGATGTCATATTCACAGCACTATTCCTGCATCTAAATAAAGTGAACTTTTATTAATTTAAAGGTCCGTAGTGTGCACAAATGAAAATATTTCTATAAACTTCGCCATTTCTATTTAATTATAATGAATATTTTATGAAACTAAAGAATTCTTAAATAACTGCATAAATCACGCTTTTATTTAAGAAAAGATGAGTATTTCTGAAGGTGTAAATGATGTCATATTAAGAAAAAAGAATAAAACCTGTGATATGCCGGTATTACTGTATTTCTATCTTACATAATATAAAAAAAAAATTAAGTAATTTCATTGTATTAAGTTATTATTTAAAATTTAAAAAAATCTGCATTTCAGCAACAAATACAAAAATTTTATTCTTTTTAATAACAGAAATATCGTTTTTTTTTTTTCGTTGCCATAACAATAAAATTAATTTTTATAAGTTCATGGAGGATACAAATCAATAAATAAATTAAATTTATTGCAAGTGCTGTAGATATGTAGAGGGTTGGTTAGGCAGTTTAGTAAGTCCCTGTTTCTATTATAATTAAAATGTTTCATTGATATTATAATTATTGTACAGTTATCAAGCGATATTTAAACGGAGAAAAATTAACTATGCAGATATTTTTGAATTCGTCTTCCGGGGTATAATATTAACTTCCTAAATAATTTGGCATTTAAATAATATTTAAGTATTAGAAACCGCTTTAAAAAAAGATTTGTAGCTGAAGTTAAGTCCAACCTAATAATTTATGAGTTGTTTTCCTTATTTTTTGTTATTTTCTGAAGTTTGTGTATTTTCATCATGAAAAGCTATGTTATCCTTATTTTAAGAGGTTAATTTCGCTCAGTATTTTACTGCCTATATAAGATTGATACATATCATACTTAATATATATTCTTTTCTGTCGAGTTTCGACGGGTGCAGCTAGTGTTATCTAAAACGTGGTGCTTTGTTTATGAATTGCAAGTATATGTTTACATAATATAGTGTGACATGACACAAGAGGGGGATGGGGGTAAATGCAATTTGACAAATGTGACAAATGGGGGGAGGGGAGTCAAAAATATGGAAAAAACTCGAGTCATCATTTATAGTAGGTCCCTAATGAGCTTTAATTACGCAACGTTGATATTTAAAATAAAGAAAAACATTGCTTTTTTTTCTATTGAAAATAAGATTTTGTTTAATACGTTTTACATTGTTTCACGTTTTTAATATGCAATTCAGAAAATTAGTTTTTGCTACATTTTATTATTTTTTTTAAAAAATATTTTTATGTCATTGTCAGTTTACTCGTAAATTTGCACAGGACGCATTATACAGATTATTTTCCAATACGCAGAAAGCTTTGCTATTTTATCCCTTTCATATAGAAATTTATCTAATTTTATCATAATAATTTTTATTTTATTATAATTATTTTGTTACATTATTACGTACATTATACATTATTATTTATATTAAGTATCTACCCCGCCCCTGATAGATTTCTTGTATTTATAAAAATTATTAAGTTTTCTTAAATTCCATTCTAAAGAAAAATTGGCTTTAAAACTTATAATTTTTCTCCCATTACACAAATTTCTTTAACTATTTAATTAGAAATTTATTTAAAAATTATTATAGACAAACTTTTCTTCTAATCACATCACTTATAATTAATTATTTTTTAAATCTTCCTTGATTATCCGAATTTACATATGTTTAATGACGCAGAAATATTTAATCTTTCTTATTACTTTTGTAAAGATATATTACATCTTAAATCATTCTATGTTTATTATTATAAACATTAGAAATAAATTTGCGATTTTTTTTTTTTTTGTTTAAATGTGCTAAGAAATTTTTTGGTTACTCAATTTTTTTTTCTAGATTTCTCAAAACAAATATATGATAACAATAATAACCATTACCTTTGTAAAATTTATTTATTTATTTATTTTTAATATTATCCCCTTTTTGAATATTTTTATTTGTAATAACAGATTTTTGTGAGCGAAATCTATTGACATCTGAGCATATTTATTTTTTTTAAATTATTATTTATCAATTAAAGTTTATGTAATGTTATCATTATTTTAATTAATTTTATATTTACCTTTTGAATCACACTTGCATTTTTGCTTGTTTTAGGTCGAGAATTTATGGCTTTACACACTCACGTCCAAAATCTTTTTAATTTTTTTAAATATATCTGGACATTTAGTAAATTTATTATTAAAAAAAAGAATAATCATACATCAGTATTTTAATCCTTTACCCCAAACTCTTCAAATGGCAAAAGATATTTTTTTCTAGAGTGAAAAATTTGTTAGATTTCTATTTATTTTTATAATTTTTATTATTTATATTCTACTCAAATCCATACTCTCTCACAAAACACAAGTTTAAAAACTTTTTACTGTTTTAAAAATTTCCTGCCCATTTTTGTTAATTTACAGTAAAAAACAAAAATACTTCTAATACCCCTCCCCCTCCTCAATTCTTCACATAGTAGAAAATATTTCAAACTTAAGGGGAAAAAAAAAGTCACTTTCCATTTTTTTCTTCTGTTTATCATTTTTATAAATATATAGTGATATTATCCTTTCCATATTAGAATTTTAAAAAAGAAAATAATAATACTAAAAAAATTTGCTCAAAAATTTCATTTTACTATATTAGTTTAAACAATGAATTAGAAACAGGATGTTTATTTAAATTTTTCATGTAATTACATCAATGCAAGAATAATGAAAGCAATGCATAACAACACCCGGTATTAGAATAATGAAATTGTCTAACACATGTTCAATAACCTCAAATGTAAAATTTGAGCGGTACCGTATGTGGAATGTTGTGCCATACAATTTAGTTCGTAGCCGAGTTCAGAAGATAAGCTATAAGACTTCCTCCCAATCTCCTCTTTTCATCTTTCCCCACCTTCTATATCGAGAGTTCTAAATGGACCGTTCCGTTACATAGTGCGCCACTCTTCGAAAGAGCCGCTAGTGTCTCTTCTTTTCAACCTTATATTGGGAGTTCTAAATGGATCGTTCCGTTGCATAGTGAGCCACTCTTCGAAAGAGCCGCTAGTTTTATTAAGGGGAATTAATTACTGATTTTATGAAAGGGAAAAGATACGTAGCGATAACTTCGCTACAGATCTCTTTAAAGGAAGTTCTTCTAAAACGAACATTTTTATTTTCAATCTAATTTGTCCGCACATTCTCATGTCAGTCAATCATTTTAAATGTTTTAGTAAAAGAGATTTTTGTGCCGTAAAAAAGTTAAAACGACATTTCATAACCTAACATAAAATGAGGTTTGCCATTAAAAATGAGTGTATGCTTTCTTCGTATATTGATCTGTTTAATCATTTCGAAAAATAAAATAAAAATTAAATGTGTTGCTGTAATGTTGACCTGACTAAATAACTCAGAATTTAACGCTCTGGTCGCATTTGACATAACAGAGATTTTGGCAGTAGCGTTCACTTTTATATTCTACTAGCTGACCCTTTCTCCCCCACATCCGACGTTGTCCAGAGTCGTGATAATAGTCTTAAATGCACCTTAATTTCGTATGGTTTTATTGCTTTAACTCGATTTTTATTCAAATTGTGTGAAAAATCGGGGCAAAAACTTATAATTAGCGGAGTTGAAATAAATGGGACAAGAAAATGAGGATATGATTTTGACGATGCATAATTTTCGTGATAAAATATTGATATTTAAGTCTGCTAGTCAATAATTTTCCGAATTCCCTTGCCTAATCTAAAATCTATGGGCGTTTGATGCATTGTTATATTTAAAATATCTGTCCAGAAATTAATATTTTTAACTTGTTCTTTCAATGATCCCTTCGTAAAGGATGTCACTTTTTTCCTTAGTTTTCAAATTATTTCTTAAACTTATGTTTAATTTTATGTGAAGTGTTAAAATCTTATTTCCAGTTCGTCAATTTTTAGCACATAAAATACCAAATTAAGCATAAATGTTAGAATTTTTTTGAAAATTAAGAAATAAAGTGACATGCTTTAAGAAGAAAACACCGAAAGAAGTTAAAAAATATTAATTTCTTAAAGGAGATATTTTAAATATAACGACGCATGAAATGCCTATAAACTTTACATTATGGAGAGGAATTCGGAATGTGATTGGTCAGCAGCTTTAAGGGGGCTGGTCATTCAGTTTATGAATTCCCTTCACTAATGTAAAGTCTACGGCGTTTGATCCATTCGTATGCTTAAAATATCTCCTCGGGAAATTAATACTATTAACTTCCAATTTTTTTTCTTTGTGTATGAGTACACTTCTTAAAAGATGTTTTTGTTTTTCTTACTTATCCAAATTTTAAAAATGTGTACTTAATTTTACATAAAGTGTTCACACAGTTTTTCTCACAGTTTGTCAGCTTTTAACACATAAAGTATTAAATTAAACATAGATTTTAGAAATATTTTGATAACTAAGAAAACTAGTCGGATGAGCCAATTCTAAAACATTCTTTAAGGGTGTATTCGTAAAAACGCTTTTTCACCTTCAACAGCTCTAAATTTTCCGATACAATTTCAGACACATTTTTAAAAGTAGAAACATGAAACTGGCTGAGGGGATTTTTGAAGAGACGTATAAGGTGCCGTGTGATGTCATTTTACGTTCAATTCATTAGAATTTGATTTAAAAACAATTATCTTCTCAGAAGGACCCTTTTTTTCGTTCACATATCAGCCGCATCGGAAAATTAGGTTCGAAATGCCGTTTTTGATTGCATTTTTTTTTTCAATATTTTCTGCATTTATCAAAGAATCGATAATCACGGCACCTTGTGTACTTTCTAAATAAGACAATTTGCGAGTTTGATGCATTTGAGAGCAAAAATGAATTTAAAAATAAATCGGAAAATAAGCAGTTTGAATCGAAATACATCCTTAATCCCATACATATTAATGCTTCAAAATTCGCTATCATCACTTTACCAAAATTAAATGATAGTCACCTGATGGATGATTTGCACCATAACGTAGTCACTACTAACTCATATCCAAGACTACATCGAAAGTTTGATGAAAATCCATGCGTTAGTTCCTGAGATAGAATTATTGTGGAAATCACGGTTGTACGAACGAAAACTGCGCCCGGGTTAAAAAGTTTCAATTTGGCGCGAACTGAAGAGTGAGTTCTGATTCGATTAAATGATATTTCAATAAAAAGAAAGTATATAAGTTCAGGCCTATCTTGCTAGGAATCTTCTTCGAACATAATAACTTTCTTCTTCTTTAGGCCTGCGTGGAATGTTACTGGAATAATAAGACGTTATTATTTTATTACTGTGTTCTATGGAACAAATAATTTGTTCACTTCCATTTTGGGAAAGATGTCTTCTTTAATAACATAAATAAAAAAAAAATCACAGCACAATATACGTAAATACAAAATAAGAAGAATTTTAAAATGTTGAAATCTTAAAGTTCTTTAAAAGAAAATATTATCGGAGCTGAATACTTTGCTTCCGATTTAACAGTTTCAGGAAAAGGTAAACATCACCCGCTTAGAATCATTTTCTGACTGGTAAAAGTAGCTTCGCAGAAAAATGTGACGTCAAAGAAAGTTTTTTAGTGAGTTTTTTTCTTCGTTTCAGGACAAGAGTTTCATAGTGCTGCCATCTGGCGTAGTGCTATGGAAACAAATAAGTTTTTTTTAATGAAGAAAAGAGTCTTTTTCCATCACCTTCACTTTTGTTTTTAAAATGCTAGCCTCAGTTGCAGCTGAGATCTCAAAGTTTCAAACTGAGGTTTCGCAAGAGGCTTTGTCATGATGTCAGCAATCATTTGCTTTGAAGGGCAATAGTGTAGACACATTGTTCCGTTTTCTATCATAGTCTTTACGTTGTAATACTTGACACTTACGTGCTTGCTTCTTGATAGATGTTTCTCATTCTTTGAGATTTTTATGCATGGAATATTATCTTCATAGATCGCGATCGGTAAGGTTTGTGGTAGGTCCAAATCTGTTAACAATGCGAGTAACCACTCCATTTCTTGACAGGTGTTTGAGACATAAATATATTCTGCCTCAGTAGAGGAGAGTGCGACACTGGTCTGTTTTCTGCTTGACCAGCTTAACAAGTTGTTGCCCAATTTGAAGATATTGCCGGTAGTGCACTTCCGGTCACTTTTATCTGATGCCCAATCAGCATCACAATATGCTGTTAAGACGGGCTCTTTATTTTTATCAATTATTAGTTTAAGGTCCTTGGTTGTTTTCAGATAGCGAATTACCTTTTCAACTGCTAGCCAATCAACTTCTCGTGGTTTTTCATTTCTTCTACCTAATATGTTGACACAAGCTGATAAATCCGGTCTAGTGATGGTGGAGATATATAAGAGTGCCCCCACTGCTTGTCGATAAAGGGTATTGTTACTCATTAGTTTACTATCAGGATCTAAATTAAAGTATTCCGTATTCATGGGAGTATAAGTTGGTTTAGAATTTACTAAGTTAAATTTCCTCACAATTTCGTCAATTTTATTTTCTTGATCTAACATTAGACTTCCATCTTCTGTTTGTTTGATATTTATCCCCAAATAATGCGATATTTTACCTAACGATTTTATTTCATATTCCTTTGATAACTCTTTGTATATCTCTTCGGTATCCCTTTTCTTTCCTGCTACTAAAATGTCGTCGACATATACTATAATATAAGACAAGTTTCCGTTTTTATTTCGTTTGAACAAGCATAAATCTGATGTGCACTGATTAAATCCCATGTTTTTGAGTGTTTGACTAATTTTTAGGTGCCAGGCTCTAGCAGCCTGTTTTAGCCCGTAAATAGCTTTATTCAGTTTACACACCTTTTCCTTTTGATCTTCTACTATATATATCCCTCGGGTTGTGTCATGAATACCTCCTCGTCTAAGTTTCCGTGCAAAAATGCTGTTTTTACATCTAAATGAATTATATCTAAATTTTTATATACAGCAGCGTTTAGGAAACTTCTTATTGTGGTGTGTGCCACAACAGGGGCAAAAGTTTCATCATAATCGCACCCGAGTTTTTGCGAATAACCCTTCGCAACAAGTCTCGCCTTGTAGCGTTCTATTTCTCCGCGTGCATTGCGTTTTGTTTTAAAAGTCCATTTACAACCTATAATATGTTTTCCCGGAGGTGGGTCGACTAATCCCCAAGTTTTATTTTGCATAAGTGAATTGAATTCCTCATCTGTAGCTGCTAGCCAATTATTTTTAATTTTTTGGTCTTTCATATTTTCTATATCTTTCCAAGTTTTGGGTTCCTGAACCTGACACATGTTTGCGCTAATTCCATACCTATCGGGAGTTACTCCCCTGTTTTCTCTTCCCGATCTTCTAAGCTGTATTTGACTCTGATGTGGAATTGCGTCCGCGTCATATTTATCACCGTCTAATTCAATTTGAACAACTTCGGTTGGGGTCGAAATGTTATTTTGGTCTTGTTTAGTATCATTTTTTACGTTTTCTAGAAATTTTACTGATCTAGATATCGTTACTCTATTATCCCCTATGTATATTCTATAAACCTTGCTCCTTTGGTCATATCCCAAGAAAATGCCTTCAATTGCTTTCTCATCGAATTTAGCCCTTTTAGATTTTTCTACATAGGCGTATGCCTTGCAACCAAATGTTTTTATGTGTGACAAATTTGGTTTACGATTATTCAAAAGTTCAAATGGGGTTATGTTATTGTTTGCTTTGGTTGGCAGCCTATTTGTTAAATAAGTGGCAGTGAGAATTGCTTCACCCCAAAATTGTCTTGGTAGATTTGCGTCTGACAGCATTGTGCGTGCCATTTCTACAAGGGTACGGTTTTTTCTTTCAGCAACACCATTTTGAGGAGAGCAAAATGGTACACTTAATTGGCGTTCGATACCGTTAAAGGTTAAATAATCTTCAAGATATTCCCCTACATTATCCGATCTAAAGGCTTTTATTTGTTTACCAAATTTATTTTTTACTAGTGCAGAGAAATCTTTAAATTTTTCTAGGGCTTCCGATTTGTGTGAAAGTAAATAAACCATAGTAAATATGCTAAAATCATCAACGAAAGTAATAAAGTACCTTTTACCTGAGAATGTTTCCGTCTTCATGGGACCGCAGATATCGCTGTGGATTAGTGAAAGGACTTCGTTAGATCTATTTGATGCTACCTTTGGATAAGGTAATTGTGACATTTTCCCTTCAATACATTTAGTACATATATTATCATGTTTACACTTACTTAAAGTTATACCATCCGCTAACTTATGGTTCACAAGATATTTGATTGATTCAAAATTTTTGTGTCCTAGGCGTTTATGCCAAGTTGTAATACAATTCGGATTATCACAAAACATTTGTGTTTTGACAGCATATCCGTACTCATCTTTAGGACAAATTTCATATAGATTACTATTTAACTCCGCTGTTAAAACTATGTTATTGTCTTTAACAAAGTTACAAGAATCTTTTTCAAAAATGACTTTAAAGTGGTTTTCTGTTGCTTTCTTTACCGATAATAAATTACTTTGTAATTCAGGACAATAAAGAACATCTTTAAGTATAATTTGATGTGGTGAATTTGTACAAAGTTTAATATCACCCATACCATGTGAATCTAGTTTATTTCCATCCGCTATCATTATGCTACCAAAATTTCCGGTTTTAAAGTTTATGAAATTTTCTTTTGCGAATGCTACATGTCTTGTGCAGCCGGAATCGATAACGAATTTATTCACATTAAGTTCTTGTGCGCTATTAGCAGACATTAAATCGCACGCGGGATAATTTGGTTCGGAGAACTTATAAATGTTTTCTTCCGAATTCGTTGAGGTAGAAAAATTATTCGTACCTATTTCTGCGTCAACATTACCTTTAAAACAGAAGTTGGAAGTATCCCTTACATTACCTTGATTACCTTTGTAATTTCCTGAATTATTTCTGAAAGAGTTTGAATTATTATAAAACTTATTTCGATTCGGATTATTTCTCGGGTTATCATTTTGCATTTTATTCTTTAAATGATAACAATTTTCGCGTACATGGTTGTCTCGTTTGCAAAACGTGCAAAAATTCTTATTTCTAGCATTTTTATTTACTACCTTATATGCTGAGTCGCGTGAGCTCGAAACAGCTTTACGATTCTCAGATTTATTTATTGCTTTGTAAGCCGAATCTCGCGAATTTGAACTCACGTCTCTGTTTTCGCATCTATGTTTATATTCATCGATCAATTTATTTTTTACGTAATTTAAAGTTAGATCCGTTTCGCTGGCTTCTAACGCGGTGACCATTGGGTCATAAGATCTAAGAAGGGAGCAAAGCAGGAGGGCACATTTATGCGAGTCAGGGATTTCCTCGCCAATAGCAAATAATTTATCTTTGATTGATAAAATATTATTGATATGGGAGATCATGTCTCCCCCCTCACTCAATTTAGTTTTCTTAAAAGAAAAAGTTTGGAAGAAAGACTACTTCTTAAGTGAACATTTTTCAAAGCCTCCCAGATGTCTTTGGCATTTATCAAATGTTTTACGTGAATAATTTGTGAATCTTCTATACACAGATTAATAATAGATTTCGCTTTAATATTATCTTTGTTCCATTGTGCAGTGACAGGATCCGGCGGAGGATCTTTAATTACTGAAAACACATTTTCCTTTTGGAGAAGATTTTCTATCTTAAATGCCCAATTACTATAATTTTGGTCATTCAGCTTTTCAATGAGAACTATATCTCGTGTAGCCGTTATATTAATTCAAATCAACATCAATTCAATCGTTATTCAATTATATTAATTCAATCGTTTATTTAACAATCGTAATTATATATTTTCAAACATGTTTATGGTTTAATACTTTCAAATAATAGAATCATGGGCAAGCTTTTTTTACTTATATTCATAAGAACATCTCAGTCTCATAATCTGAAGGGTGAGTTCTGATTCGGTTAAATGATATTTCAATAAAAAGAAAGTATATAAGTTCAGGCCTACCTTGCTAAGAATCTTCTTCGAACATAATAACTTTCTTCTTCTTTAGGCCTGCGTGGAATGTTACTGTAATAATAAGACGTTATTATTTTATTACTGTGTTCTATGGAACAAATAAATTGTTCACTTCCGTTTTGGGAAAGATGTCTTCTTTAATAACATAAAAAAAAAATCACAGCAGAATATACGTAAATACAAAATAAGAAGAATTTTAAAATGTTAAAATCTTAAAGTTCTTTAAAAGAAAATATTATCGGAGCTGAATACTTTGCTTCCGATTTAACAGTTTCAGGAAAAGGTAAACATCACCCGCTTAGAATCATTTTCTGACTGGTAAAAGTAGCTTCGCAGAAAAATATGACGTCAAAGAAAGTTTTTTAGTGAGTTTTTTTTCTTCGTTTCAGGACAAGAGTTTCATAGTGCTGCCATCTGGCGTAGTGCTTTGGAAACAAATGTTTTTTTTAATGAAGAAAAGAGTCTTTTTCCATCACGAACCTCCCTGAACATTTTCTTGTGATAGGACAAAAATGACGTTGGTAATATAAATTTGGTGCCCCCTAAATTTCCACGCCCGGGGCGACCGCCCTTTTCGCCAATTCCCCTTTCGCACGGCGCTGGCAGAAAACCTGAAAAATGTACCATAGCAGGTAGGTAATTGTTAGCACATAGAACCATAGCAGGCAGGCACTTGTTAGGTAATTTACACTAAAAAGTAATCAGAATCTATTTATATGAGGGACTAACTGAATATAAATTATATTAAGTTCCGTGTAGTAATCAGCTAGAGCGTCACAAAATTTGCATCAAGTACATACAGACTCACTGACTGACATTTTGTAACAAGCATGTTTTTCGAGATCTCTGGCCTCTAAACATGTTAATTCGTCGAAAACGAGAATTCAAAAATTTTCACGAATCCAATACTTTTTTGTTGTAAAGATAGAAGAAAGTAAAAAATGCATACATATGTGCACCTTTTGAATTTAAACACTAAAGAATATTTGCAAACTCATGAAATGATTAGGAAAGAGATTGTCTTTTCAGAACAGGAAACTGTTTTTACCGTTTAGAATTTGCAATGCGCCACTATTTTAAATAATAAACTTTTCTTAATATTTAAGCCGTAGAATTGGAATCGAATATTTTCAGCTCTTTTCGAATGCCGAGAAAAATTCCATGATTCGATCTCTTCAGGTATGAATTTTAACTTATTTTAAAAAAAAATAACTCAAGCCACAAAAAATTTAAAGTCATATTTTATAAAATATATTGCTGGTTATTTTACAGTATACAGGTATGAAATAATCACCTTGTTAAAAAACCATTGAACGCCCTGAAAGGCAATCAATGAGTTCAAAAATTGAATCATGAAATCACTCTGATAATATGCATGCTGAAGCACGGCCAAACTCGATTTCTCTTAATCGACCATAACAAAAAGTCGAAATCCTTTTGCTTTTGGTGAATCGGAGTTTCGCTCCAGAGAATCGTTGGGGCACTTTTACCGACTGTGTCTTATCAAGAATTTACCTTGCGCGCTTTTTTTTTTTCTTGAGTGTACTTAACTGAAATTGTAATTTTTATTTTTTTTTTATTGTTTTTTTATTTTATTTTTTTTTTAAAGAAAAAAACGACTTTTTTCTGTGTTTTGTGCTGCACTTACGATTCGCTAAAAAATTCCAGAAATTTCTTTTAATGAATATCCTTCAGATTTAGAATACAATCTGTTAAAAGAGAGAGAGAGAAAAAGACCAATTTTTAAAAGTAATGATGCCTGAAAAAAAGTTACTATTATTTATGAATTATTATTAGTTTTTTATTCCCTTTTTTCATGAGCAACACCAACAATATTTAAATTTACTGGCAATATACTGAAAATTTGTGTAAATAACTATGTTTTTTTTAAGAGGAAAATTATGCGATTTGATTGCAAGATATTGGCTAAAAAACTTGCTTATTTTCTATATAGATTATGAAACATGTAAATACATTTTTATCGTATGCTTTTATAACATGACTGTCCGGAATTAAATATTTAATTTAGTTTTTTTCTATATGGGTGTATAGTTAAAATTAGTATATATAAAGTTTTAATATATTGAAAAAATATATATCTACACTATAATCTAAATAATTAATAATCGTGTAAATATTCATGTTGAAAAAAAAAATCGATATGAGTCAATTTCCGAATATTACCAAAAGCTTAGCTTTATTTTCTTTTTCAATAACACGTAAATATGTTTTTATTTTACGTAATTTTATAATTTTTCGATACGCTTGAATATTTTAGATCAACACATATAATAGCCATTAATTATAATAATTTAAAAAAAAATGTTTGCAATGTACATATATTCTATTGTAATTCTATATTTATTAATTGATTAAGAATCGTGCAAAAATAATCTTTGATTAAGAATCGTGCAAAAATAATCTATGTTTTGAAAAAAATATTTCGTTATGAGTTGATTGCCGGATACTGGAGAACTTGTTTATTATCTTAAGATTGTATAGATTTTTTATTCCATTTCAAATTCTATAACTGCCTAAAATTTAAATAACTGATTTAATAATCTCTCTTGTTTTTTATTTTTTCTCTAAACATCATAAAAATCTACGATTATTATAATTTTTTTTTTTTTTTTTTTTTTTTTTTTTTTTTTTTTTAATTTACCTGTAAATTTTATTTTTGTTGTTTCTAAGATGTCCACTATCAACTTTATGCCCCTACATTTTCCATCCGAAGTTTAGTGCAATAATAATTCAATTATTTAAAAAGGTATCCTGATTTGAGAAGAGTTTGATTTCTGAAAAAGTTTTTTTTTTAATTTCTTAATATTTTGAAACTAGTAAATATTATTAAAAAAATAAAATAAAATATTGTATATTTTACAGTCAGAATTCTCAATGTTTCAAGCAATCAAGAATTTAAATGTAATTAAATGCAGAAATTTATTTATAATCTTTATTTTCCGTATCATATTAGCGTGTTATTTAACTTATTTCTAATTGCTTATGCTTAAAACATTTTATTTATTTATTTATTTTTCAAATCTTTCAGTTCACCTGTTTTTAGTATGCAAAACACCAAGACAAAATATATGTCTATTCTCTAAACCTTTTATAGCGCATATACAGCAACGTTTTTCGTATTTTTTGTGTGCAAAAGTAACATTTAATACTCATTATTTACATCAAGTATTCACGCCATCTACCGGTGACTGTAGTTACTTTAAGATTCCAAAACTAAGGCTGCGAGCGAACAGCACTAGTTTTTATTACACTAATAGAGCAACCAATCAATCTTTGTTTCCGAACGAAACAAGGGTAAAATCTCTTTAAATGATTTTTGAGGGACTGACTTTACCATATTGACAAAGGAAGGGGAACTTTTATCTACCCAATCTTCAGTCGTAAAGCTGTCAACTGATTTCGCGTTAGATTCCTCTCTTGAAGTTCTTATTCAGCACACTGAAAAAGCAGTTTTAGATCAAAGCGCCGACACGTAAGATCAAAGATAGCGCAAGAAGTTAGTGCTATGTGCGTGGACTTTATCTTAAGGAGTGCACAGAGTACGGAACAGAGAATCAACTTTCATACACTGTAATGGCAACTTGTTTAACATGGGATTCCACATAGACAGTAGCGATACGAGCGGATGACTCTGAAACTACGATCATAACATAAGAGAGGTTGCTAATTCGGCGAAACATCGTTTCCTTGGCGACAAATGATAAGGAAAAAAAATACAGCGACGGCTTGCTGCTTATTGTTTTGAAATTTATGAAAGAATTATTTTAATATGAAATAACTTTGACGTATTCGTCTTGCAAACAATACATGTGTCTCTTCTTAACATGACGACCTAATAATGTAAACTTGAAAATTCAAGAACAATAACAGTAATAATTACGAATCAATATAAGCGCGGAAATCTAAGATCAAATAGAATAATCACGTGTGCAAAGCGTGCATTCAGCAAGAAGTGCCAAGCCAGAATATGGTTACAGACAG
The DNA here is from genome assembly GCA_964019185.1 of Maratus speculifer. NCBI lineage: Eukaryota > Metazoa > Arthropoda > Arachnida > Araneae > Salticidae > Maratus > Maratus speculifer. The sequence continues at coordinate 396,427,823 of OZ025294.1, read as the reverse complement.
AAATCACGAGGATAAAAAATCGCCAACGCGATGGTTTAGTTTTTAAGTGATCCACTGAGGGCGTTCTTTTCAAGCCGAGTCGAGGCTCTGTCCGTATTCTGTGAAGGAGTGATTGTGAAGGTCGTATGAGAAAGAGGAAGAATTGTCGTTTGGTCGTGGACTGACATAGGCCAAAATATTAATTTCCGAAATGTCAGTGAGGTTTATTGTTGAGACACGAAAATATTTTCCCTGTTCCGCCAAAAAAGCATCGGATTAACTTGATTGTATTTGGGTAGCATGTTGATAAAAAACCCGTATTTATTTATTTATTTTTTTATTTATTTATTTATTTTTTTTTTTTATTCTGTTGTAAATTTGAATCATTTGTTAGAAAATATCAGATTCTTTCCCAATATTAGTGATTTTATGTAGGCAATTCAGAATATTTTTCAACTTATTGTTTTCATTAAACGGAAAATATTAATTGAAAAATTGATTAATTAAAATACATTTGAAAAAATGATTTAAATGTTATTTTTTTTTTAATTTTCTCAATACATTTGTCAGATTTTTTTTAACTTACTGTATAATTTTTTATGAGATTTTATACAGCCGTTTTGTGAAACATGTTGCATTTTATCACGCATGTTTACGGATTTGCCCACATGTATATTTTGTTTTTTCTCTATTATCATTTTCCTGGCAGGATGAGAAGTGTCAAATTTTTTTAGTTCTCTGGAAAATTTAATTTTACAGCTAAAAAAACCCGTTAACTCCTAAAGTACTCCAGCGATTTTGATAAAAAAAAAAAAAAATATTTTAGTGATAGAGTATGAATATAAGGTCCTATGTGGCAGAGACTTTTTAAAAATCGTAACTAATTCCGGGAGAAAAAAAAATCTGAAAATTCGAAAATTTCTGAAAAATTGCCTTTATTCTAAAATAAAATTACGCAGAAAAAAAAACTATAAGTTTAAGTGGAATTAAGATTATAAGTGGAAATAAGATAGTGGAAATATTCAGTGGAATTAAGATAAGTGCCATAATAAATGCTACAGATATAAAATATGGTACCGTTGTTCATTGATTATTGGGGTACCTTTTAGATCTAAGAATAAAACTTAGTTGAAATTCTAAACATAAATAGAAGATAAAAATTAATAATGATATTAATAAGTCGAAAAACCATTTTTTGTAGTGAAAAAACTCTGTAAATCATTCTTTCGATAAAGAATTTACAGCTTATGAGTTCCGAAGTACAATTATTTTAACTAAAATTTCTTCTATGTACTATAAGATAATTACATAACAAATTTTGAAGAACTCAGAAAATTTAGGATGCGCATGGAACATTTTAAAAATTGCCATTATCTCGAAATTTTCATTTTGTGAAAATCCATTTTTAAGTTAGAATTATTAGTATTTCAATAATAAATAACATTAAATATCATATAAAAAAAAAGAATATTACTTGTAATACACTTATAATATACTTATGATAAACTTATAATAAGCGCTTCATGAATTGATGCAAAAAAAAGTATTTTTCGAAATTTTGTATGATTTTTGTCGATTTGAAGGTCCACCTTCGCCTTAAGAGCCAATGAAATTTCTCACATCTTGACATCTAAGTAACAAGTTTGTTGAAGGAAACATAAAAGATTTAACAGAAGGACTTTTTATAGATCTTTGGTTGAAAATACTATTTTCCAAATATATTTCCGTCATTGGATTTGAGGATTACTGTTTGATTATCTCTGTAAAGAAAAGAAAAAAAGAGGAAAAAAAAAAAAAAAAGAAAATTGAATAAAGAAAACTGCATTCACAGTTTTCTTTTTTTCTGTGTCTTTTTATTCTATTGATTCTTTGAATTCTGTTTCCTTTTATTTATGTCAATATAAATGGGAGGATTTAGCAATATAAGTTTTTTCTGAGTTTTGTCTCTATTTTTTATAGATTAACAGACTAAAATAACTTTAAATTAATCACCTAAAAATATTTCTAATAGACTCATGCATGATTATACATTTGAAATACACTAGTTTGGGGAATCTGCAAAGTGATGCCAGCTAATTTCGCATTGAGTAATACAAAAAGAAATGTTTAGGGCAGTGTATCTAAAAGCTTAAAATGCGGAATTGAGTAATTTTGAAATATTACCCTTTTTTTCCTTCGCAGATACAATTTGAACATATTAATTCTTACATATTGAAGATTACGTATTGAGAGATCAACCTGCAGATATTATCTCCATCTCGATTATCTATTGAGCTTACCTATATTATGCCATTGATAGATACAGTGTCTCACATAAGTGATGGGACACTTGTGCTTTACAAAAGGAAACTAATCAAATAAATAAAAAAAAAAAACATGTACACATTTTTTGTGGGTGTGTTTCATACTTAAATTTAGTAAAGGTTATTACATAACATACATTTTGTCAAAATATTAAAATATTAATTTAATAAAAATACAAATGTTTAGAACGGAGCAATAAATAGCTCACATAAGTGATGGGACACCATTATATATGCAACAAAAATCGTCTGAAATAAGCAATAAAAATATTTTTTGGGGTTTTATTTTTACTTAAAAGCAATTGGCAATAATTTATAAAATCGTCTGCAGTATTTCTCTCCAGTTTGTTTTGGAATTTTTGTGTTTTTTAGCTCTGTGTAGCCATGAATGCTAAACGAAAAGAAACTTCGCCTGAAATTCGAAAATTAGTTATTAATTTGCATATTGAATGTGGAAAATCTATTAGAAAAACTGCTGAAACAGTTAACTTGAGTCGTTCAACAGTTTTCAATATCATTATGATCATATATCCTGAATCATATGATTCAGGATAAAAGAAGACCTGGCGGACCATCAAAGCTATCCAATGGAATAAAGCGAATTATCGTTCGAAATATTTAAAAAAAATCCAAGAAATAGTGCTTCAAAAGTTGCTGCTGATTTACAAGCATTATATGGAATAATTGTTAATCCTGAGACTATTAGAAGGGTAATTCGATCTGCTGGATATCAGGGTAGAGTAGCCAGGAAAAAATTCTTCGTAAGTGAAAAGAATAGAAAACACTATAAACGCTTTCGCAAAATCCAACTTAAATAAGAATTCTGATTACTGGAATAAAGTTATATTTGCTGATGAGAGTATATTTAATATATTTGGTTCTGACGGTAGAATCTTGGTGTGGATAAAACCCAGGGAAGAATTTCGCAAACAGAACTTGGTACCAACAGTAAAACATGGTGGAGGAGGAATTATGGTATGGGGGTGTATATCGTCCGCTGGAGTTGGTAATCTTGTTTTTATTGACAGTATAATGGATCAGTACAAGTATATTGATATTTTAAAGCAAAATTTGAAATCTTCAGCACGAAAATTGAACCTTCATAACGATTTTAAATTCTACCAGGACAATGACCCCAAGCACACTGCTCTGAACGTTAGAATCTGGCTGCTATATAACTGTCCTGAAATAATAAAAACACCACCACAATCTCCAGACTTAAAATTAGTCGAATCCATCCCAAAAAGATTAAATCATGTTTTAAAAGTAAAAGGAAATCCAACAAAATATTAAAACCTTTTAAAAAGTAAAATTTTTGGATAAATATTTGATGGAAAAGTTAGTGTCCCATCACTTATGTGAGCCATTTTTTGCTCCGTTCTGAACAATTGTATTTTTACTAAATTAATATTTTAATATTTTGACAAAATGTATGTTATGTAATAATTGTTACTAACTTTAAATATGAAACACACCCAAAAAATTTTTGCACATGTTTGTTTATTTATTTTATTGCAGTTTCTTTTTATAAAGCACAAGTGTCCCATCACTTTTGTGACACACTGTATTTATTTAATTTTACCTAGTTCAGTTTAATATTATTATCGCGCTTCCATGGTGTATTTATTCAGGAACTATCAAAACGCAAATAATCATATGATTTCTCAAGTAGATTCTTTTGATGTATTGTAAATGTCATCACTAATGTATTTCAATTGTATAATCATGCATGAGTCTATTAGAAATGTTTTTAGGTGATTAATCTATAGTTATTTTAATCTGTTGATCTATAAAAACTAGAGAGAAAACTCCGAAAAAACGTATATTGCTAAATCCTCCCATCTATATTGACATAACAAATAAAAGGGCGGAGGGCGGAGTTTAAACAGGAAAAAGGTGTGGTAAGACCAAGAATGTGATATGATTTCAAAATATAATTTAAACAGATTGTACATGGACAGAGAAATAAGAAGGGACTTAAATTTCAGCCAGAAAATTTTGTCTCTTACTGAATAGTGAATTATTCCGAAAATATTATAGAACTAGAACTTGTTACACAAAATATATATGTATAATAACAATATATCCATACATAATAATATTAGGCGTATAACTATACACATTGTTATAACTTTATTTTATGCTACTGATCGAGGCGACAATTTGTTTTTAAAAGCCAAAGGAATTTGATGTTGACAATGTCGAAACAAGTTTGTTGAAAGAAACCCAAAAGATTTAACAGTTAAACTTTTAACTGATCTTTCGTTGAAAATACTTTCAAAGCATATTTCCCACACTAAGTTTAAATGTTATTGATTGTTTGTCCTTTTTTTATTTATTTATTTAAAGAAAAGGGGGGAAAAAAAGAAAGAAACTGCATTTTCAATATATCAAAAGAATCCAGTTAGGAAAGTATCTGATTGTTTGCATCTGTTATTTTTCAAATGAAAGCACAATAAAAATATTAATTTCAATCGGGTACGATACATAAATACATATTAATAAAATTACATATGTAAGAAGTTAGTTTGGCTGTAAAATATAGCATTGATAACGTTAAAATAAACAATGAATTATCTGCATTGTTTATCCCCCCCCCCCTTCAATAACTAAAAAGGCATATCTTTATTTAAACTTATACGTAACTAACAAGTAGTGAGACCAAGAATGTAAATATGAAATACCTTCCAAGTATAATTTAAACAGATTGCACATGCACAAAGAAATGAAAATAGTGTTAAATAACAGTATAATAACATAACAGTATAATAACATAATCGGGTATAATTAAATAAACTTGTATAGATAAAATTACATGGATAAAAATTGTTTTGGCTGTAAAAATTAGCATTGGAATGTTAAAATAATTATGCTATTTGTCTGTGTGGAGGTGACAATCTGTTTTTAAGAGCCAAAGAAATTTCTTATACGTTGCTATTTGTGTAACAAGTTTGTTGAAAGAAAGGATCTTTTGCTGGAAATACTTTCAAAGCATATTTCCATTACTTAATTTAAAAATTATTGCTTGGTTGTTGTTGTTTTTTTTTTCTTTTTCTAAAAAAAAGAAAAAAAAACGCATTTTTAAAACATTAAAATAATTCAGTTGTAGAAAAATATGATGATTTGTGTTTGGTATTTACCGAATAAAAACGCTATGAAAGCCCAATAAAAATATTAATCCCAACCGGGTATAATTAAATAAATGTGTATTGATAAAATTACATGTATAGAAAATTATTTTGGCTGTAAAAATTAGCTTTAACCTTAAAATAAGTAGAGATCATCTGCATGGTTGATTCTCTCTTTCGATACCTAAATACACATAACTTTATTTAAACTTATGCGATACTAACAAGTATGTTCTCCCCTAAAACGTGCAAATCCGTTCAAAACCAGAAGTCGAAAGAAATTCCGATTACAATACTTTCTTCTGAAGGTAAAAAGAAACATCGTTTAAAAAGAGTACATAGAAAAAGGAATTTAAAAATATTAATAACCCCAAGTGATATTTTGAATATACGAATGCATCAAAAGTCCATAGACTTAGTATTATAGAAAAGAATACCGAAGCTGAGTGACGAGCTCCCTTAAGTGTAAAAATTCGTTTATTACGCATTACTATTTATTTATACACCTTTTTTTTTAGCCTCCGATGCTATTTCTTTCAGACAAGCTAAAAATGTCGTGTCATCAGCCCTAAATTTTCTACTGAACCGATTTTGATAATTATTTTTTTAAATGAAAGCTATTTATTTGTAGTTGTGCCCATCTAAGCTATTTTTTAATTTATTTCCATTTTTATATTTTATTTTTAATTTTAAATGCTTTTTTACGATATTTCTTCAAAATGGTGGCAACTTAGTTTAGCTTTTCTCTCGATAATAAAAAATTATTTTCCATTATAATTTTCCACAAGTCAGAAACTTTATTTCATCAGTGAACATGTCCTCGCATTTAAAATAAAAAAGTTAATTGTTTTCGTAAAATATAACCACAATAAAATGATTGCATATAATTATGCACTAATTGAGGTAAAAAAATATATTTACTGAGAAATAATATTGATAATGTAAATAAAAAAAACAGAAAATATTTTATGATAAAAATTAATGTCTAAAGCAAAGTAAGAAATATTTCAAATGAGGAAAATGATGGCATTTAGCAATCAGATAAAATGAATTTACAATATTATTACGGACGCCTTTTTCATATTACTAATAACAGTAACTTTTAAAAAACATTTGAAGAGAAAATGACGTCACTATTTAAAACATCGCATTTTTGCTCATAACGATATTACATTTCAATATTTCTTTTCATTATGGACACTGAGATTGAGATTTTACTTTCAGATGACTTCAGTTAGTGAAAATAATGTCACAGTAAAAATTAAATTAGTTTTTTTTTTTTTTTTTTTTTTTTTTTTTTTTTTTTTTAATAAATCTATTTTTCTGTAGTGCATATAAAGTAAAATTTCTGGATTTCGCTGACACTCAGATTACAATTTTAACTGAAGATGTGCAAATATTTGCATGCAAAATTGTAACTGGAAAACTTGACATTAAGTTTGGAAATATATTTATTATATATTGATTCAATAATGTAATTACTTTTGCTTTTTTTTAAAGCCAAATCGATCGGGTCTTTTAAACATTTCATTCGTCGAATTCGACGGAATTCCACTCGTTTTATTGTTAAAATGCATTTCCTTTTCCCCAGAGTCTATAAAAAAGCATTTAAACTAAAGAAAAATTCCGTTTTTGATGAATGTAGTCAATGAAGAAGTAGCACGTCAAATTGTATCTCTTTATTATTCCGCAATTCCAAAGAAACTGCTAATCAACTGGGTATTTCACGCCGTTCTGTTTGCTATTATATTGATAAACACAAGAAAAATGAAGTTAGTTCATTGCATTCTAAACGGGGTCGCCCTTCTAAAAAACCTCTATCGAAGTTTTTTTTTTTTTTTTTTTTTTCCTAATCGGAGGCGAAACTGAATTCTGCAATGGCAGTATCTACATTCAACTTGTTTTTTTTTTTTTTTTTCTTTTGTCGTATCGAATTACAGAAATTTTTTTTTCTACTTACCCATCATACGTAGTATAGGGTAAATCTTGCAATCGTTTTGAAAATCGGAAATTTTTTTGATGGATTTGCACGTTTAAGATACTGGAGATTCCGGAAAACATATTTTTAGAAAAAAAAATGCCGTCCATCTGTCTGTCTGTTTGTGTGTGTGTGTCTGTAAACGCTGTATCTCCAGAACAAATTGAGACAGGGACTTGAAATTTTGTACGTACATAGTATTTAAGGATTGGAGAAAGCCTATTTAATATCAGTAACCTCGATTAACCGGATCTATTTTTTTCGGACTATCGATAAATTTGTTCTGATGAAAAGTACATAAAAATTTTCGATTTTTTTTTATTTTAAGGAGTGGACAAAAAAGGCAATAAAATAACACAAATTTTGCATGAAAAACAGAATCGATCGGATTATTAGTTGCCGAAATACTTGTAATCCTGTTTACCACATTCTTCGATTTTTCATGACCCTGTATTTCATTCAAATTTCAATTCAAAGATATATTTTAATTGGAAATGAAGTCCTTAATCCGACGCAGTAAACTATTAGTTAATATGATTATTATTTTTAGAGTTATGATTTCTGTTACGCAATTAAGTACTACTTGAGTAGTTTGGCATTTATTTTATATAATTTGTCGAAAGGGGTTCATCAACAATCCATTAATAGAGCATTACTATGTACATTAATTTATTATAATACACGTTTAAATTTTGTTTTGAAATTGTAATGCATTTTATAAATAGTTTGCACATGTTTATTTTTACAATTTATATTATCCATAGCCATGATGGATAAGTATTATAGTGGCCCCAGACGACTTGTTTATTTTCAAATTGATTATTATTTCATGCTGAAATCCGACATAACCTGGACCAAATTGATACTAGCTCATCGTAAAAGGTTAGGTACAGAGCATTAAAATTTGAGAGCTATTGCTTAATATTAAGGGGTCTCAGGAGTCTTCCTTTTTACCTGATGGTGCAATTTAACAACATGTCACTTCCAGTTTTTTTTTTTTTTTTTTTTTTTTTTTTTTTTTTTTCCCTTAGACTCTAAGAAATATAAATAAATACCACTTTTAGTATAGACAACTTAATATTTCTTTTATTTAAAATAATTTTTTTAATATTCCACATACAAATTTTAATTAATTTCTTTTATTTTAATTTTGATAAAAAATTGTTTTTTGACTTGCATTCACTGTGCGCAAGACTGTATCAAAAATATTGGTTCAAGAGCCCCTCCAAAATATTGATAATGATGTAAAACTAATTTTTCTTGAATTTATATTGCATTTGAAATAAATAATAATTAAAATTATAAAATTTTGAAGAAATTTTTTTTAATTGCCAATTTTAAATAATTAATGCTTTTTTAACACTAAATTTTAAGTGTAAGTTGTACATCATTTTAAAATGAATATATTTACCAAGTTTCATGCGAGTTGCTTTGTGAATTTTTGGAAAATTTTGCGCGCGGTCTATGGAAGTCCAAAAACAATTTTAAACTATTTTATCAAAACTAAACGTAAATAATAATAATAATAATAATAATAATAATAATAATAATAATAATAATAACAATAAATAATAATAATAATGATAAATAAATAAATAAATAAAATTTTAATGTAGAATATTTGTAAAAAAATTTAAATACAAGAGATTGTAAGTTGTCTGTATTAAAAATTTATGCATTTTTGTTTCACAGAGGCTGAAAAAAAAATTAAATTTAACACGTTGCTAAATTGCACCGCTAGATAAAGGTTCCTAAGGTCCTTTAGTTACATGTTTTATATTAAAATATACGTAAATATGTTAATCCTGCTGTAAAATGAGTGAAAAAAAAAATAAAACGTACCTTCCGGGAATGATAGGTATGATACAGAATTAAACTAGTCGGATGTGGCAATCCCGAAAATTTTTACTATCTCACACATGTTAATATTTTCCTCTCCCCCCCCCCCAAAAAAAAATGCAGTACATCAGTACTGCATGTAAATCACTTAACCAGTAGTACTGATGTACTACTGGTTAAGTGATTTACATTAAAATCTTGCCATCAACAAATCATGTAGAATTCTCACTGAATCTGAAGTTAAATGAAAATTCGTGTATTAGTTCTTTCGATACAGCTATTGTGATAAACATGAATAATGCAGCAAAGCAGCGTCATCTGTTGGGTGATTTTTATTTAAAAGTATTCAGCACTAGATTATATCAAGGACTAACGTAATATGAAATTTATGAAAATCCGTGCATTAATTTTTGAAATATACCAATTGTGGATATGGTGAATAATGCGGTATACCAACGCCACCTGTTGAGCGATTTTCACCAAAAATTAATTAGCGACCGTTTATATCAAGGTCTAACTGAATGCAAAGATTTTTAAAATTCTGTGCACTAATTTCTGAGGCAGAACGCCCACAAAATTTTTGTCACAGGCTCACAGAGTGATAGATATTTTCTAAAAACCGACAGACAGTGACAGGCATTTTCTATAATTGCTACCAGAGCAGTAGCCTAATTGGGGGAGGGCTGAGAAAATGTAGTGTGTGTGTGGGGGGGGGGCTCATATTCTCTCTCTCTATCTCTTTCAGTGACGCAGAAAGATAAATTAGTGCATATTCACATTGTAGTTATTATGTTTTTCATTAAACTATTATAATAACATCATTTTATGCTAAGGAAAGAACATGGTGAGGAAAAATTCTAGTGTATAACCAGTGTAGTACTAAAAATCATATTAGTTTCATACATGCAAATAGGATGAGCAAGTGTCGAAACACTTATTTTAGTTACAATTTATTACTTTATTAAATTTGTGAAAGGTCCTCAAAACTAAATTATATTTTTGAAGAGAATTTCATTTAGATTTTCGGAAAATAAATTTATTCAGTGACAGTGGAAACTTTTCCTTAGCAGGAGTACTCAAAATGTTTAAGCCCATATAGCACCCCCCCCCTGAACTACGGCCCAGATTACTATCTAACTCGCCAAAAAAGCAATAAACTGCCAAATTAGGTAACGTACAACACATACGGTACGAAGCTTAATGTAAAAAATTATGAGTTTTATTTTATACTCTTTGGATAAGTACGTAATTGATATTTGGAATTATAACGGGGAGTCCCATGACATCACCCGTTTTGAAAAATGTACGATACGTCGATACGATATTCAATAAACATAAAATAAAGTTTATATCTTAATTATTTTATTTTTTAATTTTACTGGTGTGAGAAAAATATTTTATACTATTTTTTTTAAATTTTATATTCTATTCTATTCTATTTTATATTCATTTATTTATTACGTTTTCTGTGCATTTTTAAATACAAATTATAAAACGCTTTTTCTCTAAAATATGAATTTTCAAGGGTTTATATCTGATGCCAATTTCTTGACCTAAAGAAAATTGTGTTATATATATTTCTATATATGTTACCCGCCAAACCCGATTTTAGGCCAAACAAGTTTATCCTAAAACCCATCGGAAAACTAGTTTTTCCTAGTCCAAACTAGTTCACCCATGGGATAAACTAGTTTTTCCTATACCAAACTAGTCTATCCTAATGCCCATAGGATAAACTAGTTTTTCCTAGGCCAAACTAGTCTATCCTAAGGCCCAGAAAATAAACTAGTTTTTCTTAGGCCGAATTACTTTGACCTAACGCTCATAGGATGAATTAGTTTAGTCTGTTATTCATTGGTCTGGACTAGTTTATCCTACGCCGATCAAGTTTATCCTAGGCTAATTAAATTTCGCATGATTTTATTAGATCCAAAGACCGGCTCGGCACCAGCTTTCTACTCTATCCTCGGCTGATCTTGTTTATACTAGGCCAATGTAATTTGATTTCTCATCAGGCTATCAAAGCCTCAGATCTAATGCGCCCGCAAGTTCTGTATGCATGCATGTACGTATATATGTTCGTACGCACGTACGTATACGCGATAATTCTTGATAGAAAAACCCGATTTTATAAATTTTGAATATACAGTGGCGGTCAAAAGTTTCCGGACAGCAAAAATTTTTCAGTTTATTAAGTATAACCATATGAAGAGGAATCTCAAAGTTATATTTATACATTTTATTGACATAATAGTTAGGAACTTACTTATAGAAGAACATGTAAATATCAATAAATTTAATTGACAAAATTAAGTATAAACGGAAACGCATGTTTTCAAAAGTTTCCGGCCACCTTCACAAGTTTGTAAAAAAGTGGTATTGTAATAGAAAATTACAGTGATCAACAACATTTTCAATTAGTATTTTATCGTATTACTATTTTATTAGCTTTAGTAATAAGTACTGCCGCGCAGCAACGTGACATTCATACAATCAACGGTTAAAGATAGTCTATAATGCGTTTCTAACACATTTCTTGAAATTTTGGCGAAATTTTGGCTGAGTTGGAATATTTATAGTTCCGTAGACTTTTGTCAACTTATTTTCAAAGATTTTCTATTGGATTCATGTTGGGCGCTTGGGCTAATCATTTCAAAAACGAATTGCTTTCTGCGGAAACCATTGCTTATTAAGGTATCGCAAAATTATTTATATCGTTATCATGTTAAGAAAAATAGTTGCGACCAAATTTGTTTCTCTAATAAGGCAGAAAATAGTCTTGCAAGATATCCTTATACATTGTATCATTCACCTGGCTGTGGATTTCAAATAAACGAACCGACACTTTTTGAACAAAATACTCAACACGGCATAACGTGTCCCCCGCCATGCTTCATTGTAGGAATAACATAGGTCGAATCATATATTTTGTTGTTAGGTCATCGGACGTTGTGTCTGCCATCACTTCCAAAACTGTTTCAAATTCGATTGATGGAAAAATAGAGCTTTTTTCCAGTTTTCACTTGACCAGACATTGTGTTTTTTTGGAAAACGCCAGTCGGGTACGTTTGTATTTTTTTTTTTTTTTTAATTCTGAAAATTTTTTAACACCGACTCTTCCATAACGTTATGCATCCTGTCAGCATGTTCATACGGTATACGGACTTATTTCAGCAATATTTTCATTCCGTTAATCGCAGTATATTGCAGCGGAATTTTTATGCGGATTATCAATTGTTTTTCTCCTGATAATTCTGTCCACAGAAATAGTAATTTTCTGGGATCTCCAGGACCTCTGAAAGTCTTGAAGGCCACGGCCATCTTTGTATAATTTTTAAATATCGTTTACGGTCGATTTCACTGATCGATAACTTTGCCACAATATCTCGAGAAGATTGGTCTTTTAGCGATAAACTAATCACTCCTTTATGAACAATAATTGTTGAATTTTCCAATTTTGAATTCAGACTATGCTATACGCGTTCATTCATTCATAAACACAACCAGAAAACAGTTTACCGATAGCAGAAAACTAAAGAATGATAAGTGGCCGGAAACTTTTGCGCACGCGAACTTCGAATTTTATCCCTTTTCATGAAGCATCTTCAGTATCCAATCAAAATGATCACGTGTACAGAGGTCATTCACATATTTCTAACTTATGAAGCAATTGTGCTTCTTCTTTGCTGAAACATTTTGGTAAATAAATCGGAGAAACTAACTGGCCGGAAACTTTTGACCGCCACTGTAGGTTTATGTTACAAGGTACTTAAATGATTAGTTTTGGGATTTCATTGGAAAAGAATAAAAAGTTATTGAGAACGGGAGGCTAATCCATCCAACCCCTTGTATAATAAATGAGATTTTCAAGCATATTTATCAAATTTTATCGAAATTTTAGATGTACGATAATTTTGATGATACGTTGCCATGATTAGTTGTGGGTGTTCATTATTTAATTATTTCATTTTTTTAATGGATTTTTTTTTTTTTTTTTTTTTTTTTTTTTTTTTTTTTGTCTTTTGACCTTTGTAACTGTTTTTTTTATCGTATAAATTTTTGACAAATTTTTGACATTTTTTTTGTGAAATAGAATGTACACTCAAAAAATACAAACATTTCTGTTGTGTATAAATAATTTCTTATGTTGGTTTAACTTTTATCGATTTTTTGAAAAAGAAAATATATAAAAGGGACACCTATTAGTCTAATTTAGTAAGAAAAAAGATTTATGTTACTCCCTCGCTCCCAAATTAGTTGCGACATTTAGATTGAAAATTTTGTCCCAAATTAGTTGCTACATTTCAAATAGGTGGAGTCATAAATAACTTCTGATGCAGTTTAGTAGATGGACGCCAGTAGAATGAATATAGCGATGTATACTAGGTGTCAGAAGCAATGTCAACTTGAATTTAAACTAAAAGAAATGAAATATTAATTAATAAAATTCTCTGAAGAAAGAAATAAATAATATTAAGCCCAACGCTGTAGTGGAATGTTTGATACGCTATTTGAAAAATTGTAAACTAAGCATTCATGCCATAAATGTTGCAGCTATTAAATTCAATGTGCATCATAATGTTTTTTATCCTATCCTATTTGCAGAAGCAGGCAAAGGCGTCAAAAATAAAATATGGGGAAATTTACAATGTAAGTGTACAAGAAATTGTAAATGGGAACGAAAAAAAAATGCCTCTGAACAAAATGAAAGACGTCCCAATAAAACGAAGACAATCAATGACAAGATTATCATATGCTGTTATAATTTGTAAATCAATATTACACAGGATTTTCAAAGCGGAAAAAACTTTGGAGTGTATTTCATTTTTCATTAAGCAAAGTCTAATAGAAGAAATTAAGCTCGACAGAATTCGATTTTGTTTGCAGCATGTTTATATTAAAGGATACTTTTCCGAAATAATGGAATAAAATGTTCTGAAATGAGTTGAGGATTGATTAGCTTGAAGATAGTTTTATTTGATTACTTTAAAAAAGTCTTTAAAAATTGGGGCGTGGCTTAAGAGTATGTGAACTGAGATTATTTAAACTAATTAATACTTATTTATGGAATGTTGGAGGGGATGTTAGGAACATAAATAATGTTGATTGATAGAATAGCTCTCTGAAACATGTTCAAACAAAATCATAAAGTCATAAATATCAGTAATCAGTACAAGAGTATTCAAATGTCGCAACTAATTTGGGGCAGAGGGAGTAATATCTGTACTAGTAAAAGAACAAAAGCTCTGTCTGTCTCTGTCTGTGTGTGTCTGCGATGGCTAACAAAATCTGCGAAGCGTACGAGGCTCAAAATTAATTTTTTTTTAGAGCAGCCTAAAATTTTAAATTTTAAGCATACCGGTTATTAGTATATAGTTTACCGTCTTCAACGCTATATGGTAACGGAACTCGTATGCTTAAAATTCGAAACTATTGGTGCTTTTAACGTTGATAGTTTATATTTTTATTATATTGCACTATTCCATCTTAATAAATAACTAGTTGGATGTGCCAATCCCAAAGCTTTCTTCTATCTCATACAACTTAATATTTCAAAAAATAGTTACAGATGTTAATAATTCAATATTATTAATTCAATACTATACCAACTTTAACTCTCATTATAAATTTCTGCTTCAATTAAATGATCGAAGTAAAAACGAGTTGATCACGGTCATGCTACTTTTAAAAATTAATAGTTATTCGTTATTCTTTTATGTACCAACTTGTTGCAAATAGCCGATTTAGAAGGACGCGATTTCCCGTCGCTGCATGAGCTGCAGATGGTAAAAAAACAGTCAAAAATCGAAAAAATTATGAAAAAAATCGCTATCACAGCGCTCCTTTTCGACGAATATTTCCACATTCAAGGAGGACCTGCTGACCATAACAACAACAAAGTTAGACACACGTATATACATATACACAAAACATTTGGTTCTTATCGAAGCATAACTTCAAACACTTTTTGATGGTACAATGAAAAAGCAACACAAAAACTGATAACACAGCACCCCTTCCCTTAGATTTTTTTCAAATTCCAGGAGGTACTTCTGGCGATATAAAATAACATTTACAAAAAAAAAAAAATTGGTTAAATTCTATGCATAATTTCATACACTTAACGATTGTAAAATAATCAAAATGATACAAAAATTGCTATAACAGTGCCCATTTCGGCAGAATATTTCCAAATTAAATAAAAACCATAGCAAAAAAAAAAAAAAAAAAAAAAAAAAAAAAAAAAAAAAAAAAAAAAGGAAGTATTAGATTCCATGCAATAATTTCATAGACTTTCAGATGGTACAATAATAAAAATAGCACATACATCTCTATTATAACGCCCAATTCCACCGGAATTTTTTTTTAATTCTGGAAGGATTCCCTGAATATAGCCAAAAACATACACAAAAAATTTGTTTCAATTTTATGCATAATTTCATATACTTTGCGAAGGTATAATAATAAAAACGGCACAGCTATTTCTATTACGGCGTCCCTTCCGGTGGTATTTTTTGAAATTCACGGAAGACCAACTCGCTAGAACCAAAAACATACAAAAAAAAAAAAAAAAGATGCAATTTTATGCACAATTTCATACACTTTTCGGTAGCGCAATAATGAAAATTGCACAAAAACTGGTATGGTATTACAGTCACCCTTACGCCAGAATATTTCTAAATCGTATCAAATCTGCTTGCCACAGACAAGTACATACATAAAAAGTTTGGTTCAGTTCTGTGCACAACTCTATACATTTTTCTATGTTACAATGGCGCATACGTACACATGAACTGACGGACAGACATTTTAATAAACATATTTTTGGGGGATCTTTGACCCTTAAAACGTGTAATTTCGACCTAAGTTGAAATTCGGAAATCGAAAAAAAAATTCGATTACAATAATTTCTTCTGGAAGTAAAAAAGAAACATCGCTTAAGAAGAATATATAGGAAAAAGAACTTAAAAATAGTAATTTCCTCAAGAGAGAGATATTTTGAATATATGAATGCATCAAACATCTCTGGACCCTATTATGGACACTATAGGCTAGTTCCATGGGTTTTGTAGTGTAAGTCACATTACCTAATAATTGCTATGCTTGTTTGCCACCGTTATTTTCGAAAAGTCTGCTTGGCCTTATTCAATTAATGAGAATGTGACGATAAAATAAATCACATTTTTTCGTACTAAAATACTGGTAGCCAAAAATCGTAGCCTGTGACTTACACTACAAGTACTCATGGAAATAGCCTATAACGACCTATTATCATTTCCTATTGTGGAGTCTTACTTTTTAACTGATGGTGCAATTCAGCAACGTAACACTTTTGGTATTTTTTTTTCTTCAGTCCCTAAAAACATAAAAGCATAAAATTTTTAATATAGACAACTTAATTTCTCTTTTATTTAAAATAATTTTTTTAATATTCCACATTCAGATTTAAAATAATTTTTTTAATATTCCACATTCAGATTTTAATGATTTTTTTATGTAAATTTTTATAAAAAAATTTAAATTGTTTCTTCCCTTGCATTTACTGTGTGCAAGACTGTAAAACAAAAATATTGGTTCAAGAGTCCCTCAAAATATCGATAATGATGTAAAACTAATGTATCTTAAATTTATATTTCTTTTGAAATAAATTTAAATTTAAATTATAAAATTTTGCAAAAAATATTCAAAAATTGCCAATTTTAAATAATTAATGCAATTTTAACACTAAATTGTGAGTATAAGTTATTCTTTATTTTAAAATGAAGATATTTACCAATTTACATGCAAATTGCTTTATTGTTGTCTGAGAAATGTTGCGCTCGGTCGATTGCAAATCAAAGAACAATTTTACATTGTTTTATCAAAATTTAAAATATATAAATAGATATATATAATACAATTTTTAATATAGAATATTAAAAAAAAATATTTTAAATAGAAGAGATAGTAAGTTACCTATATTAAACATTTCCATGCATTTTTGCTTCATAGAGGCTGAGAAAAAAATTTAACGTAACACTTTGCTAAATTGCACCGCTAGGTAAAAAGTAAGACTCCTTAGACCCCTTAAGTATATATTTAAATCAAAATATGCTTAATTTTAATCCTGCAGTAAAATGAGTGGGAAAAAAAAGAAAAGTGTCTTCGGGGAATGAAAGGTATGATACAGAATTAAACTAGTCGGATGTAGCAATCCCGAAAATTTTTTCTATCTCACACATGTTAATATCCTCCCCTTACAAAAAAACATGCAGTACATCAGTGCCACCGGTTAAGAGATTTACACCAAAATCTTGCCATCAACAAACCATGTAGAATTCTCACTGAATCTTAAGTTAAATGAAAATTCATGCATTAGTTCTCTTGATAGAGCTATTGTGATAATCATGAATAATCCAGCAAATCAGCGTCACCTGTAGTGTGATTTTTACTTAAAAGTAATCAGCACCAGATTATATCAAAGGGCTAACGGAATCTGAAGTTTTCCCTTGCAGTAAATTTTGAAATATAGCAGTTGTGGAAATTGTGAAAAATGAACTATAGCAGCGCCACCTGTTGAGCGATTTTCGTCAAAAAGTAATAAGCGGTCAACAGAAACGCCAACAAAATTTTTGTCACCGAGTGACAGAGATTTTCTAAAAACCGACAGACAGTGACAGATAGACATTTTCTACAATTGCTACCAGGGCCGTAGTCCAAATGTCGGAGGGTTGAAGAAAATGTGGGGGGGATCATATTATTTCTCTCTCAGTGACGCAGAAAGATAAATTAGTGCATATTGACACTGTAGTTATTATGTTTCTCACTAAACTATTATGACAACATTATTTTATGTTAAGAAAAGACAATGATGATGAAAAATTCATAATGTATAACCAGTAGTAGTATACAAGGAGTAGTATACAAAAAATGTATAACCAGTGCAGTTAATACTGCACTGGTTATACATTTTTTGTGTTAAAAATTAAAATTGTGTATTAAAAATCATGTCAGTTTCATACATGCAAATAGGATGAGCAAGTGATGGAACACTTATTTAAGCTACAATTTATTATTTTTGTAAATCTGTGGAAGGTCCTCAAAACTAAATTAGATTTTTGAACAGAATTTCATTTGAATTTTCGGAACATAACTTTATTGAGTGATCTTGGAAACTTTTCCTTGGGGGGGGGGGGGGGGCTCAAAATGTTTAAGAGTGGGCATAGCCGCTGACCCTGATTGCTACCCATTCACTGTGTGCAAGACTATAACAAAAATATTGGTTGAAGAGCCCCTCAAAATATCGATAATGATGTAAAACTAATGTATCTTAAATTTATACTTCTTTTGAAATAAATTTAAATTTAAATTATAAAATTTTGCAAAAAATATTCAAAAATTGCCAATTTTAAATAATTAATGCAATTTTAACACTAAATTGTGAGTATAAGTTATTCCTTATTTTAAAATGAAGATATTTACCAATTTACATGCAAATTGCTTTATTATTGTCTGAGAAATGTTGTGCTCGGTCGATTGCAAATCAAAGAACTAGTCGTTGGGGGCCACCGTAATACTTACCCATCATGGATATGTATATGAAAATAAAACATGTGAAAACTATTTAAACAATGCATTGCAATTCATAAAAAAATTTAAATATTGTTAATATACATAGTAATGCTCTATTAAAGAACTGCTGATTACCGATATCGACAAATTATATAAAACGCCAAACTACTAAAGTAATACCGAACTGCGTAAAATAAACATCCTTATAACTCCAAAAATAATAACTCTATTAACTAAAAATTAACTGCATCTGATTAAGCGTCTCATTTCCAATCAAAATATACCTCTGAATTGAAATTTGAATGAAATACAGGGTCATGAAAAATCGAAGAATGTGGAAAACAGGATTAGAAATATCTCGACAACTAATAATCCGATCGACTTCGATCTATATGCAAAATGTGTGTTATTTTATTGCCTTTTACGTCCATTCCTTAGAACAAAAAAATTCGAAAATTTTTATATATCTTTCATCAGAACGAATTTTTCGAGAGTCCGAGAAAAATAGTTCCGGATAATCGAGGTTGCTGATATTAAATAGGGTTCGTCCCATTCTTACATACTAACTACATACAAAATTTCAAGTCTCTATCTCAATTCGTTCGGGAGATAGAGAGTTTACAGACAGACAGACAGACGGACGGCAAATTTTTTTTTCTAAAAATATGTTTTTCGGAATCTCCACCATCTAAAACGTGTAAATCCGTCAAAAAAAATTTTTCGATTCTCAAAACGATTGCAAGACTTACCCTATACTACGTATGATGGGTAAGTAACAATTTTGCATTATTTTATCAAAATTTAAAATATATAAATAGATATATATAATAAAATTTTTAATATAGAATATTAAAAAAATATTTTAAATAGAAGAGATAGTAAGTTGCCTATATTAAAAATTTCTATGCATTTTTGTTTCATATAGGCTGAGAAAAAAAAAATTAAATGTAACACCTTGCTAAATTGCACCACTAGGTAAAAAGTAAGACTCCTTATACCCCTTACGTATATTTTTTAAATCAAAATATGCTTAATTTTAATCCTGCAGTAAAATGAATAGAAAAAAAAAGAAAAGTGTCTTCGGGGAATGAAAGGTATGATACAGAATTAAACTAGTCGGATGTGGCAATCCCGAAAATTTTTTCTATCTAACACATGTTAATATCCTCCCCTTACAAAAAAACATGCAGTACATCAGTGCCACCGGTTAAGAGATTTATACCAAAATCTTGCCATCAACAAACCATGTAGAATTCTCACTGAATCTTAAGTTAAATGAAAATTCATGCATTAGTTCTCTTGATAGAGCGATTGTGATAATCATGAATAATGCAGCAATTCAGCGTCACCTTTTAACTTAAAAGTAATCAGCACCATATTATATCAAGGGCTAACGGAATCTGCAATTTTCCCGTGAAGTAGATTTTGAAATATAGCAGTTGTGGAAATTGTGAAAAATGCAGTGTAGCAGCGCCACCTGTTGAGCGATTTTCGTCAAAAAGTAATAAGCGGCCGTTCATATCAAGGTGTAACTGATGAATGAAAAGTTTTGCAAAATATCGTGCATTATTTCTGAGACAGAACGCCAACAAAATTTTTGTCACCGAGTGACAGAGATTTTCTAAAAACCGACAGACAGTGACAGATAGACATTTTCTACAATTGCTACCAGGGCCGTAGTCCAAATGTCGGAGGGCTGAAGAAAATGTGGGGGGGGGGGGGGGCTCATATTATTTCTCTCTCAGTGACGAAGAAAGGTAAATTAGTGCATATTCACACTGTAGTTATTATGTTTCTCATTAAACTATTACAACAACATCATTTTATGTTAAGAAAAGACAATGATGATGAAAAATTCATAATGTATAACCAATCCGATCACAAACCTATGCGTGTTGCCACCAGGAAGGCGTATCCCGAACCCAAAGATTGACACTTTAAAAGACCAATGATATTTTCCAAGCTTGTATTAATAAGAAAATGGTCATCTCACGCCACCCTTTATCTCCAGGCGATAAAAAGGGGATAAGATACCCCAGGAAGAAAAAAGTCATTAGCAAATGCTAAAAATTCTCCCACCTTTTCAATACTGATAGCCCGAGGGATATGTGCATATGGATAGTTTCTTCGAGATCATTTCTAACAAAACAGTCGGATCCGTTTTAAAACAAGTCGACATTGACCTTTTTTGTTAGATAGTTTCAAGTGAAATTTAAATGTAATTTTAAAAGACAACATACAGTCGTGATTATTATGTCAGAGATTGCACATTAAACATTTTCAAAAGAATCTCCTCTATATTTTAATATTTTTAAATGATTTTTTTAGCATTGAATAGCTGAGATCATTGAACTGTACAAAGACCGTTTTATATTTTTTTGATTTTGTTACGAGTATTTTATAGTGGCTTACATCAATAGAGCGAAATCCCAAGATAGAAATTTTTAAGATATCTCGTTTGTATTTTAATATTTTTAAATGATTTTTTTAGCATTGAACAGCTGAGATTTTTCGGTATAAAGACCGTTTTGTACTTTTTTTATTTTGTTTACAGGTGTTTTAAAGAGGCTACTTCAGTCAAGTGAAATCCAATGGAAGAAATTTATAAAAATATCTCTTCTACATTTTTATATTTTTAAATTATTTTTTGGCATTCGATATCTCAGATATTTCGGTACAAAGACCGTTTTGTACTTTTTCGACCTTGTTTAGGGGAAATTTTAAAAAGCTATTTCAGTCAAGTGAAATCCCATTGTAGATATTTATAAAAATATCTCTTCTACATTTTAATATTTTTAAATAATTTTTTTTTTTTTTTTTTTTTTTTTTTTTTTTTTTTTTTTTTTTTTTTTTTGTCATTGGATAGCTGAGATCTTTCGGTACAAAGACCGTTTTGTACATTTTCGACTTTGCTTAAGGGAATTTTAAAAAAGCTACTTCAGTCAAATGAAATCCAATGGAAGAAATTTATAAAAATATCTCTTCTACATTTTAATATTTTTAAATGAATTTTTGTCATTGGATAGCTGAGATCTTTCGGTACAAAGATCGTTTTGTACTTTTTCGACTTTGTTTAGGGAAATTTTAAAAAATCTACTTCAGTCAAGTGAAATCCAGTGGTAGGAATTTATAAAAATATCTCTTCTACATTTTAATATTTTTAAATTATTTTTTGGCATTCGATATCTCAGATCTTTCGGTACAAAGAGCGTTTTGTACTTTTCCTACTTTGTTTAGGGGGATTTTAAAAAAGATATTTCAGTCAAGTGAAATCCAATGGTAGAATTTTATAAAAATATCTCTCCTACATTTTAATATTTTTAAATGATTTTTTTGTCATTGGATAGCTTAGATCTTTCTCCACAAAGACCGTTTTGTAATTTTTCGACTTTGTTTAGGGGAATTTTAAAAAAGCTACTTCAGTCAAGTGAAATCCAATGGTAGGAATTTATAAAAATATGTCTTCTACATTTTAATATTTTTAAATGATTTTTATGTCATGGGATGGCTGAGATCTTTCTGTACAAAGACTGTTTTTTACATTTTCCACTTTCTCTAGGGGAATTTTAAAAAAGCTACTTCAGTCAAGTGAAATCCAATGCTAGAAATTTCTAAAAATATCTCTTCTACATTTTAATATTTTTAAATAACTTTTTTGTCATGGGATAGCTCAGATCTTTCGGTACAAAGACCGTTTTGTACTTTTTCGACTCTGTTTAGGGGAATTTTAAAAAAGCTACTTCAGTGAAGTGAAATCCAATGGTAGAAATTTATAAAAATATCTCTTCTACATTTTAATATTTTATTTGGCATTCGATATCTCAGATCTATTGGTACAAAGACCGTTTTGTACTTTTTTGATTTTGTTTACAGTTGTTTTAAAGAGGCTACTTCAGTCAAATGAAATCCAATGGTAGAAATTTATAAAAATATCTCTTCTACATTTTAATATTTTTAAATGAATTTTGTCATTGGATAGCTGAGATCTTTCAATACAAAGACCATTTTTTTTTTTTTTTTTTTTTTTTTTTTTTTTTTTTTTTACAGCTGTTTTAAAGAGGCTACTTCAGTCAAGCGAAATCCTATAGTAAAATTTTATAAATATGTCTTTTCGACATTTAAAGATTTTTAAATGATTTTTTTGTCATGGGATAGCTGAGATCTTAGGTACAATACCGGTTTGTATTTTTTTTTATTTTGTTTACAGGTGTTTTAAAGAGGCTACTTCAGTCAAGTGAAATACAATGGTAGAAATTTATAAAAATATCTCTTCTACATTTTAATATTTTTAAATGATTTTTTTTTTTTTTTTTTTTTTTTTTTTTTTGTCATTGGATAGCTTAGATCTTTCTGTACAAAGACCGTTTTTTAGATTTTCGACTTTGTTTAGGGGAATTTTAAAAAAGCTACTTCAGTCAAGTGAAATCCAATGGAAGAAATTTATAAAAATATCTTCTCTACATTTTAATATTTTTAAATGTTTTTTTGTCATTGGATAGCTTAGATCTTTCGGTACAAAGAGCGTTTTGTACTTTTTCGTCTTTGTTTAGGGGAATTTGAAAAAAGCTATTTCAGTCAAGTGAAATACAATTGTAGAAATTTATAAAAATATCTCTTCTACATTTTAATATTTTAAATGATTTTTTGACATTGGATAGCTGAAATTTTTTTCGGTACAAAGACCGTTTTGTACTTTTTTGATTTTGTTTACAGGTGTTTTAATGAGGCTACTTCAGTCAAGTGAATTCCAATGGTAGAAATTTATAAAAATATCTCTTCTACATTTTAATATTTTAAAATGATTTTTTTTGTCATTGGATAGCTGAGATTTTTCGGTGTTAAGACCGTTTTGTACTTTTTTGGTTTTGTTTACAGATGTTCAAAGAGGCTACTTCAGTCAAGCGAAATCCTTTAGTAGAAATTTATAAATATATCTTTTCTACATTTAAATATTTTTAAATGTTTTTTTGGCATTGGATATCTGAGATCTTTCGGTACAAAGACCGTTTTATAATTTTTGGATTTTGTTATGGGAGTTTTAAAGGGGCTTACTTCAATCAAGCGAAATCCTATGAAGTTTTGAAGTTCATATAAATATATATTTTTCTCTTCTACATTTTAATATTTTTAAATGATTTTTTTAGCATTGAATTTTAGAAATTTATAAAGATATCCCTTCTACAAGTAAATATAAACTCATGATTACCTCAATCAAGTAAAATCCCATGGTAGAAATTTATAAAGATATCTTTAAGATCATTTAAAAGTCATTTGTAAAGATCATTTTAATACTTGTAACTTTTTTTCATTATATAACTGATATCTTTCTTTACAAAGAACGTTTTATATATTTTCGATTTTGTTACGGGTATTTTAAAGTGACTTACTTCAATAGATCTAAATCACATTTTAGAAATTTTTAAAGATATCTCGTTCGATTTTAATTGTCTTTAAACTTTTTTTCGGGGGGGGGGGGGCATTAGATATCGGAGATTTCTCTGTACAAACACCTTTTTACATTTTTTCGATTTTTTACGGGTATTTTAAAGTGGCTTACTTGAATAGAGAGAAGTCCCATTATAGAAATTTATAAAGATATCTCGTCAACATTTTAATTTTTTAAATGATTTTTTTAGCATTGAATTTCCGAGATATTTCTGTACAAATACCGCTTTATATTTTTTTCGATTTTTTACGGGTATGCTAAAGGGGCTTACTTGAATGAAGCGAAATCCTATCACAGAAATTTATAGAAATATCTCGTCTATATTTTAATAATCTTTTTTATATTGAACAGCTGAGATCTTTCTGTACAAAGGCCGTATTACAATTTTTGATTTCGATACAGGTATTTTAAAGTGACTTACTTTAGTCAAGCGAAATCCCATTGTAGAAATTTATAAAGATATCTCGCCTACATTAAAAATATATATATATATATTTATTTTTTTTTTTTCTCTTACATTGAATAGCTTTTACGATTTCATTTATTTTAAAGAGGCTACTGCAGTTAAACGAAACAATGTCTTCGCTTTAAAACTAGTGCTATGAAAGAAATTTATAAAAGTTTATCGTCTGTGTTTTAATAGTTTTAAGGGTTTTTTTTTTTTTTTTTTTAATACTTTGCCTAGTTGATATCGATTTGCACAAAGGCCATTTTCTATTTTTTCGATTTATTTTACGGGTATATATATACATATATATATATAACTTTAATCAAACGAAACAATTTACTAGCTTGTGATAATTCTTTCGACGATAATCCAACGGTCGAAATTTATAAATAAGTCTCGTCTGCATTTTAATATTTTTCCCCTTTAATAGCTCAGAGCGATCTCTTCAAAGGCCTTTTTCTACTTTTTTAATTTTCTTTACAGGACAGTTTCATTTTCGGAACCGTTTTCAAAAGTGATATTATCCTCATATTTAAAATCTACAATCAGTATCGAAAAAAGTAAAAAGCGGCCTCTATACAAACCATTGTCAGCTATACTATGCAGAAAAAAAAAATAATTAAAAATTGGAATGAAAATATGGTATCTTTAAAAAAATCTTCCATAGGTTTAGTATAATTGAGTTTGTCTTTTTGCGTGACTGAAAAAACCGCTATTCTAAAACTTAGATCAGTTAGACTATGACAGGCTTTGGAATATATGCGTATTATTTAGTTAAAATAGTATAAGAACTTTAAAAATCATTCGTTTATCTTTCTGAAAGGAAAAAACAAAGGAAAGACAATTTATATACAATAAAGCATAAATATATCATTTACGGATGTGAATTTTACCGCAACAGAATATATTTTCTAAAGTATTGTAAATTGCTCATAATTTTCGATAGAAGTGTCAAAATAAATATATTTCTATCTTTTAAATTAGTGTTATCCAATTTAATCATGAATTGCATAATAATTAATTTATATTTTAGAGTGGGTATACTGCAAACTTTTATTGATTAAAATAGAAATATTTATGAAATATTTATGAAAAGGAACATTTAAACTAATTCATTAAGAATTGTCTAAAAGAATGATAAGAAAAATTTAATACAAATGTATTTATTCGCGAATATATCTATTCATTTTTAATTTCAGAACCATTGTTATTTTCTTTCTGCCCTTTCTTCTTTTCCCTTTGTCGTCTGCAGATGACAAAAAGTTAATTCTATTATTTTTTATAAATTAACGAATATTTCATTTTGATGTTGTCCGCAATTAAAGAATCTTTTTTAGAAATTAAACTTCAAATATATGGAAGAAAAATAATAAAAATGTTAAATGTGTTTTTATTCGAAATCAATAATGCTTTTAAAGTACATTTGAGATTGAATGCCTAGTTAAACAAACTTTTTGAAATCAACATGTATTTACATCATTTCTGAAATTCATTTCTGATCGAACTATCATGCATTCAGGAAATGGATGTTTTTATTTTTTTATCCTAAACCAGCAAACAACATTTTACTAATAGCCACAGGCAAGATTTTACACCTTCGTCCCTGTAAGACTCCATGGAGGTAAACCCATATCGTCTTTCACCCTAATTACTTTTAAGGCGTCTCCCTTTTAAAGGCGGAGTTAAACACCATTTTCGACTATTTTAAATCAAAGTATTTCAACTTTTTATACAAATAGCATAGATTAAATTTTTGTAAAAATCAAAATAAAAAACATTTTCTGAAAGCTAAATAATTAAACTCTGCATGCTGTTTTACCAAATTTTAACATGTCAAACAGATTTTTCGTAATAAGACATTAAAGGTGGATTTTAAAGACTATAAAATAACGCACTTGTATCGCCTTAAAATTAAGAAAAGATATAAAATTTCAGAATGACGTGCATAGTTTAAACCTACAGGTTTTCAAAACAACAAAAATTATTAAATTTGAGCAAAATGCAAAGGAATGAAAGCGATAAATTTCTTCCATTGAAATAACATTAGCCGTTCTATCTCAGAGCGTTACTGATGTAGGGCCTTAATACTGCACTGATTTTTTGTGTTAAAAATTAAAATTGTGTATTAAAAATCATGTAAGTTTCATACATGCAAATAGGATGAGCAAGTGTTGGAACACTTATTTTAGCTACAGTGTATTATTTTTGTAAATCTGTGGAAGGTCCTCAAAACTAAATTAGATTTTTGAACAGAATTTCATTTGGATTTTCGGAACATAACTTTATTGAGTGACCTTGGAAACTTTTCCTTGGGGGGGGGGGGGTGCTCAAAATGTTTAAGGGTGGGCAGAGCCACCGGCCCTGATTGCTACCCATTCACTGTGTGCATAACTATAACAAAAATATTGGTTGAAGAGCCCCCCAAAACATTGATAATGATGTAAAACTAATGTATCTTGAATTTATACTTCATTTGAAAAAAAGTTTAATTTAAATTTCAGAATTTTGTAAAAAATATTCAAAAATTGCCAATTTTAAATAATTAAGGTAACTTTAACATTAAATTGTGAGTATAAGTTATTCTTCATTTTAAAATGAAGATATTTACCAAGTTACATGCAAATTGCTTTATTATTGTCTGAGAAATGTTGCGCTCGGTCGATTACAAATCAAAGAACAATTTAAAATTATTTTATCAAAATTTAAAAAATATAAATATATATATATAATAAAATTTTTAATATAGAATATTAAAAAAAATATTTTAAATAGAAGAGATAGTAAATTGCCTATATTAAAAATTTCTATGCATTTTTGTTTCATAGAGGCTGAGAAAAAAAAATTAAACGTAACATCTTGCTAAATTGCACCACTAGGTAAAAATTAAGACTCCTTAGACCCCTTAAGTATACTTTTTAAATAAAAATATGCGTAATTTTAATCCTGCAGTAAAATGAATAGAAAAAATAAAGAAAAGTATCTTCGGGAATGAAAGGTATGATACAGAATTAAACTAGTCGGATGTGGCAATCCCGAAATGTTTTTCTATCTCACACATGTTAATATCCTCCCCTTACAAAAAAAACATGCAGTACATCAGTGCCATCGGTTAAGAGATTTACACCAAAATCTTGCCATCAACAAACCATGTAGAATTCTCATTGAATCTGAAGTTAAATGAAAATTCGTGCATTAGTTCTTTTGATAGAGCTATTGTGATAATCATGAATAATGGAGCAAATCAGCGTCACGTGTAGTGTGATTTTTACTTATAAGTAATCAGCACCAGATTATATCAAGGGCTAACGGAATCTGGAGTTTTCCCGTGCAGTAAATTTTGAAATATAGCAGTTGTGAAAATTGTGAAAAATGCAGAATAGCAGCGCAATCTGTTGAGCGATTTTCGTCAAAAAGTAATAAGCGGCCAACAGAAACGCCAACAAAATTTTTGTCACCGAGTGACAGAGATTTTCTAAAAACCGACAGACAGTGACAGATAGACATTTTCTACAATTGCTACCAGGGCCGTAGTCCAAATGTCGGAGGGCTGAAGAAAATGAGGGGGGGGTCATATTATTTCTCTCTCAGTGACGCAGAAAGATAAATTAGTGCATATCCACACTGTAGTTATTATGTTTCTCATTAAACTATTATAACAACATTATTTTATATTAATAAAAGACAATGATGATGAAAAATTAAAGTGTATAACCAGTGCAGTATTCAAAATCATGTCAGTTTCATAAATGCAAATAGGATGAACAAGTGTTGAAACACTTATTTTAGCTACAAGTTATTGTTTTTTAAAATTTATGACAGGTCCTCAAAACTAAATTATATTTTTGAACAGAATTTCATTTAGATTTTCAGAAAATAAATTTATTTAGTGTCAGTGGAAACTTTTCCTTTGTGGGAGTACTCAAAATGTTTAAGCCCATATAGCACCCCCTCCCTGAGCTACGGCCCTGATTACTACCTAACTCGCCAAAAAGCAAAAAGTTGCCAAATTAGGTAATGTTTAATGTACAACAGATATTACACGAAGCTTATTGAAAAGAATTATTCCATTTTTTTATTTTCTTTGAATAAGTAAGTTAAATTTGTAATTATAACGGGGAGTCCCATGAGATCACCCGTTTTTATGTAATCCTGGTTTTGTCTTGTGTTACCGTTGAAAAATTGAAGTTTATATTATTACTATTTTATTGTTAAATTTTACTGGTGTGAAAATAATATTTTTTTTACTATTATTATTTTTTTAATTTCATACTCTATTCAGTTTAGTTTATTACGTTCTCTGTTCTTTTTTTAATCCAAATTATAAAACATTCTTTTTCTCTAAAACATGAATTTCCAAGGGTTTATTTCTGATTCATAGGGCATAGCCGGATAAGTATTGAAAACATGCCTTTCAATGAAATTTCTTGATTTTTTTTCCAGGTGTGTCTATTTATCTGACAATCTATTTTTCCTATTATCACCTTATAAATATTGATATTTTATGAGTTAAAAATGTTTTTTCGGTTTTCTAAAAACCTCATTTTTTCAAACATTTCTGTATCAAATTATATGTGATTAATTAAGTTTATATAGACATTAAAGATGCATAACAGGGAATTTTTGTATAATTTTCTGATTATAAAAAGCGTGTGTAAAAACTATTAAAAATTTGTGAAAAATAAAAATCATATCTTACAGGTGTCAGAAAATTACCATTTTCTAGTAAAAAATTCTTCATATGTGCCAGCATATTATATATAAAAACCGAAAGTTTGCATTGGATACTACACATAAATATTTACAAAAATATGTATAAAAAACATTTAAATTCATTAAAAGGCGTTATTTGGGGCGGAGCTATTCATCTACACCACCTGAAAAATATTTGGAATATACACTTACAGAATTGCTGTATTTTAAATTTTAATGAACACATGGTCATCATTCTCAACGGTGATGATACTGTTTGGATAACAAAATTTCTTTTTGGCGTCGCATACAACAACAGGGAAGATAATTTTTGTCATAGAAACAAACTACATTTTTTGATATTGAAATGTAACAATAGTGACCAAAGCTAACTTAAATGAAAATGGTTTACATCAATTTTTATAAAAATGAATTAATGTTAGTAGTTTCAAGCTTTTTAACCGAGCGATATTTATGTCTAAGTAATAGTTAACCGCCACGATCAAAAACAGATTTAATGTAATGAATGATTTCTATTTTATAATATGTCACCTCAGAATGATAATCCGAAATTTGATTGTTATGGAAGTTTTTTGAAGTACCTTGTGGTTACAGAAGAAATTATTTTTTAATGTATTAAATAATGGAATACATTATCAGGTGTCAGTTTTTTTCCGTAAACGCCACTGTTCTTGAAATTGAGGCCTAAAGCACTGAACCCGACTATGCACTTGCATATAAGATTATAATATATCCACAAAAAATAGCTACGTCTTTACAATATTTTAATCTCCTGGTAATTTTCCCACTGCTTTTTTGAACTATATTTATTTAAAAAACATTTTTAACTCATCAAACTTTAAACGGTTCAATATTATAGAAATATATTTTTCAATACAAAAAATCATCTATTGCTGTCAGCTTTCTTTTTTCTTTTCTTTCTTTTTTTTTTCTTTTGACTCACATTATGTACATTAATATTTATCTTCGGATTAAAAATCCTCAAAAATCTGCTGTTTGAGAAAAAGAAAAAAAAAAAAGTTTTGCTTAACACATATATTGAATAAAAAATTATCTATTACTACCAATCTTAATGATATCTCTTGATGAGGAATTAAAAGAGCACATAGGTTCCAATTCTAGTTATATTTACATAACATTCATTTTCACTAGCGACTTTAAAAGAACCAAAACATTGAAAATTATAACTGAATTACTTACTCACATTACCCTTCATTATAAGTGGTGAATGTTCGAATAAAAATCATCATAGTAACTGTTATTACATTTACATATCGAAGAGTGTTGTTTTCCATTTGAAAATATTTTCACTATTGTCTTCGATACAAACTGTCAATTTTCGATATCCTAAAAATATCGACAGAGTTGAAACAATGGCGGATTCAAGGAAAATGCGCCTTGGCATTTTTCAAGGCGAAAAATCGATCGCCCCTCCCCCCCCCCCCCCGCCTTGGGCTGATAAAAGTTTCCTAAAAAGACATGCATCCTCGCAGGAAATGAATTGAAGCCTAACTCGAGTCCGGCGTCTTTTTAATTTCTTGGGGTTCGGGCTGGGTCAGGTCTTCTCGCTTTCAGAACCGGGCCGTATCGTGATCATTATTTTTCTGCAGATTTGGGTCGGGCCCAATGGCGGGTCTGACGGGGCGATCGTCTTCACTTCTGAGGCTAATAAAAGTGTCCCAAAAATGCATGCATTCTTGGAAGAAATGAGTTAGATCCTAACTAGAATCCGGCGCCCCCCCTCCCCCGGTCGTGTTTTTTTCAGTTTGCGAGGCTCGGGCTGTGTCTGGCCTTACCGCATTCAGAACTCGGCCGTTATTTATTTGATACTATCATGATCATTATTTTTCTGCAGATTTGGGTAGGGCGTGACTTATTTTTCTTCCAGCTGACCTGGAGTCATTCTTCTTCGATGCCTGCATTAGAGATGACACAGGTTCAGACTTAGCCAGTGTCCGATACGAGATCGTGCTCTGTTTTTATGCTGGTCTACTGATTCGGACTCATTTTTTCTGAAATCTGAAAATTTTATTTATCGATGAATAGAAAAATGTAAAAAACTTTTTTCCTCTTAAAAATTAGTATTTATTCCTTTTCAAATCAATGTCTTGCTATTTTGATAAAAGTGAAAGTAAAGCACATTTTTTTTCTATTTTAGTATTTGAAAGCTATTAAAAAAAAAAAAAAAAAAAAAAAAAAACAATTAGTCATATCTACATCTGTAGATTTATGCTCAAGCATTGCTGACGACCGACGATCCGGCGGGCGCCTACGAAAAAAGGTGGGAATAATGAATTAGTGTTTAATTCGATTTTTGTTTGTGGCAGAGATTATTTTGCAATTGGATCGTTTATTATTATTATTATTATTATTATTATTTAGACATCTAACGCGAAAAGAATATTTCCTTTTGATTTTATTTTGCGGTTACCGAATAATTTTAATTTCTAGTGTAATACTGATAATTTCTACTGTTCTCAACATATACAAGTCTTAATCGCTTTTCATATGGAAATAACTGTAGTAAGTAGCATTTCTTTTGGGATCTCTGCTGATGCCGTATCTGTAAGTAAATGCATTTATAATACTCTTGCGATCGAGTAGTGTTTCCTCTGTTCCTAAAAAGGGGTTGAATTAAAATTTTTTAATTTGAAGTTATTTTCTGGGTCATGCTATAACGAAGGCTTGTTATGAAGAATGAAATGGTTAAAGTTAAAAATGTGCATAAAAATGTTGTTCGATTTGACAGATAATAGACAGTATTTTCTACAGGTTCCATGCATTTATTCATGAAACACACCTCATTAACATGTCCATTGTCTATAATATTTTCTTACTAAAACAGAGACAAAACATGAGAATCCTTTTATGCGTAAAGTATATTTTTATTTTACACCAAACTGTTTTTTTGATAATAATAAATTTAATTTTTCGTTTAACAGCCTTTTTTATATAAAAAAAAAATAGCTTTAAAATTATAATTACTTTTGGTACATTTTTTATAAGTATTATGCAATTTTTTCTACAGCGTAATTTCATTAGCGGGCTTTTGCTCTTGATGCCAGAAAATGTTTCTGGCTCAGGCGGGACCGGGCTGTGGAATAAGAGCATGAATTTATCTCTAGTCCGCACTGACCAAAATTTCCCTGTTTGGGGTTCGGCTCGGAATGAAAGTTAAATTTCGGTTCGTGTCCAACCCAGCCTAGACGTATGCATGTGTCCGAGCCTCGCCGAGTCGGCGAAATGGTTCCGAATTTTCTAACGCGCTAGCAAAATTAGAATCATTTTTCCAACAGGCCGGGCCAATAAACAAAATAAACGGGCCGATCAGGCAAAAAAATTGAAGGTCCATATGGGCCGATCCCATAAAAAAAATTACGGGCCCACTGGCCCTTTATAAAGATTTAAGCAGCAACGTTAAAATATGAGCTATTTTCAATTATATAGGTTTAATAAGAATAAGTATAAATGTGCGTCACCAGTCGATACTAGTTTGGCAACATCAATACAGAAATGTAACTTTTACAGTGTAGAGATCAGCATCGGAGAATTACATTGTGTGTAACCTGGGTTTAATTTTTTTAGCAGGCTCGTACCGGCCCGAGATCAGGCTTGCATTGTTTTTCTACATTTAGACGAGCCGGGCTGGAACTAGACTTAATTTTCTCAAGATGTGTAGGACAGACAATATGCAACGCCGTGCGAAAGGGGGGGGGGGCAAAGGATGCGGTCGGCACGAGCTCGGAAATTTAGGGGCGCGAAATTTATGCTACCAGCGTGATTTTTGGCCTGTTACAAGAAAAATTTTGGTCGGGGGGGGGGGGGGGAAGCCACATTTTGCTTTGCTCCAGGCGCAGTCTTCTATTCGCACGTCAAATGATTGCGGATTTTTCTACCTTCTCATGCTGTTGCTTCCAGAAATTTTATTCAAAACGATAATTTTCACAGTATTTTCTTAAATTGCTTATCAAAAAATGGCGCCATAGTTTCTGAATAAAAACACCTGCTAATGTGATCCACAACATAAACATTAGTTAACCCGACCAGCAGCAAAAAAAGGAAGCTAACCGGACCCAAACCCGACCCACAGCAAAAACTAGAAGTCAACCGGACCGAGACCCGACCCGCAGCAAAAAATAAAAGCAACATGAACCGCAGTGAAAAAATTAGCCCCGACCCACGCATTAAAGTCGAGTCTCCAAATTTCTAAAATCGCCCCCCCCCCCCCTTGAGGTCTCTCCAGATCCTCCCGTGTAAAAGAACCCGAACTCATTTCTTGTCTGTACTGATCAAAATTTCGAGGTTGAGGCTCGGCCCTGAGTAAAAGCTAAACGTTTGTTCCGTGTCCGACCCAGCGTGTATGATAAGCATTATTGGCCCGACCGCAATTCGTGCAATTCTTCACTCCGAGCCCAATTTACACTGGCATCTTATTTGTTATTCGTAAAAAATATATTTATGTTGTACATTTGTTTAGCGAAATCTTAAGAAATACATTTTTAACTATTTACTTTTGTTCTTATTGTAGATCTGTACTATTATGATTTATATTATAAGTAAAAGGTAACCCGACCCGCAACAAAAAGAAGTCAACCGGACCCAAACACAACCCACAGAAAAAAAGTATAAGTTAACCCGACCAGCAAAAAAAAAAACACACACACACACGCACAAAAAAAAAAATAAAATAAAATAAAATAAAACATAAAATAAATAAATAAACAGAAGTCAACACGACCAGTAGCAAAATATAGTCAACCGGTCTCAAACCCAACAAGTAGCAAAAAAGAAGAAGATAACCTTATCCGCTGCAAAAAGTAGAAGTCAATCGGACCCAAATGCGAACTACAGAAAAAGATTAGTTACATCACGGTGTGAAAGGGTGGGGGGGGGGGGCGGTCGCCTCGGGTCCGGAAATTTAAAAGACGTCAAATTTATACTACCGAGTCATTTTTGGCCTGTCACAAGAAAAGTCGTTTGGGGTAGGTGGGGAAGGGGGGGGGGAAACTGAAAATTTGCCCAGGCGCAGTTTTTTCTTCGCACACCCTTGATTAGTTAGCATGACCAACAGCAAAAATAGAAATCAACTGGACCCAAACCCGACCCGCTTGAAAAATAGAAGTCGACCGGAACCAAACCCGACCCGCGGAAAATAGAGAAGATAACCGGACCCAAACCAGACCCATAGTGAAAATATTAGCCCCGACCTGCGCATGAGATTCGAGACTCCCAATTTTTTAAATCGCCCCCCCCCCTTGAGGACTCTCCAGATCCGCCCTTGAGTTGAAAATTATGACCTTTACTCTTACTGAAATCTAAAATACATCAGTTGACACATTGTCTGTTTACTTTGTTCCAAAGATGCTTCAGATTTCGAAGTTGCATAGCTCCGCCCAAATTATGCCTTTAAATGAATTTTAATAAATTATATACATATTTTTTGTAAATATTTATATTTAGCACCCAACGTAAACTTTTCCCATTTATATATAAAATGCGGGCACATGTGAGGAATTTTTTTACTAGAAAATGGTAATTTTCCGACAACTATAAGATATGACTTTCATTTTTCAAAAACTTTTAATCACTTTTTCACTCACTTTTTATAATCAGAATATTATACAAAAATTATTAGTTATGCATCTTTACTGTCTATATAAACTCAATAAATTACATGTAATTCAGTACAGTAGTTTTTGAGAAAATGAGGTTTTTAAAAAATCGAAAAAACATTTTTATCTCATAAAATATCAATATTTATAAAGTGATAAAAGGGGAAATCCATTGTCAGGCATGTAGTTACACCTGGGAAAAAAGTAAAAAAAATGTATTGAAAGGCATGTTTCCGATACTTATCCGGCTATGCCCTTTCTCGGCCTAAAGAAAATTGTATTATATATATTTCTCTATATATGTTACCGGCCAAAGCCGATTTTAGGCCAAACAAGTTTATCTTAAAACCCATCGGAAAATTAGTTTTTCCTAGTCCAAACTAGTTTATACTAACGCCAATAGGATAAACTAGTTTTCCCTAGGCCAAACTAGTCTATCCTAACGCCCATATGATAAACTGTTTTTCCTAGGCCAAACAAGTCTATCCTAAGGCCCATGGGATAAACTAATTTTTCCTAGGCCGAACTACTTTGACCTAACGCTCATAGGATGAACTAGTTTAGCCTGCTATTCATTGGTTTTCGATTGGTCATTCGATTTTGTTTGCAGTATATTTATACAGTGCGTGTCAAAGTTTAAGCACAATAGAAAATTTCGAAATAAAATTTTATTAATGAGTCAAAGTTAATTTCCTTTTCACATAATCTACAAATTGTAGTTTTAAAAAGGTAGTTAACAGATTTATGTAATAAAATTTATCTTAAATACTAAAATTTATCAAAACGACAAAAATGAGTGTGTCAAAAGTTTAAGCACAGTAGTTTTTAGTCTTTAGCAGAACAAGAATTAAAAAAAATATTACTTGATTATTGCACCTTTCTGCTGAATTACTTTAAATATATGGTCTTCCATCGATAAAATGAGATTTTGTATTGTTTCTGGTTCAATTTTAAACCAAGCGTTCTCAATGACATCTTTCAAATCTTTAACTGAAGAATACTGCTTTCCATTTGGATAAACTGCATGAGTGAGAATACCCCACATAATTTCTATAGGGTTTTAATCAGGACTAATTGCCGACCATTTCAAAACAGACACTTTTTTCGACTTAAGCCACGGTGAAGGTGAGTTTGAGGTATGGATTGAAGCATTGTCATGTTGAAATAACCATTTTTCTCCCCCAAAAACCTCGGCAACAGGAAGCAAATGATTGGCAAGTGTCTCTTGATAGTTTGCAGAGTTTTCACGACCACTGATGAATGCTAGAGATGTCTGACCATTGAAAGAAATAGCCCCCCATACCATTACAGAACCACCATTATGTTGTCGGCTAAATACACTCCTAGGCTCTTTGCGGAGATCATGCCAATTGTACTTAAACCCATCAGGGCCATCGAGGTTCCATTTTTTTTTTCATCACTGAATATGACATTCAGCCACTTTTCATCAAATGACATATGCTCTTTGGTCCATTGTAATCTAGCTTCTTTATGGTGTCGTTTGAGACACGGTAATCGGGCCATTTTACGGTATTTGATGTATTTGAATTCCAAAACTCTTCTATGAGCAGTTTTTTTTCAATATTTGTCCTCCAACTGCATGTTTTATTTGCGAAAGAGAGTAATTACCAGTTGAAGCCAAATTTCTGATGCGGCTATCTTCGCGCAAACTAGTCACTCGCGGCCTTCCTGAACGAAGTTTTAGTTTGAAATTATTACCACGAGCCAAAATTTGATAAATACTTCGTTTTGATCGTTTTAATGTACTTGCAATTTCAGAAACAGACTTAGATTTTTCTCTCATACTCCATATTTTTATCACCTCCTCCTCTGAAAATTCTTTCGACTGAGGCATTTTGTACTAACTCATAAACAACAACTAACTGCTTCTTATACATCCAGAAATTGTTTGCGTTCCCAACCGCTTACGTAAGATTGTAAAATTTGCAAAAAAACGATTTTGTGCTTAAACTTTTGACACGGTTATTTTTGTTCTGTTCTTAAACTCCATGGTTTGAAATAAAATTTAAAAGTTAATTTCAATGAATACGGTGTTAAAATAGATATTATTAACATTTATAAGACAGATATTGAAATAAAGTGAATATTTAAAGTTTTATTTGAAAATTGCTATTGTGCTTAAACTTTCGACACGCACTGTACTAAAGGATACTTCTCAGATATGTTGGAATAAAATGTTCGTAAATGAGTTGAAGATTGATTAGATTGAAGATAGTTTTATGTATTGTTAAAAAAGTCTTTAAAAATTGGGGCGTGGTTTAAGAGCATGTGAGCAGGGATTTTTAAAACTAATTAATTATTTATTTATGGAATGATGGAGGGAATGTTAGGTACATAAATATTGTTGATTGATAGCATAGCTCTCTGAAAAATGTTCAAACAAAATCATAAAATCATAAATATTAATAATCAGTACAAGAGTAATCAAATGTCGCAACATTTTTTTGGGGCAGAAGGAGTAATATCTATGCTAATAAAAGAACAATACGCTCTGTCTGTCTCTCTGTGTGTGTCTGCGATGGCTAGCGAAATCTGCGACACGTACAAGGCTCAAAATTAATTTTTTTAGAGTAGTCCAAAATTTAAAATTTTAAGCATACCGGTTGAGGTAGTATATAGT
The DNA here is from genome assembly GCA_964019185.1 of Maratus speculifer. Lineage (NCBI taxonomy): Eukaryota > Metazoa > Arthropoda > Arachnida > Araneae > Salticidae > Maratus > Maratus speculifer. Next base: position 396,390,187 of record OZ025294.1, on the reverse strand, counting down.
TTACTGTCTTCAGCGCTATACGGTAACGAAACTAGTATGCTTAAAATTCAAAATTATTGGTCTTTTTAACGTTGATAGTTTACATTTTTATTATATTGCACTAATCTTAATAAATACCTAGTACAATCCCAAAACTTTCTTCTATCTCATACATCTTAATATTTCAAAAATTAGTTACAGATGTTAATAATTCAATTTTATTAGTTGAATACTATACCAACTTTGACTCTCATTTTAAATTTCAGCTTCAATTAAATGTTCGAAGTAAGAACAAGTGTATTACGGTCATGATATTTTTTTAATTTAGTAGTTATTCGTTATTCTGTTATATATCAACTTGTTGCAAATAGCCGATTTAGAAAGACGCGATTTCCCGTCGCTGCACGAGCTGCAGATGATCAAAAAAACTATCAAAACTACCAAAAATCGAAAAAATTATGAAAAAATCGCTATCATAGCGCTCCTTTTGACGGATATTTCCAGATTCAAGGAGGACCTGCTGAATATATGTATATATATATACAAAAATAATTTGGTTCATATCGATGCATAACACTTTTCAATGGTACAATAAAAAAGCGGCACAAAAATCGATAACGCAGCATTCCCTTCCTGTAGATTTTTTTTCAAATTCCGGGAGATACTTTTGGCCATATCTAAGAACATTTACAAAAAAAAAAAAAAAAGATTCAATTCTATGCAGAACTTTATACACTTAACGATGGTAAAATAATCAAAATGACACAAAAATTGCTATTATAGTGTACCTTTTCGGCAGAATATTTCCAAATTAAATGAGAACAATAACTAAAATAATGCACAAAGTCACAAACTCCATACACTTTTCGATGGTACAACGACGACATACGGACACATGGACTGACGGAAAGACATTTTTTATAAACGTGCTTTTAGGGATCTTTAACCCTTAAAACGTGTAAATTCGTCCTCCATAAAAATCTGTTTCTTGGAAAAAAAAAAAAAAAAAAAAAAAAAAAAATCGATTACAATAATTTCGTCTGAAAGTAAAAAAAGAAACATCGTTTAAGAAGAGTACATAGAAAACAGAAGTTAAAAATATTAATATCCTTCAGATATTTTGAATATACGAATGCATCAGTAAAGTATGCAAAATGCATCAAAAGTAAGACTCCTTAGACCCCTTAACTATAAAAATTTTTAAAATCAAAATATGCGTAATTTAAATCTTGCAATAATATGAGTGGAAAAAAAAGAAAAGTGTCTTCGGGGAATGAAAGGTATGATACAGAATTAAACGAGTCGGATGTGGCAAACCCGAAACTTTCTTCTATCTCACACATGTTAATATTTCCCGAAAAAATGCTGCACATCAATGCCACCACTTAGGTGATTTAAACCAAAATATTGTCATCACCAAATCATGTAGAGTTCTCACTGAATCTGAGGTTAAATGAAAATTCGTGCATTAGTTCTTATGATACAGCTATTGTGATAATCATGAATAATGTAGCAAAGCAGTGTCAACTGTTGGGTGATTTTCACTTAAAAGTAATCAGTACCAGCTTATATCAAGGACTAACGGAATCTGAAGTTTTATGAAAATCCGTGCAGTATTTCATGAAATATAGCAGTTGTGGAAATTGTGAAAAATGCAGCGTAGCAGCGCCATCTGCTGAGCGATTTTAACCGAAAAGCGATAAGCGACCGTTTATATCAATGTCTAACTGAATGTTTTGTAAAATTCCGTGCACGTGCATTAATATCTGAGACAGAATGTCTCAGTCACAGTCAAGTTTTTGTCACAGACTCACAGAGTGACAGACATTTTCTAAAATCCGACAGACAGTGACAGGCATTTTGTATAATTGCTAACAGGGTCGTAGCCTAATTAGGGGAAGGCTAAAGAAAATGTAGGGGGGGGGTCATATTCTCTCTCTCAGTGACGCAGAAAGATAAATTAGTGCATACTCACATTGTAGTTATCATGTTTTTCCTTAAACTATTGTAACAACATCATTTTATGTTAAGAAAAGAAAATGATGATGAAAATTCAAGTGTATAACCAGTGCGATATTAAAAATCATGTCTGATTCATACATGCAAATTGGATGAGCAAGTGTTGGAACACTCATTTTAGCTATAATTTATTATTTTTGTAAATCTATGAAAGGTCCTCAAAACGAAATTAGATTTTTGAACAGAATTTCGTTTCGATTTTAGGAACATAAATTTATTGAGTGACCTTGGAAACTTTTCCTTGGGGGGGAGGGGAGCGCTCAAAATTTTAAGGGTGGGCAGAGCCGCCGGCCCTGATTGCTACCCAACTTGCCAAAAAGCAATATCTGCCGAATTAGGTAATGTACAACAGATACGGTACGAAGCTTATTGAAAGAAATTATGACTTCCTTTTTATATTCTATTTCTTTGAATAAGCCCCTAACTGTTATTTGAAATTATAACGAGGAGTCCTCGGACATCACCCGTTGTTACAAATTTTCGACTTCGGAATATCAGATAATGATGAAAGGAAGTTTATATCATAAATATGTTACTGTTTAATTTTACTGGTATGAAAATAATATTGTGATACTATTATTATTATTATTTTTTTAATTTCATGTTTTATTCAGTTTAGTTTATTACGTTTTCTGTTCATTTCTTTAATACAAATTATGAAACATTTTCTCTCTAAAACATGAATTTCCAATGGTTTATTTATTCATGCTCTAAATTTCTAATGAAAATTGTCCGATCGCGATCTTCGCTATGGTATAATAATGAAAATGGCAGAGTAATTTCTATTGCAGCGACCCCTTCCGGCAGGCTTAAAAAATAACGAAAGACCCGCTGGCCATAGCCAAAAACATACACAAACAATTGGTTCAATTCTATGCATAACTTCATACACTTTTCAATGGTACAATAATAAAAACAGCACAGCTATTTCTATTAGAGCGTCCCTTCCGGCGGTATATATTTTTTTAATTCAGGGAGGATCGACTGGCTAAAAAAACTAAACACACACACAAATAATTTCGTGCAATCTTATGCACAACTTCATAAACTTTTCGATGGCGCAATAATGAAAATGTCACAAACACTGCTATTACAGCCATCTTTACGGCAGAATATCTCTAAATAGTAGGAAATCTGCTTGCCACATCCGAGTACATACATAAAAAGTTTGGTTCAGTTCTATGCACAACTCAATAAACTTTTCGATGGTAGAATCGCTGCATACGGACACACGGACGGACATTTCTTTAAAAACATGTTTTTTGGGATTTTTTTACCCTTAAAACGTGTAAATTCGACCTTCGGTAAAGTCCGGAGGTCGGGGGAAAAAAAAAAAAAAAAAAAAAAAAAAAAAAAAAAAAAAGAATTCGATTACAATAATTTCTTCGAAAGAAAAAAAAGAAACATCGTTTAAAAAGAGTGCATAGTAAAAAGAAGTTAAAAATAGTAATTTCCCCAAGAGATATTTTGAATATATGAATGCATCAAACTTCTATAGACCCTATTATGGACACTATAACGACCTATTATCAGTCCCTATTGTGGAAAATAATTCCGAAGCTGAGAGACCAGCTTCCTTAACTGTTAAAAACCTTTTATATATATATTGCGCGTTACTACTTATTTATATACTTTTTTTTCGTATCGACATCCTGAATCAATTTTTTAAATTTTCAAACTGATCATTTCACGCTTAAATCTGACATACCTTAACCAAAACGATATTAGCTCATCGACTAAAAGGTGAAGCATATAGCATTAAAATTTTGAGCCATTGCATTGCATAATATTAAGGGGTCCCAGGAGTCTTGCTTTTTAACTGAAGGTGCAATTTAGCGACGCAACACTTTTAGTATTTTTTTTTCTTCAGTCCCTAAAAACATAAATGCATAAAATTTTTAATATAGACAACAAAATATCTCTTTTATTTAAAATATTTTTTAATATTCCATATTGAAATTTTAAGTATGTTTTTATTTTAATTTTGATAAAAAAAATTATTTATTTATTTATTTATTTATTTATTTATTTATTTATTTACTTGCATTCACTGTGTGCAAGACTGTAACAAAAATATTGGTTCAAGAGCCCCACCAAAATATTGATAATGATGTAAAACTAATATATCTTGAATTTATACTTCATTTGAAATAAATTTAAATTTAAATTATAAAATTTTGCAAAAAATATTCAAAAATTTCCAATTTTAAATAGTTAATGCAATTTTAACACTAAATTGTGAGTATAAGTTATTCTTTATTTTAAAATGAAGATATTTACCAAGTTACATACAAATTGCTTTATTATTGTCTGAGAAATGTTGCGCTCGGTCGATTGCAAATCAAAGAACAATTTTACATTATTTTATCAAAATTTAAAATATATAAATATATATATATAATAATTTTTTTAATATAGAATATTAAAAAAAAAATATTTTAAATAGAAGAGATAGTAAATTACCTATATTAAAAATTTCTATGCATTTTTGCTTCATAGAGGCTGAGAAAAAAATTAAACGTAACACCTTGCTAAATTGCACCACTAGATAAAAAGTAAGACTCCTTAGACCAATCAAGTATATTTTTTAAATCAAAATATGCTTAATTTTAATCCTGCAGTAAAATGAGTGGGAAAAAAAGAAAAGTGTCTTCGGGGAATGAAAGGTATGATACAGAATTAAACTAGTCGGATGTAGCAATCCCGAAAAATTTTTCTATCTCACACATGTTAATATCCTCCCCTTACAAAAAAACATGCAGTACATCAGTGCCACCGGTTAAGAGATTTACACCAAAATCTTGCCATCAACAAACCATGTAGAATTCTCACTGAATCTTAAGTTAAATGAAAATTCATGCATTAGTTCTCTTGATAGAGCTATTGTGATAATCATGAATAATGCAGCACATCAGCGTCACCTGTAGTGTGATTTTTACTTAAAAGTAATCAGCACCAGATTATATCAAGGGCTAACGGAATCTGAAGTTTTCCCGTGCAGTAGATTTTGAAATATAGCAGTTGTGGAAATTGTGAAAAATGAAGTATAGCAGCGCCACCTGTTGAGCGATTTTCACCGAAAAGTAATAAGCGGCCGTTCATATCAAGGTGTAACTGATGAATGAAAAGCTTTGCAAAATATTGTGCATTAATTTCTGAGACAGAACGCCAACAAAATTTTTATCACAGAGTGACAGAGATTTTCTAAAAACCGACAGACAGTGACAGATAGGCATTTTCTACATTTGCTACCAGGGCCGTAGTCCAAATGTCGGAGGGCTGAATAAAATGAGGGGGGAGGGCTTATTTCTCTCTTAGTGACGCAGAAAGATAAATTAGTGCATATTCACACTGTAGTTATTATGTTTCTCACTAAACTATTATGACAACATCGTTTTATGTTAAGAAAAGACAATGATGATGAAAAATTCAAGTGTATAACCAGTGCAGTACTAAAAATCATGTCAGTTTCATACATGCAAATACGATGAGCAAGTGTTGAAACACTTATTTTAGCTACAAGTTAGTGTTTTTTTTTAATTTATGAAAGGTCCTCAAAACTAAATTATATTTTTGAACAGAATTTCATTTAGATTTTCGGAAAATAAATTTATTTAATGACAGTGGAAACTTTTCCTTTGCGGGAGTACTCAAAATGTTTAAGCCCATATAGCACCCCTTCCCTGAGCTACGGCCCTGATTACTACCTAACTCGCCAAAAAGCAATAAGTTGCCAAATTAGGTAATGTTTAATGTACAACAGATACGGCACGAAGCTTATTGAAAAAATTTATTGAATAAGTATAAGTAAGTTATTTGTTACATTTGTAATTATAACGGGGAGTCCCATGAGATCACCCGTTTTTATGTAATCCTGGATTATCCCGGTATGCAGTTGAAGGCAAATTGAAGTTTATATTATTATTATTTTATTGTTAAATTTTACTGGTGTGAGAATAATATTTTATACTATTATTATTATTTTTTTAATTTCATACTCTGTTCAGTTTAGTTTATTACGTTCTCTGTTCTTTTTTTTAATACAAATTATAAAACTTTTTTTTCTCTAAAACATGAATTTTTAAGGGTTTATTTCTGATTCATAGGGCATAGCCGGATAAGCATTGAAAACATGCCTTTCAATCAAATTTCTTGATTTTTTTTCCAGGTGTGTCTATTTATCTGACAATCTATTTCCCCTATTATCACCTTATAAATATTGATATTTTATGAGTTAAAAATGTTTTTTCGGTTTTTTAAAAACCTCATTTTTTCAAAAATTTCTGTATCAAATTACATGTGTTTAATTGAGTTTATATAGACATTAAAGATGCATAACTGGGAATTTTTGTATAATTTTCTGATTATAAAAAGCGTGTGTAAAAACTATTAAAAATTGGTGAAAAATAAAAATCATATCTTATAGGTGTCAGAAAATTACCATTTTCTAGTAAAAAATTCTTCATATGTGCCAGCATATTATATATAAAAACCGAAAGTTTGCATTGGATACTACACATAAATATTTACAAAAATATGTATAAAAACATTTAAATTCATTAAAAGGTGTTATTTGTGGCGGAGCTATTCATCTTCGACACCTGAAGTATATTTCGAATGTACACTTACAGAATTGCTGTATTTTAAATTTTAATGAACACATTGGTCATCATTCTCAACGTTGATGATACTGATTGGATAACAAAATTTCTTTTTGGTGTCGCATACAACAATAGGGAAGATAATTTTTGTCATAGAAACAAACTACATTCTTTGATATCGAAATATAACAATAGTGACCAAATCTAACTTAAATGAAAATGGTTTACATCAATTTTTATAAAGATAAATTAATGTTAGTAATTTCAAGCTTTTTAACCGATCGATGTGCCCTGTTTACCATCTTGTTAAATGTTTATGTCTAAGTAATAGTTAACCGTCACGATCAAAAACAGATTTAATGCAATGAACGATTTCTATTTCTTAATATGTCATCTCAGACTGGTAAATCCGAAATTTGATTGTTATATAAGTTTTTTGAAAAACCTTGTGGTTACAGAAGAATTTTTTTTTAATGTATGAAATAATGTAATACATTATCAGGTGTCAGTTTTTTTTCCCCGTAAATGTCACTGTTCTTGAAATTGAGGCCTAAAGCACTGAACCCGACTATTCACTTGCATATAAGATTATAATATATTCACAAAAAATAGCTACGTCTTTACAATATTTTAATCTCCTGGTAATTTTCCCACTGCTTTTTTGAACTATATTTATTTAAATAACATTTTTAACTCATCAAACTTTAAACGGTTCAATATTATAGAAATATATTTTTCAATACAAAAAATCATCTATTGCTGTCAGCTTTCTTTTTTCTTTTCTTTCTTTTTTCTTTTCTTTCTTTTTTTTTTTCTTTTGACTCAAATTATGTACATTAATATTTATCTTCGGATTAAAAATCCTCAAAAATCTGCTATTTGAAAAAAAGAAAATTTTTTTTTTTCTTAGCACAAATATTGAATAAAAAATTATCTATTATTACCAATCTTAATGATATCTCTTGATTGATGAATTAAAAGAGCACATTAGGTTCCAATTTTAGTTATATTTACATAACATTCATTTTCATTTGCAACTTTAAAAGAACCAAACCAATGAAAATTATAACTGAACTACTTACTCACATTACCTTTCATTATAAGTGATGAGAATGTTCGAATAAAAATCATCATAGTAACTGTCATTAGATTTACTTATCGAAGACTGTTGTTGTTTTCCATTTGAAAATATTTTTCACTATTGTCTTCGATACAAACCGTCAGTTTTCGATATCCTAATAATATCGATTGAGTTGAAAATTATGACCTTTACTCTTACTGAAATCTAAAATACATCAGTTGACATATTGTCTTTTACTTTGTTCCAAAGATTCTTCAGATTTCGAAGTTGCATAGCTCCGCCCAAATTACGCCTTTAAATGAATTTTAATAAATTATATACATATACATATATATATACATATTATATATATATTTTTGTAAATATTTATATTTAGCACCCAACGCAAACTTTCTCCATTTATATATAATATGCGGGCACATATGAGGAATTTTTTACTAGAAAATGGTAATTTTCCGACAACTATAAGTTATGACTTTCATTTTTCAAAAACTTTAATCGCTTTTTCACTCACTTTTTATAATCAGAATATTATACAAAAATTACCAGTTATGCATCTTTACTGTTTATATAAACTCAATAAATTACATGCAATTCGGTACAGTAGTTTATGAAAAAATGAGGTTTTTTAAAAAATCATTTATCTCATAAAATATCAATATTTATAAAGTGATAATAGGGGAAATACAGTGTCAGACATGTAGTTACACCTGGGAAAAAAGTAAAAAAAAATTATTGAAAGGCATGTTTCCAATGCTTATCCGGCTATGCCCTTTCTCGGCCTAAAGAAAATTGTGTTATTTATATTTCTCTATATATGTTACCGGCTAACCCGATTTTAGGCCAAACAAGTTTATACATATATTATTACTATATATGTTACAGTGTCAGACATGTAGTTAAACCTGGGAAAAAAGTAAAAAAAAATTATTGAAAGGCATGTTTCCAATGCTTATCCGGCTATGCCCTTTCTCGGCCTAAAGAAAATTGTGTTATTTATATTTCTCTATATATGTTACCGGCTAACCCGATTTTAGGCCAAACAAGTTTATCTTATAACTAATTTTCCTAGGCCAAACTAGTCTATCCTAAGGCTCATGGCATAAACTTGTTTTTCCTAGGCCGAATTACTTTGACCTAACGCTCATAGGATGAACTAGTTTAGCCTTCTATTCATTGGTCTTCGAGTGGTCATTCGATTTTGTTTGCAGCATGTTTATACTAAAGGATACTTTTCAGATATGTTGGAATAAAATGTTCGTAAATGAGTTGAAGATTGATTAGCTTGAAGATAGTTTTATGTATTGTTAAAAAAGTCTTTAAAAATTGGGGCGTGGTTTAAGAGCATGTGAGCCGGGATTTTTAAAACTAATTAATTATTTATTTATGGAATGATGGAGGGAATGTTAGGTACATAAATATTGTTGATTGATAGCATAGCTCTCTGAAAAATGTTCAAACAAAATCATAAAATCATAAATATTAATAATCAGTACAAGAGTAATCAAATGTCGCAACATTTTTTTGGGACAGAAGGAGTAATATCTATGCTAATAAAAGAATAATACGCTGTGTCTGTCTCTCTGTGTGTGTATGCGATGGCTAGCGAAATCTGCGACATGTACGAGGCTCAAAATTAATTTTTTTAGAGTAGCCCAAAATTTAAAATTTTAAGCATACCGGTTGAGGTAGTATATAGTTTACCGTCTTCAACGCTAGACGGTAATGAAACTAGTATGCTTAAAATTCAAAATTATTGGTCTTTTTAACGTTGATAGTTTACATTTTTATTATATTGCAGTATTCTATCTTAATAAATACCTAGTACAATCAAAAAACTTTCTTCTATCTCATGCATCTTAATATTTAAAAAAATAGTTACAGATGTTAATAATTCAATTTTATTAGTTGAATACTATACCAACTTTGACTCTCATTTTAAATTTCAGCTTCAATTAAATGTTCGAAGTAAGAACAATTGTATTACGGTCATGATATTTTTAAAATTTAATAGTTATTCTTTATTCTGTTATATATCAACGTGTTGCAAATAGCCGATTTAGAAAGACGCAATTTCCCGTCGCTGCACGAGCTGCAGATGGTCAACAAAACTATCAAAACTAGCAAAAATCGAAAAAATTATGAAAAAATCGCTATCATAGCGCTCCTTTTCGACGGATATTTCCAGATTCAAGGAGGACCTGCTGACCATAACAACAACAAAGTTACACACACGTATATATATATATATATATATAATACCATTAAAAGTAGACAAGATTCACCAATGGATTTTATCAATAAAACAATAAACCAAAACGAAGAATTAAATTGAATATAGTAAACAATATTAACCATTGAATTTAATAACTTATAGCACATTGAACATGGAAGGAAAAAAGAATAATATGAATACAAATGAAATTTGTAGAACCAAAGCAGAATCTTCAGGTCCCAAATACTTTGGAACTACAAATGGAGTGTGTGGTTTCATCTTCGTATTTGCCATGAAAAAGCAAAACAATACGAATTTGGGACTACTATCACACAAAAACCAAATTATTAAACAAGGAACAAAGATATTTTACAAAAAGGAGTTGAAAGTAAGTAAAAATAATAGTTATCCATAACAAACAAAAAAATAAAGCTGAATGGAAATATAATTGAACCGGAAAAATAATTAATAATCGATATTAACATAAAATTAAATTAATAAAATGATTAAAATTAGAAGTAAGAGATAACATTCATATTAACATATAACTTAAGATACATTATTGTTACTTTAATCAGTGACATTTGTTGTGACTTTACATGGTAAAAACTCATTATCTTAATATAGGATAATAAAAATTAAAAAATAAAATAAAATAAAAAAATAATAGTAATAATATTATTAATAATAATACCAAAAATTATATCAATAACATTAAAAAAATTTGATAATTAAAATATAGCTATTTAACTATAGATATAACTAGACAAATATCCATATATTGGTGTAAATTAAACAGTATAAAAATTATGTTAAAATAAATAACCCACTCTCAATTTTTTTTTTTTTTTTTTTTTTTTTTTTTTTTTTTTTATAAATAAATAATTAACCTTTGCGTTTTTATCCAGACAAACCACCCTCCTCCGTACTCTAACATCTACCCACCCAACCAACCTATATATATATTTTTTATTACTTTTTAACATTTTTAATTTTTTATTATTATTTTTATGTTTTATAATTTTTTATACATTTTTTACGCAAAGAATTAATTATAAGATCATGTAATATCTAATTATAAATTAAAGAATATATGAATTTTTTAGGATAACCATTATTTATAGCATCATATACAAGCTTTTTAATATTAGTATTAATTAAATGGGAAGAACATAGACATTTTATTCTATATAAATGGTGAAGTATTATATTACGATATACAGAATTATGAAGACATGATTTAAAATTAGTAAAGGTATTAACTTTAAAATTAAATTCTTTCCTTTTGTCATAAATATCAGTTATAAATTTGTTCTCTTTTAATATAATTTTAATATCTAAGAAATTGATTGTATTATTAAAATATAGGTTTTTTGAAAGTTCTAGATTAGAAGGATAATTAACAGGGAATTGAGATATACAGGTGTTATCAGTATCAATTAAAATTACGATATAAATGTAGTGTATTATTTAAATAATGACGTTCATAGTAATATAAGTATAAGTCAGATAATACACTAGATGTACTACCACCTTGTGGTATACCAACATTTTGAATATATATATTGTTATCATGCATGATAAAATTATTATAGATAATGAAATTAGTTAAGGTATGAAAATAATCAGAATCGATATTATGCGATATATCCAACTCGTGTTGATAATTTTTAAAAAGCTCATTTATGATTTTATGTAAATTCGATAAATCGATATTATTAAATAAATCTTTAAAATCATAGGTAGTGATATTTTTTATACATTTAAGATTTTTCATAATATGGACCAGTTCATAACTATTTTTTATGCAATGTGTATTATCACTTTTTTTTGTAATATTATATATTTGATTAAGAATTACTAATAGAAGTTTGTTAGCAGCATTATTATAAGTATTGCAACCAATTGTAACAGTTCTGAATTTAACAGGATGCTTATGAAATTTAGGTATAAGGACTATATAAGGATATTTAAAGTTAGTAGGGTTAATGTCTAATAATTTATAGAATCCTTTAATTTTACGATTATTGGCAAGTAAGTTATCATTAATTTTTTGGAATGTGTTATTATTAGATATACTAGATTTAAGCAGTTGATGATAATAAGATTTACAAATAATGGCATAATTATTAGGAGATTTATCAACATAAGTTATTACAAAGTTTTGTTGTAATTTATTGATTTGCTTAAACAGATGCTGTGTATTTACATATTCTAGGTGTGAAATATTATATTTTAAGGACCTGGTTAATTTATCGATAACTAATATTTTCCATTGATTAAAATATTCAATGGGTTTATTATAATAAATTGCAAGTTTATAAATAAATATATCTATATCATATGTAAATTGTTTTATGATAGATTTAATGTTTAATTTGGATGGAATTCTGTACTTGGTCCCATAACCCATAATTCTTCTAAGTTGTAAATCATCTACAAGATTAAGATTACCAGTAATAATATGTCCATGATCTTTATTTATATATTTTTGTAGAGAGGGGTCATTGCATTTACAGGGTAAATTACTAGCATCAAAAGAAAATTTAGCGAAAGAATTATTATATATATATATACACACAAAACATTTGGTACATATCGATGCATAACACTTTTCAATGGTACAATAAAAAAGCGGCACAAAAATCGATAACACAGCACTCCCTTCCAGTAGATTTTTTTTCAAATTCCGGGAGATACTTTTGGCCATATCTAAGAACATTTACAAGAAAAAAAAAAAAGAATCAATTCTATGCAGAACTTTATACACTTAACGATGGTAAAATAATCAAAATGACACAAAAATTGCTATTATAGTGTACCTTTTCGGCAGAATATTTCCAAATTAAATGAGAACAATAACTAAAATAATGTACAAAGTCACAAACTCCATACACTTTTCGATGGTACAACGGCGACATACGGACACATGGACTGACGGAAAGACATTTTTTATAAACGTGCTTTTAGGGATCTTTAACCCTTAAAACGTGTAAATTCGTCCTCCATAAAAATCTGTTACTTGGAAAAAAAAAAAAAAAAAAAAAAAAAAAACCAATCAATTACAATAATTTCGTCTGAAAGTAAAAACGAAACATCGTTTAAGAAGAGTACATAGAAAACAGAAGTTAAAAATATTAATACCCTTCAGATATTTTGAATATACGAATGCATCAGTAAAGTATGCAAAATGCATCAAAAGTAAAACTCCTTAGACCCCTTAACTATATTTTTTAAATCAAAATATGCGTAATTTTAATCTTACAATAATATGAGTGGAAAAAAAAGAAAAGTGTCTTCGGGGAATGAAAGGTATGATACAGAATTAAACTAGTCGGATCTGGCAAACCCGAAACTTTCTTCTATCTCACACATGTTAATATTTCCTGAAAAAATGCTGCATATCAATGCCACCACTTAGGTGATTTAAACCAAAATATTGTCATCACCAAATCATGTAGAGTTCTCACTGAATCTGAAGTTAAATGAAAATTCGTGTATTAGTTCTTATGATAGAGCTATTGTGATAATCATGAATAATGCAGCAAAGCAGCGTCAGCTGTTGGGTGATTTTCACTTAAAAGTAATCAGAACCAGCTTATATCAAGGACTAACGGAATCTGAAGTTTTATGAAAATCCGTGCAGTATTTCATGAAATATAGCAGTTGTGGAAATTGTGAAAAATGCAGCGTAGCAGCGCCATCTGCTGAGCGATTTTAACCGAAAAGCGATAAGCGACCGTTTATATCAATGTCTAACTGAATGTTTTGTAAAATTCCGTGCACGTGCATTAATGTCTGAGACAGAATGTCTCAGTCACAGTCAAGTTTTTATCACAGACTCACAGACTGACAGACATTTTCTAAAAACCGACAGACAGTGACAGGCATTTTGTATAATTGCTAACAGGGCCGTAGTCTAATTAGGGGAAGGCTAAAGAAAATGTAGGTGGGGGGTCATATTCTCTCTCTCAGTGACGCAGAAAGATAAATTAGTGCATACTCACATTGTAGTTATCATGATTTTCCTTAAACTATTGTAACAACATCATTTTATGTTAAGAAAAGAAAATGATGATGAAAAATTCAAGTGTATAACCAGTGCAATATTAAAAATCATGTCTGATTCATACATGCAAATTGGATGAGCAAGTGTTGGAACACTCATTTTAGCTATAATTTATAATTTTTGTAAATCTATGAAAGTTCCTCAAAACTAAATTTGATTTTTGAACAGAATTTCGTTTGGATTTTCGGAGCAAAAATTTATTGAGTGACCTTGGAAACTTTTCCCAAGTTGGGAGGGGGGGGGGGGCTCAAAATTTTAAGGTTGGGCAGAGCCGCCGGCCCTGATTGCTATCCAACTTGCCAAAAAGCAATAAGCTGCCGAATTAGGTAATGTGCAACAGATACGGTACGAAGCTTATTGAAAGAAATTATGGCTTCCTCTTTATATTCTATTTCTTTTTGAATAGGCACCTAACTTTTATTTGAAATTATAACGAGGAGTCCTCGGACGTCACCCGTTTTTCTAAATTTTTCGACTACGACTTTGGTATTCCATTTGTTGAGAAAAGGAAGTTTATATCATAAATATGTTACTGTTTCATTTTACTGGTGTGAAAATAATATTGTGATACTATTATTGTTATTGTTGTTTAATTTCATGTTTTATTCAGTTTAGTTTATTACGTTTTCTGTTCATTTTTTAATACAAATTATAATACATTTTCTCTCTAAAACACGAATTTCCTATGGTTTATTTCTTCATGCCCTAAATTTCTAATGAAAATTGTCCGATCGCGATATTTGCGATTGTATAATAATACAAATGGCACAGAAATTTCTATTGCAGCGACCCCTTCCGGCAGGCTTAAAAAATATCGAAAGACCCGCTGGCCATAGCCAAAAACATATACAAAAAATTGGTTCAATTCTATGCATAACTTCATACACTTTTCAATGGTACAATAATAAAAACAGCACAGCTATTTCTATTACAACGTCCCTTCCGGCGGTATTTTTTTTTTTAATTCAGGGAGGACCGACTGGCTAAAACCAAACACACACACAAATAATTTCGTGCAATCTTATGCACAACTTCATAAACTTTTCGATGGCGCAATAATGAAAATGTCACAAACACTGCTATTACAGCCACCCTTCGGCAGAGTATCTCTAAATCGTAGGAAATCTGCTTGCCACAGCCAAGTACACACATAAAAAGTTTGTTTCAGTTCTATCCACAACTCAATAAACTTTTCGATGGTGAATGGCTGCATACGGACACACGGACAGACATTTCTTTAAAAACATGTTTTTTGGGAATTTTGACCCTTAAAACGTGTAAACTCACCTTTGGTGAATTCTGGAGGTCGGAAAAAAAGAATTAGATTACAATAATTTCTTCTGAAAGTAAAAAAGAAACATCGTTTAAGAAGAATACATAGAAAACAGAAGTTTAAAATAACTATACCCTTGAGATATTTTGAATATACGAATGCATCAAACGTCTATAGCAGGCATGTCAAAACCGTGTACCACCGCTGGCCAGATTTGGCACTGTACACAAAGCCGCGGGCCACATTATCAAAAATAAAGAAGTAATTTGAGGACTATCGCATAAGATGAAAGCTGTACTTTAAAAATTCAGCATTTTTTTAAAAAACAAACAAGCAAACTGAAATACATACAAAAATTTAAAAAATTAAAACGTGCACCAGAAAATGTTTAAAAATATAAGTAAAAATAAATCTGTAGCAAAATAACTTTCGAGCGTGCCTTGTCAAATGTAATAGAAAATAAAATAAAAATATAAACATGCTTAAACTCATATTGAACATTTTAAAATTTAAATCGCAATCAAAAATATACAAAGATGTGTTATTAAATTTTAATTGTAATATCTTAATTTTCTTTTATGTTGTAATTGCTAACTTTTTATAAAACCAATCATTGGCAGAACAATATTATGAAAAAAAAATTATAATTGATTAAAATATATTAGCTATGGCTATTCATCCAGCATAGAATATTTTCCTGAATCTTCTCAGTTATTTTTAAGTACATATCATGTCTGGGAAAAAAAACTGCCATCAGAGTAAAATTTCTTACACCTATATTTTAAGAATTATAAAGTTAAATAGCCAAATTAATGCTAGCCACCGGCCACGGGACCATTAAATGAAAAAAAGTCACTATTGATGGATACTGTCTAATAATGAAAATACTCAGTTACAGCAACACATATTGAAATTACAGATTTCATGCGATTATTAAAATTTCTGGTTACATTATGAATATTTATAGAAATGGGTGCCTATTTTTTAATCGATTTAACTATTCTAGACATCCTTTATTTTAACATGAGCAATTTCCAGTTGTGCGCAAATGCAGAAAAAAAGGGGAGAAAATGTTGTTTTTAAAAGCAGATGGATTACTTTTAATATGTTTCACGAACACACTTTTTTCAACAAAGTTTCAATTTAAAATCTATTAATTTTTCCAAATTATTTCTAGATATTTGTAGATTTTTCGAAATGTTTGTGAGTAAATTCTTGGCAAACTTCAACGAAGTTTCTGGATATCCAACACAATTTTTCAGTCTTTGTTTAAGTATACAAAATTATTTCAAATTGACTTTTATGAATCTGTAATTTATATCTTCATCATAAAGAAAGATAAAGATCACACAGGAATAATTTACAATGATACGTTTACTAACCTTTGAGAATGAAATTAATTAATGTGCTTATGTCCAAAATGCTCGCTTTCGACTATGCGTGCAGCCAAGTAATAAAAACTGGGTGACAATTTTTTGATATTATTATTATTATTATTACTATTATTATTATTATTATTTTACAAGATGAGAAATCGTGTCATTTCCCCTGTTAAAGCTATTTATTTCTTTGATTTTTTAAAGACTTTGAATTAGAAATTAGCATAATATTTTAATTGATTTTCGATACATTTTTAGTATGTAAAAAATACCAAGCATTACTTTGTAATGTTACAGTTAATCAAAGAGAGTGCAATAAAATAATGTATTCGTTTCAACATAAAACACTTAATAAACTATTTAAAAAAAAGTATATATATTTTTTAATTTTTAGATTAAGATATGGTTTTCTTAACTTTCTTATTGATAACTTTTACATACCCTATCTCCTGGAAACGAAATTTTAAAATGAATTAGATTTTATCATATTCAAGACAGTATGTTAGCATCTTTTACGCCACAATGGTGTTGAATTGGTGTTGTTTGCATCTTCTAAGACAAACTGTGAAATATTTTCATCCAAAATAACAACCATTAATTTAAACTTTTTACATTAAATTTAATGTCTGCCAATATCTGCCATTTAATGTAATTAAGATTGATATTCTGAAATAATAGTAGATATTTTTAATAAAATCATTTTCCGATTTTGCAACTCTGCAATATTTGCAATGCAAAGTGTATTTTTTGTATCAACTGAGAACTGAATCAAACATATGAAAATGCTGAAAGCTTGGCGGGCCACACAGAAAATCCTGGCGGGACAATTTTAGCCATTGCATAATATTAAGGGGTCCCATGAGTTTTACTTTTTAACTGATGGTGCAATTTAGCAACGTATCACTTTCAATATTTTATTTTTCTCAGTCCCTAAAAACATAAATGCATAAAATTTTTAATATAGACACCTTAATATCTTTTTTATTTAAAATAATTTTGTTTAATGCTCCGTATTGAAATATTAATTATTTTTTATTTTAACTTTAATAAAAAAAATTGTTTTTCCACTTGCAGTCACTGTGTGCAAGATTGTAACAGAAATATTGGTTCAACCCCCCCCCCCCAAAAAAAAAAATATTGATAATGATACAAAACTAATGTATCTTGATTTTAAACTTCATTTGAAATAAATTTAAATTTAAATTATAAAATTTTGCAAAAAATTTTCAAAAACTGCAAATTAAAAAAAAATAAGGTAATTTTAACATTAAATTTTGAGCATAAGTTATTCTTTATTTTAAAATGAAGATATTTACCAAGTTTCAAGCGAGATGCTTTATTAGTTTTTAGGAAATGTTGCGCGACGTCGATTGCAAATTACACAACAATTTTAAATTATTTCATCAAAATTAATATATATACATATATATATATATATATATATATATATATATATATATATAATAAAAATTTTAATTTAGAATATTAAAAAAACAAATATTTTAAATAGAAGAGATAGTAAGTTGCCTATGGTAAAAATTTCTATGCATTTTTGTTTCATAGAGGCTGAGAAAAAAAATTAAATGTAACACCTTGCTAAATTCCACCACTAGGTAAAAAGTAAGACTCCTTAGACCCCTTAAATGTATTTGTTAAAATCAAAATATGCCTAATTTTAATCCTGCAGTAAAATGAATAAAAAAAAAAGTGTCTTCGGGGAATGAAAGGTATGATACAGAATTAAACTAGTCGGATGTGGCAATTCCGAAATTTTTTTCTATCTCACACATGTTAATATCCCCCTCTTCCCAAAAAAAAGCAGTACATCAGTGCCACCAGTTGAGAGATTTACACCAAAATCCTGTCATCAACAAATCATGTAGAGTTCTCACTGAATCTGAAGTTAAATGAAAATTCGAGCATTAGTTCTTATGATACAGTTATTGTGATAATTAGCAAAGCGGCGTCATCTGTTGGGTGATTTTCACTTAAAAGTAATCAGTACCAGATTATATCAAGGACTAACGGAATCTGAAGTTTTATGAAAATCCGTGCAGTATTTCTTGAAATATAGCAGTTGTGGAAATTGTGAAAAATGCAGCGTAGCAGCGCCATCTGCTGAGCGATTTTAACCGAAAAGCGATAAGCGACCGTTTATATCAATGTCTAACTGAATGTTTTGTAAAATTCCGTGCACGTGCATTAATTTCTGAGACAGAATGCCCACAAAATTTTTGTCAAAGACTCACAGAGTGACAGACATTTTATATCGACCGTTTATATCAAGGTCTAACTGAATGTAAAGTTTTGTAAAATGCCGTTCGTTAATTTGTGAGACAGAACGCCCACAAAATTTTTGTCACAGACTCACAGAGTGATAGATATTTTCTAAAAACCGACAGACAGTGACAGGCATTTTCTGTAATTGCTACCAGTGCCGTAGCCTAATTGGGGGAGGGCTGAAGAAAATGTAGTGTGGGGGCTCATATTCTCTCTCTCTTTCTTTCAGTGACGCAGAAAGATAAATTAGTGCATACTCACATTGTAGTTATGTTTTTCCTTAAATTATTGTAACAACATCATTTTATGTTAAGAAAAGAAAATGATGAAAAATCCAAGTGTATAACCAGTGCAATATTAAAAATCATGTCAGTTTCATACATGCAAATAGGATGATCAAGTGTTGGAACAATCATTTTAGCTATAATTTATTATTTTTGTAAATCGATGAAAGGTCCTCAAAACTAAATTAGATTTTTGAACAGAATTTCGTTTGGATTTTCGGAGCATAAATTTATTTTTGACCTTGGAAACTTTTCCTTGGGGGGGAGGGGAGCGCTCAAAATTTTAAGGGTGGGCAGAGCCGCCGGCCCTGATTGCTACCCAACTTGCCAAAAAGCAATATCTGCCGAATTAGGTAATGTACAACAGATACGGTACGAAGCTTATTGAAAGAAATTTTGACTTCCTTTTTATATTCTATTTCTTTGAATAAGCCCCTAACTGTTATTTGAAATTATAACGAGGAGTCCTCGGACATCACCCGTTGTTACAAATTTTCGACTTCGGAATATCATATAATGATGAAAGGAAGTTTATATCATAAATATGTTACTGTTTAATTTTACTGGTATGAAAATAATATTGTGATACTATTATTATTATTATTATTTTAATTTCATATTTTATCCAGTTTAGTTTATTACGTTTTCTGTTCATTTCTTTAATACAAATTATGAAACATTTTCTCTCTAAAACATGAATTTCCAATGGTTTATTTATTCATGCTCTAAATTTCTAATGAAAATTGTCCGATCGCGATCTTCGCTATGGTATAATAATGAAAATGGCAGAGTAATTTCTATTGCAGCGACCCCTTCCGGCAGGCTTAAAAAATAACGAAAGACCCGCTGGCCATAGCCAAAAACATACACAAAAAATTGGTTCAATTCTATGCATAACTTCATACACTTTTCAATGGTACAATAATAAAAACAGCACAGCTATTTCTATTAGAGCGTCCCTTCCGGCGGTATATATTTTTTTAATTCAGGGAGGATCGACTGGCTAAAAAAACTAAACACACACACAAATAATTTCGTGCAATCTTATGCACAACTTCATAAACTTTTCGATGGCGCAATAATGAAAATGTCACAAACACTGCTATTACAGCCATCTTTACGGCAGAATATCTCTAAATAGTAGGAAATCTGCTTGCCACATCCGAGTACATACATAAAAAGTTTGGTTCAGTTCTATGCACAACTCAATAAACTTTTCGATGGTAGAATCGCTGCATACGGACACACGGACGGACATTTCTTTAAAAACATGTTTTTTGGGATTTTTTTACCCTTAAAACGTGTAAATTCGACCTTCGGTAAAGTCCGGAGGTCGGAAAAAAAAAAAAAAAAAAAAAAAAAAAAAAAAAAGAATTCGGTTACAATAATTTCTTCGAAAGAAAAAAAAGAAATATCGTTTAAAAAGAGTGCATAGTAAAAAGAAGTTAAAAATAGTAATTTCCCCAAGAGATATTTTGAATATATGAATGCATCAAACTTCTATAGACCCTATTATGGACACTATAACGACCTATTATCAGTCCCTATTGTGGAAAATAATTCCGAAGCTGAGAGACCAGCTTCCTTAACTGTTAAAAACCTTTTATATATATACTAGCAGGCTATGCCCGCTGCGCTGGTCAATATTTCAAAATCAACCGTAAATGAAACGAACTGGTGAATTTAAATTTGTATTTTAAACAATTTGGACCTCCAGCAGCACCTTGATCATTGCTGAAAACGATATAGACAGCATTGTGATATTAAATTATCTTAAACGTTGGACAAAATCCAGCTATTAAGTAGTAACTATTTTAGTTTATTACTAACAGTGCACATTTGGAAGCAAAATGAGACCATTATGGCAACAGGATTTAAAAATTTCCCTTATCTGAAGAAATATTAATTATTACAGTCGTTACCATGGTACTACGTCTGAAAAATTTCTTCACAACTTTTCATTATGTGAAGCCAGGAACCCAAAGCTACTTCCACTTAAAAGCTTTATATATATATATATATACTAAATTTTGTCCGTGCAATAAAAGGCACAATTATGCAAGAATCATCTCCAAACTTGTCAAATGCATTGAGATGGTTAATATCTCAGTGGGGATTGCAAATGAGCAAAATCGGCCCAAGGGGGTGGTAATTGCGAAGGGTTCAAAAATTTGAATACCACCTTAACATGACTTTGACAAAACCAGCTCTTACAAAAACAATTGCAGGATAAAAAATAAACATATTTCGTTACAGCAATTGCCAACGATTAAATAAAAAAAAATTAAATTCTCACTACAACAATTACTTTATTATTGCAAAATTTCCTCCAGAAAAATGAAAAAATATTATTTGCTTTTTCGTATTTAAGTATTTTCTCTTTAGTTATTTAAGATAAAATTATGTAAATTTATATAATTTGGCGAACAATTTGGCGAAATTGGTTGACGTGATAATCAAGTAGTCGCTAATTTACACTTTTCATATTTCACAAAAGATTCCTACACAGATATCATATTCGCAATAGGTTTAGCACGATTTTCTTGCAACTCCAATGTGGCAAAATCCTCGTTTTAGAAAACCAAAGAAATCTATATAATTTTTAAATTTTTCTATCATTTTAAACAGGAATTAACAATAAATAAAAAAGTAACTGTAGATCAAAACAAAAAATATCATTTCAAAAAAGAAAATGAAAGTAAATAAACAACTTATCTATAGATAAACAACTATAGCTGCTTTACCATATAAGGCAAATAATGCCATTTTCGCACCAGTGAGATACCTCGATCAGTATATGACCAAATCTGTGACAAAATTTTCATATTTGGAAAAAACTTTAATCGGTATTTATACTGCATTTTCCCTACTTATGTATAGTGAAAAAACTTTGCCACAAATGTCATGTACGCACCACATTGGTGCAATTTTTTTCTGATGCCAATTTGGAGAAAACCTCGCTTTTAATTACCAATTTCATAATATTTTTAAATTATTTTCTATTATTTAAAAAAAATTAATAAATAAAAAAGTTTAATTAATAGCTATAGAACAAAATGATTTATATTATTTAAAAAAAATGAAAAATAATAAATAGTTTATTAATATAAATAAACAAATATGGCCGGTTTACCATGTGAGGCATAAAATCGCCATGTTGTTGCAATCGTGCGAATGTAGTGCGTATATGATATTTGCTTCAAAACTTTAAAAAGGTGCAATTAAACTATTTTACAGTTTAGATGAGGAAGACATTTATACTAAAATTTAAACATTATACGCATTTTTTTTTTTTTTTTTTTTTTTTTGCTATAACTGCTATTTATATATTTACATTTAAACATAAAAAATATGGTACTTCTAGGTTATCCCGTCGACCAACTTCGCCAAATTATTCAAATCGCCAAACTAATAGCCAAATTATGCATGTTGACATAATTTTTATTTTAAATAACGAAAAAACAAATATTTAGTAGAATATTGATAAAAATACAAATAAAAAGTCGAAATAAAAATCACTTAATGACATTTTAAACACGTGAATCGCATTTAATGTCATTGAATGTGACATTCACGATCATCCATTACTGGCATTTAATCTTATAGTTTGGCGATAATTCTTCGGTCGACGGGATAACCTAGAAGTACCAAAATGATCATAAAAATGCTCTCACACATTTAAAAGAGAGTGAGAATTTAGTTATTGCGAGCATCGCTCCTGCTTATGCCTTCTTGGCATAAAATCGCATTGTTTGGTGACAAAAGTAAATTCAAACACCCAAATAAACAAATAACATACAATTAGCAGATAAAACCATCTTTGAAAATAATTCTGCTATTTCCTCCTGTAAAACACATAATGGTAGAATTAGTTTTTAAAAATATTTTTTAAAAAATAGAAAAATGCTATTTACGTTTTATCTAATAAAATATTTAAAATACATTAATTTTTTTTAGCCTGGCGCGAAAGAGATAAATAGCGAAATATTGATTGAAGAAATATAGAAGAGGAAATGGTTAATTAAAAAAGACTTGTAAATTTTATTCAGCAGGAATTTTTTTATTTCAAAATGTTGAATTTATCGATAGTAATAACGCATAATTGCATAATTTCCTTTGAATTGCAAAAGTTTTCCTTTAGTACTACTTGGTTATACCGTCGACCAATTTCGCCAAATTATACAAATCGCCAAACTATATAGATTAGCATAATTTTTCATTTAAATAACGAAAAACAAATTAGCAGAGCATATATAAATGTAGAAATAAAATGTCGAATTAAAAATCACTTGATGACATATTTAATATTTATATTATGCTCAATGTTAAGTGAATGTGACATTTACGATCATCCATTATTGACATTTAATCTTGGAATTTGGCGGTAGATTTTTAATCGACGGGATAACCTTTCTTTCTTCAGTTTCTAAATTTTAAAACTGTAATTTTTCCTGCAAGTGAAATTGACGAAATGGCGAAAGAAATATTAAATTAACAATAAAAAACATTTGCAAAAAGAATTGTATTCGTTGATCACATTCTTTAAAATTACAGTGTCTTTTACAACCAGATCTGCTTTTTTCTGCTGCAAGTTATATTATACGGAAATTCGATAAAAAAAAGGGAAAGAAAATAATAAAAAGGGAAATAACTATCTTTCAAAATTCATTTAATCAAATTTTCAAATATTCATGTCTTTATTCTAACGTAAGGGATAAGTCGCCAAAAGTCGAACCAATTGTTATATTTCGCGTTAATTTATTTTTTAAGCATTACAAATATTTTTTTCATTTTCAAGATAAATATATTTTTATAATATTACGCCTCCTTTAAGCGGCTTTTCTTTATTATTATTATTATTATTATTATTATTATTATTATTATTATTATTATTATTATTATTATTATCAGTAGTTATTTTCTGCTTTTGTTTGCAAGATATTTGTTGATAGATATAGCCATTTCAATTCTTTTAGCAGTTATAATTTTCGCCAAAAATAATTACTGGCAACCCTTTCGTCAAAAATAACCGAAAAAACGAAATTTATTACGAAAAATCAGAGTTATCCCTGTAAATTTGAATCATAAACCTTCGGAAAAATATTTCCTATCGAATGATACAATCGGCAAAAAAATCCATCGGGTAGTTTTTGAAAACACCCGTTTGGAAGTTTCAGAACTTCTGCTTTATAATATATATGATTGCGCGTTACTACTTATTTATATACTTTTTTTTCGTATCGACATCCTGAATCAATTTTTTAAATTTTCAAACTGATCATTTCACGCTTAAATCTGACATACCTTAACCAAATCGATATTAGCTCATCGACTAAAAGGTGAAGCAGATAGCATTAAAATTTTAGAGCCATTGCATTGCATAATATTAAGGGGTCCCAGGAGTCTTGCTTTTTAACTGAAGGTGCAATTTAGCGACGCAACACTTTTAGTATTTTTTTTTCTTCAGTCCCTAAAAACATAAATGCATAAAATTTTTAATATAGACAACTAAATATCTCTTTTATTTAAAATATTTTTTAATATTCCATATTGAAATTCTAAGTATGTTTTTATTTTAATTTTGATAAAAAAAATTATTTATTTATTTATTTATTTATTTACTTGCATTCACTGTGTGCAAGACTGTAACAAAAATATTGGTTCAAGAGCCCCACCAAAATATTGATAATGATGTAAAACTAATATATCTTGAATTTATACTTCATTTGAAATAAATTTAAATTTAAATTATAAAATTTTGCAAAAAATATTCAAAAATTTCCAATTTTAAATAGTTAATGCAATTTTAACACTAAATTGTGAGTATAAGTTATTCTTTATTTTAAAATGAAGATATTTACCAAGTTACATACAAATTGCTTTATTACTGTCTGAGAAATGTTGCGCTCGGTCGATTGCAAATCAAAGAACAATTTTACATTATTTTATCAAAATTTAAAATATATAAATATATATATATAATAATTTTTTTAATATAGAATATTAAAAAAAAATATTTTAAATAGAAGAGATAGTAAATTACCTATATTAAAAATTTCTATGCATTTTTGCTTCATAGAGGCTGAGAAAAAAATTAAACGTAACACCTTGCTAAATTGCACCACTAGATAAAAAGTAAGACTCCTTAGACCAATCAAGTATATTTTTTAAATCAAAATATGCTTAATTTTAATCCTGCAGTAAAATGAGTGGGAAAAAAAAGAAAAGTGTCTTCGGGGAATGAAAGGTATGATACAGAATTAAACTAGTCGGATGTAGCAATCCCGAAAAATTTTTCTATCTCACACATGTTAATATCCTCCCCTTACAAAAAAACATGCAGTACATCAGTGCCACAGGTTAAGAGATTTACACCAAAATCTTGCCATCAACAAACCATGTAGAATTCTCACTGAATCTTAAGTTAAATGAAAATTCATGCATTAGTTCTCTTGATAGAGCTATTGTGATAATCATGAATAATGCAGCACATCAGCGTCACCTGTAGTGTGATTTTTACTTAAAAGTAATCAGCACCAGATTATATCAAGGGCTAACGGAATCTGAAGTTTTCCCGTGCAGTAGATTTTGAAATATAGCAGTTGTGGAAATTGTGAAAAATGAAGTATAGCAGCGCCACCTGTTGAGCGATTTTCACCGAAAAGTAATAAGCGGCCGTTCATATCAAGGTGTAACTGATGAATGAAAAGCTTTGCAAAATATTGTGCATTAATTTCTGAGACAGAACGCCAACAAAATTTTTGTCACAGAGTGACAGAGATTTTCTAAAAACCGACAGACAGTGATAGATAGGCATTTTCTACAATTGCTACCAGGGCCGTAGTCCAAATGTCGGAGGGCTGAATAAAATGAGGGGGGAGGGCTTATTTCTCTCTCAGTGACGCAGAAAGATAAATTAGTGCATATTCACACTGTAGTTATTATGTTTCTCACTAAACTATTATGACAACATCGTTTTATGTTAAGAAAAGACAATGATGATGAAAAATTCAAGTGTATAACCAGTGCAGTACTAAAAATCATGTCAGTTTCATACATGCAAATACGATGAGCAAGTGTTGAAACACTTATTTTAGCTACAAGTTAGTGTTTTTTTTTAATTTATGAAAGGTCCTCAAAACTAAATTATATTTTTGAACAGAATTTCATTTAGATTTTCGGAAAATAAATTTATTTAATGACAGTGGAAAATTTCCTTTGCGGGAGTACTCAAAATGTTTAAGCCCATATAGCACCCCTTCCCTGAGCTACGGCCCTGATTACTACCTAACTCGCCAAAAAGCAATAAGTTGCCAAATTAGGTAATGTTTAATGTACAACAGATACGGCACGAAGCTTATTGAAAAAATTTATTGAATAAGTATAAGTAAGTTATTTGTTACATTTGTAATTATAACGGGGAGTCCCATGAGATCACCCGTTTTTATGTAATCCTGGATTATCCCGGTATACAGTTGAAGGCAAATTGAAGTTTATATTATTATTATTTTATTGTTAAATTTTACTGGTGTGAGAATAATATTTTATACTATTATTATTATTTTTTTAATTTCATACTCTGTTCAGTTTAGTTTATTACGTTCTCTGTTCTTTTTTTTAATACAAATTATAAAACTTTTTTTTCTCTAAAACATGAATTTTTAAGGGTTTATTTCTGATTCATAGGGCATAGCCGGATAAGCATTGAAAACATGCCTTTCAATCAAATTTCTTGATTTTTTTTCCAGGTGTGTCTATTTATCTGACAATCTATTTCCCCTATTATCACCTTATAAATATTGATATTTTATGAGTTAAAAATGTTTTTTCGGTTTTTTAAAAACCTCATTTTTTCAAAAATTTCTGTATCAAATTACATGTGTTTAATTGAGTTTATATAGACATTAAAGATGCATAACTGGGAATTTTTGTATAATTTTCTGATTATAAAAAGCGTGTGTAAAAACTATTAAAAATTGGTGAAAAATAAAAATCATATCTTATAGGTGTCAGAAAATTACCATTTTCTAGTAAAAAATTCTTCATATGTGCCAGCATATTATATATAAAAACCGAAAGTTTGCATTGGATACTACACATAAATATTTACAAAAATATGTATAAAAACATTTAAATTCATTAAAAGGTGTTATTTGTGGCGGAGCTATTCATCTTCGACACCTGAAGTATATTTCGAATGTACACTTACAGAATTGCTGTATTTTAAATTTTAATGAACACATTGGTCATCATTCTCAACGTTGATGATACTGATTGGATAACAAAATTTCTTTTTGGTGTCGCATACAACAATAGGGAAGATAATTTTTGTCATAGAAACAAACTACATTCTTTGATATCGAAATATAACAATAGTGACCAAATCTAACTTAAATGAAAATGGTTTACATCAATTTTTATAAAGATAAATTAATGTTAGTAATTTCAAGCTTTTTAACCGATCGATGTGCCCTGTTTACCATCTTGTTAAATGTTTATGTCTAAGTAATAGTTAACCGCCACGATCAAAAACAGATTTAATGCAATGAATGATTTCTATTTCTTAATATGTCATCTCAGACTGGTAAATCCGAAATTTGATTGTTATATAAGTTTTTTGAAAAACCTTGTGGTTACAGAAGAAATTTTTTTTAATGTATGAAATAATGTAATACATTATCAGGTGTCAGTTTTTTTTCCCCCGTAAATGTCACTGTTCTTGAAATTGAGGCCTAAAGCACTGAACCCGACTATGCACTTGCATATAAGATTATAATATATTCACAAAAAATAGCTACGTCTTTACAATATTTTAATCTCCTGGTAATTTTCCCACTGCTTTTTTGAACTATATTTATTTAAAAAACATTTTTAATTCATCAAACTTTAAACGGTTCAATATTATAGAAATATATTTTTCAATACAAAAAATCATCTATTGCTGTCAGCTTTCTTTTTTCTTTTGACCCACATTATGTACGTTAATTTTTATTTTCGGATTAAAAATCCTCAAAAATCTGCTATTTGAAAAAAAGAAAAAAAATTTTTTGCTTAGCACATATATTGAATAAAAAATTATCTATTATTACCAATCTTAATGATATCTCTTGATTGATGAATTAAAAGAGCACATTAGGTTCCAATTCTAGTTATATTTACATAACATTCACTTTCATTTGCGATTTTAAAAGAACCAAAACAATGAAACTTATAACTGAATTATTTACTCACATTACCCTTCATTATAAGTGGTGAGAATGTTCGAATAAAAATCATCATTGTAACAGTTATTATATTTACATATCGAAGAGTGTTGTTTTCCATTTGAAAATATTTTTCACTATTGTCTTCGATACAAACCGTCAGTTTTCGATATCCTAATAATATCGATTGAGTTGAAAATTATGACCTTTACTCTTACTGAAATCTAAAATACATCAGTTGACATATTGTCTTTTACTTTGTTCCAAAGATCCTTCAGATTTCGAAGTTCCATAGCTCCGCCCAAATTACGCCTTTAAATGAATTTTAGTAAATTATATACATATACATATATATATACATATTATATACATATTTTTGTAAATATTTATATTTAGCACCCAACGCAAACTTTCGCCATTTATATATAATATGCGGGCACATATGAGGAATTTTTTACTAGAAAATGGTAATTTTCCGACAACTATAAGTTATGACTTTCATTTTTCAAAAACTTTAATCGCTTTTTCACTCACTTTTTATAATCAGAATATTATACAAAAATTACCAGTTATGCATCTTTACTGTTTATATAAACTCAATAAATTACATGCAATTCGGTACAGTAGTTTATGAAAAAATGAGGTTTTTAAAATATCGAAAAAACATTTTTATCTCATAAAATATCAATATTTATAAAGTGATAATAGGGGAAATACAGTGTCAGACATGTAGTTACACCTGGGAAAAAAGTAAAAAAAAAATTATTGAAAGGCATGTTTCCAATGCTTATCCGGCTATGCCCTTTCTCGGCCTAAAGAAAATTGTGTTATTTATATTTCTCTATATATGTTACCGGCTAACCCGATTTTAGGCCAAACAAGTTTACCTTATAACTATTTTTCCTAGGCCAAACTAGTCTATCCTAAGGCTCATGGCATAAACTTGTTTTTCCTAGGCCGAATTACTTTGACCTAACGCTCATAGGATGAACTAGTTTAGCCTTCTATTCATTGGTCTTCGAGTGGTCATTCGATTTTGTTTGCAGCATGTTCATACTAAAGGATACTTTTCAGATATATTGGAATAAAATGTTCGTAAATGAGTTGAAGATTGATTAGCTTGAAGATAGTTTTATGTATTGTTAAAAAAGTCTTTAAAAATTGGGGCGTGGTTTAAGAGCATGTGAGCCGGGATTTTTAAAACTAATTAATTATTTATTTATGGAATGATGGAGGGAATGTTAGGTACATAAATATTGTTGATTGATAGCATAGCTCTCTGAAAAATGTTCAAACAAAATCATAAAATCATAAATATTAATAATCAGTACAAGAGTAATCAAATGTCGCAACATTTTTTTGGGACAGAAGGAGTAATATCTATGCTAATAAAAGAACAATACGCTGTGTCTGTCTCTCTGTGTGTGTATGCGATGGCTAGCGAAATCTGCGACATGTACGAGGCTCAAAATTAATTTTTTTAGAGTAGTCCAAAATTTAAAATTTTAAGCATACCGGTTGAGGTAGTATATGGTTTACCGTCTTCAACGCTATACGGTAATGAAACTAGTATGCTTAAAATTCAAAATTATTGGTCTTTTTAACGTTGATAGTTTACATTTTTATTATATTGCAGTATTCTATCTTAATAAATACCTAGTACAATCAAAAAACTTTCTTCTATCTCATACATCTTAATATTTTAAAAAATAGCTACAGATGTTAATAATTCAATTTTATTAGTTGAATACTATACCAACTTTGACTCTCATTTTAAATTTCAGCTTCAATTAAATGTTCGAAGTAAGAACAATTGTATTACGGTCATGATATTTTTAAAATTTAATAGTTATTCTTTATTCTGTTATATATCAACGTGTTGCAAATAGCCGATTTAGAAAGACGCGATTTCCCGTCGCTGCACGAGCTGCAGATGGTCAACAAAACTATCAAAACTAGCAAAAATCGAAAAAATTATGAAAAAATCGCTATCATAGCGCTCCTTTTCGACGGATATTTCCAGATTCAAGGAGGACCTGCTGACCATAACAACAATAAAGTTACACACACGTATATATATATATATATATATATATACACACAAATCATTTGGTACATATCGATGCATAACACTTTTCAATGGTACAATAAAAAAGCGGCACAAAAATCGATAACACAGCACTCCCTTCCAGTAGATTTTTTTTCAAATGCCGGGAGATACTTTTGGCCATATCTAAGAACATTTACAAGAAAAAAAAAAAGAATCAATTCTATGCAGAACTTTATACACTTAACGATGGTAAAATAATCAAAATGACACAAAAATTGCTATTATAGTGTACCTTTTCGGCAGAATATTTCCAAATTAAATGAGAACAATAACTAAAATAATGTACAAAGTCACAAACTCCATACACTTTTCGATGGTACAACGACGACATACGGACACATGGACTGACGGAAAGACATTTTTTATAAACGTGCTTTTAGGGATCATTTAACCCTTAAAACGTGTAAATTCGTCCTCCATAAAAATCTGTTTCTTGGAAAAAAAAAAAAAAAAAAAAAAAAAAAAAAAAAAAAAAAAAAAAACAATCGATTACAATAATTTCGTCTGAAAGTAAAAAAAGAAACATCGTTTAAGAAGAGTACATAGAAAACAGAAGTTAAAAATATTAATATCCTTCAGATATTTTGAATATACGAATGCATCAGTAAAGTATGCAAAATGCATCAAAAGTAAGACTCCTTAGACCCCTTAACTATATTTTTTAAATCAAAATATGCGTAATTTTAATCTTGCAATAATATGAGTGGAAAAAAAGTGTCTTCGGGGAATGAAAGGTATGATACAGAATTAAACTAGTCGGATGTGGCAAACCCGAAACTTTCTTCTATCTCACACATGTTAATATTTCCCGAAAAAATGCTGCACATCAATGCCACCACTTAGGTGATTTAAACTAAAATATTGTCATCACCAAATCATGTAGAGTTCTCACTGATTCTGAGGTTAAATGAAAATTCGTGCATTAGTTCTTACCGAAAGATCTCAGCTATCCAATGACAAAATTCATTTAAAAATATTAAAATGTAGAAGAGATATTTTTATAAATTTCTACCATTGGATTTCATTTGACTGAAGTAGCCTCTTTAAAACAACTGTAAACAAAATCAAAAAAGTACAAAACGGTCTTTGTACCAATAGATCTGAGATATCGAATGCCAAATAATGATTTACAAATATTAAAATGTAGAAGAGATATTTTTATAAATTTCTACCATTGGATTTCACTTCACTGAAGTAGCTTTTTTAAAATTCCTCTAAACAGAGTCGAAAAAGTTCAAAACGGTCTTTGTACCGAAAGATCTGAGCTATCCCATGACAAAAAAGTTATTTAAAAATATTAAAATGTAGAAGAGATATTTTTAGAAATTTCTAGCATTGGATTTCACTTGACTGAAGTAGCTTTTTTAAAATTCCCCTAGAGAAAGTGGAAAATGTAAAAAACGGTCTTTGTACAGAAAGATCTCAGCCATCCCATGACATAAAAATCATTTAAAAATATTAAAATGTAGAAGACATATTTTTATAAATTCCTACCATTGGATTTCACTTGACTGAAGTAGATTTTTTAAAATTCCCCTAAACAAAGTCGAAAAAGTACAAAACGGTCTTTGTGGAGAAAGATCTAAGCTATCCAATGACAAAAAATCATTTAAAAATATTAAAATGTAGGAGAGATATTTTTACAAAATTCTACCATTGGATTTCACTTGACTGAAATATCTTTTTTAAAATTCCCCTAAACAAAGTAGAAAAAGTACAAAACGCTCTTTGTACCGAAAGATCTGAGATATCGAATGCCAAAAAATAATTTAAAAATATTAAAATGTAGAAGAGATATTTTTATAAATTCCTACCACTGGATTTCACTTGACTGAAGTAGATTTTTTAAAATTTCCCTAAACAAAGTCGAAAAAGTACAAAACGATCTTTGTACCGAAAGATCTCAGCTATCCAATGACAAAAATTCATTTAAAAATATTAAAATGTAGAAGAGATATTTTTATAAATTTCTTCCATTGGATTTCATTTGACTGAAGTAGCTTTTTTAAAATTCCCTTAAGCAAAGTCGAAAATGTACAAAATGGTCTTTGTACCAAAAAGATCTCAGCTATCCAATGACAAAAAAAAAAAAAAAAAAAAAAAAAAAAATCATTTAAAAATATTAAAATGTAGAAGAGATATTTTTATAAATATCTACAATGGGATTTCACTTGACTGAAATAGCTTTTTAAAATTTCCCCTAAACAAGGTCGAAAAAGTACAAAACGGTCTTTGTACCGAAATATCTGAGATATCGAATGCCAAAAAATAATTTAAAAATATAAAAATGTAGAAGAGATATTTTTATAAATTTCTTCCATTGGATTTCACTTGACTGAAGTAGCCTCTTTAAAACACCTGTAAACAAAATAAAAAAAGTACAAAACGGTCTTTATACCGAAAAATCTCAGCTGTTCAATGCTAAAAAAATCATTTAAAAATATTAAAATACAAACGAGATATCTTAAAAATTTCTATCTTGGGATTTCGCTCTATTGATGTAAGCCACTATAAAATACTCGTAACAAAATCAAAAAAATATAAAACGGTCTTTGTACAGTTCAATGATCTCAGCTATTCAATGCTAAAAAAATCATTTAAAAATATTAAAATATAGAGGAGATTCTTTTGAAAATGTTTAATGTGCAATCTCTGACATAATAATCACGATCTGTATGTTGTCTTTTAAAATTACATTTAAATTTCACTTGAAACTATCTAACAAAAAAGGTCAATGTCGACTTGTTTTAAAACGGATCCGACTGTTTTGTTAGAAATGATCTCGAAGAAACTATCCATATGCACATATCCCTCGGGCTATCAGTATTGAAAAGGTGGGAGAATTTTTAGCATTTGCTAATGACTTTTTTCTTCCTGGGGTATCTTATCCCCTTTTTATCGCCTGGAGATAAAGGGTGGCGTGAGATGACCATTTTCTTATTAATACAAGCTTGGAAAATATCATTGGTCTTTTAAAGTGTCAATCTTTGGGTTCGGGATACGCCTTCCTGGTGGCAACACGCATAGGTTTGTGATCGGATTTTGAGTTTCGGTTTGACTGATGCAGGCTCTTAACTGCACTGGTTATACATTTTTTGTATACTACTCCTTGTATACTACTATTGGTTATACATTATGAATTTTTCATCATCATTGTCTTTTCTTAACATAAAATGATGTTGTTGTAATAGTTTAATGAGAAACATAATAACTACAGTGTGAATATGCACTAATTTACCTTTCTTCGTCACTGAGAGAGAAATAATATGAGCCCCCCCCCCACATTTTCTTCAGCCCTCCGACATTTGGACTACGGCCCTGGTAGCAATTGTAGAAAATGTCTATCTGTCACTGTCTGTCGGTTTTTAGAAAATCTCTGTCACTCGGTGACAAAAATTTTGTTGGCGTTCTGTCTCAGAAATAATGCACGATATTTTGCAAAACTTTTCATTCATCAGTTACACCTTGATATGAACGGCCGCTTATTACTTTTTGACGAAAATCGCTCAACAGGTGGCGCTGCTATACTGCATTTTTCACAATTTCCACAACTGCTATATTTCAAAATCTACTGCACGGGAAAATTGCAGATTCCGTTAGCCCTTGATATAATATGGTGCTGATTACTTTTAAGTTAAAATCACACTACAGGTGACGCTGAATTGCTGCATTATTCATGATTATCACAATCGCTCTATCAAGAGAACTAATGCATGAATTTTCATTTAACTTAAGATTCAGTAAGAATTCTACATGGTTTGTTGATGGCAAGATTTTGGTATAAATCTCTTAACCGGTGGCACTGATGTACTGCATGTTTTTTTGTAAGGGGAGGATATTAACATGTGTTAGATAGAAAAAATTTTCGGGATTGCCACATCCGACTAGTTTAATTCTGTATCATACCTTTCATTCCCCGAAGACACTTTTCTTTTTTTTTTCTATTCATTTTACTGCAAGATTAAAATTACGCATATTTTGATTTAAAAAATATACTTAAGGGGTCTAAGGAGTCTTACTTTTTACCTAGTGGTGCAATTTAGCAAGGTGTTATGTTTAATTTTTTTTTTTCTAAGCCTATATGAAACAAAAATGCATAGAAATTTTTAATATAGGCAACTTACTATCTCTTCTATTTAAAATATTTTTTTTTAATATTCTATATTAAAAATTTTATTATATATATATCTATTTATATATTTTAAATTTTGATAAAATAATGTAAAATTGTTCTCTGATTTGCAATCGACCGAGCGCAACATTTCTCAGACAATAATAAAGCAATTTGCATGTAACTTGCTAAATATCTTCATTCTAAAATAAAGAATAACTTATACTCACAATTTAGTGTTAAAATTGCATTAAATATTTTAAATTGGCAATTTTTGAATATTCTTTGCAAAATTTTATAATTTAAATTTAAATTTATTTCAAATGAAGTATAAATTTAAGATACATTAGTTGTACATCATTATCGATATTTTGAAGGACTCTTGAACCAATATTTTTTTTACAGTCTTGCACACAGTCAATGCTAGGGAAAAACAATTTAATTTTTTTTATAAAAATTAAATTAAAAAAAGAATTAAAATCTCAAAGTGGAATATTAAAAAATTTATTTTAAATAAAAGAGAAATTAAGTTGTCTATATTAAAAGTTTTATGCATTAATGTTTTTAGGGACAGAAGTAAAAAAAAATTACTAAAAGTGATTCGTTGCTAAATTGCATCATCAGTTAAAATGTAAGACTCCACAATAGGAACTGATAATAGGTCGTTATAGTGTCCATAATAGGGTCTATAGACGTTTGATGCGTTCATATATTCAAAATATCTCTCTCTTGAGGAAATTACTATTTTTAAGTTCTTTTTCTTATATACTCTTCTTAAGCGATGTTTCTTTTTTACTTCCAGAAGAAATTATTGTAATCGAATTTTTTTTCGATCTCCAAATTTCAACTTAAGTCGAATTTACACGTTTTAAGGGTCGAAGATCCCCAAAAATATGGTTATAAAAATGTCTGTCCGTCAGTTCATGTGTCCGTATACGCCATTGTAACATCGAAAAATGTATCGAGTTGTACATAGAACTGAACCAAGCTTTTAATGTATGTACAAGCTTTTAATGTAATGTACGGCAAGATTTCCTACGATTTAGAAATATTCTAGCGTAAGGATGACTGTAATACATACCAGTTTTGTGCCATTTTTATTATTGCGCCACCGAAAAGTGTATGAAATTGTGCATAAAATTGCATCAATTATTGTTTGTGTATGTTTTTGGTTCTAGCCAATTGGTCTTCCGTGAATTTCAAAAAATACCACCGGAAGGGACGCCGTAATACAAATAGCTGTGCCGTTTTTATTATTATACCTTCGCAAAGTATGAGAAATTATGCATAGAATAGAAAGACATTTTTTGTGTATGTTTTTTGCTATAGTCAGTAAATCGTCCCTGAATTAAAAACAATTCCGTCGGAAGGGGACGATGCTATAGAGATGTATGCGTTATTTTTATTATTGTACCATCTGAAAGTCTAATTATGCATGGGATTTAATCATTTTTTTTTGGGGGGGGGGGGCTATGGTTCTCATTTAATTTATAAATATTCTGCCGAAATGGGACACTGTTATAGCAATTTTTGTGTCATTTTGATTATTTCACAATCGATAAGTATATGAAGTTATGCATAGAATTGAACCAATTTTTTTGTAAATGTTTTTTGATTTGGCCAGAAGTATCTCCTGGAATTTGAAAAAAAATCTAAGGGAAGGGGTGCTGTTTTATCGGTTTTTGTGTTGCTTTTTCATTGTACCATCGAAAAGTGTATGAAGTTATGCATCGATAAGAACCAAATGTTTTGTGTGTATGTATATACGTGTGTCTAACTTTGTTGTTGTTATGGTCAGCAGGTCCTTCTTGAATGTGGAAATATTCGTCGAAAAGGAGCGCTGTGATAGCGATTTTTTTCATATTTTTTTCGATTTTTGATTGTTTTTTAACCATCTGCAGCTCGTGCAGCGACAGGAACTCAGTGTCATTCTAAATCGGCTATTTGCAAAAAATTGATATGTAACAAAATAACGAGTAACTATTAATTTTTAAAAATATCATGACCGTGATCAACTCGTTTTTACTTCGATCATTTAATTGAAGCAGAAATTTATAATGAGAGTTAAAGTTGATATTGTATTGAACTAATAACATTGAATTATTAACATCTGTAACGATTTTTTGAAATATTAAGATGTGTGAGATAGAAGAAAGCTTTGGGATAGGCACATCCAACTAGCTATTTATTAAGATGGAATAGCGCAATATAATAAAAATGTAAACCATCAACGTTAAAAGCATCAATAATTTTGAATTTTAAGCATGCGAGTTTCGTTACCATATAGCGGTGAAGACGGTGAACTATATACTAATAACCGGTATGCTTAAAATTTAAAATTTTAGGCTGCTCTAAAAAAAATTAATTTTGAGCCTCGTACGCTTCGCAGATTTTATTAGCTATCGCATACATATACACACAGAGACAGACAGAGCTTTTGTTCTTTTATTAGTACAGATATTACTCGCTCTGCCCCAAATTAGTTGCGACATTTGAATACTCTTGTACTGATTACTGATATTTATGACTTTATGATTTTGTTTGAACATTTTTCAGAGAGCTATGCTATCAATCAACAATATTTATGTTCCTAACATTCCCTCCCGCATTCCATAAATAAGTTTAAATAATCTCAGTTCACATGCTCTTAAGCCACGCGCCAATTTTTAAAGACGTTTTTAAAGTAATCAAATAAAACTATCTTCAAGCTAATCAATCTTCAATTCATTTCCGAACATTTTATTCCAACATTTCTGAAAAGTATCCTTTAATATAAACATGCTGCAAACAAAATCGATTTCTGTCGAGCTTAATTTCTTCTATTAGACATTGCTTAATGATAAATGAAATACGCTCCAAAGTTTTTTTCGCCTTGAAAATCCTGTGTAATATTGATTTACAAATTATAACAGCATATGATAATCTTTTCAGTGATTGTCTTCGTTTTATTGGGACGTCTTTCATTTTGTTCAGAGGCATTTTTTTTTTCGTCCCCATTTACAATTTCTTGTAAATTTACATTGTAAATTTCCTCATATTTTATTTTTGACGCCTTTGCCTGCTACTGCAAACAGGATAGGATGAAAAACATTATGATGCACATTGAATTTAATAGCTGCAGCATTTATGGCATGAGGGCTTAGTTTACAATTTTTCAAATAGCATATCAAACATTCCAC
Source organism: Maratus speculifer (assembly GCA_964019185.1). NCBI lineage: Eukaryota > Metazoa > Arthropoda > Arachnida > Araneae > Salticidae > Maratus > Maratus speculifer. The sequence goes on along the minus strand of OZ025294.1, from coordinate 396,352,404 downwards.
TACAGCGTTGCGCTTAATATTATTCATTTCTTTCTTCAGAGAATTTTATAAATTATTATTTCATTTCTTTTAGTTTAAATTCAAGTTGACATTGCTTCTGACACCTAGTATACATCGCTATATCCATTCTACTGGCGTCGATCTACTAAACTGCATCAGAAGTTATTTATGACTTCACCTATTTCAAATGTAACAACTAATTTGGAACAAAATTTTCAACCTAAATGTCGCAACTAATTTGGGAGAGAGGGAGTAACATAAATCTCTTTTCTTACTAAATTAGACTAATAGGTGTCCCTTTTATATATTTTCTTTTTCAAAAAAACGATAAAGGTTAAGCACACTATTATTTATTCACAATTAATTATTCAGCAATTATTTATACACAACAGAAATGTTTGTATTTTTTGAGTGTAGATTCTATTTCACCAAAAAAAAAAAAAAATGTTTTGTCAATTTTGTCAAAAATTTATACGATAAAATTCAAAACGACAAATTTCTCCTTTGTCATACGACAAAGGTCAAAAGAGAAAAAAAAATCCATTAAAATAATGAAATAATTAAATAATGATCACTCACAACTAATCATAGCAACGTATCGTCAAAATTATCCTACATCTAAAATTTGGATAAAATCTGATGAATATGCTTGAAAATCCCATTTATTATATAAGGAGTTGGGTGGATTATCCTCCCGTACTCAATACCTTTTTATTCTTTTCCAATGAAATCCCAAAACTTATCATTTAAGTAACTTGTTAGAATAAACCTACAGTTGCGGTCAAAAGTTTCCGGCCAGTTAGTTTCTCCGATTTATTTACAAAAAGGTTTCAGCAAAGAAGAAGCACAATGGGAAAATTGCACGCTTTTCAATTTAACTTGCATTTTATAGAGTACAAACGAGCGAGCATTTTGATGTCATTTTTACATTTTTTTTTTTTTTTTAACTCGAAAGTCCATTAAATTAGCTTTAAAAATGCAGATTTTGTTTCGGCGGGAAATAGCCGCGTCACGTGACGAAAGCGGTTTTGACGTCACTACACATGAAAACAAACCTATGCCGTATTTTCCCCCGTACTTTTCTGTGAGGATATCTTGGATTACGCTGAATGATTTCTTTCTTTTCTTAAAAAATAGTTTGTAGAACAAACTAGAAGCCTTGTAAATTGCTGAAATAAATAAATAATATTGTGAATTCGAGAGAGATTCCCCCCCCCCCCTTGTTGTTCTAAGGGTTTTCATTTTAAAATATCGATACATGTTTATACTTACAGTCGTATTTTATAGAATAACATATATTTCTCCTTCTTATTAATATGTCTCAATAATTAATTTCACAAACTGTACAAATAGTATTTCTTTTATTATCGAATAGGTATGGGAAACTCATAAAAAAGTTTTCGCATTTATATTTTATATTTAAAATGAGAATTTGTCCTGCTTTCGTTAAGCGTTTTATCTTTTCAATTGTTAAATAAGCTATTTTTAAATCGGAAAACAGACAAATTCAGAATGAAAGCAATTTTTTCACGTGGCTTTAAGGTAGCCTTACAGAATCTTTATATAATTATACACAAAAGAAGAAAAAATAATTTTTCTAAAATGTTTTACGTACACAAAAAATAACAAGTAATTATTTTAAATACTGTCGGTTTTATGAACTCCATCAGACTTTGGGATTGAAAATTTTATGCTTTATAAACCTGCAGATTACAACTCAGTATTTGGTTTATGAATTCTATTTTTTATGTCTGTTATAAATTAACAGTATTTTAACAAAAGAGAGAAACAGGAATCCCCCGACATACATAAGCAATGCGCTCTGTAAACTTTTACGTAAATTTACGTACTGAAGTTTTATATAGTACAATGCTTATTTTCAAAATGGAAATACTATTTTCTTTAACAAGATAATCAAAAAAATTTCATTATTATTATTATTTAATGAAAGTTAGAGCATTGAGAAAAAGACTTATGTGTTTAGAATCTGATAAATGTAAAGCAGAACATTCTGAGAAACTACATTTCAAACAAATAAAAAGTACATACAAAAGTTTATTCGTCAGCCAACAATATTAAAACGCCAATTAAATTATTTGTACACTTTTTTATTTAACTTAACTTGGTTTTCGCATGTAAGGATAGGATTGTGCACTTGATTTTTCACCCACTTTCAGATAAATTAAGAAATATAAAAAATATGCAATAAGGTATAATTCCAGTGACAATATATCGTTTTAATATTTTTAGAAGTTAATTATAAATCAATACATTAATTTTAACAGGGTTTTGCGTTAGCCCAAAACAGTTGATAAATTGTTGAATTCTTTTTGTCGTTACAAGTTGGAATAACATTAAGTTTATTATGTTCTAAACTACAGTCGCCCCCCCCCAAAAAAAAAAAAAAATCAAATGGTTGTGAAGCTGCAAATATTTTATAAAGTAGAAAATATAAGTAAAAAATAAAGAGTCCCTTTTTTAATATACGATTCGTATCAATGATTTCAACTGCCAAAGGTATTCCTTGATAAAGATCAAATAAATATATTTTTTTAATATTGATATCTTTGGCATATTCGGCTACATTTGAATGGATTTCCTCACCCCACCCCCATTTCTCTCACACATCACGCATTCCATTAAAAAAAAAAAAAAAAAAAGTGAAATGTTAACATGTGAAAACAAAATTTTACATGTATACATATAGAATGATATCTGAATCTGAATAATACATATGTATTATAGGCTGTGTTGAATTCAGGGGTTGTCCGGGATGGACATATTTAAGAAATATGCTTGAATAAATTAACACTTTCATAATAAATGAACAATGATTATAAGTTGAAAATTCAATTTAGAAATTCTAAATGATAGTTGAAATAATGCTTTTCCTTTCTTTCTATATATTAAAACAGAAATCGAGCAAATATTATTATTTTTTCAAATAAATTCACAAGCCTACATTTTCTATTAAATGTGTTAAAAAATATATAAAAAAATAAAGAATACTGCCCAGTTAAACTGATGACATTGAGCTCACAGGCTACAAATACTAATTGTACATTAAAGCCTTATATTTTCAAGGGTTAATTCCGTTCGAGAAAAAATTAAGGGGAAACAGCTCTCCCCTTTCCTCTTTTTTTATACTTAAACAATGAATCTCCTATACTATCAAAGACATGCTTTATCATATAAAAAATCTATATCCAAAATTCAGAGCAAATGAGATAATTCTTAATAAAAACCCATTTAGCATTTATATAATTTAAAAGAAGTTATCCCCCTCTTTTATACTTAACCATTAAACTTCCAAAACTATTCAGAGATTTGAACTAAATCTGAAAATTCTGCTTGAAAAACCCATTTATATAAATTAAGGGGGGGCGGTCATTAGTGTCCCAGTTCCGCCTATTTATACTTGTTCAATGAACACCAAATAACAATCAGGGAATCGCCTCATCAGACTGATCCTAATCTAAATTTTGAACGAAAACTTAATTCTGCATGAAAATCCCATTTATATCAACTAAGGGGAGGGGCATGAGCCCCTGTTGCCCCTCTTATACATATCGAATGAACTGCAAAAATTAATCAGGGAAGCGCCTTGTCAGGATATACCTACATGCAAAATTTAAAGTGGATCGGATATTTTTAACACGAGTTATCGCGTTACGCACGAATGCACGTACGAACGTACATACAGAACGGACGGGCACATAAGCTCTCAGGCTATGATAGCCTGTGAGCTACAAAGCAGTAAATTTTTTACAATTAAGTTCGGTAACCATGCCAAATTATCGTATTATATTGGATATTTTATGAAAATAAAAAGTAAAAAATGAAATGCAATCATAAGTTTTTGCTTTAATACTTATTTTTAAGTAAGCACATAAAAAAATAAAAGACAATATTTATAAATTTAGTCACGTATGTTGTAGTAATTTGTTTCTGATCTATGAATACGCAATTATTATTGACAGTAGTTAATTAAAAATTTTATTCGATAAATCAGTATTAAATTTTTTCTTGTTTTTTACGCAATAGTTCAAAATTTAACTTTCTCATAATAAATTCGAGTTAATTTTTTATCTGTAATATAACTTGCACAACACAAAATTTTATTCATAACAAAACGAATTATTAAGCATTACAATGAATTAAGGAAACAATACATTTCAAAAACTAGATAAAGACGATTTTATTTACGATTTATTTTTTAATAAAACTATAATTCATTCTTTATTCTTTTAAGTAAATCAGAATAAGTAAAAATAAATGTGCCTTTTAGCTTTAGCTCCTTGTATCTTTACCCACATGAAATGCATTTTTTATGCCCTTAATAAAATTTGAGAGGAAAAAAAAGCTATTTCAAGAAGGTATAATTTTGTATCTTATAAACCAACTACCTACAGCACTTTTCTAAATGAAAATTAATACAAATGTATAAATCACTAGTACATTATATTTGGATATGTTAAATAAAATAATGTTTTGACTCTAATTTGATTTTGTTTTTGTGTAAATGAGTTTTTAAAAGATGTTTATAGTAGATAACAAACAGAAAGCCTTCAATCACAATGCAGACGGCTAAGGAAGAATCCGCATTTCATGTGTAGTGACGTCAAACCAATCCCGTCCCGTTTTCACATCACGTGGCTTTGTTTTGACAGAGTTTAAATCTGCAATAACTAGTTATTTTAAATTATTTTTACAATTCCGAGTTGATTTTTAGGGAATGTAAGATGGTCTTCATCAATTAAATATAAAAGAAAGCATAATTTTTAAGATGAGTACAACTTCCCCATTGCTTCAAAAGTTAGGAATATGTGAATGACCTCTGACCACGTGATCATTTTGATTGGATACTGAAGATGTTTCATGAAAAGGGATAAAATTCGAAGTTCGCGTGTGCAAATGTTTCCGGCCACTTATCATTCTTTAGTTTTTGCTATCGGTAAACTGTTTTTTGGTTGTGTTTATGAATGAATGAACGTGTATAGCATAGTCTGAATTCAAAATTGAAAAGTTCAACAATTATTGTTCATACAGGTGTGATTAGTTTGTCGCTAAAAGGCCAATCTTCTCGAGATATTGTGGCAAAGCTATCGATCGGTGAAATCGATCGTAAACGATATTTAAAAATTATATAAAGATGGCCTTGGCCTTCAGGACTTTCAGAGATCCTGGAGATCCCGGAAAATTACTATTTCTGTGGACAGAATGATCAGGAGAAAAACAATTGATAATTCGCATAAAAATTCCTCTGCAATATACTGCGATTTACGGAATGAAAATATTGCTGAAATAAGTCCGTATACCGTATCAACATGCTGACGCGATGCATAACTTTATGGAAAAGTCGGTGTTAAAATTTTTTCAGAGTTAAAAAAATATAAACGTACCCGACTGACGTTTTCCAAAAAAAAAAAAAACACAAAGTCTGGTCAAGTGAAAACTGGAAAAAAGCTCTATTTTTTCATCAATCGAATTTGAAACAGTTTTGGAAGTGATGGCAGACACAACGTCCGATGACCTAACAACAAAATATATGATTCGACATATGTTATTCCTACAATGAAGCATGGTGGAGGACACGTTATGCCATGTTGAGTATTTTCTTCAAAAAGTGTCGGTCCGTTTATTTGAAATCCACAGCCAGGTGAATGATACAATGTATAAGGATATCTTGCAAGACTATTTTCTGCTTTATTAGAGAAACAAATTCGGTCGCAACTATTTTCCTTAACATGATAACGACATAAATAATGTATGCGATACCTTGATAAGCAATGGTTTCCGCACAAAACAATTCGCTTTTGAAATGATTAGCCCAAGCGCCCAACACGAATCCAATAGAGAATCTTTGAAAATAAGTTGACAAAAATCTGCGGAACTATAAATTTTAAACTAAACTAATTAAACTATTAAAACTTTAACTATTTAAACTAAACTCAGCCGAAATTTCGCCAAAATTTCAAGAAATGTGTTAGAAACGCATTATAGACTATCTTTAACCGTTGATTGTATGAATGTCACGTTGCTGCGCCGCAGTACTAATTACTAAAGCTAATAAAATAGTAATACGATAAAATACTAATTGAAAATGTTGTTGATCACTGTAATTTTCTATTACAATACCACTTTTTTACAAACTTGTGAAGGTGGCCGGAAACTTTTGAAAACATGCGTTTCTTTTTATACTTAATTTTGTCAATTAAATTTATTGATATTTACATGTTCTTCTATAAGTAAATTCCTAACTATTATGTCAATAAAATGTATAAATATAACTTTGAGCTTCCTCTTCATATGGTTATACTTAATAAACTGAAAAATTTTTGCTGGCCGGAAACTTTTGACCGCCACTGTATATTCAAAATTTATAAAATCGGGTATTTCTATCAAGAATTATCGCGTATACGTACGTGCGTACGAACATATATACGTACATGCATGCATACAGAACTTGCGGGCGCATTAGCTCTGAGGCTTTGATAGCCTGATGAGAAATCAAATTACATTGGCCTAGTATAAACAAGATCAGCCGAGGATAAAGTAGAAAGCTGGTGCCGAGCCGGTCTTTGGGTCTAATAGAATCATGCAAAATTTAATTGGCCTAGGATAAACTTGATCGGCGTAGGATAAACTAGTCCAGACCAATGAATAGCAGACTAAACTAGTTCATCCTATGAGCGTTAGGTCAAAGTAATTCGGCCTAAGAAAAACTAGTTTATCTTTTGGGCCTTAGGATAGACTAGTTTGGCCTAGGAAAAACTAGTTTATCCTATGGGCGTTAGGATAGACTAGTTTGGCCTAGGGAAAACTAGTTTATCCCATGGGTGTTAGGATAAACTAGTTTGGACTAGGAAAAACTAGTTTTCCGATGGACTTTAGGATAAACTTGTTTGGCCTAAAATCGGGTTTGGCGGGTAACATATATAGAAATATATATAACACAATTTTCTTTAGGTCAAGAAATTTGCATCAGATATAAACCCTTGAAAATTCATGTTTTAGAGAAAAAGCGTTATATAATTTGTATTAAAAAATGCACAGAAAACGTAATAAATAAATGAATATAAAATAGAATAGAATAGAATATAAAATTTAAAAAAAATAGTATAAAATATTTTTCTCACACCAGTAAAATTAAAAAATAAAATAATTAAGATATAAACTTTATTTTGTGTTTATTAAAGATCATATCGACGTATCGTACATTTTTCAAAACGGGTGATGTCATAGGACTCCCCGTTATAATTCTAAATATCAATTACGTATTTATCCAAAGAGTATAAAATAAAACTCATAATTTTTTACATTAAGCTTCGTACTGTATGTGTTGTACGTTACTTAATTTGGCAGTTTATTGCTTTTTTGGCGAGTTAGATAGTAATCAGGGCCGTAGTTCAGGGTGGGTGGAGGGGGATGCTATATGGGCTTAAACATTTTGAGTACTCCCGCTAAGGAAAAGTTTCCACTGTCACTGAATAAATTTATTTTCCGAAAATCTAAATGAAATTCTGTTCAAAAATATAATTTAGTTGTTTTGAGGACCTTTCACAAATTTAATAAAGTAATAAATTGCAACTAAAATAAGTGTTTCGACACTTTCTCATCCTATTTGCATGTATGAAACTAACTTGACTGTTAGTACTGCACTGGTTATATAGTCGAATTTTTCATCACCATGTTCTTTTCTTAGCATAAAATGATGTTGCCATGATAGTTTAATGAAAAACATAATAACTACAATGTGAATATGCACTAATTTATCTTTCTGCGTCACTGAAAGAGATAGAGAGAGAGAATATGAGCCCCCCCCCCACACACACTACATTTTCTTCAGCCCTCCCCCAATTAGGCTACTGCCCTGGTAGCAATTATAGAAAATGCCTGTCACTGTCTGTCGATTTTTAGAAAATATCTATCACTCTGTGAGTCTGTGACAAAAATTTTGTGGGCGTTCTGTCTCAGAAATTAGTGCACAGAATTTTAAAAATCTTTGCATTCAGTTAGACCTTGATACAAACGGTCGCTAATTAATTTTTGGTGAAAATCGCTCAACAGGTGGCGTTGCTATACCGCATTATTTACCATATCCACAATTGGTATATTTCAAGAATTAATGCACGGATTTTCATAAATTTCATATTACGTTAGTCCTTGATATAATCTAGTGCTGAATACTTTTAAGTAAAAATCACCCAACAGATGACGCTGCTTTGCTGCATTATTCATGTTTATCACAATAGCTGTATCGAAAGAACTAATACACGAATTTTCATTTAACTTCAGATTCAGTGAGAATTCTACATGATTTGTTGATGGCAAGATTTTAATGTAAATCATTTAACCAGGAGTACATCAGTACTACTGGTTAAGTGATTTACATTTAGTAAAACACATTTACATGCATTACTAATGTACTGCATTTTTTTTTTTTTTTTTTTTTTTTTTTTTTTTTTTTAAGGGGGAGGGGAAAATATTAACATGTGTGAGACAGTAAAAATTTTCGGGACTGCCACATCCGATTAGTTTAATTCTGTATCATACCTATCATTCCCGGAAGGTACGTTTTATTTTTTTTCACTCATTTTACAGCAGGATTAACATATTTACGTATATTTTAATATAAAACATATAACTAAAGGACTTTAGGAACCTTTATCTAGCGGTGCAATTTAGCAACGTGTTAAATTTAATTTTTTTTTCAGCCTCTGTGAATTAAAAATGCATAAATTTTTAATACACACAACTTACAATCTCTTGTATTTAATTTTTTTTAAATATTCTGTATTAAAATTTTATTTATTTATTTATTTATCATTATTATTATTATTATTGTTATTGTTATTATTATTATTGTTATTATTATTTTTATTATTATTATTATTGTTATTATTATTATTATTATTATTATTATTATTATTATTATTATTATTTACGTTTAGTTTTGATAAAATAGTTTAAAATTGTTTTTTGACTTCCAAAGACCGCGCGCAAAATTTTCCAAAAACTCATAAAGCAACTCGCATGAAACTTAATAAATATCTTCATTTTAAAATGATGTACAACTTACACTTAACATTTAGTGTTAAAAAGAATTAATTATTTAAAATTGGCAATTAAAAAAATTTCTCCAAAATTTTATAATTTTAATTATTATTTATTTCAAATGCAATATAAATTCAAGAAAAATTAGTTTTACATCATTATCAATATTTTGGAGGGGCTCTTGAACCAATATTTTTGATACAGTCTTGCGCAGATTGGATGCAAGTCAAAAAACAACTTTTTATCAAAATTAAAATAAAAGAAATTAATTAAAATTTGTATGTGGAATATTAAAAAATTTTTTTTAAATAAAAGAAATATTAAGTTGTCTATACTAAAAATGGTATTTATTTATATTTCTTAGAGACTAAGAAAAAAAAAAAAAAAACTGGAGGTGACATGTTGTTAAATTGCACCATCAGGTAAAAAGGAAGACTCCTGAGACCCCTTAACATTATGCAATAGCTCTCAAATTTTAATGCTGTGTACCTAACCTTTTAGTCGATGAGCTAGTATCAATTTGGTCCAGGTATGTCGGATTTCAGCATATCAATTTGAAAATAAACTAGTCGTCCGGGGCCACTATAATTACTTACCCATCATGGCTATGGATAATATAAATTGTAAAAATAAAACATGTGCAAACTATTTATAAAATGCATTACAATTTAAAAACAAAATTTAAACGTATATTATAATAAATTAATGTACATAGTAATGCTCTATTAATGAATTGTTGATGAACCCATTTCGACAAATTATATAAAATGCCAAACTACTCAAGTAGTACTTAATTGCGTAACAGAAATCATAACTCCAAAAATAATAATCATATTAACTAATAGTTTACTGCGTCGGATTAAGGACTTCATTTCCAATTAAAATATATCTTTGAAATGAAATTTGAATGAAATACAGGGTCATGAAAAATCGAAGAATGTGGTAAACAGGATTACAAGTATTTCGGCAGCTAATAATCCGATCGATTCTGTTTTTCATGCAAAATTTGTGTTATTTTATTGCCTTTTTTGTCCACTCCTTAAAATAAAAAATTTCGAAAATTTTTATGTACTTTTCATCAGAACAAATTTATCGATAGTCCGAAAAAAATAGATCTGGTTAGTCGAGGTTACTGATATTAAATAGGCTTCCTCCAATCCTTAAATACTATGTACGTACAAAATTTCAAGTCCCTGTCTCAATTTGTTCTGGAGATACAGCGTTTACAGACACACACACAAACAGACAGACAGATGGACGGCATTTTTTTTTCTTCAAAAAATATGTTTTTCGGAATCTCCAGTATCTTAAACGTGCAAATCCATCAAAAAAATTTCCGATTTTCAAAACGATTGCAAGATTTACCCTATACTACGTATGATGGGTAAGTAGAAAAAAAAATTATTCTTTAATTCGGTACGACAAAAAAAAAAAAAAAAAAAAAAAAAAAAAAAAGGTGTATAAATAAATAGTAATGCGTAATAAACGAATTTTTACACTTAAGGGAGGTCGTCACTCAGCTTCGGAATTCTTTTCTATAATATTAAGTCTATGGACGTTAGATGCATTCGTATATTCAAAATATCACATGGGGTTATTAATATTTTTAAATTCCTTTTTCTATGTACTCATTTTAAACGATGTTTCTTTTTACCTTCAGAAGAAAGTATTGTAGAATTTCTTTCGACTTCCGGTTTTGAACGGATTTGCACGTTTTAGGGGAGAACATACTTGTTAGTATCGCGTAAGTTTAAATAAAGTTATGTGTGTTTAGATATCGAAAGAGAGAATTAACCATGCAGATGATCTCTACTTACTTTAACGTTCCAAAGCTAATTTTTACATCCAAAACAATTTTTTATACATTTAATTTTATCAATACACATTTATTTAATTATACCCGGTTGGGATTAATAATTTTATTGTAGTTTCATAGCGTTTTAATACCAAACACAAATCATTATATTTTTCTCCAAATAAATTCTTTTAATGTTTAATAAATGCGTTTTTTTTTTCTTTTAAGAAAAAGAAAAAAAAAGAAGCAAACAAAGAAGAAAAAAAAAAGTAATCCTTAAATTAAGTAAGGGAAATATGCTTTGAAATTATTTCCAGCGAAAGATCCTTTCTTTCAACAAACTTGTTGCTAAGATATCAACATATAAGAAATTTCTTTGGTACTTAAAACAGATTGTCACCTCCATCGAGTAGCATAAAATAAATTTGTAACAATGTGTGTACTTATATGCAATTATTATTATCTATGTGTCTATTGTTAATATGCATATATATTCGGTGTAAATGAGTTCAAACCGTGTAACTAGTTCTACAGTATTTTCGTAATAATTCATTATTCAGTATGAGACAAAAATTTCTGGCTGTTAATTAACACTTTTTTTATTTTTCTGTGCATGTGCAATCTATTTAAATTATATTTAGAAAGTATATTATAATTACGTTCTTGCTCTTTACCACCCCTTACTCCTTTTCATATTTAAACTCCCTCCGCCCTTTGCCAATGTGATAATCTTATATTTGTTATATAAATATCCATGTGGAAATTTAGCAATATAAGTTTTTTCGGAGTTTTGTCTGTGTCTCTTGTTGAATAACAGACTAAAATCACTTTATACTAATCATCTAAAAATATTTCAGATATTAAAGACTAGTGGAGTAATAGATATTTACGTTCTTACTCTTACCACCCCTTACGCCTTTTCATGTTTAAACTCCGCCCTTCGTCACTTTGATAATTTTTTATTTGTCATGTAAGTATCAATCCGGGAATTTAGCAATATAATCGGTATCCAGGGAGAGAATCAACCATACAGATAATCTCTACTTCTTTTAACGTTCCAATGCTATTTTTTACAGCCAAAGCAATTTTTTATGCATGTAATTTTATCAATACACATTTATTTAATTATACCCGGTGTTGGGATTGATATTTTTATTGTGTTTTCATAGTGTTTTTATTCGAAAAATACCAAACACAAATCATCATATTTTTTCCCAAATAAATTCTTTTGATGTTTTAAAAATGCAAGTTTTTTTTTTTTTTTTTTTTTTTTTTTTTAAGAAGAAAAAAAAGAAAGAAAAGAAAACAGCAGTAATCTTTAAGTTAAGTGAGGGAAATATGCTTTGAAAGTATTTTCATCGAAAAATCTGTTAAAAGTTCGACTGTTAAATCTTTTCTCTTTCTTTCAACAAACTTGTTACTAAGATAACAACATGTGCGAAATTTCTTTGGCTTTTAAAAACAGATTGTCACCTCCATACAGATCTTAAGCATAAAATAAAGTTATAACAGCGTGTGTACCTTGTATGTATATTATTATTATGTATGTGTATATTGCTATTAAGCATATATATGCGGTGTAAAAGAGTTCAAACCGTGTCTCTAGTTCTATAGTATTTTCGGAATAATTCACAATTCAGTGTGAGACAAAACTCTATGGATGTAATATAATCCCCTTTTTCATTTCTCTCTGCATGTGCAATCAGTTTAAATTATATTTAGGAAGCATATTATAATTACGATTTTGCGCTAACAATCTCTTCCTCTTTTTAGGTTTAAACTCCGCCCATCGACAGTGCGATAGTCTTTTAATTGTTACGTAAATATCAAGGCAGGAATGTAGCAATGTAAGTTTCTTCGGGGTTTTGTCTCTAGTTCTTGTTGAATATCAGACTAAAACAATTTTAAATTAATCACCTACAAATATTTCAAATAGCAAAGCAGGGCCGTAGCTAAGGAGACGCTATGAGCGGCTCAGCCCCCCCTAATATATTTTGAGCCCCCCCCCCTTGGAAAAGATTCCAAGGTCACTCAATGAATTTCTGTTCCAAAAATTCAAATGAAATTCTGTTCAAAAATCTAATTTCGTTTGTAAATTGTTTCGTTCGGAATTGTATCTAAAATAAGTATTTCAACACTCCCTCATCCTATTTGTACATATAATGCTAATATGATGTTTAATTTTGTATCAATTATACACTCAAAATATTCATCATGATATACTTTTCCTAGCATAAGATGAAATTATTGCAAAAATTTAATAAGAAACATAGTACCTACAATGTGAATTGGCACTAATTTATCTTTCTGCGTCAGAGAGAGAGAAAAAAAATTATGTGCCCCCCCCCCCCTATTGTTCACTTCTAGCTATGGCCCTGTAGCAAAGACTCATGTATGATAATACATGGGAAATGTATAAGTTTGAAAGGATGTGTAAAGCAATGCCAGCAATTTTCACATTGAGTAATACAAGAAGAAATGTTTAGGGTAGAGTACCTAAACGCTTAAAATGTGGAATAGAATATTTAAAATATTACTTATTTTTTTCTTCGCTGATGCAATTGTAGGATTTATTATGGCAAACTTTCTTAATTCGACTGAACTATCAAAACTTATAGTTTTTTTTTTTTTTTTTTTTTTCAATTTTCAGAAATTTTTTTCTTCCGAAATTAGTTACAATTTTTAAAAAATGTCTGCCACATAGGACCTTATATTCATACTCTATAACCAAAATATTTCCTTTTTTATCGAAATCGCTGCAGTACTTTAGCAATTAATGGGTTTCTTTAGCTGAAAAACAAAAATTTCCAGAGAACTAAAAAACTTTGATACTTCTCATCCGCGAGGAAAATAATAGAGAAAAAAGAAAATATACATGTGGGCAAATCCGTAAACATGCGTGACAAAACGCTACATATTTCACAAAACGGCTGTATTGTGTAATCTCTGTTAATTTCATCTGTCAATCTCTGTTAATCTCTAATTTACTGTATAATCTCATCAAAAATTATACAGTAAATTTTAAAAAATCTGACAAATGTATTGATAAAATAAAAAAAAATACATTGTAATTAATCAATTTCTCAATTAATATTTTCCTTTCAATAAAAACAAAAAGTTGAAAAATATTCTGAATTGCCTACTTAAAATCACAAATTTTTGGAAAGAATCTGATAATTTCTAACAAATAATTCAAATTTACAAAAAAAAAAAAAAAAAAAAAAAAAAAAATGTGTTTTTTACCAACATGCTAACCAAATACAATCAAGTTAATCCGGTGCTTTTTTGGCGGAACAGACAAAAAATTTTCGCGCCTCAACAATAAATCTCACGACCAAACGACAATTCTTCCCCTTCCTCATACGACCTTCACAATCACCCCTTAGTTTTGGAATCTTAAAGTGACAATAGTCGCCGGTAGATGGCGTGAATACTGGGTGTAAATAATGATTATTAAATGTTACTTTTGCTCACAAAAAGTACGAAAAACGTCGCATGCGCTATGAAAGGTTTAGACAATATACATATATCTTGTCTTGGTGTTTTGCATACTAAAAACAGGTGAACTGAAAATTCGAAGAAAAAATAAATAAATAAAATGTTTTAAGCATAAGCAATTAAAAATAAGTTAAATAACACGCTAATATGATACGGAAAATAAAGATTATAAATAAATTTTTGCATTTAATTACATTTAAATTCTTGATTGCTTGAAACATTGAGAATTCTGACTATAAAATATACAATATTTTATTTTATTTTTTCAATAATATTTACTAGTTTCAAAATATTAAGAAAATTTAAAAAACTTTTCCAGAAACCAAATTCTTCTCAAATCAGGATACTGTAACGCACCTCTCAACTCCACTATTCTTTCCAGAGCCCATAGGGCGCTGTTTTCATTGGTTCCTTCCATGGAAGAAGAAATATAAACGGGAAGGAAAACGAAGCCTCTTTCCCATTAGAAGCAGGGTGATCGTCGATGCCACCGGATTTCTGTGCGTTTCACCCATATCCCAGCATTACCTGAGGAATGGCAACTGTTTGGCGCATTTATCGCTTATTTGGCCTGATAGCAAAGCAAAAAGGGACGGGTGCTGATTTCTAGGGCGAGAGGTAAAACACATGCCAAGTTATCGCCAATCGAAAAAAATCGCCAAGGTTGCCGGTAGTTCAGGGTCACACTTGTCCCAGAATTCTCGGCTTGCCTCGGCTCGCCTCCATTAACCGGTTTTCCTTCCCGTTTATATTGTTTGTTCCATGGTTCCTTCCACGGAACATTTTTCTTACCCCCCCCCCCCCCCCCCCCGAGAGAGATGTGAGTTAGCTCGGCAAGGAAAGATGTCACACCGTTGACACGAAAATGTTTTACATCTTATCCAAGGTGAATACTTCCCATGTGTGTCTAAAATCTCATCTGTAATCGTGGTATGTTTTGTGTGTGTTTGTTATGTTTTGTGACGTTAAGTATTCGATTCTTCAAATAACCGTCACAATACCTTTTTAAATAATTGAATTATTATTGCACCAAACTTCGGATGGAAAAAATAGCGGCATAAGGTTAATAGCGGACATCTTAGGAGCAACAAAAATGAAATTTACAGGTAAATAAAAAGAAAATAATAATAATCATAGATTTTTATGATGTTTAGAGAAAAAATAAAAATCAAGAGAGATTATTAAATCAGTTATTTGAATTTTAGGCAGTTATAGAATATGAAATGGAATAAAAAATCTACACAATCTTAAGATAATAAACAAGTTCGCCAGTCAACTCATAATGAAATATTCTTTTCAAAACATAGATTATTTTTGCACGATTCTTAATCAATTAATAAATATAGAATTACAATAGAATATATGTACATTGCAAACATTTTTTTTTTAAATTAATAATGGCTATTATATGTGTTGATCTGAAATATTCAACCGTATCGAAAGATTATAAAATTACGTAAAATAAAAACATATTTACGTGTTATGAAAAAAGGAAAAAAAAAGGCAAAGCTTTTGGTAATATTCGGAAATCGATTCATATCGATTTTTTTTCAACATGAATATTTACACGATTATTAACTATTTAGATTACTTAATGTACCCTATGATATATATATTTTCAATATACAGTTGACTCTCTTTAATTCGAAATCGGATAATTCGAATCTTCGCTTAATTCGAACTAAATATGAAGTCCCGAAATTTTCAATGGCAGAATAACGTTAAAATTTTTCATTAATTCGAACTCATTTTCTCTTGACTTCGTTTAATTCGAACTAATGATAATTCAGATTTTTCATTTTTCTTTTCTTTCTCTCAGATTTCAGATAATTTGAATAACTTTCTTTCTTTGATTTTTGCAAAAATTGTTCCGAACGAGTATAAATATAATCCCATGCATTTGATATCCACTTTCTTAGTGACCCGTCTGTCCATCAATTATGCTTCAAATATTTCTTCCATTGAGCTTGTTTCTAATCTTTCAATTAGTTTATGTATTTATACATTCTAATTTAATATTAAGTCATATTCTTATGATAAAAGACGAAACAAATTTTAAAAAACACCATAGCATTAATTCCTTTGTAATAGTACCATATTAAGTATATTTTCATTTCATACGTTCCATAATTCGAACATTTCTTGTGGTCCCGACGAGTTCGAATTAACGAGAGCCGACTGTATTAAAACTTTATGTATACTAATTTTAACTATACACGCATATAGAAAAAATACAAAATTAAATATTTAATTCCGGACGCATATTTCAGATGTGTATATTGCTGGGACGATTACTGTTTCTAAACCAATAGGAGACCGTCATTATCACGGTCAAGTACACTCCCACACAGTTTGATTGACAGGAACTCGTGGACAATTGATCGTCTGTGTTTATTACTTACCCATCATACGTAGTATAGGGCAAGTCTTGCAATCGTTTTGAAAATCGAAAAAATTTTTTTGACGGATTTACACGTTTTAGATAGTGGAGATTCCGAAAAACATATTTTTAGAAAAAAAATTTTGCCGTCCGTCTGTCTGTCTGTCTGTCTGTCTGTCTGTCTGTCAGTCTGTCTGTCAGTCTGTCTGTCTGTAAACGCTCTATCTCCCGAACAAATTGAGATAGAGACTTGAAATTTTGTATGTGGTTAGTATGTAAGAATGGGACGAACCCTATTTAATATCAGCAACCTCGATTATCCGGAACTATTTTTTTCGGACTCTCGAAAAATTCGTTCTGATGAAAGGCATATAAAAATTTTCGAATTTTTTTGTTCTAAGGAATGGACGTAACAGAGAATAAAATAACACACATTTTGCATATAGAACGAAGTCGATCGGATTATTAGTTGCCGAGATATTTGTAATCTTGTTTTCCACATTCTTCGATTTTTCATGACCCTGTATTTCATTCAAATTTCAATTCAGAGGTATATTTTATTTGTAAATGAGACGCTTAATCCGACGCAGTCAATAGTTAGTTAACAGAATTATTATTTTTGGAGTTATAAGGATGTTTCTTTTACGCAGTTCGGTTCTACTTGAGTAGTTTGGCGTTTTATATAATTTTTCGAAATTGGTACATCAGCAGTTCTTTAATATAGCATTACTATGTATATTAACAATATTTAAATTTTGTTTATGAATTGCAATGCATTGTATAAATAGTTTCACATGTTTTATTTTCATATATATATCCATGATGGGTAAGTATTACGGTGGCCCCCAACGACTAGTTATTTATTTGTACTCGGATTGTTTGAATTTGTACTCGGTAATTAAAAATTAAAGGTACGAAAGAATTTTTTTTTTCAAAATGACTGAATTTTATTTACTTCAATTAGAAATTATACTTCCTCTGATCCTGAAATAAATAAATAAATAAATAAATAAAAATTAAAGTAAGAATTTTGTTTATACGGATATTTTCGCAGAATACTTTTTTTCCCATTTGTTTAATATATATATAAATCATTTTGGAACGATATTTAGAATATTAAAAGGGTTTGAAATATTTTTTTAAATGTCTTATTTATTAATAAAAGACAGCCTCCAATAAAAAAAAAAAAAAAAAAAAATCACCAACGGACTCTCGGCCCGCGATGGACTCGAACCCATATCCTCCGGTTTCAAGCTCGACGCTCTAACCATTCAGCCAGTCAGCTCACTTTCATCCGCAACAGATTATCCTTATAATTAGCACCGTCAATTGTCCACGAGTTCCTGTCAATCAAACTGTGTGGGCATGTACTTGACCGTGATAATGACACTCTCCTATCGGTTTAGAAACAGTAATCGTCCCAGCAATATACACTTCTGAAATATGCATTCCGGACAGTCATGTTGTGAGGGAGTGACCTTTGTCATAAAGGCACTCTAGTATTTCTGAGATCGTGACGTCAATAATATAACATGTGTAAGCGTAAAAGCGACATCTATCCTCTCTTTTACTTTAACTTTCTAGAGTGTGTGTGCTCTTTCGGATTCTGCAGTTAGCTCGCGGTTATTAGTAATATGTTAATGTGAAGTATCTCAGTTTGCAGCATATAAAAGCTTGGGTGTGAGTGTGTAGCGAGTGTCTCTGGCATTTAACCAGCGAGAGAGTGTCCCTGGCATTAGCCAGCGAGTAGCCAGTGAGTGAGAGCATATTTGGCGTTAGTTAGCGAAGTGAATTATTAATCAGCGAAGTGCTAGCAAATTGAAGGTAGCAGCGAAGCCTCCAGTGAAGTGTAAAGGAGTTTCGATATTTGACTTGAGAGTTGGCCGTGGTAAGAAACTTCTTAGTAGTTACATTTTGATTATTTGTGAATAAAGAATTACACACAGCCACGGGCTGTCTAATTAAGCTTTATCTAGCAGCTCAGCCAAGAGATAGTGAGAAGTGTTGGAAGGTGCCACGATTGAGCTAGGCCGGAGCCTGTGAGTATGCGTTTAGCTCTTTCATAGTATTCTCAGTTGTGTAAAATTAAGACTTGCTCCACTTCCCTTCAGCCCTCATCATTATAATAAACTTTGTTGTTTTATCCTAATTACTGAGTATGTCTACATTTAACCTCCACCACGACCAACCAAACGTTACAAATGACACTCAGCATGCATGTAACGTTACAATGTTATAAAAGCATACGATAAAAATGTATTTACATGTTTCATAGTCTATATAGAAAATAAGCAAGTTTTTTAGCCAATGTCTTGCAATCAAATCGCATAATTTTCCTCAAAAAAAAAAAAAAAAAAGAAAAGAAAAAAAAAAAAAAACATAGTTATTTACACAAATTTTCAGTATATTTCAAGTAAATTTAAATATTGTTGATGTTGATCATGAAAAAAGGGAATAAAAAACTAATAATAATTCATAAATAATAGTAACTTTTATTCAGGCATCATTACTTTTAAAAATTGGTATTTTCTCTCTCTCTCTCTCTCTTAACAGATTGTATTCTAAATCTGAAGGATATTCATTAAAAGAAGTTTCTGGAATTTTTTAGCGAATCGTAAGTGCAGCACAAAACACAGAAAAAAATCTTTTTTTCTAAAAAAGAAGAAAAAAATTAAAAATTGCAATTTTAGTTTAGTTACACTCAAGAAAACATAAGCGGGCAAGGTAAATTCTTGATGAGACACAGTCAGTAAAAATTCCCCAACGATTCTCTGGAGCGAAACTCGAGTTTCATCACCACCAAGTTCGAGTTTTCGATCACCAAAAGCAAAGGGATTTCGACTTTTTGTTATGACCGTATAAGAAAAATCGAGTTTGGCCGTGCTTCAGCATGCATATAGGCCGTAGGTCAGTAGTTGGCGGTTGGTTTCTCCCTCTCCGAAGGAAAGTCCACTTCGAAAAGGGCAGAGTGGGTTGGGAACAAGGGTTACATTAAGACAAAAAAAATCGCCAATTACCCCTCCGACATTGCTATGCGCGCTCGCCTCGCCATATACCTGTTTTTTCTTCTACCGATAAGCAGCGTATTGCGTTTCTCTCCTTGATTTATTGTTTCAGTGATGCCGCTGGACTTGAAAAATCCTGGGTCCCGGGGACCCAGGACTTCTAAAATTCTGGGTCCCTTTTTCAAAAAAGCGGGTCCCCACTAATAAGTCATATTTTTAGACGCAAAAATTGAACTTGTTCATTTGCAAAAGAAAAGTTAAATGCCATAATTATTGTTTTAATTAATGTATAAATAATTAAAGCCAATATTATTTTTTTTAAATATTAAGAGATATTTACTTTACTTTTTAAAAAAATAAATGTGCAAAGATACAAATTATAAAATAATGCTTATTTGAGTTTAGAAGATAACAAGTATCACTATTGTTCACATTTTTTTAAAAAAAGGGTAAAACTGACTTATTGAAAAAGACTTTTTTCTAAAAAAAGAATACTTTTCAAAATAATCAGAACAATCAAAAACAGATTGTGAAGCAGGAAAATCTGTTTTTGGAGCAGCAAAAAAAAAAAAAACTTTGGAAGCAGGGAAGTTAGTTTTTAGAAAAGAAAAATTCTATTCTGTCATTAACTTTTTTTCGTACCCCTTTGACGAAAATTGCATTTTAAAGCTATTTTTTTCACGAAATTTGCCATTTTTTCGCGATTTTTTGACGAAAACTGCCGGGGTTTTTTCACGATCTTTTGACGAAATGTGCTATTTTATCACGATTTTTTGGTGTAAATTGCTGTTTTCGCGAATTTTGACAAAATTTGTCGTTTTTTCGCGATTTTTTTGAGGAAATTGCTTTTTGTTCGAGATTTTGTAGTAAAATTAGTTATTATTTTGCGAATCTTTTGACGAAATTCGCCGAAATATTCGTTATTTCGCAATTTTTGTAACGAAATTTGTCTTTTTTGCGATTTTTTCATGAAATGTTCCGCTTTTTTGCGATCTTTTGACGAAATGTGCCGATTTTTTGCGATCTTTAGACGAAATGTGCCATTTTATCACGATTTTTTCATGAAAATTGCCGTTTTTCGCTAATCTTTAGACAAAATTTGCCGTTTTATCACGATTTTTGGACGAAATATGTCGTTTTTTCGCGATTTTTTGAGAAAATCTGCCTTTTTTGGGGATTTTGCTACAAAATTAGTCATTTTTTTGCAAAATTTGACGAAATTTGCCGGAAATTATTCGTTTTTTCGCGATTTTTTCATAAAATTTGCCTTTTTTGCGAATTTTTGACGAAAATTACGCGTCCCGCGGGAAGCGTAAGCTCCATTTTTTTGCGTCCCGTCGCCGATTTTTTGCTTATTTTACTTGCTATAGCGCGTCTGCGGCATTCCTGTTAAACTGTTTTTTTCAAAACAAACCGTTATTTGTAAATAACTAACTGTTGTTACTGATCTGATATGCCTTCGAGAGGAAAAACCATTCGTTCGAAGGAAAGAATGATTGTGAGTAATGTCACAAAGTTTTTTGAAATGGAAGCAAACGCACAGAAACTTTTTTTTCCTTTATCACAAGCACAAAAGAGTGCGGCTGCTGCCACTGGAATGTCCCTTCGAACAATACAGCGAATAAAGAAAGAATTCAAATCCAATACAACTTTTTCGTCACCAGGAAAAATTCGCAAACGAAATGCTGAAAGAAATGCTGTATTGGACGATTTTAATTTGTGCGTCCTAAGACGTATTGTAATCAAATTTTATGCTTCGAACAGAGTGCCAGCTCTTGATTCGCTTCTCCCTGTGGTAAAAGAGAGAATAAAATTCCCATGGAAAAGTGACACATTAAGAAAATTTCTCCACAAAGTTGGCTTTCGTTGGAAAAGATATGAAAATGAAAGAAATGCTCTGATCGAAAGAGCAGACATTGTCGCTTGGAGATTTCGATTTCTCAGGACAATGAAAAAATACAGAGAGAGCCACCGAAATATAATATATCTAGATGAAACTTGGATAGACTGTAATCTCGCTTTTTCAAAATGCTGGAAGAGTGAAAAGTTTGGTACTCTTGTGAAAGAAAGAGCCGGACACCGCTTAATCGTCCTACATGCTGGGTCTGAATCTGGATTTATTCCAAATGCCGATTTGGTTTTCAAAGCAGGGAGTGCTTCTGGTGATTATCATGGCCAAATGAACTACGATAATTTTGAAAAGTGGCTGAAAGAGAAATTAATGCCAAACATTCCTCAAAATTCTGTCGTTTATATGGATAACGCTTCGTACTATACGAAAATTGAGGATCCAGTTCCAAAAAAATATGATACAAAAAAAGTGATGATCGAGTGGTTGAAACAAAAGAGTATTAAATTCGATGAAAATATGAGAAAAGCAGAACTTTTCGAAATTATTTCAACCAATGCGTGTCCATCAAAAAAGTATTGTGTCGACGAACTTTTGAAACGACATGGACATGAAGTCATCAGGCTGCCCCCCTTCCATTGTGATCTGAACCCAATAGAGTTAGTTTGGGCAGAAATAAAACGTTACATTCGTGCAAGGAATACGAAAAGCAATCTCAACACAGAAACACTTTTCAAACTTACCCATGTTGCAATAAATAGCATAACTGCTGAATCATGGAAGAAATATTGCAATCGCATCGAAGAACTCGAAAAGAAATATTGGGAAAATGATGGCCTGGTTGAAGAAACTGTAGAAAAGCTCCATTTTATCGTAAATTCTGATTCGGAAACGGATTATGAATTCGACGATTCAACCAGTAATAATGATCTTGGTTCTTCTTGTTCTGAATCTGATTCAGAGATGAGTGGTGTAGAAGCTTTATAATTTATCAGCTTCTACAGTCCATTTTTCACATACCATTTCCAATTTTATTTCCCCTTATTAAAACCTTAATTTTAATTTCCGCTTTTTTTTCTTTTTTTTTCTTTTTTTTTTTAACAAAAATTATTATTGTTAGTTTCTTTTTAATTATTGAGCTATAGCAAAATAAAATTTACTGATATAGTCGGGTTCCACTCAGCCCTGTGGTTAGCATGCTGGCCACAAAATAGAAGCTTGGACTTACGTTCGCAGGTTCAATACCAGCGCGGTCTGAGCGGGGTGAAGGTGCAAGGTTTTCAGGGTTTTCCTTGTACGAAAGAGATAATTCGAGTCACTTTTCCCTTGAAAGTTCTCCCTGAAGGCATATGACCCATTTTTAAATCATCTCTGAAAATTAATTAATAATCTACTATATGTACCATGTAGCCGTTACGTCTAAAGAAACAGCATAGTTTTTATTAAACAAAAACCAGGGGGGGGGGACTTAATTTGAAACTATAAATCAGTATATTATTTCACATTTCTCTCACGAAGTATTTCATATGCATTGTTATTCAATAAATAAATAAATAAAAATTGGATCTTGATATCCTCCCCCCCCCCCCTCTAATCGAAATCTGGGACATAAAGTTTTATTATATTAGGGGGTTTTGCATCCCCACGAGCGATTCTCGTGATACCTGTTACGACGCCACAAAATCTAAAAAAGGCGCTAATCTCTTTTGTTTTAAAAATATTGATATATAATTAAATGACCAGTTGAGATGTTCTGTAATTGGATTGTGATATGAGCCCTAAGGGGGACGGGGTTGCCATCCGTGGAGATCTTTCTAAGGGAACCTAATTCGTATTTACAAAGAAATCCAAGTTAGGAGAAAACCACTGAAAACTCCGAACGATTAGACCGACGACTGTCTACAAGTTTCGAGGGAAGAAACTATCGGCCACTCTTCTGCGTTAGGATCATTTATAAAGTTTTTCGGTTAATATATATATAAAATCATTCAACACTGAATTTTTTAATATTTAACCCCTTGGGGACGAGTGATACGTATACGCACTGCAAAAAGGCCTTTTTTACACTCACCAGTAAAATTTTATTATAAAATTTGCCTTATTTAACCGGAGCATTTTTCCGATTTATTAACACACAAATTTCTGTTTGTAAAAACCAATGACAAAACATTAAAAATTTCGTAAAATTTTCCCGTCGCGAAGGGGGTTAGTTATTATCACGGGACGAGGTAACACGGGGCAGGTCAGCTTGTATGAAATGAATCTCTGCCAAAATAATAACATTTTCGATAAAAATTAAAAGTTAAAAACTAAAAACTCCAAATATTAGTCACATCTAAAAATGATTGCTCACTGCATACCACAGATTCGCTTTAAATATATGCATACGAACGATTGTTAAATGGCGGTTCACAGTTTTTGATTTTTGTTAAACTTTAACGGAAATATCTCTACAAAATTCAACGATAAATAATAACCAAATTTAAAAAAACTGTTTGTTTCGTCATTTTTATCGAACATTTCTGTTTAAAACTAGCATTTTCCATATTTTTGCATGCAAAATTTTTATTAATATAAACCGAACTAATAACAAAAATAAGTGTTAGGCAAAGAACATGCATTTTTCTTCATCAGTATTCCGAAATTTTTAATTTTTTCTATGAAATTAATTTACAAAAAAAAATGTTCTCACAATAAAAAACATACACAAAATAAAAGAATTATTTTTATCTCTCGTCGTTAAAGCAAAATGATAAACAGCTACCATATAATAATTAGAAAAAAAACGCTGTTCTACCAAAGAAAAAAAAATGCGCCAAAATAGCAAAAGAGCTTTAAATATTGCAAACTACACTTCCCTGCGATAACCGTTCGAAGGCTAATGGACTCGTCCGCTACTACGTCATGAATGATTGACAGGCGCCTTCTCCTGAACGATATTATCAGAATGATTTTTGATTCAATTTTTGAACTCATTGATTGCCCTTCAAGGCATTCAATGGTTATTTAACAACATAAATACTCCATCTCTAGATAGTGTAAAAAAACCAGCACTGTATTTTATAAAATATGATTTTAAATTTTTTGTGGCTTGAGTTAATTTTTTTGAAAATAAGTTAAAATTTATACCTGAAGAGATCGAATCATGGAATTTTTCTCGGCATTCGAAAAGAGCTGAAAATATTCGATTCCAATTCTACGGTTTAAATATTAAGAAAAGTTTCTTATTTAAAATAGTGGCGCATTGCAAATTCTAAACGGTAAAAACAGTTTCCTGTTCTGAAAAGACAATCTCTTTCCTAATCATTTCATGAGTTTGCAAATATTCTTCAGTGTTTAAATTCAAAACATGCACATATGTATGCATTTTTTACTTTCTTCTATCTTTACAACAAAAAAGTATTGGATTCGTGAAAATTTTTGAAATCTTGTTTTCGACGAATTTACATGTTTAGAGGCCAGAGATCTCGAAAAACATGCTTGTTACAAAATGTCAGTCAGTGAGTCTGTATGTACTTGATGCAAATTTTGTGACGCTCTAGCTGATTACTACACGGAACTTAATATAATTTATATTCAGTTAGTCCCTCATATAAATAGATGCTGATTACTTTTTAGTGTAAATTACCTAACAAGTGGCGCTGCTATGGTACATTTTTCAGGATTTCTGCCAGCGCCGTGCGAAAGAGGAATTGGCGAAGAGGGCGGTCGCCCCGGGCGTGGAAATTTAGGGGGCACCGAATTTATATTACCAACGTCATTTTGGTTCTATCACAAGAAAATGTTCAGGGAGGTTCGCGCCAAATTGAAACTTTTTAACCCGGGCGCAGTTTTCTCTTCGTACAACCGTGATTTCCGCAATAATTCTATCTCAGGAACTAAGGCATGGATTTTCATCAAACTTTCGATGTAGTCTTGGATATGAGTTAGTAGTGACTACGTTATGGTGCAAATCATCCATCAGGTGACTATCATTTAATTTTGGTAAAGTGATGATAGCGAATTTTGAAGCATTAATATGTATGAGATTAAGGGTGTATTTCGATTCAAACTGCTTATTTTCCGATTTATTTTTAAATTCATTTTGGTTCTCAAATGCATCAAACTCGCAAATTGTCTTATTTAGAAAGTACACAAGGTGCCGTGATTATCGATTCTTTGTTAAATGCAGAAAATATTGCAAAAAAAAAAAAAATTGCAATCAAAAACGGCATTTTGAACCTAATTTTCCGAAGCGGGTGATCTGTGAACGAAAATAAGGGTCATACTGAGAAGATAATTGTTTATAAATCAAATTCTAATGAATTGAACGTAAAATGACATCACACGGCACCTTATACGTCTCTTCAAAAATCTCCTCAGCCAGTTTCATGTTTCTACTTTTAAAAATATGTCTGAAATTGTATCGGAAAATTTAGAGCTGTTGAAGGTGGAAAAGCGTTTTTTCGAATACACCCTTAAAGAATGTTTTAGAATTGGCTCATCCGACTAGTTTTCTTAGTTCTCAAAATATTTCTAAAATCTATGTTTAATACTTTATGTGTTAAAAGCTGATAAACTGTGAGAAAAACTGTGTGAACACTTTATGTAAAATTAAGTACATATTTTTAAAATTTGGATAAGTAAGAAAAACAAAAACATCTTTTAAGAAGTGTACTCATACACAAAGAAAAAAAAAATTCGAAGTTAAAAGTATTAATTTCCCGAGGAGATATTTTAAGCATACGAATGGATCAAATGCCGTAGACTTTACATTAGTGAGGGGAATTCATAAACTGAATGACCAGCCCCCTTAAAGCTCCTGACCAATCACTTTCCGAATTCCTGTCCGTAATGTAAAATTTATGGGCGTTTCGTGCGTCGTTATATTTAAAATATCTCCTTTAAGAAATTATTATTTTTTAACTTCTTTCGGTGTTTTCTTCTTAAAGCATGTCACATTTTTTCTTAATTTTCAAAAAATTTCTAAAATTTATGCTTAATTTAGTATTTTATGTGCTAAAAATTGGCGAACTGGAAATAAGATTTTAATACTTAACATAAAATTAAAGATAAATTTAAGAAATAATTTGAAAACTAAGAAATAAAGTGACATCCTTTACGAAGGGATCATTGAAAGAACAAGTTAAAAATATTAATATCTGGGCAGATATTTTAAATATAACAATGCATCAAACGCCCATGGATTTTAGATTAGGCAAGGCAATTCGGAAAATGATTGACTAGCAGACTTAAATATCAATATTTTTGCACGAAAATTATGCATTGTCGAAATCATAGCCTCATTTTCTTGTCCCATATATTTCAACCCCGCTAATTATAAGTTTTTGCCGCGATTTTTCACACAGTTTGAATAAAAATCAAGTTAAAACGATAAAACCATACGAAATTAAGGTGCATTTAAGACTATTATCACGACTCTGGGCAGCGGCGGATTTATGAAGTGATCTCAGTGAAGTCCCTCTCACTGGAACTTTTTGGAGCCCTTCCAAATTGAAAAATTGGTATATTTATAATTTAAAAATAATAGGTATTAAAAACTTAATTACAATAATTACTTACAAATTAATTAAAATATATTCAAATCGTTAGATTAGAAGCACAAAATTAATTTAATGTTCAAATTACATGATCAGATTATTTTACAGGAACTTAGATACTATGGCTGATAAATGTGCTAAAAATATGTATCTTTTTTTTTCTTTTCATCTTTAGCACTTTCCAAGAAAGTCGAAAAGTTATTATGCATTCTGTGTGTTTATCCGTTCACGCTCCAACTCCCATAAATATACTCGGATTTTCATGCAATTGATAAAGCTGATCACCAAATCATGTTTGGTATGGCATATGAAGTATGTACAATTAAGAATTCATTTACAGGGGCACTCAAAAAAATTCGATCACATTATATAAGAAAAAATATTTTGCAGGGTATTTTAATGACATTACGCTATTTCAAATGCATAAATTACTGAATATTATTGATATAAATTACTGAATTTCTTTATGAATACGTTAAAACACAGCATTCTTAGCATTTTTTACATTTACACAAAAGAAATCGGTTACAGTAATGTCTGCTGGAGAGTACATTTTAAAATTCGGTATGTGCTTTTAAATGTAATTATTCTTTTTGATATTATTCTTTATATATAAATTCTATATGTCATATACCGGGATGGACAAAAGTATATGTATGTACCATTTTTTTATTAGGAGAAATTGACGAAGAAGAGTTTTCAACTAACATATACAGGGTGTCCGAAAAGTCTGGAAACGGTCGAATAACTCGAAAAATATATATGAGATTGAAAAACGTAAATATACGTGTTAAATATTTTTAAATAAGCTACTCAGTGATACCA
Organism: Maratus speculifer; assembly: GCA_964019185.1. Taxonomy (NCBI): domain Eukaryota; kingdom Metazoa; phylum Arthropoda; class Arachnida; order Araneae; family Salticidae; genus Maratus; species Maratus speculifer. The sequence continues at coordinate 396,324,455 of OZ025294.1, read as the reverse complement.
AATTTGACCTTCGTAACCGACCCCTTGGGGGTCAGAGGGGGTTCAACTTTGAAATCTTAAATTATAACCCCCATTTTTTATTGCAGATTCGGATTATACGGACAAAAATACGTAACTTTTGTATTTGATGTTTATTTCGAATCCTCGTTTATCACGGTGTAATCGAGCATATTAAATCGATACATATTTCGGCTTTTCCAACGGGATTTTCCCTAATCGAAACTAATTGGGGAGAATTTATGACATCAAATTCCTCGTCTTTTGCAATAATAGCGTTTCCTGAAAATCACCCGTGCCGATTATTTCGGTAGTGCTACACAGTTAAAAATTTTATCCATTTGCTGTAGCGTCACTCCACAGCTTTTATAGAATATCTCTTTCATGACCAATGAGAATGTTCCATAACACAGTAAAGTACACTGTAAAAAAAATGACCCTTTTGCTGCATCGTCACTCCACCGCTTTTATAGAAAACGATTACTTTACTGTGTTATGGAGCATTCTCATTGGTCACAAAAGAGATATTCTATAATAGCTGTGGAGTGATGCTGCAGCAAATGGGTCAAATTTTTAACAGTGTAGCACTATTGAAATAATCGCCACGGGTGATTTTCAGGAAACGCTATTCCTACAAAAGACGAGGAATTTGGCGTCAAAAATTCCGCCCAATCAGTTTCGATTAGGGAAAATCCCGTTGGAAAAGCGGGAATATGTATCGATTTAATATGCTCGATTACACCGTGATAAACGAAGATTTGAAATAAACATCAAATACAAAAGTTACGTATTTTTGCCCGTAGAATCCGAATCTGCAATAAAAATGGGGGTTATAATTTAAGATTTCAAAGTTGGACCCCCTCTGACCCCCAGGGGATCGGTTTCGAAGGTCAAATTTGGTATCACAGAGTAGCTTATTTAAAAATATTTAACACGTATATTTACGTTTTTCAATCTCATAAGTATTTCTCGAGTTATTCGGCCGTTTCCAGACTTTTCGGACACCCTGTATATATCTGTTAAGTGAATTAAATTTTGGAATGGATATCGTCAATAGATGAACATCTCTATATCATATACCGGGCTGCCTAAATAATCGGGTAATTTTCCCATTGTAGATGGAATAGCTGAAATTTGGTTTTGAAATGTCTTATACATTTCCATATGGTTAAATGAGATAGTAATGATATTTTAATTTTGTAAACGATGCAGTTTTGTTAAATTATTCTGAATGTGCTATTCTGGATGTTGCAGAAAATATTTGAATTGTAATCTACGTTGAACCAACCAATTCCCATTGAAATCGGAACGCTAGAATTCGAGGAAAGAATGCGCTCCCAATCGATGGTAGGTGCCCCTCACTAATAAATTTGTCGTAGTACCTTTAACATTAACCAAATATTTATTTTATGGATGAAACTTTCTATCTATAAAGTCAATGACTTACCTTTAACAGAAGCCATTTCTAAGTGAGCTATAATAGGGGGCACAAAAGGAGCCATCAGATAATTAAAAGCAGGGTTCTAACATGAAAAACACATTGAAAAGATATAGTACTCAAAGCTTTAAATCTAAAATTAATCGAAATTATATTAGTCGGAGAACGCTATTAAAATTATTAAAAATTTAAGGCATAAAAACTTGAAAGAGTCCAGGGGACTCGGATCTAAAAAAAATTAAAAATCTGATCCCCGAGTGCACCAGAAACTGACTTAGACTATCCTCACCCAAATTTTCAGACTTCAACATGCATTAAATTTTGCTAACCATCTCCCACAAACACACAGAACGAAAGTTTCTTTTACTAGCATAAATATCAGTAGCAAATAAAAATACATTTAAAATATCGGTTTTATGAAAATTGCTTTCCAAGCGTGGGGCCCCATGGTGACGTCGCAGAATTTAACCAGACCTTCAATCTATATAAATAAATCGTCATAAGAAGGTATCTAACATGAACGCTTTCGGCTCAGACCCGAATTTCCTTTGAATACAACCCCTTCCCTCAACAACCGATCATTGTCTTCATAATTCTTAACAGGGGGTGGGGGGAGTTAAAACCTCTCTGGTAATAGCAAATGATTAAAAAATATATAATTATTACGTAAAAATTGTACAATAACTGAAAAATTAAAAGAAAAAATCCTTTTTTCAAAACGTCACATTTTTTTTTAACTCAAAAGTAGATTTGGGGGCCCTTGAGATGCGGGGCCTCTCGCGATTGCGACCATCGCGACCCCTTAAATCCGCCCCTAACTCTAGGCAACGTCGGATGTGGGGGAGAAAGGGTCAGCTAGTAGAATATAAAAGTGAACGCTACTGCCAAAATCTCTGTTATGTCAAATGCGACCAGAGCGTTAAATTCTGAGTTATTTAGTCAGGTCAACATTACAGCAACACATTTAATTTTTATTTTTTTCGAAATGATTAAACAGATCAATATACGAAGAAAGCATACTCTCATTTTTAATGGCAAACCTCATTTTATGTTAGGTTATGAAATGTCGTTTTAACTTTTTTACGGCACAAAAATCTCTTTTTCTAAAATATTTAAAATGATTGACTGACATCAGAATGTGCGGACAAATTAGATTGAAAATAAAAATGTTCGTTTTAGAAGAACTTCCTTTAAAGAGATCTGTAGCGAAGTTATCGCTACGTATCTTTTCCCTTTCATAAAATCAGTAATTAATTCCCCTTAATAAAATTAGCGGCTCTTTCGAAGAGTGGCTCACTATGCAACGGAACGGTCCATTTAGAACTCTCGATATAGAAGGTGGGGAAGGTTGAAAAGAAGAGACACTAGCGGCTCTTTCGAAGAGTGGCGCACTATGTAACGGAACGGTCCATTTAGAACTCTCGATATAGAAGGTGGGGAAAGATGAAAAGAGGAGACTGCGAGGGAGTCTTAGGCTGGGAGCGAACAGCACTAGTTTTTATTACACTAAAAGAGCAATCAATCATTGTTTTCAAACTGAACAAGGGTGAAACCTCGTTAAATGGTTTTTGAGGGACTGACCCTACCAAATTAACAAAGGAAGGGGAACTTTTATCTACTCCATCTTCAGTCGTAAAGCAGTCAACTGATATTCCTCTCTTGAAGTTCAGATTCAGTGCACTAGAAGTGCAATTTATACATCAAAGCGCCGAAACGAAAGATCAAAGATAGCGCAAGAAGTTAGTGCTATGTGCGTAGACCTTTATAGCTTATCTTCTGAACTCGGCTACGAACTAAATTGTATGGCACAACATTCCACATACGGTACCGCTCAAATTTTACATTTGAGGTTATTGAACATGTGTTATACAATTTCATTATTCTAATACCGGGTGTTGTTACGCATTGCTTTCATTATTCTTGCATTGATGTAATTACATGAAAAATTTAAATAAACATCCTGTTTCTAATTCATTGTTTAAACTAATATAGTAAAATGAAATTTTTGAGCAAATTTTTTTTGTATTATTATTTTCTTTTTTAAAATTCTAATATTAAAAGAAAGGATAATCTCACTATATATTTATAAAAATGATAAACAGAAGGAAAAAGTGGAAAATGGCTTTTTTTCCCCCTTAAGTTTGAAATATTTTCTACTATGTGAAGAATTGAGGAGGGGGGGGAGGGGTATTAGAAGTATTTTTGTTTTTTACTGTAAATTAACAAAAATGGGCAGGAAATTTTTAAAACAGTAAAAAGTTTTTAAACTTGTTTTTTGTGAGAGAGTATGGATTTGAATGGAATATAAATAATAAAAATTATAAAAATAAATAGAAATCTAACAAATTTTCACTCTAGAAAAAAAATCTTTTGCCATTTGAAGAGTTTGGGGTAAAGGATTAAAATACTGATGTATGATTATTCTTTTTTTTTAATAATAAATTTACTAAATGTCCAGAAATATTTAAAAAAAAATTAAAAAGATTTTGGACGTGCGTTTGTAAAGCCACAAATTCTCAACCTAAAACAAGCAAAAATGCAAGTGTGATTCAAAAGGTAAATATAAAATTGATTAAAATAATGATAACATTACATAAACTTTAATTGATAAATAATAATTTTCTTAAAAAAAAATATGCTCAGATGTCAATAGATTTCGCTCACAAAAATCTGTTATTACAAATAAAAATATTCAAAAAGCGGATAATATTAAAAATAAATAAATAAATAAATTTTACAAAGGTAATGGTTATTATTGTTATTATATATTTGTTTTGAGAAATCTAGAAAAAAAATTGAGCAACCAAAAAATTTCTTAGCACATTTAACCAAAAAAAAAAAAAAAAAAAAAAAAAAATCGCAAATCCATTTTTAATGTTTATATAATAAACATATAATGATTTAAGATGCAATATATCTTTACAAAAGTAATAAGAAAGATTAAATATTTCTGCGTCATTAAACATATGTAAATTCGGATAATCAAGGAAGATTTAAAAAATAATTAATTATAAGTGATGTGATTAGAAGAAATGTTTGTCTATAATAATTTTTTAAATAAATTTCCAATTAAATAGTTAAAGAAATTTGTGTAATGGGAGAAAAATTATAAGTTTTAAAGCCAATTTTTCTTTAGAATGTATTTTAAGAAAACTTAATAATTTTTATAAATACAAGAAATCTATCAGGGGCGGGGGAGATACTTAATATAAATAATAATGTATAATGTACGTAATAATGTAAAAAAATAATTATAATAAAATAAAAATTGTTATGATAAAATTAGTTAGATAAATTTCTATATGAAAGGGATAAATTAGCAAAGCTTTCTGCGTATTGGAAAATAATCTGTATAATGCGTCCTGTGCAAATTTACGAGCAAACTGACAGTGACATAAAAATATTTAAAAAAAAAAAATGTAGCAAAAACAAATTTTCTGAAATGTATTCTAAAAACGTGAAACAATGTAAAACGTATTAAACAAAATCTTATTTTCAATAGAAAAAAAAGCAATGTTTTTCTTTATTTTAAATATCAACGTTGCGTAATTAAAGCTCATCAGGGGCCTACTATAAATGATGACTCGAGTTTTTTCCATATTTTTGACTCTCCTCCCCCCATTTGTCACATTTGTCAAATTGCATTTACCCCCATCCCCCTCCTATGTCATGTCGCACTATATTACGTAAACATATAATTGCAATTCATAAACAAAGCACTACGTTTTAGATAACATTTCCAATTTTATTTTAAAACTCTAACTATGTGTTTTAATGACATTTGTGAGCTGAACAATAACAATTATTCCTATTTTGCATTTTTTTTAAAAAAGAGAAAATATTAGTAAAATATTAATATGAAACAGCAATTAAAAACAACAGTATTTTGGAATTTGAAATAGAATTTATCATATTTGGCTTTAAATCTTTTGTTTACGAACACAAAATATTTTAACTTTAAAATAAATTCATAATTTAACCTGCTATATTTCAATGATTTCATTCTAACCAAAATATCACAATTCTTCTTATCCCCTCCTACTGCCTGGTCACAAACTGTCACAATTTCATAAACCCCTCCACCCCACCCCACCCCTTTCAAGTGCAACATCATTTATGGTAAACCCCTGAGGCTATAGAGAGAAATCAGACCACAGCCCAGAGTCCAGGTAAGGGGCTGGACTTGAATTCTCCAAGTCTATTCTACTCCTCTTTCTCCACCTGCAGTATTAATGGACTAAGCCATTTCATAGTGAGCCACTCTTCGAAAGAGCCGCTAGTTTCAGCATGCGAAATTTTAAAATGGTGGGCCAAAATCACACTCCAGTGAAATCCAAGCGCATTATTGGTCATTGAGCCGCTCCTTTTCAGAGAATAATCTCTTAGTGGTAGGGGAAATGTCGCCTTACTCCTTTTTCCGAGAAAAAATTGTAGCAGCAATTTTGAAGTAAATCTGATCTGTTTTCATTTAAAATCAAAAATTTTCACTCTCGTTCTATAAAATGCCATCAAAATATCTTAACTGAGTTAATTTCGATGGTTTATCGTAAATAAGAACAGAGGGTAACAATCGCTTGAAAATTACTTTACCCCTCCTTCTTTTTCAAATGGAGAAACAATTCGTGATTTTCACCCTTTCCACACGACCAATGAGGTGTCTGGATTTTACTTGACTGTGAATTTGGCCCTCATTTTAAAATTTCGCTTTCAGCATACATACATAATTTCGTTTCATTGTTGTTCATTAATTTTGTCATTCAATTTCAACTCATTGATTGCCTTTCTAGGCGTTCAATGAATTTTTAATAATCAATTGCATCATATTATCAGCATCGTAAACCAGCAATATTATAAATAAAATAAAATAAGTTATTGTTTGTGGTTTGAGTTGATTTTTTTGGAAGTAAATTAAAATTGTATGTCTGAAGAGATCAAATCACTGAATTTTTCTCGACATTCGAAAAGAACTGAAAATATTCGTTTCCAATTCTACAGCTTAAAATAAAATAAAAAGTTTCTTATATATATATATATATATATATATATATATATATATATATATATATATATATATATATATATATATATATATATATATATATATATATATATATATATATATAAAAATCCCACTGGCTTCATTGCACACACACTTTGTGTGGAGCTCCTGGTTGTACTTCTCTCTTGTGTTGTAATATTTCCTTGTGTGCTATCTCGTCCCTGTATATTGACGACGGTTTATAAGCAGGCTTCATGTCGAGCACACAAGTCAGATGTATGTTGTTCAATAAACAAACAAAATAAACAAATCTTATATAAAATAGTGGCGCATCACAAATTCTAAAGAGTTCAAACACTTTCTTGGTCTGTAATGACAATCTCTTTCCTAATCATTTCATGAGTTTTCAAATGTTTTTCAGTGTTTAAATTCAAAACATTAATATAAATATGCAGTTTTTAGTTTCTTCTATCTTTCCAACAAGAAAATATTAGATTCGTGAAAATTCTGGTTTTCGACGGATTTACCTGTTTTTGGGCCAGAGATATCAAAAATAATCTTTTTTACAAAATGTCTGTCAGTGAGTCTGAATGTATGTGTTGCAAATTTTGTGGACTATCTATATGATTACTGCATGGATTTTAATATAATTGTTTTCAGTAAGTCCCTCATATAAATAGATGCTGATTGCTTTTTATTGTAATATCGCCTAACAAGTGGCACTGCTATGCTACATTTTTCACGATTTCCGCGAAAAATCTACCTCAAAAAACTAATGCAGGGATTTTCATTTAACTTCATATTCAAATAGTCTTGGATATGAGTTAGAACTGACAACTTTTTGGTGCAAATTAGCGTCATGTGGCATTTCTATGCTGGATTTCTCATGATTTTCGCTATAGCTCTATCTCAAAACTAACACTCGAATTTTCATCAAGTTTCTTAAACAGTTAACGTTTACATAAATTATTGCTAATTAAGTTTTGGTGTAAATCACCCGAAAGATAGCGATGTTACGCTGAATTATCAGAATATGTAAGATTTTAGCAATACTGGATTACTGAAGAATTAATGGACGGAATTTCATATGTTTGGAATTCTCATGATGGGAATAGGTTATTATATAATTTTCGACTGTTACAGAGAATTTTGACACATTAAAATGTATGAGATAAAAGAAAATCTTGGAATTGGCACATACGCCTATTTTTCTTAGTTCTCAAAATATTTCTAAAATATCTGCTTAATTTAATATTTTATGTGTTAAAAGCTGATAAACTGAGAGTAAAATTTTAAGACTTCACATAAAATTAAGTATATGCAGGGCTTCCAAATGGTCCGCCAACCGAACAACAGAATTTTCTCAAAAAATTTTTCCTTTTAGATTTTTCTTGGAAATTGCCAAGAAACAAACTTTGAAATTTAATTCTAGCGCAAATACTATAGAAACCCATCATTAAAAAATATTGATGTTAAGTTCGCGGACCATTTGGTAGTCCTGTATATGCTTCTGAAAATTTTTGAAAACTAAGAAAAACCGAGACATCTTTTAAGAAGTGTGCACAGACACACATACACACAAATAAAAGAAAATCAAATCTATATATATATGTATATATAGTTAAAAATATTAATTTCCCGAGGAGATATTTTAAATATACGGATGCATCAAATTCCCATAGACTTTATATACGTAAGGGCATTGACTAGCGCCTTGAAATATAAATATTTTAGCATGAAAATTATGCATTGTCGAAATCTTTTCCTGTTGCATATATTTCAACCTCGCTAAATATCAGGTTTCTTTCTTTCGTTCTTTCTTATTTTCTTTTCAATTTTTTACACAGTTTCAGTCAAAATCGAGTTAAAGATATAAAATTATACACAATGAAGGTTCATTTTAGAATATTATGAAGAGCCCGGTTAGCGCCTGATTTGGGGAACAGAGGATCAGGTTCCCCAAATCAATATAAATGTTTGATGCGCCAGATGGGTTCAGAGAGAAAATTCTGTGCTTTTAAATCAGATCAACATTCCAACAAGACTTTTCAAATTTTTTTTTTTTAATGATTAATCTTTTTATGATTAACCTTTTGAGTTTTTATTTTATTTTTATTTATTTTCTATTAACATTTATAAATAATGTCAAAAAAATAGAAATTTCTATGAATAGAGCCTAACAGATAAAAGAACTAAATAAAATAGCAGTTTGATTCGGACTGAACATGTATACAGAGCTACTTGTTATAAAAATAGTTTGCAGCAGAAATGTATGAAAAAATTAAACACAAATAATTTTACTGTGCGCCTTTTATGTACAATTTGCAAAGACCATTTGTATAAAAAATTGTTAAATCTGTATTTATTTTATGTTTTTCAAAATTTCTGCAACGCGCAAAAATTAAATGAAATTTAAAAAATTCTTACAAATTGTCCAAAAATGTCTATTTTCAGTAGCCATGTATTATTAAATATTGTGTACAAAAAATAAGTAAAATAAAATAAAATAAATAAATAAATAAATAGTTTTTTTAATTTAATTTAATTTTTTTTTATTTTTTTTATTTTGATCTTTTGAAAATGCATTTTTTTTCCTTTTCTTAAACTAAAAAAAAAAAAATAAATAAAGATAAATAAGCAGTAATTCAATTTAGTGAGGGAAAAATACTTTTCCCGATAAATCCGTTAAAAGTTCAACTAAAAATTATATCTTTTGTGTTTCTTTCAACAAAATTGTTACTAAGATGTCAACAAATGAGGAATTTCTTTGGTTCTTAAAAACAGATTGTCACATCCATATACACAAATAACATAAAATAAAGCAGTGGCGCAGCCAGAATTCGATTCTAGGGGGAGTTTTGAGTTTCAGATAAAAATACTCACCGATTATTTGAATCACTGGTTAACAGAATCAGACAGCAATTTTTTTTTTTTTTTTTTTTTTTTAAGTGCGTTTAGCAATTTTAAACTTTCTGATTCATTTTTTAAAATACATAATCGAATCATTCTGTTGAATAAAATTTGATTTAATAAAGCAAGGGATTCCGAAAAACGCCAAAATGACTTTGATTTTGATCCATATAAGCGACAATTATAAAAAAATTTCTTAGTTCTGGGAGGGGTTTTAACCCCAAAACCCCTCCCTTGGCTGCGCCTCTGAAATAAAGTTATAACAATATGTGTAGTTATATGCATATTATTATTATGTATGTGTATATTGATATAATGCATATATATTCGGTGTAAAAATGTTCAAACCCTGTCACTACAACTATAGTATTTTCGGAATAATTCTCTATTCAGTATGGAAGAATACTTTCCGATTGTAATTTAAACCTCTTTTTATTTCTCGGTGCATGTGCAATCTGTTTAAACTACTGTTTAAGAAGAATATTTATAATTGCGTTTTTGCTCTAACCACGCCCTTACTCCTTTTCAGGATTAAACTCCGCCCATCGCGAGTGTGATTGTCTCTTATTGATTATGTAAATATCAATTCAGGAAAGTAGCAATAAGTTTTTTCGGAGTTTTGTATCTAGTTTTTTAGAATAACAGATAATTAAATAAATAACAGATTAAAATATCTACTCTTAATCACCTAAAAGTACTTGAAATAAATCAACGAAAAATGTTTGAAAAACAGCATAGGTAAATTTTTTTGCACTTCCTTCATCAAATTTGCTACTAAGATGTCAATATGTAAGAAATTTCTTTGGCTCTTAATCTAGTTCTTAGTATCCATCACTGAACAACTGCATCAAATCTTATGTTTGTAGCACTTTTTATGGCAAAATTTCTTAATTTGACAGCGCTATCAAACTTATAGTAAACAGCTCTCTTCTACGACCCACAAATTTTATTTTAGAGCAATGGTAATTTTTCAAAAATTTTACATTTTTTAGTTTTATTTATTTAATTTTTTAAACTATTTTAAACTGTCTGCCACTCATGATCTTATATTCATACTCTACAACCAAATTTTTTTTTTTTTTTATCTTAATCGCGCAAGTACTTTTGGGGTTAATAGGTTTCTTCAGCTGAGGAAAAAACTTTGACACTTCTCATCCGCTCGGAAACTGATAAAAGAGAAAAAAAAAGACAAGTTGAATGTAGATTCTGCCCTTGCAGAATTCAGTTTCGCCTCCGATTAAAAAAAGAATTTCGATAGAGGTCTTTTAGAGGGGCGACCCCGTATAGAATGCAATGAACTAAATTCATTTTTCTTGTGTTTACCAATATAATAGCAAACTGAACGGCGTGAAATACCCAATTGATTAGCAATTTCTCTTTGAGACATTGGAATTGCAGAATAATAAAGAGATACAATTTGACGTGCTACTTCTTCAATGACTAGATTCATCAAAAACGGAATTTTTCTTTAGTTTAAGCGCTTTTTTATAGACTCTGAGAAAAAGGAAATGCATTTTAACAATAAAATTGTATGAATGTCTCGTTTTAACGGCCAGATTATCCTTATAATAAAAGAAATCGAAAAATTTTATATACATTTCATCAGAACGAATTTTTCGAGAGTCCGAAAAAATTAGTTTCGGATAATCGAGGGTACTGATATTAAGTAGGATTCGTCCTATTCTTACTTACTAAGCACATACAAAATTTTAAGTTTCTATCTCCATCTGTTCGTGAGATAGAGCGTTTACAGACAGACAGACGGAAGGCATTTTTTTTTTCTAAAAATATGTTTTTCGGAATCTCCAAAATCTGAAGCGTGTAAATCCATGAAAAAATTTTGTTTTCGATTTTCAAAACGATTGCAAGACTTACCCTATGCTACGTATGATAGGTAAGTAAAAGTGGGCCACAATTTTTGACACGACACTTTTTAGCTTGTCTGAAAGAAATAGCCTCGGAGGCTAAAATATACATATTGGAAAATACATAAACATAGTGACAAAGTGTTTTATATTTTACAAACGGCTGTATAAAATCCCTCGAAAGATTATGCAGTAAATTACAAAAAATCTGACAAATGTCTTTGACAAAATTAAAAAAAAAAAAATTGAAATAATTTAACATTTAAATCAATTTTCAAATAAAAGAAAATGTTGAAAAAAAGTCTGAATAATTAAATAGTCTGAATTGCCTATATAAAATCTCTAATATCTGGAAAGAATCTGATATTGTCGAATAAAAAGTTGAAAAAAAAAAAAAAAAAAAAAAAAAAAAACTATACAACGAAATCTGGGTTCCTCATCAAACATGCTAACCAAATGTCCAGTTAATCATATATGGACGAAAACTTTTCGCGTCTCAACAATAAACCTCACTGCCATTACAGAAATTAATATTCTGGCCTGAGTAAATCATGTTTGAGTTCCTTCAGCATCGGGGCTGGGCAAATATAGTGTTATCATTTTAGGGGGAGGGAGCGTATGCCTTTTGATATAAATTTTTATCCAACCAAAATTTTCTCTTTTTGTTTGTAACAGTCTTTGTTTAAAATAGTATGTTAACTTTCTCAATCTGTTATCTATTTTTATAAAAATACAATTAAAATCAATAAATTATTATAAAATTATCTAATTCTGAAATTTGGAATACTTCAACGCTTGACAATCATATAAATTTGTTATATGTGTGTGCATGTATCACTGTTCGAGAAATTATGTGTGACGTATATTTGTATTAAAGGTTGTGTTTACTAATAAATAAAAGATAAAGTATGTTGTCTACTGTTTACTTTGCTAAGAATTTATATATCCCAAACTCCTTCCCCCGTGCAAGGCAAGTGCAACAAGACAGTACTGCCGTTGAATGCATTATGTAATAAAAAGCTACTATTAAATACTTTTAAATAGTAACTATTTCTTTTAAGTGTTATTTAATATAAATTAATAATTTATTGACTTCTTTCCATTTGAATCAATAAATCATGCTAAAAATAAATGTAACCTGTTTTGTATATCATTCCAAACGAAAGAAATAAATTCTAAAATCATATTTTTTTTTGATAACGATATCATTATTAGGGGGGGGGGGGGCGGATACGTGAGATGATAACGTATGATATCGGAATGGAAGGGGGGGGAAGGGTCCAAAATTAACAAGTAGTTGATAACGTCAGGCAGGGCCGTAGCTAGAAGTGATCTATAGGATGGGCTCAAGAGATTGTAGGCGGGGCTCATAATTTTTTACTCTCATTCTGACGCAGGAAGAAAATTTAGTGCGTATTCACATTGTAGTCAGGGCCGTAGCTAAGGGGGCACTATGGGCGACTCAGCCCCCCCCCCCCCCTGAAATAATTTGAGTCCCTCCTGGAAAAGATTCCAAGGGCACTAAATGAAATTCTTTTTAAAAATCTAATTTAATTTTGAGACCTTTTCACAGAATTACTATATTGTATCTAAAATAAGTATTTAACACTCTCTCATCCTATGTGTATATAGGAAGTTAACATGATGTTTAATTTGACACCAGTTACATACTCAAAATTTTCATCATCATATATTTTTCTTAGCATGGAATGAAGTTATTACAACAGTTTAACAAGAAACGTAATACCTACAATGTAACTATGCACTAATTTATTGTTCTGCATCAGAAAGAGAGAAAAAAAATATGAGCCCCCCCGACAGTATCTTGACCCCCCCCCCCTCTGTTGTTCACTTCTACTACTACCTTTAACATTTCTAGCTACGGCCCTGATTGTAGGTACTATGTTTCTTATCAAACTGTTTGTAACAACTTCATTTTATACTAAGAAAAGTATAGGATGATGAAAATTTTGAGTGTATAACTGGTGCAAAATTAAACATTATGTTAGCTTCATATATTGAAATAGGATGAGAGTGTTGAATTATTTATTTTAAATGCAATTTAGTAATTTGAAAACTGTGAAAGGGTCTCAAAGCTAAATTAGACTTTTGAAGAGAATTTCATTTGAATTTTCGGAGTAGAAATTAATTTAGTGACCTTGGAATATTTTCCAGGGTGGGGGGGGCTGAGCCTCCCAAAGCGCCCCCCTTATCTACGGCCCTGAGCACAGGACCATACTTATTATCGCATTAATTTCGTCATTCAATTTGAACTCATTGATTGCCTTTGAAGGCGTTCAATGGGTTTTAACAAATCTTAATGATTAATGAAGGGCAGGATACTGAATAACACCAGGAATTTAATAAATATAATATACCTTTAACATTTTTGTGGCTTGAGTTGATTTCTTTGAAAGTAAGTTAAAATTATATCATTGAATTTTTCTCGGCATTCGAAAAAAAACTGAAAATATTCTATTCCAATTCTAAATATTCTTAAATATTTAAAAAAAAGTTTCTTTTTTAAAATGGTGGCGCATTGAAAATTCTAAACAGTAAAAACACTTTCCTGTTTCGTAAATTCAATCTCTTTCCTAATCATTTCATCAGTTTTCAAATATTCTTCAGTATTTAAATTCAAAACATGCACATAAATGTGCAGTTTTTACTTACTTCTATCTTTACATCAAGAAAGTATTGGATTCTTGAAAATTTTTGAATTCTCGTTTTAGACGGATTTACATGTTTTTTTAGTCCGGAGATCTCGAAAAACATCTTTTTTACAAAATGTCTGTCCGTAAGTCTGTATGTGTGTGATGTAAACTTTGTGGACCCTCTATCTCATTACTGCATGGAATTTAATACTCCCTCTGTCCCAAATTAGTTGTGACATTTTGGTTGAAATTTTTGTCCCAAATTAGTTGCGACATTTCAAGTAGGCGGAGTCATAAGTAACTTTCAATGCAGTTTAGTAGACCGTCACTAGTAAAATTATACTAAAATTATATTAAAAAATATATAAAGATTTGCACTAGGCGTCAGAAGCAATGTTAACTCGAATTTAAAGTTAAAAAAATAATAATAATTTATAAAATTCTCTGAAGATAGAAATGCATAATGTTGAGCGCAACGCTGCACTGGAATGTTTGATATGATATTTGAAAAATTGTAAACTAAGTCTTACAAGGAAGGTCTCCATACGGGCATACTCAGAAAAATCTGAAAAAATTACAGAATGTTCTTCTCATATAGTTATATATGTTTATAAAAAAATTTTTGGCGGAACCTCTTTATAACGTCCGTAAAAAAATAATAAAAATTTCGTTTATTTGGCGATTTATCTCCGGTTGGCGAAAAAACGAAATTTTGAAAAATACGCTTTTACGCTTCGAATACTTTTTAAAGAAAAAATTTTCTATGTTCAATTTATTTAAATAAGTTTAGTTTAAGTAATTTTAGTTTTGAATTTTTACTTTACTTTAAGTGTAATTTTGTCATATACGTTTATATGTACTTATAACAAAATGAATTTAATATATTTTATCATTTAAAACACAATTTAAATTGATTAAAATTGTTCCAAATTGAAAAATACACTGTTAAAAATCTGCTGCATTTTGTTGCAACGCACTCCTTTGCTTGCATAGAAAACGGTTACTTGGCCGTGAAATGGAGCTTTCTCATTGGTTGGAATAGAGATATTATATACAAGCGGTGGAGTACGTTGCAACAAAATGCAGCAGATTTTAACAGTGTATGACACGGTCAATTCATCGTGCTATGGAGCATTCTCATTGGTCAGAAGAGAGATATTCTATAAAAGTAGTGAGTGACGTTGCAGTAAATGCTGCAGATTTTTAACAGTGAAGTCAATTAAAATCGATTTTCAGATTCGTTAAAATCGTCTGCTTTTGGCGAGGAAATGCACTACTCGCCAAATCCCGCGTCTCTTTCAGCTTTTCACGCCATTTATTCCAAACTATTTTATTTTTTTACATATCTAATAATGTAATTCCGCCGCTAATTTTCACTGATCCTTTATTGCCTACATGAGTAGTTTAATTCGCATTTCTTTCAAAAAATTCTGAGTATGCCCCCAATGGAGACTTTCCTTGTTAGTGTCATAAATGCTGCTGCTATTAAATTCAATGTGCATCATAATGTTTATCATCCTATCCCGTTTTGAGAAGCAGGCAAAGACGTCAAAAATAAGAGGTGAGGAAATTTACAATATCAGTTTACAAAAAATTGTAAATGCGGTCAAAAAATAAATGTTACTAAGCAAAATCAAAGATATCCCAATAAAACGAAGACAATCACTGCGAAGATTATCATATGCCGTTATAATTCGCAAATCAATATCACACATGATTGTCAAGGCGGAAATTTTTTTTTAGCATATTTCATTCGTCATTAAGCAAAGTCTAATAGAAGAAAAAATGAACTCGACAGAATTCGATTTTGTTTGCAGCATGTTTATGCTAAAAGATACTTTTCATAAAATGTTCCTAAATGAATTCAAGATTGATTAACTTGGAGATAGTTTTATGTGATTACTGTTAAAAAAGTCTATAAAAATGGGGGCGTGGCTTAAGAGTGTGTGAACCGGGATTTTTAAAACCAATTAATTACTTATTTATGGAATGATTGAGGGAATATTAGGTACATAAATATTGTTGATTGATAGTATAGCTCTCGGAAAAATGTTCAAACGAAATCATAAAGTCATAAATATCAATAATCAGTGCAAAAGTATTCAGATGTCGCAACTAATTTGGGACAGAGGGAGTATAATTTATTTTCAATTAATCCCTCATATAAATAGATGCTGATTGCTTTTTAGTGTAAATCTCCTAACAAATGGCACTGCTATGCTACATTTTTCACGATTTCCATGATAAATCTATCTCAAGAACTAATTGATTGAATTTTCATCAAACTTCAAATAGTCTTCGATATGAGTTAGAACTGGCTTCGTTTTGGTCCAAATCAGGCACAGGGGCATTGCTATGCTGGATTTCTCATGATTTTCGCAATAGCTCTATCTCAAAACTAATGCTGGAATTTTCATAAAAATACTGATAAAGTTAGCGTTCACATAAGTTATTGCTGATTAACTTTTGGTGTAAATTACCCATAGGATGGTGATGTTACACTGAATTATCAGAATTTATAAGATTTTAGCAATACTTTATTACTCAAGAATTAATGCACGGAATTTCATATGGTTAAAATTCTCATGATGGGAATAGCTTATCATTTAATTTTGGACTGTAATAGCGAATTTTGACACATTAATATGTGTGAGATAAAAGAAAATTTTGGAATTGGCACATACGCCTAATTTTCTTATGTCTCAAAATAACAATATAAATATTTCTAAAATATCTGCTTACTTTTAATATTTTGTGTATTTAAAGCTGTCAAACTGTGAGTAAAATTTTAACACTTCACATAAAATTAAGTACACGCTTTTAAAAAAAATTATAAAACTAAGAAAACAAAGGCATCTTTCAAGAAATGTACGGTCACACACACGCAAATAGCAAATGAAATAAAATAATAAATATATATAAATATACACACACATACATATGTATATATATATGGCTAATTCCATGCGAACTTGTCATGTCTATCACACAGCTAAAAAGTGCAATGCTTTTTGGCCACCATTATTTTCGAAAAGTTTCTTTCGCCTTGCTCGATTGATGATATATCTCCGATAAAATAAATCACAGTTTTCCTTTTTTAAAATACTGGTAGCCAAATCGTAATATATGACAGACATGACAAGATCGCATGAAAATAGCCATATGTGTATATATATATATATATAATTAAAAATATTAATTTCCCGAGGAGATATTTTAACCATACAAATGCATCAAATGCCCAGACTTTACATTAGTGAGGGGAATTCGTAAATTGATTGTCCAGTTCCATTCAGGTATCAATATTTTAGTAGGAAAGTTATGCATTGCCGAAATCCATTAAGGTCTATTTAAGAATATTATGACGACCCGGGAAACGCCCGGTGTTGGGGAGGGAGGATCAGCTAGTAGAATATAAAAGTAAACGCAGATGCCAAAATATAGTATAATACGTCAAACGCGTTCAGCTGGTTAAATTCTGTGCTATTCAATAAAAATCAACATTCCAGCAACTCTTTTAATTTTTGTTTGAAATGATTTGTCAGATCAAAATGTTTAGAAGCAGTACTGCCATTTTTAATTGTAGACTTCTTACTACATTAGGTTATGAAAGATCTCAGTAACTTTTTTTACGGTAACATAATTTTTTTGCTAAAGTATTAAAATGATTGACTGACAACAGAATGTAATGATAATTTACAGTAATTTCCGGCGTATAATCGGCGTATCAAATGATCATTTTTCGACCCAGAAAATTTAAAAAATAAGATGTAACTTTTTTAGATCGGAGTAAATGTTTCGCTTCAATTGTTAAATAAAATTTCTGGGTTGGAAAGGAATTGTTTGACCCTTGGATTATAAGCGGAAAATTATGGTAGTTTGAAAAAAATATATTATAGTAAAATTTTCTTTGAAGAGATCTGATACAAGATTTCGGCAATTGAAAATTTAAATTCATATAAAAATCGTTTTTCTTTTCTTTTCTTTCTTTTCTTTTCTTTCTTTTCTTTTCTTACTTTTCTTTTTTTTTCTGTTGTGATTGTATTTTTAATATATTGCAAAAGTGTTGCTATCTAGAAATGTGTTTTTGATGTGTTGCGAAAGTGTTGCTACCTAGAAGTGTGTTTTTGATGTGTTGCGAAAGTGTTGCTATCTAGAAGTTTGTTTTTGATGTGTTGCGAAAGTGTTGCTATCTAGAAGTGTGTTATTGATGTGTTGCGAAAGTGTTGCTATCTAGAAGTGTGTTTTTGATGTGTTGCTATCTAGAAGTGTGTTTTTAATGTGTTGCGAAAGTGTTGCTATCTAGAAATGTGTTTTTGATGTGTTGCGAAAGTGTTGCTATCTAGAAATGTGTTTTTGATGTGTTGCGAAAGTGTTGCTATCTAGAAATATGTTTATAATGTGTTGCGAAAATGTTCCTATCTAGAAATGTGTTTTTAATGTGTTGCGAAAGTGTTGCTATCTAGAAATGTGTTTTTTATGTGTTGCAAAAGTGTTGCTATCTAGAATTGTGTTTTTAATGTGTTGCGAAAGTGTTGCTATCTAGAAATGTGTTTTTAATGTGTTGCGAAAGTGTTGCTATCTAGAAATATATTTTTAATATATTGTCAAAGTGTTGCTATCTAGAAATGTGTTTTGAATGTGTTGCGAAAGTGTTGCTATCTAGAAATATATTTTTAATATATTGCCAAAGTGTTGCTATCTAGAAATGTGTTTTTAATGTGTTGCGAAAATGTTGCTATCTAAAAATGTGTTTTTAATGTGTTGCGATCTAAAATGTGTTTTTAATGTGTTGCGAAAGTGTTGCTACCTAGAAATGTGTTTTTAATGTGTTGCGAAAGTGTTGCTATCTAGAAATGTGTTTTTAATATGTTGCGAAAGTGTTGCTATCTAGAAATGTGTTTTTAATGTGTTGCGAAAGTGTTGCTATCTAGAAATATGTTTATAATATATTGCCAAAGTGTTGCTATCTAGAAATGCGTTTATAATCTATTTGAAAAGTGTTGCTTTCTAGAAATGTGTTCCTAAAATAGTGTTGTACATTGTTAATTGCGTTGAAGTAATGTTGTAAATAATGTTGATGAAAATATGTTCATACGATAGTGTTGGGATGTACAACACTTTGCCACCGTATTAACAACACATTATAAACACCACACAATTTAGAAAACTATAAAAAGAACACAAGTAAACGACTTTCAAAAGACTTTCTGCACGGTGTCTTTAAAATTAGAAAATTTAAAAATAAAATTGCAAGAGATTATTGAGTGAGTTGACTAATTTTACCAATACATATCTATAACTGCATTCCTGGAAAAATTATGCAATTTTAACTTCTTGCATAATCTTTTTCCAGGTTCAACACATTCATAAGACAAAGAAAAACGATTTTAGTTTGAATTGTTGATTATTGCGCTTTGTTTAGTGATGCAAAAGTTTTTCACGAATTTGCAGTGTTGAAATACAGTAGAACCCCGCAAATTCGGACCCCGTTAATCCGGATCTGTTTGGTCTATTTTTTTTTCAAGTTTGATAAGCGATTGGCTAATTTTCGTAACTTTAACTTGTTTCATCGTCGTATTCTGAATAAAAAAAACCTTTTTCTGAAATCTTTTCGGAAGAATTAAGCAAAGTAAACATTTTTACTGCCTGTAAATATTCAATAAGTTAATCAACATAAAGGTGATTTTCTTTATCTTGATTAACTTATTGAATATTGAAATAATACGATGTTTTATTTTATTTCATTTTTTTTTAAATTCTCCTGATAATCCGGATTGGGTCTGGTCCCAGTTAATCCGAATTATCGGGGTTTTACTGTAATTACATATTGCACTTTATCGGTTCAAACTATATTTGCAAATATTTCGATCCGTTGTACAAATAATAAAATGTCTTTCCTGTTACTAATATTTTGTTTTTACATTTTTTTTTGTTATTATTTGTGTGGTAATGCTAGTTTATTAGTTTGTTATTTTTTTATTGTTACATTATTTATGTTTCAACATTTAGTAATCTCGCTATTCTAATATTAAGAATAATTCTAAACCTGCTTCTTCAATAATTAAACTTGTTGTGAACTTTCTTGGATTATCCTCCAAAAACTACAGCATATCGCTCATCCACAAGAAAAATTTTACAACTCACAAAATTTCATTTTGAAAGTTGTTTTCCAACTATTTTTGCTCGAATAGTATTTATTCCTCTAATAGTTCTGTCATAGGCACTTCTTGCTCAATGAAAAGTTTCTTTAGCGATATGTCCGTTCGCGACAACAGAAGGGGACCCAATGATTTGGGAATGTAAAATTATTAGACTCTTCAGACCTCACCTACGTCATCATTCTTAATCCTTTACTGCATCACGTGCTTAGCTGGAACATACCTAAAAGTATTATAATTTTCATTAAATGCCATGAATTTGGCCAATAGGATCTTTGTAACTGATTAAGAACAGTCCAAAGATTAGAATCACACTCATTTAGTTCATGCTATATGGCTGCATAAGACAATAATAATAATAATAATAATAATAATAATAATAAAACCAAAAATAAAAATAAATAAAAAAAATAAAAATAAATAAAACTTGTTCTTCGAAAAAAAAAATGGTTAAGTTATAATGGCAGATTAACTTTCATTATTTTTACTGAATACTTAACCCTTTAAAACCTAATCCGCCCCGATACGGCCCTGTCATTGAACGACGATTACAGCCGAATTCGGGCGGGTACGGAGAATTTAGGGGTGTAAGGAAGTGAAAGAGATGGGTTTCGCCCTATCTTGAGGGGTGTTTCTCTATCTTTGCCGATTACTTTGTTTGGATGACAGTGATGGAATATTCACATGTGGCTTATATTTACTTCTTTTTGCAGTTAAAAGGATTCTATTGAGGGGATGTTATTATTATTTTTTCTTCTAAAGCTTTTTATTTCAAAAGAGTATGATATCAGTATTTTTGTTTTATTATTAAGTATCAGGGCTGTTATTAAGTTATTTAATTACACTTAATTCAAAATGACCAAAGGTCAGGTAAAGGAGAAAAACAATAAGAAATAGATGCAATGTTATTTGAATAAGATGATAGATATTTAGAAAATTAAGATAATGGAAAGTTAAAGAAGCAAAATGGAAATTTTACATTTTCTACGATAAAAATTTGCTTTCACACCCCATCCCACCCGATTTTCAAAATTCCGTCAAGGAATAATAGCATCTAAGTTCAAAAGTGATCGCCAATATTTTTCATATCACAGGCACATTTAAATTAAGTGCGGTCCTAAAAAAATAAATAAATAAATAAATAAATAAATAAATAAAATTCAACAACAAAATATTTTGTTACATACTTACTTTAAAAAGAAAAAAACATTTCACTAGCAACCAATTACTTGCAACTGAACTGGTTTTCATGAAGAAGATTTTCTTCATTATTGATGAATTAATTGTACCTTTATTTCCTAGCGATTATTGTCCCATGAGGACTATTGTCAGTGCTGTCACATTGAATGCTTGGTTTAAAAGGAAAACTTAAAACAAAAAAACTTAAAAAACTGAGAGTATTTTCTTTTACAAAATAAATAAATAAATGAAATTTGATTAATTTTTTGTTTACAATATGGATAAATTAAAATAGATTATTTTTTATTGTGTTAAACATTCATATCTAGATTTAGTATAATTTCCAATCTTTAAAACGAATTTAGATTTCTTTTATGTCCTTGGATTATGGAATTTTATGGATTTATTTCAATTTAATTTTGGTAATGCACGTCAATTCAGAGGAAAATTTAAAATATTTCCTGTCCAACCTTTTGCTAAGTAGGGACGCATCTCAACTCTCACTGAGCAACGAGGGGCGCCATTATGAACATGATTCAAAACATGTAAAATAATTATCTCACAATATTAGGACCAAATACATATGCAAATGCATCTAGCAGGAGAAGACATAAAAATCCTATTAATCTAAAGCTACATGAAAAAAAAAATATTTAATTAAAAAATAAAAAAACTTTTAGATAGTAGTAAATTTCAGATCATATACATTTTTATGTGAGAGGCTGTTTCCAAAAATTTTTTGAAGTGGAAAGAGCTAGAAACTTAAATCTCGCTTATAATTAAAATAAAAAGATAATCCAGACTCATTGTTGGGTTTTCTTTTAAAACGATAAAAGTTTTCCTAGATTTATTTTGGAGACGCAAATTTGTCAGTATGAAAAGTACAGAAACAAAGACAAGCATGATATAGTGGCCAATCCATGGGTAGTTGCAAAGAGATAGCATGAAAGAGCATTCATTAACTGATGGAAATCATTTCAAACGACAATATAGAATTTTTAAAAAACAGAATGGATGAAATTGCCTAACATTTCAGTGGTCTGAGGGGAAAGTGGCATAATTTTTCCCGTCTTATAAAACAATAGGCCGTTGAATCAATATCAACAATAATAATAAAGACGTTGAACTTCCATGCATGATGGTAGGGTGCTTATTTTTTTACGTTTTACTTTCTTATATATTTAAAACTTATTTCCAATTTTTATCAATTCTCATCATCATAATTTAGTAAAATGCTTTATAAGGAATAACTATGAAATAAAGAAGAAACGCAATAACACTGTAAAGTACGTTTTCCTTTTTGAAGTGTGAAATACACTTACACTTTAAAAGTATTTTAAGAAAATATTAAGGATTTTAAACAAAGTATCCTTTAAAATAGAATTTTATTTTTTAAAAATGCAAACAGAAAAACTTCAAAAGGACACCAAGAAAAGCCTCAGAGGGCGCCGCGTTGGACAGCCCTGGTTTAAACCAATCGGTTTTAACCATGGTTTAAACAACTGGTTTTTTTCCCAAAAAAAATGTTTTTTTTAGAAAAAATCTAATGAAATTTTCTCTTTTTTTCTTTAATTTACATGTTTCAGAAAATTGGATATAAATAATATTTACTTTTAACACTTTATTTCAGCAATATGCATACGATATAATGAATTTAAATTTTTTTTTTTTTTTTTTTTTTTTTTTTTTTTTTTTTATGTGTAGGACTAATATCAGTATGTGTTGGTGAACATATCTATTGCTTTAAAGAAAAAGCTTCAAACATGTGAATTGACTAAAGATAAAATAGACTTTAAATATTCAATTTTTTGTATAAAATATTTTATTTTTTGAAAAGACACAGATTAACGTAATTAATAACATATCATTATGCTTTCTAAGATTATGCTCATCTGTAAAAGAAATTTTTCTTGATTGGGGAGATTATCTTGAAAAATTAAAATCAAAACACGAAGTTGAATTAGAAAGTATTCAAAGACTGGGTGCTAGTTATAGCATTTTAATTATAACGGTGTTATTTTTTTCCTTGTTATGACTGAATCTAATGACCAAAAATGTTGACTTCAAATTGTCACTTCAAAAACTAACTCGCCAAAAGTATTCTAATAACTGTGGAAAAGAATATTATTTTTATCGATCTATATCCAAATGTTTATTATTAATAATCAAAAGATTGTTTATAAAGATTTTCAGATTATCGATGTTTCATTGTATAGAGTAGTTTACTGTCTGAGCATAAGACTGTTTGCAAATATATTGTTTAAATTGAAATTTATTTTTTCAATTTTCTACATACATTTACTGTAATTATTTAATTTAAATTATTTTAAAATGAAGTTTACTACTTATAATCCAATAATATAATGTTTAAAACACTACTTATAATCCAATAATGTCTATTTTTTTGAATAAATATGCATGTATATGCAATAAGAAAGGATGTTTTTAAAACAAACCCGATTTAAACAAAAAAACCTGGTTTAAACCAAAAAACCGGTTTTTTTTTGGGGGGGGGGGGGGCGAGCGGGTTCGAAAGAACCAGATTTTTTTCCAACTTTGTTTCAGATGAAATCTGATTTCTTTGATCTGTCTTTTAATTTATTAGAGACAGTCTTGGCAATTAATAAAAATATTAAAACTTCTAAGTGTTATTTATTTTTGTATTAAAATATTTATAAATTAAAACAAAAATATAGGGAGATGTTCCAATGTATAATTAATATTCTTTCTATTATGCAATATAATAAAACATCTAAAAGAGAAACCATTTAAGGGTAAAAATAGTTTTTGTTTAGACAATTTGTGAATTTGGCGGTAAAAGTATGATAAAAAATTTTACTTTTTATGGAAAAAAGAATCTACTCATAATTTACGAAAGTACAAATGGAATTTTCAACTGTTTGTAAGAGAGTTTTAAACTGTAGCATTGTTACCTTTTTTATAATTCATATAATTTATAAATTTATGATGATATCTGGATATAAACCATACATTGTCATTGTAATTTTACTTTATAAATCCACTGTGTCCACAACCAGCAATTTAAGGATTATCAATAACTTAAAATAATAAAGAAAATTAAAGAACTTTGATAATTTTTCCCTGCTCAAAAGTGCATTTTTTATAGATAATTCTGCATCACATTCCAAACTCCTTGAGCGTGTAAATAATTAGCTTCAGGGTGTCCAGGAAATAACACCCTGATTTTAAAATTAAATTTCTCAAAAACAAAGATCGACAGAACTATGCGGTAAACGGTTTGTTTATTAGGTAAGCTGTAAAAATCTTATACAGAAGCTTCGAACGGTGAATCTTTGGAAAAGATTGTGTTCTGATTGCAAAGAATGCTTTCATTTGACATTTTTCTTGTTTTAGATTGCTTGCAGAGATAGAGTTTTTCGGCTTAAATTGCCATAGTTTAAAGATTTTGGAATTAAATTTTTAAAATTTCGAAATTCAAGAAATTTAGTTCGAAAAATCGTTAAACTATAGCACTGTAAGCCGAAAAACTCTATCTCTGCAAGCAATCTAAAACAAGAAAAATGTCAAATCAAAGCATTCTTTGCAATCAGAACACAATCTTTTCAAAATATTCACCGTTCGAAACTTCTATATAAGATTTTTACAGCTTACCTAATAAACAAACCGTTTACAGCATAGTTCTGTCGATCTTTGTTGTTGAGAAATTTAATTTTAAAATTAGGGTGTTTTTTGCTGGACACTCTGTATTTGGACATAAGAATAGTTTTAATAGTGTTTAATAAATCACATGTATTACTCACTAGTTTTAAATTCTGAAGAACTATTCTAACTGTTCTAGTCATTTTTTAATCTTAGAACATGACATGTGTAGTTGCCTTTATTCAGAAATTATGAAAGCGAATAGTATTTTCCATTTTTCGATAGAAGCATGCGTTATTTTTGAAAATAATATCAAAATTGACGTTTTGAACCACAATCTTCGGTGGGAAGCAGTAAAAAAATTGTCATGAGTGAAATAATCAAATAAAAATCATGATGTAAGGCATTTAAATTTGGAAAAAAAGAGAGAAGAAGAAGTCTGAAATTTTGAGCAAGGAAAATATATATATATATTAGAATCACCTTATAAATGCTTGCTCTTAACTTGTACTGTAAAAGCTTTATTACCTTTTTTAAACACATTCTTTAAAAATTTCTGAATTTTAAATTCTGAAGATAAGTGTGAAAACAATACTAAAATAAGCTAATTTCTTTTCTTTTCTTTCTTTCTTTTTTTTTTTTTTCATTTCATTTCATACTCTAATAGATGATACCGAAATACTTACATTATAATGAAAATATTAAGGCAAGAATGTGCTGAATTCCGTTGAATAACCGTTGAATGCGTGCATTCAACGGTTAAAGATATGTACAAATATTATACAGACATAAATACAATAAATATAATAAACCCAACTGGAATGAAAAAAACTGCCCCTATTGGGTTTTCTCTCCAGCTGGGTTTATTGTATGTATGATATTTATATTATTTTTGTATATTTATTTTATGCACACATAAAATGTTTGCCCACTTTTTTCCTGATGATATATTTTTAAAGATACAATATCTTTTTTTGTAACATTCCTATTAATTTTTGTTGTTCTATGACTATTACCCTTTTTATGCTCCCATGATTAGCAGTATGCGGAGCGTCGTGGGAAAACCGTTTTGCAAAAAGCACTTGTCAAAGAATACTATTAGAAGCCTTTCTTCCAATTTTTTTAATTTATAAACAGACTCTAAAACTTCAGCCAGACTTACTTTCTACCAGACAAGAAAGCAATAAATGATTTTTTTTTCCTAGAATTAACACTCAAAGAAATAAGCAGGTTACTATTCTCCCTTGTTTGTTTCCGACAACAACCAGCAAAAACATGTGGGGGAAGGGAAAGAATAATCATACATCAACATGACATTTAAACCACGCCTGTCCCATTAACAAGTATAGTACACAGAAATGCAAATAACGGACGAATCCATTTTACGATATCGCTCTTTTATTAGGTCAGGATTTAAGGGCAGTAAATATTTCCCTTCTGCCGGTGTTAAAGAGTTAACCCTCTTTTTATTTCTCGGTGCATGTGCAATCTGTTTAAACTATGTTTAAGAAGAATATTTATAATTGCGTTTTTGCTCTAACTACGCCCTTACTCCTTTTCAGGATTAAACTCCGCCCATCGCGAGTGTTATTGTCTCTTATTGATTATGTAAATATGAATTCAGGAATTTAGCAATATGTTTTTTCGGAGCTTTGTATCTAGTTTTTTTAGAATAACAGACTTAAAATATCTACTCTTAATCACCTAAAAGTACTTGAAATAAATCAACGAAAAATCTTTGAAAAACAGCATAGGTAAAATTTTTTGTACTTCCTTCAACAAATTTGTTACTAAGATGTCAATATGTAAGAAATTTCTTTGGCTCTTAATCTAGTTCTTAGTATCCATCACTGAACAACTGCATCAAATCTTATGTTTGTAGCACTTTTTATGGCAAAATTTCTTAATTTGACAGCGCTATCAAATTTATAGTAAACAGTTCTCTTCTACGACCCACAAATTTTATTTTAGAGCAATGGTAATTTTTCAAAAATTTTACATTTTTTAGTTTTCTTTATTTAATTTTTTAAACTATTTTAAACTGTCTGCCACACATGATCTTATATTCATACTCTACAACCAGAATTTATTTATTTTTTTATCTTAATCGCGCAAGTACTTTTGGGGTTAATGGGTTTCTTCAGCTGAGGAAAAAACTTTGACATTTCTCATCCGCTCGGAAACTGATAAAAGAGAAAAAAAAAAGACAAGTTGAATGTAGATTCTGCCCTTGCAGAATTCAGTTTCGCCTCCGATTAAAAAAAGAGGTCTTTTAGAGGGGCGACCCCGTATAGAATGCAATGAACTAACTTCATTTTTCTTGTGTTCACCAATATATTAGCAAACTGAACGGCGTGAAATATCCAATTGATTCGCAATTTCTCTCTGAGACATTGGAATTGCGGAATAATAAAGAGATACAATTTGACGTGCTACTTCTTCAATGACTAGATTAATCAAAAACGGATTTTTTCTTTGGTTTAAATGCTTTTTTATAGACTCTGAGAAAAAGGAAATGAATTTTAACAATAAAATTGTATGAATGTCTCGTTTTAACGGCCAGATTACGAAACTAGTCGATTGGGGCCACCGTAATACTTACCCATCATGGATATGCATTATATAATATGTGAAAATAAAATATGTGAAAACTATTTATAAAATGCATTGGAATTCCAAAACAAAATTTAAACGTATATTTAAAAATTCTTAATATACATAGTAATGCGCCATTAATGAATTGCTGATGAACCCATTTCGATAAATTATGTAAAATACCAAACTACACAAGTAGTACCGGAATGCGTAAAAGAAACATCCTTATAACTCCAAAAAGAATAATCATATTAATTAACAGTTTACTGCGTCACATTAAGCGTCTCATTTCCAATTAAAACATATTTTTGAATTGAAATTTGAAGAAAATACAGGGTCATGAAAAATCGAAGAATGTGGAAAACAGGATTACAAATATCTCGGCAACTATTAATCCGACCAACTTCGTTCTTGATGCAAAATATGTGTTATTTTTTTTGCCTTTTACTTCCTTTCCTTAAAATTAAAGAAATGGAAAATTTTTGTATATCTTTCATCAGAACGAATTTTTTGAGAGTCCGAAAAAAATAGTTCCGGATAATCGAGGGTACTGATATTAAATAAGCTTCGTCTTATTCTTACTTACTAAGTACATACAAAATTTTAAGTCTCTATCTCCATCTTTTCGTGAGATAGTGTTTACAGACAGACAGACGGACGGCAATTTTTTTTTTTCTAAAAATATGCTTTTCGGAATCTCCAATATCTGAAACGTGTAAATCCATCAAAAAATTTTGTTTTCGATTTTCAAAACGATTGCAAGACTTACCCTATACTACATATGATAGGTAAGTAAAAGTGTGCCACAATTTTTGACACGACACTTTTTAGCTTGTCTAAAAGAAATAGCATCGGAGGCTAAAACATACATATTGGCAAATACATAAACATACGTGACAAAGTGTTTTATATTTTACAAACGGCTGTATAAAATCCCTCGAAAGATTATGCAATAAATTACAAAAAATCTGACAAATGTCTTCAACAACATTTAAAAAAAAATTGAAATACTTTAACATTTACATCAATTTTCAAATAAAAGAAAATGCTGAAAAAAAGTCTGAATAATTAAATAGTCTGAATTGCCTATGTAAAATCTCTAATATCTGGAAAGAATCTGATATTGTGGAATAAAAAGTTGAAAAAAAAAAAAAAACTATACAACGAAATCTAAGTTCCTCATCAACATGCTAACCAAATGTCAAGTTAATCCTATATGGATGAAAACTTTTCTCGTCTCATCAATAAACCTCACTGCCATTACAGAAATTAATATTCTGGCCTGAGTAAATCATGTTTGAGTTCCTTCAGCATCGGGGCTGGGCAAATATAGTGTTATCATTTTAGGGGGAGGGAGCGTATGCCTTTTGATATAAATTTTTATCCAACCAAAATTTTCTCTTTTTGTTTGTAACAGTCTTTGTTTAAAATAGTATGTAATTTTTCTCAGTCTGTTATCTATTTTTATGAAAATACAATTAAAATCAATAAATTATTATAAAATTATATAATTCTGAAATTTGGAATACTTTAACGTTTGACAATCATATAAACTTGTCATATGTGTGTGCATGTATCACTGTTCGAGAAATTATATCTGACGAATATTTGTATTAAAGCTTGTGTTCACTAATAAATAGAAGAGAAAATATGTTGTGTACTGTTTACTTTGCTAAGAATTTATACATCCCACACTCCTTCCTCCGTGCAAGGCAAGTACAACAAGCCAGTACACCTTTATTTTTTTTACACTTTCACAAAAAAATGAATATTTTAAATAGCTTAGAATGCAATTTATCAATTTCTAAGTTTGAAGAGTTTGTATTTTTAGAATTGGGCAATCTACATGCAATTATTCCATATTATTTCATAGTTTTGTTTGCATGGCGTTATTACCCATATAGGTGGGTAATAACGCCAAATAGCATTGGTCAAGAAATCACGCCATTACATTTTATGAATACATATCTGTTAAATTATTTTTTTTTATATAGATAGTCAATGAGTTGCTGTATCAAATCATATATTTGTTTGAAAAATACAATCTAAAACTGAGCCGTGAAAATTGGTAGAACCTTAACGTGGCGTTATTACCCCAGTGTACCTTATGATAAAGCCTGTCCTTGATAGTTTAAAAGATTCAATGATTAGATATAAAAGGAAAGGGGAGAGCTGTTTCCCTTTCCTAATTTTTTTTCGAACGGAATTAACCCTTGAAAATATAAGGCTGTAATGTACAATTACTATACGTAGCCTGTGAGCTCAATGCCATCAGTTTAACTGGACAATATTCTTTTTATTAAAACATTAACCAATGTAAATAAAATATTAAAAATGAGGCATAAAAAAATTAAGTTTTTAAAAATGGCAAAATTGTTAAATTTTATTGTTTAGAATACTATTTACGTTTTATAATGTTATAAGTACAGTCGATTCTCGTTGATTTGAAATCGGATAATTCGAATCTTCGCTTAATTCGAACTAATGAGAATTCCGATTTTTCATTTTTCTATTCTTTCTCTCTGATTTCAGATCGTTTGAATAACTTCCTTTGTTTGATTTTTGTGAAAATTGTTCCGAACGAGTATACATATAATCCCATGCATTTGATATCCACTTTCTTAGTGCCCCGTCTGTCCATCAATGACGCTTCAAATTATTTTTTCATTGAGCTTGTTTCTAAATTTTAATTAGTTTATGTATTTATGCATTCTAATTAAATATTAAGTCACATTCTAATGATAACAGACGAAAGAAATTAAAAAAAACGCTATAACATTGATTCCTTTGTAATAGTACCATATTAAGCATGTTTTCATTTCATACTTTCCATAATTCGAACTTCGGATACATAGAACATTTCTTGTGGTCCCGACGAGTTCGAATTAACGAGAGCCGATTGTATTACAAAAAACTGAGTTGGATGCTTTCTTTTAAAAACTAATTTTAAGTTACATTTGTGAATATTGGCAGATATTGTAAATTTGATGTTTGTCAATCACTGACTTTCCAGATATCGGCCAATATACATGGGGACATTTTTCTGTATGCTGCCTGGGAGACTAGATATTAATGTTTTACGAAGAAACTAAAAAACGAGATTTAGGGCGGAGCAAATTAGTTCATTCACTTCAAACTTCCCAGTCAGCCCCGAAATTGTCTTTTTTTTTCTTTTTCATATTATCTATAATCGAAAACTTTTTAAGTAAATGTAAAATTAAGTAAAGTTTTTTTTTTTTTTGTTTTTTTTTTTTAAATCGACGCTTGCATACATGAATCTAGATGTAATTCAAACGTGAACTTTTTTGCATATAT
The DNA here is from genome assembly GCA_964019185.1 of Maratus speculifer. Taxonomy (NCBI): domain Eukaryota; kingdom Metazoa; phylum Arthropoda; class Arachnida; order Araneae; family Salticidae; genus Maratus; species Maratus speculifer. The sequence goes on along the minus strand of OZ025294.1, from coordinate 396,293,721 downwards.
TTTCCATTATTTTCTTGTAAAATGCTAATTTCAATTTAAATAAACTCTTTTTTTGCTTAAAATTTAAATCCTTCTGTTTATGATAAAATTTTAACGACTTTCTTTTTTTTTTTTTCTTTTCTTATTTGCTTTGCACCATAACAATAAAGTGAGCATCTTATGAGATTTAAGTCAACACTCCCTAGAATTTAGAGGATCTGGCTTCATTCTGAATTTTTAGTTCTCTTATTCACAAGATATTTCAATTAAAAAAAAAAAAACCGATTGCCAAGCATTTTTTGTTAATTTTATTTTAAGTATGTTAGAACTCACAAGGGAAACGCTATGCGGACAAGTAGAACCGCTGAGTTTCATAATAAAGTGGAACGTTATCTCACCGTTCCACTTTCTGCCCAGGATCGCATCACGCTATCAATGTACACAATTAATAAGTCCCACATTTGTTTTCATGTAATAAACATTTTTTTTAAATCAATTTTGGTTATTTCTAGATCTTTTTGATATTTTTGTGACACATTCTTAATTAATTTTCCATTTTATTTTGTTTCGTTTAAATAAAATTTAATTTTTTACTAATATCAAATTAAACATTTGGGATGAAATTGAATAAAATCTATAAATTTTTTGCAATTAAAAAATATATATCAAGGTTTGTACGCTTCAAAAACATTAAGCAACTGTAGCAACAATTTTCTAAAGTGATATTTTCTTTCTTTAATAAAAATTAATTCTATCTTCGTATATTGTGACCAGTACTTTATGATACATATGGTACTAAAACACCTAAAATATTCTGAATCACTTGATGCATACAATCACTGTATTGATTTATTTACAATACGTTGGTAAAAATAAATATATTTATTAGTATGTATATTTTTTTTATATATATAAACAAAAACTTCTTTAGTACTGAAAAAACGAATTTTTATGAATAAAAATGTGGGTTTAGTATTTTAAATACAAAATTTATATATTAGGTCACCAGATAAACATTTGAATCTTCCCTCATTCCCCTAGCGGGTACAGTAAAACCTCTAAATAACGGACACCTCGGGAACGCAGAAATTGTCCGCTATTCGGAGATGTCCGCTAGGGAAAACCTCAAAGGTTCAAAAGTCGCTTAATATTTCATTGATTTACATGTCCTAAAACCTTTATTATATGATAATTGAGAAAATAAAATTATTTTTTAAACAATAAAACTTAAATAAAATTGTGCACACCTTTAACTGCTGTTTGTTACATTCTTATAATTCTTATTCTTATCATTCTTTTGCTCACGATTACATATAATTTGTTTTTCAATGTGACGTTATTAGTCATTTTAGAGTTCATTTAGTCATTTAGGAATTGCACTTTTTGATCATTAAAAAAATAAAATCATAAAATCTCGGAGAGGGGGGGGGAATAGACATTTGAATGCTCTGGAAGATGTCACTCCCAGGCAGCCCCCTGAATTCAACGCTTAACGTGAAGCAGAAATTTCCTCAGTCCACCCTCTACATTTATCTGTGATCATAAAAATTTGACACATTGCTCTGATAAATTTAGAGGCCTTTTTTACTTTTTTTTTTTGTTAAAAAACATTTTTTTATCCTTTATCGCCGAATATAATGTCCGCTATTTGGAATGTCCGTTATTCAGAGGTTAAAAATGCAAAAATTTAGGTTTTGGGAGTGGGAATTTGAAAACTATCCATTAAATAGAGGTGTCCGCTATTCGGCAGTGTCCGTTATGGAGGTTTTATTGTACAACAGTGTTACGGACTGATATATCAAAAAGGCTTAACGCAAATTAAAGTTCATTACTCGACTGAGAATGATTATTATCTTAGATGTCACTGTACATTTCTCTACAAATGTAATTTTAAATTACCATCTGAAAATGATAATCATAGCGCTTTATTTTAAAACTCACACCGTAAACTTTTTCAGATTAAAGTGTTGATTTTTGAATTAAAAGATATCGTTTCAGACAGTAATGAAATCCAGTTCTGTTCAATATGTGGAAGTACAAATGCTTCCACAAAATAATCAAATTTAGTTCCCCCCCAATCTGACTGTGAAGTACACGAGGATGACATGATTTATAGAGTTTTACCTTTATGAAATAATTAAAAATAATTTAATAATCTCTCTATAAAGTTGTTTTTGCTACTTGATTTCGGTGTTTAGTTTACCGGTAGTCTGAAAATAAAAAAAATCGATAGTGCTTTCCAAAAAACTGTTCGATTCCGGCCTTCAATTAGTACATACCTGTGACATTGAATTTTGATATTTTTAATATCAATGTTGTCAGGACATAATGTCAGATATGCTTGTTCTAAATGCGGCTGGACCAATTCTTTGTAAGTGCATTAGAATTATATAAATACGTAGCACCATTCTAGTCAGCATTCAGTCTGTCTGTCCGTCCACATATAACAGAGTAAAAACTACCCAATAGAATTGCTTAAAATTTAGAATATAATATATAATTGTCATACTATATAATAACAGACAGTGGCGCCAGCTTTTGAAAAATATTGGGTTGATTCAAAAATATTGGGTGGGCTCAAAAATATTTTTATAAAATGCTGCAAACAGTTTGTTTTTCTTCGAAGGGTTGAAAGATGAGAATTTTAAGTCAAGTTATCATGCTTTAATAAAGTTGCAATTAAATTATATTACATTATCATACGTTTTCCCCTATAAAGACACTGATATTTCTTGCAATGCCATGATACTATGAACAGGATTTCAAATTGAATTAGCAAAAAGTCAAATAGGGACTAAAACATTTCAGCCAATAGAGCTCATCAGTGTGACGTCACAGACAACTCAACCCCGCATTTCCATGGTAACTGGGTCAATACAAATCGAGAGAGTTTAGAGTGTGATAGAGATGCACTATATACCATCAAAAAGGCTTACAATATGAAATCAGATATCGTTCGAAGGCTGAATTCATTGAACTGGGTGACGTTTTAAAAGCGAACCGCAAGTGTTTGGGACGAATTGTAACTTGTTTAAATCAGTTTCAGGGTTAAATTTTTAGCTTCACGATAAAACAACACATTTCATCTCTATCTTTTCTTAACTCTGTGGTTTGTTTTGAACCAATTTCTGGAGTTGTGACGTCACCACTGATGAGCTCTATTAGGATTTATGTGGTGTTAGACGGAAAAATAAAACACGTGGTCATTGGCAAAATAAATTTTATTCTAAGGTGAAAAATTAATAATAAAATAATAATGAAATAAATTACTAGGACAATGAAAATTGGGTAGGCTATTATTCAAAATTATTGGATGAGCTCAGGCCCCACAGGCCCATATAAGTTGGCGCCACTGATAACAGACTTGAAACCAGCCAAATCCGCCCTAAAATTGTCTTTTGTCAGCGTATGGTCTGTGAACGAAAAATTTTGAGGTAAATGTTTTACAATCTCATGTATTTTCAAATCATCGATATTTATACCAGAATGTGAATGAGGGATACTGATCTTAGAAATTTAATTAAAATACTTCATTGTTGCCATTTTATTAAGGTATTTTTACATTGTTAATTATGTTATAAATTAATAAAATTGTTAGGCGTAATTAGGAGGTTTTTATTAGCTAGTATCCCTAAATAGGGAGTTACAAATAAATGCAAATTCCATATATTACAACATTATATGGGTATTACATGAGTAATTTTCATTATTGCATTTAACCATTTTTTTTTCCACAATTTAACACTTTTTGGCGATAATGCTATGCTTCCTTCACACCAATAAATAATCTGAATTAAAAATAAACGTGTGCCACGTTCATGCCTACTTTCCATATTACATGGCGGCGGCACAGATAATCACCTCATCAAGTTCCCTGCTGAAAATCCAGAATCAGTTAAAACTTGATTCTCATATTAAAATGCACTCGGTCTCAGAAAACATATCTTCATGGGAAACTGAAAACCCTATTTTAGCGATTCACTCATAGGTTTACCATTGTGTTTTTCTTTTCCCAGTCCTCCATATTTTCATACCTCTGGGTGCAGAAATAAATTTATGAGTCAACGACTAGAATCGGGTTTTCATGTGTATTCCCCAAAGGTATGATTCGGCAGACTGAAAGTGTTTAAATAAATGAATAATTAATTAAAAATTAAAATTAAAATTATTAAAATAATCGACTATGTAAAAATCACCATAAAATAAAAAACAAAGAAGGGCGCCTTTCAAGCTAAAACAACACAGTTCGTTGTCAGATGAAAAAGGCACGTGTCCGTAAGGGCACAAGATCAAAGATGAACTAAAAAGAAGAGGGTAGAGATTAAAAAGAGTGCGACAGGTGAAGCTAGCTGAAAGAGCAAATGCAGCAGAGAAAAGTAATGCCAAAGAAACCAAAGAAAAAACAGCTGCGGGGGAAAAAGAGGAAAAATAATAATAAATGAAATAAAATAAATAATAAAGAAAATTAAAAAATGAAATAAGATAAAGAAAAAATAAAGTAAATAAATAATAATAATTTTTTAAAAAGTTTGAACTAATCCTGGAATTTTAGCTGTGAACTCGGTAAGGCGATTGTCTGTGAAGCCGCCTCCTATTCTATAATAAAACTGTCAAAAAATATAAAATAAATATCTAGAATAAAATTTCAACAAATGTAAGTTTAACCATTAAACATATAGATTAAATAATGAACTTAGTTCAAATCGCTTACAAGTACCTGCATTACAATTATACTGTACAATTATACTGTTTGGATTCCTGTCTTTTACATTGGGGAAAAGAAATCTATAAAGAGTTTTTTTATATTTATTATCGCACATATCTGGATTCCAGGTCTCATTCCAGCGTGACTTTTTGTCTATATTTTTTTTAATATTAATTTCGAATTAATATATATATATATATTGTTCAAAATTTAAAGTACACTTTATTAACAAGTTGTAAATACAAAAATATTGTCCGAAGTAACAATTACAATCCTTCTGTTGATAATAAAATTTTAACGAGTGTTTTTTTTTTTTTGTTTGTTTGTTTGTTTGTTTTTTCATATCAACATTGCGCCATAATAGTCCAGTCAAATTGTCAAAAGAGGGCCGATAGATGCAAAAATTCTGCTGGAAGATTTTATGTTTTTAAAATGTTTATGGGGATGGTAGTGACAAGAATTAATGGTTTTCCAACAAAATATCCCGAGGCTAAATTTTGTGGAGCCAAAAAATCCCAAAATTTTCGGACCTTTTTCAATTTTTTGCCTCTAACTCGAAAATTATAAACTTTTTGTGTAACATACTTAATTACAAAAAGAAAGACCATTAAATTCTCTATAAATTTTGTTATAAAAACTTTTTTCCAAATCCATTACTTAGCACGCTATGGTTTTTTGAAAATGTCACTTTTTTAAAACTTTACAGAAAGTGACGCATTTTTCGCCTCCCATCCCAAAAAACTTTTTTTCATCACTAACAATGAAAATGAAATACACCTATTGATGTTTGAGAGATGAAACTTTTAAAAAAGGCAGGCAGAAGAAGCATAAATTTTAGAAACCCTATAAGAAATGCAATTTCAAATGGAGGGAGGGCCGGGGATAAAAAAAAAATGGAATTCAGATGAAATATTGCGGCCACGTGACGTTCCCGAGCCGCTTTCCTTCTGGTGAAAGTGTTCTTTTTTAAAAAGTACTCTTCTAATATATTGCTATTCAGTTTATTGCATATCTTGAGCTCGACCCAAAATTGTGTTTCATTTGCCAATTGGCTTCAAATAGTGATACTCGCGTTGTGAGCCAGAAAAAAACTTGCCTAGCTCTTTGAACATAGCAATCAGCGCCAAAGTAATATTCATCAGTTTTTGAAAAATAGCAAGAAGTTAGAATACAGGATGATTGCCGAAAAACATGTGCGAATGATAGAATGATAGCAGCATATGTTCGTCGGGGTGAAGACTCTACACAGACTATAGTTTGTTCCTCAGATCGAGCACTTCTTACAAGTTTCAAGATAATTGCTTCTTGTATGAAGAAGGTAATCCCAATGACTTCAACAAAAAATATAAAAAAAGCCCTACGCAAAAAAAAATTTGATTCAAAAAGTAATGAAGTTAGAAAGGAAAATTATATTTTTGAAAGCTGCTGAAAAACGTGGTGATGAATGGTCCCAAAAAAAGGTATTGAATATATTCAACACTAACCTGACTTGAAGATGCGAACCTGACTTGCAGTTGCATGGTATAGTTTTGTCGCTTAAAACGATCAATCTGTAACAAGTGGAGAGAAAACAGAGCGTTGACCCGCATCATCAGATGACGAAGCCAGTAACAGAAACAAGAGATGCTTCTTTTCATTGCTTAAAATAAATTAAAAATTTCGAAATAGAATTTCAAAATAACAGAATTCAAGTTAAGCAGGTAAAAGAAGAAGCTGATGTCATGATAGTTATCTCAGCCATTTTAAGAGCTGAATCATTTGAAAGCGTCGTAATTGTCGGAGAAGACATTGACCTTCTCGTGATCATGACGAGCTTAGGCTATCAGCCCAAAAATCTGTTTTTCCAAAAGCCAGGAAGAGGTAACATCGAAACCAAGTGGTTTTTAACCACGTCGTTAAATATAATTACAACAATATTCTTTTCACTAATGCAATCAGCGGATACGATACAAAATCCTCTCTTTTTGGGCAAAGAAAGTCAAAGTTTTGTAACACTTTGAAAGCACATGATCAGCTTGGATAAATAGCTTGCGTGCTCAATAAATTAGGTTCTACCCGTCAAGAAATAATCAAAGTTAGAGAAAAATTACTTATTGCACTATACAGTGGATGCATAGATACCACACAGAAATCGAACACCTTAAGGTTCCAGTTATTTGCCAAATCTGCCACAAAAGCAAAGTTCATCTTTCAAGACTACCATCAACACAAGAGGTTGCGCAGCATCATTTTCTCCGATGTTGTCATTAGGTACAAGCTAGGCTATGAAACAACATCCCTCCTGAAGAATGGGGTGGTCTTACAGGTCGAACGATCTCTTTCAGCCAGTTTAAATGTGACAAGACCCGGCATCTGAATCCTTGCTACATGTTGTGTCATGTAACTGTAAGAGGGCAAAAGGGTGCAGCAAAGCATGTTCTTTTCATAAATTAAAACTCAAATGCTCGGCAATTTGTAAAAAATGTAATTTGATCAACTGCGTAAATGTCCACGACATTATTTATCCAGAAGGAGGGGATGTAAAAATGCCACCGTAAGTATTTTTTACTTACATTCAGTTAAATACTTAATATTAATGTTCTCCACTAAAGCTCTAAATACAAAAAAAGTTACAATGTTCTTATTTTTCTTAAAATGTTACCGTTGTAATTCATCACGATTGTTATCATGCAAATACCTGTAATTTTAATAATTTACATTAAAGAGGATAAAATAATGAAAAATTGTGTTAAATTTTCGTTTTTACAATTTTTTCACAAAGTTAGAAAAAATGAGTCACTTTCAAAAAGCAGTAGCGCGCTTAATTATGGCTTTAGAAAAACAGTTTTAGTATGAAATTTGTAGAGACTTTTATACTCTTTCTTTTTATAAATGAGTATTGTACGCAAAAATTTTATAATATTTGAGCTATAGCAAAAAACTGAAAAAAATCCGAAGATTTTGTGGGTTTTTGGTTCCACAAAGTTTAGCCTCGAGATATTTTGTTGGAAAACCGTTAATTCTTGTTACTAGCATCCCCATAAACAGTTTAAAAATATAAAATCTTCTAGCAGAATTTTTGCATCTATTTATGGCAATTCGACTGGTCTATAACTATAAAATGGGCATTTAATAAAATGCATTTAATAGAATTTTCTGTTAGTAGTAAAAAAATTGCCTGACAAAATTATAATTTTATCATCTCATATACTCTTTTAATGACAATAGACCTTTTTTTATCTTTTAAACGAAGATTAATTTAAATGTCACTTTTTAGGTGCGTTCGTAATTATATAAATACGTAGCAATATTGTTGTCGCTCAGTCCGTCCGTCCGTCTGTCTGTCTGTCCGTCTGTCCGTCTGTCCGCATATAACAACGCAAAAACTACCCAACCGAATCGCTTGAAATTTAAAATACATAATTATAACATAATTTTGTCGAGTCATTTCAAATTTTATGAAAATCGGATGGACAGATCAATTACAGGGACATTCAAAAGGATTCCGTTACATTACGGTCAATAGGGGAAAAAGTTTTAAATGCATTTCAATCGTTTGAAATTTAAAACATATAATTATTGCGTAATTTAGTTGAGTCATTTCAAATTTTATGAAAATCGGATGGACAGATCAATTACGGGGACATTCAAAAGGATTCCGTTACATTACGGTCAATAGGGAAAAAAGTTTTAAATGCATTTTAATCGTTTGAAATTTAAAACATATAATTATTGGGTAATTTAGTCGAGTCATTTCAAATGTTATGAAAATCGGATGCATAGATCAATTACAGGGACAATCAAAAGGATTCCGTTACATTACGGTCAATGGGGAAAAAGTTTCAAATGCATTTTAATGATGTTACACTCATTCGAACATAATAGAATTGGCATGAATCTATGAAATATATATACTAAAATATGCATTCTGTACAATCTGTGATGCAAAGAATTTTTATTATTAAATTACAGGGCCACACAAAAGTATTCCACTATATAATGCTATACGGGGAAACATGGTTTGGTACGTGTTTTAATTATATTCAACTATTTCACATTTTATGAATAAGATATACGTTAAAGAGGTGTAATAAAAATTACGTCCTGTATATTTACAGAAACGTAAAGATTTCGACTATTGTACTGTATCCGGAGTACGCTCTACTATATCAGCAAGATCTGAATATTTTTAAAACTTCGTTATCGTACGAACGCACCACATTTGCTACGTTCACGTGCAATTTCCAACTTGTTATTATTAAGTTTGTTAGAAATTTAAAAGGAAAATTATGTTGAAAACTGATGACCTATATTTGAAACTAAATTTATTTTTGCTTTCAAGAATAAAAAATAAAATGTTTTTAAAAGCCTTAAATTTGAGATCATTTTTAAAAAATAAACATATTATCCATTAAAAGATTGATAAATTGATGACTTTTTATGTAAAAATATTATGTAAAAAAAATCATCTTTTGATTTTTTTAAAAATTAACAATAGCTGTATTTTACAATCGCTATAAATACTACATTATTTTTTTTTAAATACAAATAATTCTATAACAATAAATGCAGATTTCCCAATTTAAATTTTTATGTAGAACTATTAATAGTTTTCAATATGAAATGCTTTTCTTGAGAATTTTTTTTCTATTTCAATCTATATAAATTTCTATATAAATTGTACTATAGAAAAATTTCCTTATCGATCTCAGTATGTCATTTTTTTACGTAAGTGCATATACAGGGTGTATCTAAACTACTGGACAAAACTTTAAGGGGTGATAGTATACATCAAGACAAACAATATTAAATAGGAAACCAAGGGTCCGAAGAGTTTTCCAAAGGAGATAGCCGCCGTTAAAGTTTAGGGTCCGAAATTTCAAATAAACATAAAAAACAGAAAAATTGGTCGATTGATTTGCGGTTTTCACTAAAACTATTCTTTATGTTGGTATTTTCTTGAAAATAAATTATAAAGATAAATTTAGAAAAATGTCGATAGAGGGCGCTTTAGACTTTGGAGTAACGAACAGCAGTTTTTTGCCGTTATTTTTTGCATCTCATTAAATGGGTTCGCAAGCTTAGACTTAAACTTAAATTTTGAACTCAAAATCTGAATAGCTGGGAGTGGTTAAGTAGCACAAACTGAACTGTGTTCAGAGGTTCCAAATTTCAAATGATTATAAAAAACGGAAAAATTGGTCGATTGATTTCCGGTTTTCACTAAAACTATTCTTTATATCGGTATTTTATTGAAAATAATTTAAAAAGCTAAATTTAAAAAAATGGCGATAGTGAGTGCTTTAGACTTTGGAGTAACGACAAACTATTTTTTACCGTTATTATTTACATCTCGTTAATTTTTTTTAGAATTTAGAATTAAACTTAAATTTTGCGCAGAAAATCTGAATCATTGGGAGTGGTTAAGTAGCGCAAGCTGAACTGTGTTCAATGGGGGTGGGGAGGTTCAAATTTCAAATGATTATAAAAAACGGAAAAATTGGTCGATTTGTTTCCGGTTTTCGCTAAAACTATTCTTTATGTCAGTATTTCCTTAAAAATAAATTTTAAAGAAACATTTTTAAAAATTTCGTTTGAGGAACTTTAGAGTAACCAACAACTATTGTCAAACGTTATTTTTTCTATCTAATTAAATGCTTGCAAAAGCTTAGACTTAAATTTTGAGCTCAAATTCTGAATAGTTGGGAGATGTTAAGAAGCGCAAACTGAACAGTGTTCAAGAGTTGAAATGTTACTCTCCCCACCCCTCGAACACAGTTCGATTTTGCGCTGCATGATTACTCACAACGACTCAGATTTTGAGCTCAAAATTTAACTATAAGCTTTTACAAGCATTTATTAAATACAAAAAAAATGCCATTTAAAAATAGTTGTTGGCTACTCTAAAGTTTAAGGCGCGCTCTAACGGAATTTTTTGAAATGTATCTTTAAAATTTATTTTCAAGGAATAGGAAATACTGGCATAAAGAATATTTTTGGCGAAAACCGTAAACGAATCAACCATTTTTTCCGTTTTTTATGATAACTTGAAATTTGAACCTCCCCACCTCCATTGAACACAGTTCAGTTTGCGCTACTTAACCACTCCCAACGACTCAGATTTTCTGCGCAAAATTTAAGTTTATGTCTAAGCTTCTAAAAAAATTTAACGAGATGCAAATAATAATGGTAAAAAACAGTTGTACGTTACTGCAAAGTCTAAAGCGCCCTCTATCAACATTTTTCGAAATTTTTCTCTATAATTTATTTTCAAAAAAATAACAACGCAAAGAATAATTTTAGTGAAAACTGCAAATCAATCGACCAATTTTTCCGTTTTTTATGTTTATTTGAAATTTTGGACCCTAAATTTTAATGGCGGCTATCTTTTTTGGAAAACGCTTGGGACAGAGCCTGATTACTGACGGGGCACTCTCTCCCCAGTAAAATTACATAGAAATTTTCGCCTTGTTTAAACGCCCTTTTCAGTCAAAATTACTATCACGAATGAGGAAAAAATTTCTATTTATTTTTTCTGGTGGGAGAGTGCCCCGTTGATAATCAGGCCCTGGCTTGGGACCCTTGGTTTCCTACTTAATATTATTTGTCCCCTTAAAGTTTTGTCCAGTAGTTTAGATACACCCTGTATATATTATAGATTTCCAAAGAAAATTTTTATATAATGCAAATTTCACAGTAAACGTCTCAATCAAATATTCTAGGACATATTCAGAATTTTCTATTCGTTTTGGTCAAGATTACAAACTTCATCACGTATGCTCATATCGACAGACATTTTGAAATGTCTGAAAAATAATATTGTTTTTACGAATGTCGATAGATATCTCTGAATGTTAGAATACGAATATCATTTTTATCTGACAAGCTATTATAGCATGAGAGCTTATGTGCCCGCCCGTTCTGTATGTATGTATGTTCGTTCGTTCGTACGTGCGTAACGCGATAACTCATGATAAAAATATCCGATCCACTTGAAATTTTGTATATAGGTCCTGATAAGGTGCTTCCCTGATTAGTTTTTGGAGTTCATTCGATATGTATAAGAGGGGGAAAGGGGGGCTCATGGCCCTCCCCTTAATTGTTATAAACGGGATTTTCATGCTGAATTAACCGTTTTCCTTCGAAATTTAGATATAGAATCATTCTGATGAGCGATTCCGTGACTGTTATTAGGTGTTCATTGAATAAGCATAAAAAGGGGGAACGGGAGGCTCTTGGCCCTTCCCTTAATTGATATAAACGGGATTTTCATGCAGAATTAACAGTTTTCGTTCAAAATTTCGGTATAGGATCATTCTGATGAGGCGATTCCTTGACTGTTATTAGGTGTTCATTGAATAAGTATAAACAGGGGGAACGGGGGTTCTAATGCCTTTCCCTTAATTTATATAAATGGGTTTTTCAAGCAGAATTGTCAGATTTCGTTCAAACCTGTGACTAGTTTTGGAAGTTTAATGGTTAAGTATAAAGAGGGGAATAACGCCTCTCAAACTATGTAAATGCTAAATGGGTTTTTATTAAGAATTATCCGATTTGCTCTGAATTTTGGATATAGATTTTTTATAAGGTGATCTGGTGTAATAACGCCAGGCGGGGTAATAACGCCAAGTGCTAATATTATGCATAATTATGAAATAATCTGGTAAATGACATCCATGTGCTCTGCGGAGAAAGGTTTTGAGTCATATAAATCGCAAAAAACAGCTTCAAGTTAATTTGTTTTATTTTTAGGTCTTATTGTTTTTACAAGCAACTAAAATTAACGCTTGATCTAAAATTTGCGAGATACGTTTTGTGATGTGAAGACTATTATTTTTGTCCGGAAATACTTTGTTAATTACATACATTTTAGTCAATTTCATGGAGTTTCAAAATTTTTTTTAAAATTTTGGATATTTTCTCGAGATAATTTGTAATTTAAAATGTAGAGCGCAATAACTATAATGGGGTAATAACACCAATCCTTGGCATTAATACCCCGGTTGATTCCCTACAGTGGCCGAGATACATCCTAAATACTGATTCAAATAAATACAGTTAAAACTGTGCAATGGTTCTAATAATTCAATTTAAACGGTCCTTTTTAAGCAAAAAGAAGCTCATGGTCTGATATTCTTTTGCCTCATCCTCCCACAAAACCACACCTTTATTTTTTTTTTACACTTTCACAAAAAATGAATATTTTAAATAGCTTAGAATGCAATTTGTCAATTTCTAAGTTTGTAGAGTTTGTATTTTTAGAATTGGGCAATCTACATGCAATTATTCCATATTATTTCATAGTTTTGTTTGCATGGCGTTATTACCCATATAGGTGGGTAATAACGCCAAATAGCATTGGTCAAGAAATCACGCCATTACATTTTATGAATACATATCTGTTAAATTATTTTTTTTATATAGATAGTCAATGAGTTGCTGTATCAAATCATATATTTGTTTGAAAAATACAATCTAAAACTGAGCCGTGAAAATTGGTAGAACCTTAACGTGGCGTTATTACCCCAGTGTACCTTATGATAAAGCCTGTCCTTGATAGTTTAAAAGATTCAATGATTAGATATAAAAGGAAAGGGGAGAGCTGTTTCCCTTTCCTAATTTTTTTTCGAACGGAATTAACCCTTGAAAATATAAGGCTGTAATGTACAATTACTATACGTAGCCTGTGAGCTCAATGCCATCAGTTTAACTGGGCAATATTCTTTTTATTAAAACATTAACCAATGTAAATAAAATATTAAAAATGAGGCATTAAAAATTAAGTTTTTAAAAATGGCAAAATTGTTAAATTTTATTGTTTAGAATGCTATTTACGTTTAATAATGTTATAAGTACAGTCGATTCTCGTGAATTCGAAATCGGATAATTCGAATCTTCGCTTGATTCGAGCTATACATGAAGTCTGAAATTTTCAATGGCAGAATAACGTTAAACATTCCTTAATTCGAAATCATTTTCTGTTGACTTCGTTTAATTCGAACTAACGAGAATTCCAATTTTTCATTTTTCTTTTCTTTCTCTCTGATTTCAGATCATTTGAATAATTTCCTTTCTTTGATTTTTGTGAAAATTCTTCCGAACGAGTATACATATAATCCCATGCATTTGATCTGCACTTTCTTAGTGCCCCGTCTGTCCATCAATGACGCTTCAAAAAAAATTTTCATTGAGCTTGTTTCTAAACTTTTAATTAGTTTATGTATTTATGCATTCTAATTAAATATTAAGTCACATTCTAATGATAACAGACGAAAGAAATAAAAAAAAAAAAACGCTATAACATTGATTCCTTTGTAATAGTACCATATTAAGCATGTTTTCATTTCATACTTTCAATAATTCGAACTTCGGATACTTCGAACATTTCTGGTGGCCCCGACAAGTTCGAATTAACGAAAGCCGACTGTATTACAAAAAACTGAGTTGGGTGCTTTCTTTTAAAACTAATTTTAAGTTACATTTGTGGATATTGGCAGATATTGTAAATTTAATGTTTGACGTTCAATGACTTTCCAGATATCGGCCAATATACATGGGGACATTTTTCTGTGCGGTGCCTGGGAGACTTAATATGAATGTTTTACGAAAAAGCTAAAAAACGAGATTTAGGGCGGAATAAATTAGTTTCGTACACTACAAACTTCCCAGTCAGTCCCAAAATAGTCTTTTTTTTTTTTTTTTTTTTTTTTTTTTTTTCTTTTTCTTTTTCATATTATCTGTAATCGAAAATTTTTAAGTAAATGTTTTACAACGTCGTGTGGTTTCAAACAATCAATTTTTATACTACGTTAATGATGGATAAAACAATATAGAAGTTAATAGAAATACTTCAACATTGTCCCTTTTTTTTAAAAGTATTTTTAATTCTATTATAAATTAGTAAAGTTGTAATACGTAATTAAGAGTTTGGTATTAGCTAGTTCCCTAAACATGGAGTCACAAATATATGCAAATTCAATATATTACTACAATAGATGGGTATTATGCAAATAATTTTCAGTAATTGCACTTAAGCATTTTTCAACAATATTACGCCTACTTGACACCAATACATTTTATGAATTAAAAATAAATAACTGCCTCATCATTATTGTAATAGACCGGGAGACAATAATTCTAATAGATAGAGACAATCACAAAATCAAGTTAGTGGTTATAATTCAAGAATACTCGATTCGCATATTGAAACGCAGTTGGTCTGCCAAGTCATACATTGATGGAAAACATCTGAAAATCCGATTTTAGTGGTTCACTCGTAGGTTTATCGTATTGTTTTTCTGCTTCCTGTCCTCCATATTTTCATACATTTGGATGCAGAAAAAAAACAGTGATAAACCTACGAGTCAATGATGAAATCGGGTTTTCAGGTGTCTTCCCCAAGATATGACTTAGCAGATCGATTGTATTTAAAAAAGTGAATCGAGTTTGAACTAATTCTGGAATTTCAGCCGTGAACTCGATGAGGTGATTGTCTGTGCTGCCAGTGGCGTGCGAAGAGAAAATCGCGCCCTGGGCAAAGTTAGAATTTGGCGTCCTGCTTTCTCCATTTTTTTCATGCGACAGGCTCAAAATGACGTTTCTTTATAAATTTGGCGCCCCTTAAATTTCAACGCTCGAAGTAACCGCACCCCCCCCCTACCCCCCCCCCCCGCCTTTCGCATATCACTTTCGTGCTGGCCGCCTCCCGTTCTATAAGAAAGCCGTCGACAAATACAATAATATTTATATAATAAAATGTCAACAAATGTAAGTTTAGTTATTCAACATATAGTTTAAAATATGAATTTAGTTCATATTGATTTGAAGTGCTTGTACTTACAATTATCCTTTTCAGATTCCAGTGTCTTAAAATTGGGGGAAAAACCTAGATAGAGTTTATGTATATATATATATATATATATATATATATATATATATATATATATATATATATATATATATATATATATATATATATATATATATATCAGCGCATGCACACATGAATCCAGATGTAATTCCAACGTGAACTTTTTGTACATATTTTCCATTATTTTCTTTTAAAATACATCTTATGAGATTTAGCATCTTATGAGATTTAAGTCAACAGTCCCTAGAATTTAAAGGATGTGGTTTCTTTCTGAATTTTTAGTTCTCTTATTCACAAGATATTTCAATTTTTATAAAAAAAAAACAATTGCCAAGCAATTTTTGTTAATTTTATCTTAAGTATGTTAGAACTCACGAGGGAAACGCTATGCGGACACGTAGAACCACTGAGTTTCATAATAAAGTGGAACGTTATCTCACCGTTCCACTTTCTGCCCAGGATCGCATCACGCTATCAATGTACACAATTAATAAGTCCCACATTTGTTTTCATATAATAAGCATTTTTTCTAATTTTTTTTTATTATCAATTTTGGTTATTAGGATGAGCGAAGCGAATCCTCTACTAGCCCACTGAAATTACATTTTGTCGTACTCTTTACAAAAAAACTATTTAATATTTTGATTTGAAATTAAACACAAACATAAATTATGATCTGTAGATTTGCACAATATAATTTTTTTACAGAAAAACTTTTTAAAAAAATTATTATTTTAATTAATTTATTTTAGATGTTTTTCTATTACGGACGCATTTTTAGAAATAAGAAATGAAATATGCATATTTTCAGAAGAATAAATAATTCATAGAGTTAACAATTGTAGATAGAATCAAATTAAATAAATAAAATGTACTTACTTTATTCCGACAAAATCATTTACGCTATTGTCACTTACACATATTAAAAGAATTATATTGTACTTTATTTTTTTGTCGTAAAGTGGCAACAAAAAAATTGTAAACAAATAAAATTAATTGTTAAATTCATTATATAAAGAGTTATTTGAATTCGAAGATTGAAAATTAAACCAAATGAAACATACATATTATTATTTTAGTATATGTAGTACTATTTTTAAATAGTTTGCCGTTTAAAACCAATTTATAGAATATATTAGTTCTATTATAAAAAATGCCAAGGAAACATATACTTACTGGATGAAAAGAATGCGAATATGATATAGCTTTAAGGCAAGAGGTTAGATACCAGCATAAAAAAACGACGGCATAGATGTCATATACACACCATACGGGCGCGATTTTTCCGACGCAAATTTGTCAAAAACCTGGTTTTTGAATACCAGTCACCATGTATATATTTGGTACTACTCAGTTATCCCATCGACCAATTTCGCCAAACTAATAGCCAAATTATACATGTTGACATAATTTTTATTTTAAATAGCGAAAAAAACAAATAATTAGTAGAATATTAATAAAAATATTAATAAAAAGTCGAAATAAAAATCACTTAATGGCATTTTAAACACGTGAATCGTATAAATCATTGAATGCGACAATCACGATCATCCATTATTTGTATTTAATCTTTACGGGATAACCTAGTAGTACCATATATTTAAAAAAGGGAATAACAATAAATTTTAAAAAGTTTTATTAATACCTGTGGAACAAAACAATTTATATAATTAAAAAAAGAAAATTAAATTAAATAAACAATTTATTAATAAATAAACAACAGCCGGGTTACCATGTCAAGCAAAATAGCTACACTTTGTTGCCAATTAAGTACTCAGGTGCATATATGACATTGGCGTCTGAAAAAAAATAGCGCCAATGTGGTGCGTATATGACATCTGTGCCAAAAGGACCACATGACGAATCTCTTCTGATAGAGAATGCATGTGCTCGGAGAAATGCTTTAAATTTCGAAGATGCACAAAAAAATTTTAAATTATATTTTTGTAAAATTTTTCATCATCCTTGGCTTGGCATTCACTCTGACGGATCTCAAAAGACTTGCCACAAATGTATAGTAAATAAGGAACTAAATATTTTTTCTTTAGCTAATAATATGGATCCTGGTCCACATCCCTAAATATTAAAGGGCTTAACATTCGTCGAGGTGAAATTAATTGCCCAAGTTCGTCCAGTTATTACTGTTTATCGCATTAAAGGTGGTCAGCTTGAATACAGTGGGCAAATTATTAATTTTCATCAAGATATTATAGGATTTTGTACTTTATTACCTCATTCCATATATACAGGGTGGTCATAAAAAAACTTTGCCGATATACGGAGCTCTAGCGGCCATTCCGCTCAACCGATTGAAATGAAATTTCAGATATAGCTATTCAGAGGTATGAGCTCGAGATTCTGTGAGCGACAACAAAATGGCGCTCACGGTTACGGTTATAGTTACAGAAACTCGAAAGTTTCCAATGGCAACTTATCTCACCGTTCCACTTTCTGCCCAGGATCGCATCACGCTATCAATGTACACAATTAATAAGTCCCACATTTGTTTTCATATAATAAGCATTTTTTCTAATTTTTTTTTATTATCAATTTTGGTTATTTCTAGATCTTTTTGATATATTTGTGACAAATTCTTAATTAATTTTCTATTTTATTTTGTTTCGTTTAAATAAAATTTAATTTTTAACTAATATCAAATTAAACGTTTGGGATGAAATTGAATAAAATCTATATATATATTTTTTCAATTAAAAAAAAATATATATCAAGGTTTGTACGGTTCAAAAACATTCAAGGAACTGTAGCAACAGTTTTCTAAAGTGATATTTGCTTTCTTTAATAAAAATTAATTTTATCTTCGTGTATTGTGACCAGTACTTTATTATACATATGGTACTAAAACACCTAAAATATTCTGAATCACTTGATGCATACAATCCCTGTATTGGTTTATTTACAATATTATTTACAATACCGTGGTAAAAATAAATATATTTATTAGTATGTATATATTTTTTATAAAAACAAAAACTCCTTTAGTACTGAAAAACACGGATTTTCACGAATAAAAATATGGGTTTAGTATTTTAAATACGAAATTTATATATTAGGTCACCAGATAAACATTTGAATCTTTCCTCATTCCCCTAGCGGATACAGTAAAACCTCTAAGTAACGGACACCTCGGGAACGCAGAAATTGTCCGCTATTCGGAGATGTCCGCTAGGGAAAACCTCAAAGATACAAAAATCGCTAAGAAATGCTTAATATTTCATTGATTTACATTTATATGTCCTAAAAACTTTATTATATGATAAGTTGAGAAATTAAAAAAATTTTAAACAATTAAACTTAAATAAAATTGTGCACACCTTTAACTGCTGTTTGTTACATTCTTATAAAAAAAAAAAAGTCTTACAAAAGTTTACTTTTGCTCACGATTACATATAATTTGTTTTTCAATGTGACGTTATTAGTCATTTTAGAATTCATTTAGTCATTTAGGAATTGCACTTTTTGATCATTAAAAAAATAAAATCATAAAATCTTGGAGAGGGGGGGGGGGATAGACATTTGAATGCTCTGGAATATGTCACTCCCAGGCAGCCCCCTGAATTCAACGCTTAACGTGAAGCATAAATTTCCTCAGTCCACCCTCTACATTTATCTGTGATCATAAAATTTGTGACACATTCCTCTGATAAATTTAGAGGCATTTTTTACTTATTTTTCTCATTTTTTCTTGTTAAAAAACAATTTTTCATCCTTTATCGCCGAATATAGTGTCCGCTATTTGGAATGTCCGTTATTCAGAAGTTAAAAATACAAAAATTTTGGTTTTGGGAGTGGGGATTGGAAAACTGTGCGTTAAATAGAGGTGTCCGCTATGGAGGTTTTACTGTACAACAGTATCCCGGACTGATATATCAAAAAGGCTTAACCCAAATGAAAGTTCATTACTCGACTGAGAAAATAGGGTAAACAAAGATTATTATCTCAGATGTCACAGTACATTTCTCTACAAATGCAATTTTAAATTACCATCTGAAAATGATAATCATAGCGCTTTATTTTAAAACTCACACCGCAAACTTTTTCAGATTAAAGTGTTTATTATTAAATTAAATGGTAACCTCCATAACAAAGCTAAACATGCATGTTGTCGAGAAATTTGTTGTGGAAGTACAAATGCTTCCACAAAATAATCAAATTTAGTCCCCCCCCCCCCCCAATCTGACTGTGAAGTACACGAGGATGACATGATTTATAGAGTTTTACCTTTATGAAATAATTAAAAATAATCTAATAAAAAGATGCTCTCTCTATAAAGTTGCTTTTGCTACTTGATTTCGGTGCTTAGTTTACCGTCAGTTTGAAAATCAAATAATCGATAGTGCTTTCCAAAAAATTCTTCGATTCCGGCCCTCAATTAGTGCATACCTGTGACATTGAATTTTGAAATATTTAATGTCAGTGTTGTTAAAACAAAATGTCAGATATGCTTGTTCTAAATGCCACTGGACCAATTCTTTGTAAGTGCATTACAATTATATGAATACGTAGCACCATTCGTAATCAGCATTCACTCTGTCTGTCCGTCCGCATATAACAGAGGAAAAACTGTCCAATAGAATTGCTTTAAATTTAGAATATAACATATAATTGTTATAATATATAATAACAGACAGTGGCGCCAGCTTTTGAAAAATATTGGGTTGGCTCAAAAATATTGCGTGGGCTCAAAAATGTTTTTATAAAATGCTGCAAACAGTTTGTTTTTCTTCGGAGGGTTGAAAGATGAGAATTTTAAGTCAAGTTACCATGTTTTAATAAAGTTGCAATTAAATTAAATTATATTATCATACGTTTTTCCCTATAAAGACACTGATATTTCTTGCAATGCCATGATACTATGAACATGACTTCAAATTGAATTAGCAAAAAGTCAAACAGGGACTAAAACATTTCAGCCAATTAGGATTTATGTGGTGTTAGACGGAAAAATAAAACACGTGGTCATTGGCAAAATAAATTTTATTCTAAGGTGAAAAATTAATAATAAAATAATAATGAAATAAATTACTAGGACAATGAAAATTGGGTAGGCTATTATTCAAAATTATTGGATGGGCTCAAGCCCCACAGGCCCATATAAGTTGGCGCCACTGATAACAGACTTGAAACTAGCCAAATCCGCCCTAAAATTGTCTTTTGTCAGCGTATGGTCTGTGAAAGAAAAATTTTGAGGTAAATATTTTACAATCTCATGTATTTTCAAATCATCGATATTTATACCAGTAAATAAATGAGGGATACTGATTTTAGAAATTTAATCAAAATACTTCATTGTTGTCATTTTATTAACGTATTTTTACATTCTTAAATATGTTATAAATTAATAAAATTGTTATGCGTAATTAGGGGTTTTTTATTAGCTAGTATACCTAAATAGGGAGTTACAAATAAATGCAAATTCCATATATTGCTACATTATATGGGTATTACATGAGTAATTTTCATTAATTGCCTTTAACCATTTTTTTTCACGATTTAACACTTTTTGGAGATAATGCTATGCCTTTTTCACACCAATAAATAATCTGAATTAAAAATAGATGTGTGCCACGTTCATGCCTACTTTCTAACTGGGAGGCGGCAGCACAGATAATCACCTCATCAAGTTCTCAGCTGAAAATCCAGAATCAGTTAAAACTTGATTCGCATATCAAAATGCACTCGGTCTCAGAAAACATATCTTGATGGGAAACTGAAAACCCGATTTTAGCAATTCACTCCTAGGTTTACCATTGTGTTTTTCTGCACCCAGTCCTCCATATTTTTATACCTCTGCGTGCAGAAAAATACAATCATAAATTTACGAGTCAACGACTACAATCGGGTTTTCAGGTGTATTCCCCAGAGATATGACTTGGCCGATCGAATATGTTTAAATAAATAAATCAATAATTAAAAATTAAAAATTAAAATTATTAAAGTAATAGACTATGTAAAAATCACCATAAAATAAAAAACAAAGAAAGGCGCCTTTCAAGCTAAAATAATACAGTTCGTTGTCAGATGAAAAAGGCACGTGTACGTAAGGGCACAAGGTCAAAGATGAACTGAAAGGAAGAGGATAGAGATTAAAAAGAGTGCAACAAGTGGCACTAGTTGAAAGAGCAAATGCAGCAGAGGAAAGTAATGCCAAAGAAACAGTGGAAAAAAGGTGAGGGAGAAAAGTGAATAAAAATAAGAAATGAAATAAAATAAATAATTAAGAAAATAAAAAAATTAAATAAAATAAAGTTAATAATAACAATTATTTTTTTTTTTTAAACTATTTCTGGAGTTTCGACTGTGAACTCGATAAAGTGCTTTTCTGGGCTGTCGCCTCACTGTCTATAATAAAACAATCAAAAAAGATCATAATAATATCTATAATAAAATGTCAACAAATGTAAATTTAACCACCGAACATATCGATTAAATAATGAACTCAGTTCAGATCGATTATAATTATCCAGCTCAGATTCCAGTCTGTTATATTGGAGAAAGAAATCTAAAAAGAGATATTTTAATATTATTATTATTATTATTATTATGTGCACGTATTTGGATTCCAGGTGTAATTCCTGCGTGACATTTTGTGTACATTTTTTTAAATATTAATTTCAAATTTAAAAAACTTTATTTGCTTAAAATTAATGTACACTTTATTAACAAATAGTAAATAATAAATTATTGTCCGAAGTAAAAATTACAATCCTTCTGTAAGTGATAAAATTTAAACGATCATTTATATCATATTAGCGTTGTACCATAACTATAAAATGAGCATTTAATGAGATTTAAATCAACGCCCCCATAGAATTTGGGGGATGTGGCTTATGTTCTGAATTTTCTTTTTTCGCTTATTTATAAGATATTTCAATTTTTAAAAAGTTAAAAAGAAATTACCCATCATTTTTTTCCATTTATTTTAAGGATAGGATTAGTATCGAGAAAAACATTTCGCGGACATGTAGAACAATAATAATGGGGGGCGTTTCCTCACCGTTCCACTTTCTGCCGTGATTGCATCACAATGTCAATGCGCACAGTTAATAAATCCCACATATGTTTTAATATGAGAAGCATTATTTTCAAACACTTGTATTAACTTTTTATCAATTTTTGCTTATTCTACACCTTTTTTATATTTTTATGTGCAATTCTTAATTGATTTTTCATAATTTTTAGGTAGCTTTCATTACAAAAAGTAAAAAGCTACCTATTGCAGCCGTCCGGAGGAAAGCACTTCCGGAAAATTTTGGTATATTTTCACCGATCATGACCCCCAGACCCCAAAACCACCCTCCGTTCAAATGTTGACATATATATATATATATGTATATATATATATATATATATATATATATATATATATATATATATATATATATATATATATATATATATCTGATTTTTGTCATGCGATAACTAACGTATTTATGAACCGATTTGAATGAAACTTGGTATGTACATAGCACATACAAATGTCTCGACCGAGTTCGTTGGTCAGCATCATCCGCCATTTTGTTTCAAAATGGCGGCCATTTTAAAATTTTTAAAAAATTTAAAATTTAAAATTAAATGCGAAAAAATTAAAAGCTGAAAAATATTTTTCTTTTACGTGTTAGCACTTAAAACAAAGATTCCAGAACACTTTTTATTTTGTCTATATCTTAAAAAATGATTGAGTTATAGCACTTTGAATTTTTCTTATGGCTGACATTTTGAAACGATCTGATTTTTGTCACGTGATAACACGCGTATTTATGAACCGATTTCAATGAAACTTGGTATGTACATAGTACATACAAATGTCTCGACCGAGTTGGTTGGCCAGCATCATCCGCCATTTTGTTTCAAAATGGTGGCCATTTTAAAATTTTTAAAATTTTTAAATTTTTAAATTAAATGCGAAAAAAATCAAAATTTGAAAAACATTTTTATTTTACGTGTTAGAACTTAAAACAAAGATTCCAGAACACTTTTTATTTTGTCTATATCTTACAAAATGATTGAGTTATAGCACTTTGAATTTTTCTTATGTCTGACATTTTCAAACGATCTGATTTTTGTCACGTGATAACTCGCGTATTTATGAACCGATTTCAATGAAACTTGGTATGTACATAGTACATACAAATGTCTCGACCGAGTTCGTTGGCCAGCATCATCCACCATTTTGTTTCGAAATGGTGGCCATTTTAAATTTTTTAAAAATTTAAAATTAAATGCGAAAAAATTAAAAGTTGAAAAATATTTTTCTTTTACGTGTTAGAACTTAAAACAACGATTCCAGAACACTTTTTATTTTGTCTATACCTTAAAAAATGATTGAGTTATAGCACTTTGAATTTTGCTTATGGCTGACATTTTGAAACGGTCTGATCTGAACGATCCACAATGTTGCTTTAAAATGGCATACACTTTATGATATCGTGGAATTTGGTGACTCTCTAAATCGCTTAAAATAAAACCAGGTTGAATAAAAGATGACTAATTTCTAAAAATTTCTATTAATATTCAGACTTGACAAAAACTAGTATTCAATCTTATAAAATCACTAATTTTATAAGATTTTTTCCACTAATTTCAGCTTAGTATTTTTGAACAATGTAACTTACCTTAAAATAAATAAATAAATAAATAAGTATATGAAAGCTACCTCTTCCTCCCGGCATTGCCGGAAGGACTTTTTTAATTAATATCAAATTAAACATTTACGATGAATCTAAATAAAATTTATGTTGTTTTCCAATTTAAAAATATATCGCAGTTTTCGTATGCTTCAAGGACATTCAAGCAATTGTATTAGAAATTTTATAAAGTGATATTTGCTTTATTTAATAAAAATAAGTCCTATCTTCATACAGTCTTGACCAGTACTTTATGATACTTATGGTACTAAAACACCTAACATACCCTGAATCACTTATTACATACGATCCTTGTATCGGTGAAATTTTTCCAAATTGATTTACAATACGCTGGTAAAAATAATTATATTTATTAGTATTTTTTCTTTTATTATAAAAACAAAAACTCTTTAAGCACTGAAATACAAAAGAATTTTTCAGCGACAGTAAATGAGTAAAAATATGGGTTAAATATTTCAAATACGAAATTTATATATTAGCGTAGATTTGAACCTTCCCTCATCCCAGTAGCGGATAAAACGGTGTCCCGGACTGATATATCAGAAAGCCCAAATTAAAGTTCTTTACTCGACTAAGAATAATAGAGTAAACAAATGATAAAACAGACAAACTTAGATGTCACTGTACATTTCTCTACAAATGTAATTTTAAATGACCATCTGAAAATGATAATGATAACACTTTATTTTAAAACTCAAACCGCAAAGTTTTGCAAGATAAGTTATTTATTATTATATTAAAAGTTGAACACTAAAATAGCACTTGTAGATTTTTTTAATCAAGAAAATTGTTGCGGAAGTACAGATGCTTCCGCTAAATAGTCAAATTTAGCCTTTTACATAGCCCCAGTGTTGTATGACTATAAAGTACACGACGATGACATGATTTATAAAATTTTACCTTTACGAAGTAATTCAAATCTATACATATAATAAAACAGTAGGACCCGGTGTGTCTGTACATTGAAGATAATTGACAAAAATGGAGTCAGGGCAATAAAAGAAAACCAATGAAACACAAAAAAAATTTTTTTGAATTTTTTGTCTGTCTGTCTGTCTGTCTGTCTGTCTGTCTGTCTGTCTGTCTGTTTGTTCGAGGTTATCTTCGTAACTACTGAATGGATTTTTATGCGGTTTTCACTAATGAAGAATGCACACTCCCGGGCAGTGTATAGGCTTTGTTTCATCAAAATCGGACAACAGACAAAAAAGTAACAAAAAGAAACAAAAGAAACTATTAGGTGCGCTGCTCACGTTTTTTAGTACATAACGTTTTTTAGTACATATAAAATCCAATAGATGTCACTGTGCGATTTTAAAACGCGCTATCGTTATGTTTTCGCCAGTCTACTTAAGTATGAGAAAGTTTCAAGCTGGCTGTCGTTCCATGTGGTTTAGTCGGTAGAACGTCAGTGCGCCATACTGATAGCCCGGGTTCGATTCCCAGCATGGAATTTTTTTTCACTATGTTGGCATTAACGCCTATAAGCAATTAAAAGAATTTGAAATATTGTATTCAAGGCGAATTTTCTCTCTGGGAAAATTTCCTTGCATTAATATGTCAGTGTAATTTTTTTTCGATTTAATTTTTTTTTTCGAAACTTTGTTTTTCTTAAAAAATTACAGTAAATATTTGATATTTCCCAACGTTTTTTGAATGATCGACTTGCTTTTTTTTTTTTTTAATGTATGTCTGAACCTTATCTAACTACTTCTTCAAGATTTCTTTAGATAAACCGACCAGCGTAGCGGGCGAAGGCCGCTAGTAAATACAATAAAAAGATGCTCTCTCTATACACACAGTTGCATTTGCTACTAGATATCAGTGTTTAGTTTACAGTTAGTCTGGAAATCAAATAATCGATAGTGTCGTCCAAAAAAATAAAATTTAAAAAAACTTCCAAATTATTGAATTCGCCTTCAATTTTTGCATACTTGCGACACTGAATTTGGATATTTTTAATATAAGTGTTGTCAGGGCATAATGACAGATATGCTTTTTCTAAAGCACTTTTTTTTTTTTTTTTTTTTTTTTTAATTTTCAGGTGTTGTTGTTTCAGGGCTCCCAAATGGTCCGCGAACTAAACATCAGTATTTTTTAACAGAAAATTTCATGATACGTTTGGGCTAGAATTAACTTCCCAAATGTGGTTTCGTGACAAACTGCAAGAAAAATCTAAAAAAAAAATTCCTCTAATCTGATGTTCAGTTCGCGGACCATTTGGGAGTCCTGTTGTTTAGGTAACAATTATCTTCCTTTTAGCAACCATTTTAAATGAGTGATATAATTTTAGAAAAAAATGAAATATATGTATAAATAAAAAGAAATACATTTCTCTGAAACGCCGAGAATTATCTTATTACACGTTATGAATTAAGAAAAATAGAGTAAACAAAGATTATTATCTCAGATGTCACGTACGTGTACACTACATTCCTCTCCAAATGTAATTTTAAATGACTTTCTGAAAATGATAATCATA
The DNA here is from genome assembly GCA_964019185.1 of Maratus speculifer. NCBI lineage: Eukaryota > Metazoa > Arthropoda > Arachnida > Araneae > Salticidae > Maratus > Maratus speculifer. Next base: position 396,267,040 of record OZ025294.1, on the reverse strand, counting down.
ACACATTATTTTCACACCGCAAAGTTTCTCAGTATAAAATATTTAAATTTAAAATTTAATATTCGCTGCTTTTGTCCATATTTTTTTTTCTCATAAAAAAAATGTTATATTGTTAGTTTTTAGCTCACAGGCTGTCATAGCCTGAGAGCTTATGTGCCCGTCCGTTCTGTATGTACGTTCGTATGTTCGTTCGTGCGTAACGCGATAACTCATGATAAAAATATCGGATCCACTTGAAATTTTGTATATAGGTATATCCTGATAAGGCGCTTCCCTGATTAGTTTTTGGAGTTCATTCGATATGTATAAGAAGGGGAACGGGGGGCTCATGCCCCTCCCCTTAATTGATATAAACGAGATTTTCATGCAGAATTAACAGTTTTCGTTCAAAATTTAGATATAGGATCATTCTGATGAGGCGATTCCGTGACTTTTAGGTGTTCATTGAATAAGTATAAACAGGGGGAACGGGAGGCTCATGCCCCCCTCCCTTAATTGATATAAGCGGGATTTTCATGCAGAATTAACAGTTTTCGTTCAAAATTTAGATATAGGATCATTCTGATGAGGCGATACCGTGGCTGTTATTAGGTGTTCATAGAATAAGTATAAACAGGGGGAACGGGGGGCTCATGCCCCTCCCCTTAATTGATATAAATGGGATTTCCATGCAGAATTAACAGTTTTCGTTCAAAATTTAGATATAGGATCACTCTGATGAGGCGAGTCCGTGGCTGTTATTAGGTGTTCATTGAATAAGTATAAACAGGGGTAACGGGGGTTCTAATGCCCCTCCCCTTAACTTGTATAAATGGATTTTTCAATCAGAATTGTCAGATTTCGTTCAAATCTCTGAATAGTTTTGGAAGTTTAATGGTTAAGTATAAAAGAAGGGAATAACTCCTCTTAAATTATATAAATGCTAAATGGGTTTTTATTAAGAATTATCCGATTTGCTCTGAATTTTGGATATAGGTTTTTTAATATGATAAAGCATGTACTTGATAGTTTAGGAGGTTCAATGATTAAGTATAAAAAAGGAGAAAGGGGAGAGCTGTTTCCCCTTCTTAATTTTTTTTCTTCGAACGGAATTAACGAAAATACAAGGCTCTAATGTACAATTAGTATGCGTAGCCTGTGAGCTCAATGCCATCAGTTTAACTGGGCAATATTCTTTTTTATTAACTAACATTATTAATTTATGATATTTTAAAATGTATGGTCTTTGTAAAGAGTCTTTTTTTTTTTTTTTTTTTTTTTCGTTGGGGCATCCCTTCGGTAGCTTTTTCGTCTTTGCTTTTTTGAACTAAACGAACATTTTTCCTGCTTTTTCTCTTAAGCTTTATTTATTTTTTTTTTTAACTTAAATTATTACCTACTTTTAATTTTTATGGTAGCTAATTTTATTAATCTTATTTGTGGCTTTGCCGCACTTAAACAATATTTTATTTTTTCTTATGACTCCCTAAGCCCATGCAATACGGTTTACTTTGATATACTGGATATAAAGTTGAGATCCATTCTACAGACTAGGAGATCCATTCTACAGACTACAGGGCAGTCATAAAAAAACTTTGCCGATATACGGAGCTCTAGCGGCCAGTCCGCTCAACAAATCGAAATGGAATTTCAGATATAGCTATTCAGCGGTATGAACTCGATATTCCGTGAACGACAACAAAATGGTGCTCACGATTACGGTTATAGTTACAGAAATTCGAAAATTTCCAATGGCAACACCCATTTTTTTTCATCGCAAAATGCTCAGCGCATGCGAAAACCCTAAAGAGTGTTGGAACCGTACGTGTATTGCAAGAACCGAACATGTTGTACACGCACAAAAAACCGTTCTGCGAATACTTCCCCCAATAAAAAAAAACTCGATTGGGGTGCAAGGAGGAAATTTGCATGTGACACAGAGTCAGTACACTAATCTCTGATTACAATACATATCGGAGAAACTAAAACTTTTATTTTGATTACACATTTTCCACATGGGTGTCATCACAGGCAATTAATGGTGATGGCACCCATGTGGAAAATGTGTAATCAAAATAAAAGTTTTAATTTCTCCGATCTGTATTGCAATCAGAGATTAGTGTATTGACTCTGTGTCATATGCAAATTTCCTCCTTGCGTCCCAATCGAGTTTTTTCTATGGAGGGGAGGATTCGCAGAACAGTTTTTTGTGCGTGCATAAAATGTTCGTTTCTTGCGATACACGTACGGTTCCAACGCTCTTTAGGGTTTTCGTATGTGCTGAGCATTTTGCGATGAAAAAAAAATGGGTGTTGCCATTGGAAATTTTCGAGTTTCTGTAACTATAACCGTAACCATGAGCGCCATTTTTTTGCCTTTCACAGAATCTTTAGCTCATACCTCTGAATAGCTATATCTGAAATTTCACCACCGATCGGTTGAGCGGACTGGCCGCTAGAGCTCCATATATCGGCAAAGTTTTTTTATGACCACCCTGTACATTGTTCATTGTTATTCCCATCATGTGAGAATTAAAAATACACTTTGTCAATAAAATTCTGTGGAAGTAGTGATGCTTCCACAAAGTATTCGAATTTTTTAGCAGACACGGCCGGACTGATCTAACAGCGGCCTACCCAATAATTAAAATCTCAATGCATTTGAAGGAAACAGTTGCGGCGGCTGTTTGCCGAGAGAAGGCGCTACTATACCTTCTCAAATCCTGCGATTTTTATAATCAGATATACGTTGTTTATATAACTCCTAAAACAATTTATTTAAAAAACAGCACTTTTATTGCTTTTCGGGAATACTGAACTATAGGTAGATGTTGTTTCGGCATTAGTAATTTTTATAGTGGTTAAAGTTCTCAGGAGCCTTTATTATTATTTTTTTTTCATTATGGTTTATTGTTCTGTACCGTATTTTAAAGATGGTGGGGATGAGCAAATATTTATTCTGGTCATGTTGTGCCGCATCTAAAAACATAAATAAAATATTCATTTTAAGCATTTTTTATTCTTACATATATTTTTAAAATTAGCTAGAGCACTCAATCATATTAATTAATCTCATTTTGGGAACGTTTAAGTGTAAAATAAAATTGACTTTTAATAATTTCTAGGCTTAAAGTGCTGTTTAATTGCTAATGTTTCCGTTTCATCAAATTTAACTAGTTATTTTTTGCTTTTGCGCATTTTAACTTGATATATATATGTGTGTGTGTGTGTTTTCAATAAGATGATTGTAAAAATACTGGTTTCATTGGATTATTGAATGGTATTGTCTGAATTACTTTGGTTGTACTTATAAAAGTATATATATATATATATATATATATATATATATATATATATATATATATATATATCCATCAATTTTTGCTACGTTTAACTTGCAAATTCCAACTTGATTTTTTATTTATTTATTTATTCTTATGTCTTATTGATTAGATAACAATTAATTTCCTTTTAACAACCATTTTAATGAAGTAATATTATTTTAGAAAAAAAAAAAAGTTTTTGAATTATATATATTATATAAATAAAAAAAAATACTTTTTTCTCTAAAACGCTGCAACGAATTCAAAATATGTTGTAGTGCTAATAAAGACCATAATTTCTAGACCTCGCTTTTTTACAACTACTTTTTCCGTTTAAATACACTGGTGTCCAAAAGTTAAGCATAATCGGTAATTAAGTAATTATTTTTAAATAATGAAAGAAATATGAATCGGAATGTGCTGAAACTCCAGGTGTGTAAACAAAATAGCACGCGTCACGTATTTTCGCGAAGAGTTTTCCCCGAAATCGAACAGGGGACCGTCAACAAATTGAAAAAGAACGAAGATCTTTTGGATAACCCTGTCAAAACTAATGTAGCAAAAGCGTTCAAACTGCACATTATGATTAATTGGCTTATTGTAATGTACTGTGTTAATTTTTACAAGGATAGCATGTATACTCGTAGAAAAATTAAGGTTTTTATAAAAACAGTCCAAAACTTTTCCAAGTTTTTTGCTTATAATTTGCAGAGTTCTTATTATAAAATAATGTTCTTTTCTGAAAATATGACAAATATCATTGTACACAATACCCTGTCATCAGAATTTTAAAATAATAAAAATTGTATGAAAAATGAGTATGTTTAGTAAATAATTTTTCATTGCGCATGCGTCAACGATATCAAAATGTCATTTGCATATTGTGTTAGCTAAATGTATAGAGCAACTTCTGTAAAAGTTTCAAAAACATAGCTTGAAAATTCTGAAAATGGGAGCCTATAGAATCAACTCAAAATCCTTTATTCCCTAAATGAAGCAAAAAGATGAGGGGCTGTATCCATATTCCATTGTTCAGTGCCTACACAATATTGCACGTACAACTATATTTAGGTAAAACCCCTGAATTTTTTGCTTCCTTTAGGAATAACGGATTTTGAGTTGATTCTATAGGCTCCCATTTTCAGAATTTTCAAGCTATGTTTTTGAAATTTTTACAGAAGTTGCTCTATAGATTTAGCTAACACAATATGCAAATGACATTTTGATATCGTTGACGCATGCGCAATGAAAAATTATTTACTAAACATACTCATTTTTCATACAATTTTTATTATTTTTAAATTCTGATGACTGGGTATTGTGTACAATGATGTTTGTCATATTTTCAGAAAAGAACATTATTTTATAATAAGAACTCTGCAAATTATAAGCAAAAAACTTGGACAAATTTAGGACTGTTTTTATAAAAACCTTAATTTCTCTACGAGTATACATGCTATCCTTGTAAAAATTAACACAGTACATTACAATAAGCCAATTAATCATAATGTGCAGTTTGAACGCTTTCGCTACATTAGTTTTGACAGGGTTATCCAAAAGATCTTCGTTCTTTTTCAATTTGTTGACGGTCCCCTGTTCGATTTCGGGGAAAACTCTTCGCGAAAATATGTGACGCGTACTATTTTGTTTACACACCTGGAGTTTCAGCACATTCCGATTCATATTTCTTTCATTACTTAAAAATAATCACTTAATTACCAATTATGCTTAACTTTTGGACACCAGTGTATATTCACGTATCATGTTACATAATCGCAGGCAAACTTTATATTAAGCGAATATTTATGATATGAATGAGCGTTTGCAAAAATTCATTAGATTTTGTTACAATAAAATACATTTGTAATATAACATGTAACAGATAAAAAAAGCATCTATATTCACAGAGTAAATGTATATGTTTTAAGAAGAAAATAAAAAATGAAATTTATAAGGAAATTTATGCATAAATAATTTCAATTAAACAAAAATATAAAAACAGATTTTCCAGACTATTCTTTAAATTTTATTTTAAAGATGGGATGAATTTCTGAGAAAAATATTATGGAGACACGTAGACAATAATGTAGTCGTAAATATATATATATGTATATATATATATATATATATATATATATATATATATATATATATATATATATATATATATATATATATATATATATAGTATGTCATAACTTTTCTAAACAAGATTTCCATGTAAAAACGGACAATAAAATAAATAGCTCAGCGTTTTATTATTATTATTATTATTATTATTATTATATTATTATTATTATTATTATTATTATTATTATTATTATTATTATTATTATTATTATTATTATTATTATTATTATTATTATTATTTTAAAGCAAATATTACGTCATATTGGAAATATAATGACCGAACGGGAGGTGACTATGACGACTTTTTATATTTTAAACTATTGAAAATAACTGCAGAATTGATACTTCAAACCGTAAAAGAACATTAAACTTTTTTACATTAAAAATGTATGTTATTTGAGAGCAAAATATACATTTTAATGGAATAGTTTATTAAGATTGATTGGACTTTGATGGCCATTTCTTTTAATCGTATAATAGCTTCGCAATTTCTTTTATGAAATTTTTAAAATACCCTTTATGAAAATTATAGCATATTTTCAATGAATTAAAATTTGTGAAAATTCAATTATTTACATTCAATTATAAAAGAATTTTTAAGTGTTAAGAATTTAAATACATAATTTATTCTTATATCTGAAATCATATGCGCAAATGATACTTACGCATTTAAAAAAATTATATATATTTATACACACACACACACATATATATATGTATATATATATATATATATATATATATATATATATATATAATTTTTTTTTTTGAAGTGGCAACAAAAGTAAGCAAATAAAATTAATTGTGTTAACTTCGTTATATAAAGCGTTATTCAAATTCGAAGATAGATAATTGAAAAAACCAAAACATATTTATTTTTAAGAAATAATTATTAGTATTATTTATAATATGTTTGCCATTTAAAAACAATTTATAGAATTTGGTTGAATTTACATTTCTAAAATTAACATGCGCAAAAATATAAAATAACGTTTCTGCTTAATAAAGATGCAAAAATACTGTATAAAAGCATTATTAGTTTTAAATATTTATCTTATTGAATAATGTTTCGCGAATCTAAAGAAAACATGACTTTTGCTAGTATGTATATTACGTAATTACAATATCGGTCTCAGGCTCAGATGATACAAAATTTCGGGTTCGAATTTAAAATCGTCTTACTCGGGTGAACCCGGACTTCAAAAAGTGAGCAGACCTCATTTCTATTAGATAGCCTTATCGCGAATTCAATCAACAAAGTTACAGCATTGAATTAACAGATTGCTTCGCCCTTTAAGCAAGAAGTCCCGCCCATAACTATGCACTTTACGTTATCTAAAGAAAACCTTTAAGGTGGCCTTAATTAAATTAAAATTGAATACTTTTAATAGAATGCGTTTTATAATCGATGAGTTTATAAGTCACAGTGTGTTAGTTTTATAAATAATAATACGAAGTATATTTCTCAGGTATAAATGTAATGCGTGAATTGCTGTCAGTAGGCGGAGTAACTAATATCCGAAATTCCGGACTTGGTGTTCAAAAAGGAAATAGCTTGAAATTTTCTTTCTGTGTATTATAACTGTCAAATATATAAATATTTAAAAGTTTAAAAATGCAACGAGTATAAGAAAAAATTTCCCTTTAAAAGATAGGGAAAATAGCTAGAATAAATAAGCTCTAGCTTGCGCCAAAAATTGTTTAAATCTCTTTTGAAATTGATAAGATATATTCTTATACGATATAGTAATAGGATTTTTTATCATTTCTTTGATGCGTATATTCAACATTCGTACATCGTGTACCATAGCAATCTACTTGCTATGTTAGATGTGCTGAAACGCATTATAATTACATACATACAATATAAACACATAATATATACATGATATATATATAAGTACTGTAATTACAAAAGCAACTTTATATTAGTTCAAAAAATATAGTTTAACAAATCAATGTAATAATATTAACTTTAATCAATTTCAATTACATAATAACTATCAAAGGTTATACATTAATGCAGAATTACAAAATTCTAAAAATAAAAAAATATTTTTTCTTTTTTTATACCCAGTGAAAAATCTTTTTAACTAGTAAAATGCAAAATGTTTACAGTAAATTTAGCTATTTTGAAATCTCGAAGATTTAAAAAAGATGTAGCAGTGTAATACGAATAGGAGTGGCTGCAATAATAGCTATTGGCTGAACAAAAGACTATTAGGAAATTTTATTAAAAATTTACGTATTTTCTCTCATAAATTTGATTTAAGGATTGTGTAGTTTGGACAATACATAAATTATCGATTGTGATCATGTGGCCCACAAGTTGCTGATACAGTATATGATTGATTAAACTATTGTGATTATATATGGATAAATTAAAATTCCTAAGACAAAATTAGTAGAATGTCAGATAACTTTGAAGATGTCTAAATTTCAATTTTTTAAATGCTTATACCAAAATTTGATTCATAGAAACACTTTAAATAAAAGCACGTGCGAAAATTCGTTTTAAAACGCAATTTAAGGGGGCAATTTATCTGAAAAATGGTAAAAAATCGGGTTTTTCTTTTCTTATCTTTTTTTTTTTTTTTTTTTTAATATTATATGAAAGTTTGTTTAATTTTGAGTAATTTGATAGCTCATTTTTACCTTTACAGCAATTATATAGCGAGACATTGTAATTTTTGTTAATACTCAGAACACAACTACACATGCAAATAAAAAGTTTAAATGATTTCAATATTGAATACGCGATTAATCGCTTGCTAACTAAGCGTAAACCCAAAGGGTGAAAAATATCCAAGCCGGGTATCGAACTCTGAGCGTTTAGAATAGCGCTTCAAGTGCTTTATCATTTAAGTTATTTTTATTGTTTATTTTTGCCAAAAAAAGGAAGAAACTTTCGGAAAAACCTAATAAAACTATGAGTATAAAAATATTTCATTCAAACCAGTAAAATTAAGAAACAGTAGATTAAAGTAGTATTCTGTCCTTTCTCTACCTTGAATAACGTTCCGAAAATAATCAACCAAACGGGTGAACGCCTTTGAGTGGCTCCCCGTTGTAATTATAATTGTCATAGCCATACTAATTATCTTTTTTATATTATGTGGGTTGGGCTGAACATCGAAGTAGATGCTAGGGATAGGTAGAAAAACATGGAACAGTTCTTAGAGAAAAACCGAATTAACGGGTTTCTATTCGCCAAACGAACAGTTCTTTTCAAACTAAAATTTCACCAAATATGACGTAACACACTTTTCTCTCACTTCTGAATAATTGATGATATAAAAAAGGATTACCAAAACTATGCGAAAAGCGAAACATTATTGGGTACCGTTGAAAGGTGCTATAAACGGGGGGAAATCGCTTGATTAAGTTTGCAAAGTCACAGGAAGAGTTTAAAAGAAACGTATTTCCCATTTTTCGGTATCATTGTGCAGTCGCAGAAAAACCAGTAGTGGAATGGGGGCAAGAACAGATCGAGGAACAAGCATTCCTTTCGGGAACATGTTCTTTTTATCGTTGTTTTATCTATCTTCTCGTTTCCGAAATATTTTTTTTACTTAGAATGGTATGTCGTGTGGGGGGGGAGGGGCTAATATTTTTCGTAAGGAGCTCTGGTAAGAAAGGAAATTCGGTGTCAGCTGAAAATTGAAAATCCAGCTCTCAGTTTTCATTTTGACATAAAGACGTGACGGATTGGAATTGTCAGTCGCTGATAAAAGACTAGTCGTTGGGGGCCACCGTAATACTTACCCATCATGGATATGTATATGAAAATAAAACATGTGAAAACTATTTATACAATGCATTGTAATTCATAAACAAAATTTAAACATTGTTAATTTACATAGTAATGCTCTATTAAAGAACTGCTGATGTACCAATTTCGACAAATTATATAAAACGCCAAACTACTCAAGTAGTACCGAACTGCGTAAAAGAAACATCCTTATAACTCCAAAAATAATAAATCTATTAACGAACAGTTTACTGCGTCGGATTAAGCGTCTCATTTCCAATTAAAATATACCTCTGAATTGTAATTTGAATGAAATACAGGGTCATGAAAAATCGAAGAATGTGGAAAACAGGATTACAAATATTTCGGCAACTAATAATCCGATCGACTTCGTTCTACATGCAAAATGTGTGTTATTTTATTTTATTGCCTTTTAAGTCCATTCCTTAGAACAAAAAAATTCGAAAAATTTTATATATCTTTCATCAGAACGAATTTTTCGAGAGTTCGAAAAAAATAGTTCCGGATAATCGAGATTGCTGATATTAAATAGGCTTCGTCCCATTCTTGCATACTAACTACATACAAAATTGCAAGTCTCTATCTCAATTCGTTCGGGAGATAGAGCGTTTACAGACAGACAGACAGACAGACAGACGGACGGACAGACAGACAGACAGACAGACAGACAGATGGACGGCAAATTTTTTTTTCCAAAAATATGTTTTTCGTAATCTCCACTATCTAAAACGTGTAAATCCGTCAAAAAAAATTTTCGATTTTCAAAACGATTGCAAGACTTACCCTATACTACGTATGATGGGTAAGTAATACAAATAAAGGAAAGGGGGGAGGGTCTCTGAACCCTTTTCTTACGAAAGATACGTAGATTACAGGTCTTTTACGATTTCATGCCTTTTTTAAGAGCAATAGGGGTTACATAAAGGGGAAATGTAGTTTAATACTAGAACTTAATACATTACCATAGCAGTTACCATATATAAAACATCACATGTACATTTAGTATTTAATACATTTTTTTTTTTTTTTTTTTTTTTTTTTTGTGCATATTGAAGTTTGCTTAGTAATTATGAGTTTCAATTCGTATATCTTATACACAAAAACATCAATTCAATCTTATGTGTATAGAATCATCATAATAATATTAGTGAGACAAATTTCAACTTTCCTCTTTGTTTTAATATTTGTTCAGCAAATGCACATGGGCGGGAATACATAAAATCACTGCTATTAATAATGGTACTAAACCTTTTGTATATGAACTACCCAGATTTATGTTAGGTCCCCCTCCCTCCGATTTTCCTTCCATAATTAAAGTTTTTTGTTTTTTAACTATATTATAAATATGACTTTTCCCCCAACTGAATAAAAAGGTCTTTTAAACAATAAAATAGAAAGGGGAAAACGATTTCGGAAATGTTAACCTAATAATGCTAATAAAATAGCACTAATAAAAATATTTGTACGGTGAAAGTTGACTGCCTTTTTTAGAGAATGCTTTTTTGTAAGAAACGAATGAATAAAAATTTTCGATTTATAAAGAAATCCACAAAGAATTTTTTAAAAAAATAATAAAATATAATTTTAATTAAATATGCAACCCAACAAATGCAATTCGTCAAACTTAGTTTTTTAATTTGTATTACAAAATATTACAGCATAGAATTTCATTTTAAATATTTAAATTAAAAGAATTAAGAAGCATTACTGTGCATTCAAAAATATGCTTTTTTTTTAAAATGTGAAATCGGACGTTTCCTCATATTTCGGTAAATTAATTACATATTGAGTTATAAGATTTTATTGTACCATAAAGGCAGCTTTTCTCCTTGTCCGCGCTGTTGTGTCCGGAAATTCGGATCAAAACGTCAAATTGGCAGAATTTGATGTTTGAGAAGCATTCTATGCCTTTATAGAAAATGGAAAAAAGCCGTTCCATTAGGTATTTTTTTTAGCAAAAGCACCTAGCAATTTTAGGCAAATACGAATCGAAATGAAATGAAGAATATGCAGTGCCGTGCGAAAGGGGGCGGTCACCCCATTCACGGGAATTTATGGAGCGGAAAATTTATCTTACCAACGTCATTTTTGTCATACCACAAGAAAATGTTGGGGGGAGGGGAGCCAAATCGAAACTGCTCCGTTCGCAGATTTCTCTTCGCAAGCCCCTGAGAATATGCATATGTAAATAAAGTAAAACACTTTGTAAAATCACCATAAAATGAAAGATAAAGTGCGACGCGTTTCAAGCTACAACAATAACAGCTCGTCATCAGCTAAACCAACACGTGTCCGTAAGGTCGTGTCCGTAATTTTTCTTGTTTTATTTTATTTGTTTATTAATTTTTACTTAATTATTGATTTTATTTATTTATTTATTTATTTTTAATTAATTATTTATTTTATTTATTATTATTACTATTATTTATTTATTTATTTTTGTTTTATTTTATTTATTTTCGTTAATGTTTTTATGGTTACTTTCACTTTCAGAACCAGTTCAGAAAGTGAAAGTAACTTTATAAAAAATACTTGTGAGTAAAATCGAAAAAGTATTCAAGGAGCGATCTTGAAAGGGATCTCAGCTGTCCAATGCAAAAACAATTATTTAAAAATCCCCAAAATGCGAAAGACTTGTTAGAAAAATGCCTCCCTATAGAAACAGCATTAACTTGCGAGTGTATTCGCGGCCAGGGACAGGACCCTTAAGGTTTACAGAAGCAGCTACAAAACATTGAGAATATTTGCATTTAAAGAGTTGCTTAGGCTCTCTCTGAAACACTTTTGGGGATTTTAAAATCATTTTTTAATGCACTTCTAAGATACACTACAACGGGTACTCGCAGAAAAAAAGGAAAAAAAAAATCACAGTAGATTTTAGAAAAAAAAATTGCCTCAGTCAAGCTGTTTTTTTTTTTTTTTTTTTTTGAAAAAATTCTTGTTTATTTATTTTATTTTATTTTATTTATTTATTTATTATTATTATTATTATTATTATTATTATTATTATTATTATTTGTAAGTATTAAAAAAATTAAATTACTAGGAAAATAAATAAATAACAATATTTGTTTTTTTAAAACCAACAGATAAAAAGAAAAATTTAGTTATAGCCAGTTTAAAGTCAAGGATCAAAACTGCATTTACTGCAATCGTTTTAAATATTAGCCATGGGCTTCATTTTTATTTTATTAAACATGTTTTATTATTTTTTTAATACAGGGAAACTTCCTACAACTGTCCCTCCGAACAATGATAACCTACGAATACCGGCCATGCTTTAGTGTAACCTTTCATAGAAATAACATTACACTAAACCTCTGAACAACGAATTCCGAACAATGGCCACCACCACGCAACATTTTTTTTATTTATTTATTTTTTTTTTATTAAATATTCCTTGTTATTTCATTTTTTAATATAGATGTCTGGTTTTTATTTCTTGTAAAATTTAAATTTAATGACAAATTTTGCAAATCTAAAATACGAAAATACAGAAATAATCGCAGGTGATGCTGAATTAAATAATCATACTTTAAATAACGCCTGAGTGACCATTAAATCTAGCGAATACGTGAATGTAGATAATGATTTGGCAGTTGTGTTTTTATTAGAATTAAAGCAAGGTTAATGAGAATGGAAGATATGAACAAAAATGAATCAGAAGATAACATGAAATTATCGTAAAATTATAACGTAAAATCATATTGTGATGTTCTGTTTAGCTTAAGAGAAATTGCGCTTATTTAAAATGATACAACAGGTCTGTGGAAATTATGCGTTTGCGGAAAAAAATATGCTTTTTTTTCCTTTAACAATTTGGAAAATTGTTGTTTTTCTCGGTAGAGAACTGGGATATCTGAAGTATATCTAATCTTTTTATTGGTTGAATTCGGCAACTTTTTTTATTTTATTCGTTTTCTGATTGGTCCATGTTTAATGTCCAAAAATGGAATACTTCTGATGCCACGATGACAAAAAAAAATAATAAAAACTTAAAAAAAAATAATAATAATTTAAGAACAAATTGTGATGAAGATTTCAAACAACTTCTCTACTCAACGGTGTAGAATTTAAAATGTGCGATACATGGAAGTTTAAAAATTTGCAGTTCCGAAAATTGCGAAACTGAAATTTCATTTAAAATTTGTTAATGATGAGGCCAGGAATATTAATCTTTAATTCATGTCGTACGTAATATGAGGCAGTCAGAAGTCAGTCTGATTAACTCCATCCAATAAAAATGCACATTTTAAACAGTTAAAGATGTATATCTCTAAACTACTGTTTTTTTTCCCGATAATCATTGGTCTAGGAATATTTATGTTTAATGCAAGGCGTACGTAATATCTGACTCGTTATGATCATCATAAAAATGATGTCAATTATTATTATTAATTTAAATATTGAATTTATTTATAAGTCTTTAAAATTTTAGTCTGAAAATATCATTTTCAAATTGTTGTTGTAATTTGTTAAATTACAGTTTTGTTGTCTTTTTTTAAGTGATTTTATTTATATAAAATAGTATTATGTATTTTTCAGCTGTAAAAACAAAGTAATTTATGAGAATTATTTTGATTTTAATGTTGTGTAAATTTGACCTTTTAAGATGTGGAACATCTGAATAACGCAGCATCCGAAGTACGGTTATTTTAAGCTGCTCCCAGTGGTTGCCGCTATACAGAGGTTTTATTGTATTTCCTTTATTTTTTTTTTTTCAAGTAACATCCTCTTCAGTTTTGTGTTGTCAAAATTTTGTTTCTGAAATTGTCAATTTTAAGTTTTTGATATTTTCATGAGCAATAATTAAGGGTGTATTTCGATTCAAACTGCTTATTTTCCGATTTATTTTTGAATTCATTTTTTATCTCAAATGCATGAAACTCGCAGATTGTCTTATTTAGAAATTACGCAAGGTGCCGTGAAGGTCGATTATTTGATAAATGCAGAAAATATTGCAAAAAAAAAGCAATCAAAAACGGCATTTTGAACCGATTTTTCCGAAGCAAGAAATCGGCAACGGAAAAAAGGGTCCTACTGAGAAGGTAATTGTTCGTGAATCAATTCTAATGAATGGAACGCAAAATGACATCACACGGCACTTTAAACGTCTCTTCAAAAATCTCCTCAGCAAGTTTCATGTTTCTACTTTTAAAAATGTGTCTGAAATTGTATCGGAAAATTTCGAGCTGTTGAAGGTGGAAAAGCTTTTTTTCGAATACACCCTTAATAAATGTTCGTTTATTTTTTGTTGAGTTAAACTAAAATTTCCTCTTTACAAATATCAAATTGAAAATTTGCGATTAATTTAAGTAAAATCAATAGATCTTTAAATCAATACAATCAATATGAATCAATACAATGCCAAAGATTTTCTGACAAAAATCTTTGGCATTGTATTCAGTATTCATGTGCGGGCCGCTGGATTCAATATATCAGTATAGGGAGTTAGCTCTCCGTATTATTATTGAGCTCAGTGGCTGCGGCAGCTCCAGGTAGACCTATAGAAACATGTCTTCGTTCACTGCTCTTTCATACCGACATCGCATGACCTATTCCTAAGGTACAGGCACAGGCCTGTGGGTCCAGGTACAGGTAAAAAGAACTGTTCCAAGTTTTGTTGGAACAATTCGTTTTTGATTTTTCAAAAAGAACAGGAAAAAAACTGCATACATATCAATCGTTCAAAGACAATGCTGAAATCTGTCGTAAATAATATAGCTGCGCCAACTGGTGGCCGGGGTGATAATGAATGCGTCGGTTTTTTGCATAACATTATATATGCGCAGATATCTATTATCTGCAAATCTTTTGCTCATATTTTCTGAATTTTTTCTCGATCATGACAGATTAATCAACTCTACCAGATTTATTGCAAAAATATATATATATATAGTTTGTTTTAATAAAATTATGTGCATTAAAAAATAGTCACAATATCATTTTAATTTGGGAGAAAAAGCACTAATGCTACGAAAAATATTGTCTTCATATTTATTGAAAAACTACACTTAAATTAAACTGACAATGTGACTTTTTTAAAATGCACATATTTTTAATCAGGAAAATCTGTAATAAAAATAGTTTGTTACAATAAATTTGGTAAATAGGATTTATCTATCTTTTAAAAGAGATTAGCTTGATATTTATGATTGAAATTTTTAATGAATTCTCTAAATAGCTTTGTCTGTTAAAAGAGAGAGAGAGAGAGAGAGAATTTAATCTACGATTTTAGGAAAATTATTGTTTAGAATCGCAAAACATTTAAATAAATGAATGAACAGTATTTGTTTGTCCAATAAAAAAAAACATTTAATACATGCATTTAAAATTAAAGTTATTCCGAATGTATAATAAAATGAGTTTTAAATTAATAGAGTGAAATATTTGCAAGTTAAATAATGAAAGTGTAATACGACCAAGAAAACATTGGATCCTTATCATCTGCAATCGGTAAATGAAAAGAAAAAAAAAAAGAGCTCAAATTGAATATTTTATTTAGTATTAAAATATATACATATTCTTAGCACTGGTAAATGTTGCATTTGCGTTGGAAATATAGCGGTGTATACCATTTTGTGTAACTTAGCTCATCAAAAATTAAGTAAAATATGAGACTACTGCGAAATTCTGCCTTTACATATTAACTACTTACTAATTTTTATGACTCATCTTTCATTACATTAAAAAACATAATTAAAATCGAACATATTTAAATCAGCGACATTTGTATCGCATAATTCAATAATATTTCATCTTAGTATATTTTATGTTAACACTTAATCGTTATACAGTTATTTATTCTATATTTATTTACGATATTTCAAACCTAAAATTTATTCTACAAAACATTTTATAGAAATATAAAAGTTTCGTTGCCATTCACACAAAAGAAACTGCAATCTATTTAATAATCCTCTTGGAATTCACCCCTCACGATTGGTGGCGTATGACCTTGATTGATGTGACCCTGCCTTTAATCTGGCGGACACCACTCCGATTCATCGTAGGACGCTACGCTTTACTTCTTTACTACAACTTTGAGCTTTTTTAGTAGGAACGCCCATTCCTAGTTTGTCTTTATTTTTATAATTCAACGAGGAGAACTTAACGCCATGCAGGCGCTCACTCGTTATTTGAATAATTGTTTTATCTTCCCCGGAGTGTGTTAGAAAAATGGTTTTATTTATATATAAAATTAAACAATTTAATTTTACTGGTATGGATTAAATATTATGATACTTTAAAGTTCTGCTTTCTATGTTCGTTAGAATTATGGTTTAATTAAATAGTAATATAAAATTAATGAATTTGCTTTTATTGATGTAATTTGCATTTTCAGTTTTCCATGTTTGCTTTTTGGTTGTATTTCAATGCAATATGATCTAGTAAATCTGGGGATCTCCAACCTTAACGTCAGCTCTGAAACTGACTGCTTTTTAACACTGCGTAATATTTAACTTCCTACAAGCAGCAATTGAAAGTTATCAAATTGCATAAATTAAATATACTTATAAGGTTTCAGAAATTAGAAGCTTTAAATTAATCACATTATTATGTAGTGACATTTTACAGGTCTGATCAATTGCGAATTATGGTAAATTTTTAGATAGGACATATCTGTCCCCTTAAACACCTCTATAGTCTCATTAAATTTTCATTTACTTTTGATTGTGCGAATAGTTAGAATTAGAGATCCTTCGAAAATTTGTTTTCGTTTTCGTTTTTGGCATAAAATTAGAGTTTCGTCGAAAATTTATTTTCGAAAAAAGTACTGTTTAAAATTCGGCCAGACTGAAACTTCACCGAAACTATTTATATTCAAAAATCACGTTTCTTCTTTTGGAAATTTTCAAAATTATTTATTTATTTGAGGTATATTGTTTCATATAAGACACTCTTTGCTTAGTACTATGAACTTCGCTGTTGAAAGTTATCAATCATGACTGACTGAACATGTGAATACAAATTCTAAAGCAAGTAATGCATTCATGAACTTTGGCAGCGTTTTACACTTGCTCATTAAAAATGCAGGCGTATCAGTAACAGAATTTTTTTAGTTTGAACCGTAGAGGTATTTCGTATACTCTTTTAGCTTTTTGCAGCACACTGTGCCAGGTCTGGGATACCTAATTTTAATTCCAATCTTGCAAACGGGACGCATTTTCAGAAAGAATCACGTTCTGAGCACCTTATCGCCAGATCAACGATTGGCGCGGAGATGAAGTCAATGCTATGCACCCTTCTTGTTTGTGACGTCAAACACCTAGCGAATAGTAACCCTTCCTTCTGCAAAGAGATCGCGCTTATTGTTCATTTGTTTTTCCGTAAATGTTATCAAGCAAAGACTATAATATGAGGAAATGTTATTCACCGTTGTTTACGATTAAAACATAGTTTAAAACAAAGAGCTTTTTCAGATTAAAATGCTTTGAATTTCAAAGAACATCTAAACATAGGTTTTTTTCCCCTCAATTCAAAAATATTATTTCCTTAACTCACTATGTTCGAAGAAATTGAGAAGTTAATTAAAAACAGTAGTAAAGATTCTTTTGTAATCAATATACTATTAATCATATGTTTTATGACACATTTGAACTTAGTTTATTTTGTGTTTGGCGATGCAGCTAGTTGAACGTTCTCGCTTTCGCTAACTCGCCAAGGCTGGTGCTCAAAACGTGATTCTTTCTGAAAATGCAAACGGGACCAATAATATTTTAGTAAAATTTTGCTTTCAAATTAAAAGCTTAAATTAAGGATTTCAAAAATCTGAAACATTCGCTTATGAATTATGGTGTCACTCAATAATTTCTCATTTTACTGACAGATTTTTCCCGTTCCGGAAAGGGTTAAAAAGTTCCAGTTTAGCAGAAGATCATTTACAAAAATCATTATAAACGATAAATCGAGGTAAATATACCTAAAACATTTTTTCAGTCGTAAACTATAGTTGATCGCTTAACGAACTTAATACGTTCCAAAATGGTGATCGTAAACTTAATTTTTCGTTAATGGATCATATGTTTAGTGTTGATATGTATCAGAATTCAATTAATTCATCGTCCATTTCAGAGTCTGAATTTACGATAAAATTGAGCTTTTCTGCTATTTCTTTAATCAGTCCTTTATTCTTCCAGTATTTCTTTTCAAGTTCTTCGATGGATTGGAGCATTTCTTCCATTTTTCTGCATTTGCACAATTTATGGCATCATGAGTAAGTTTGAAGAGTGCTTCTGTGCTATACTTCTGCCCAAATTAGTTCTATTGGGTTCAGATGATAGTGGTAGGGCGACAGTCTGATTACTTTATGGCTGTGTCGTTTCAAAAGTTTGTCGACATAATACCTTTTCGAAGGACATGCAATTGTTAAAATAATTTCAAAAAGTTCTGCTTTCCTCATATTTAATCGAAAATAATACTTTTTTGTTTTAAGTGGTCTCAGAACTGTTAAAGCTTCCAAATTTTCGAAATGTTAAACTGCTATTTTTTCAGAACATTTTAATACAATTGTTTTCCGGAAATTCTCATTAGAACAAAAGTTGTGGATTTTAGAATTTTACCCGCTCAATAGCTGAAGCGGTGTTTCCGAATCTTGGAAGTCATTTTTCTTCAAATGACATTTTTTTTTTCTCATAGCACGCACGATATCTCAAAATCTTGTAAATATTTTCACATAAAATTTTCAAAATATGTGTTTCACGTTAATATGTATAAACTGAACCGAAAATTTCCTTTTTTATTGTTCAAAAAAGTTTATTTCTCAGGAGGTTATGTTCTTGAAATTTTCAAAAATTTGTATTAAATACAACTTTATATTCAAAATAGAAAAATGCTTTAAATATAAATTTATTTAGGTTCGAGGTATCTATTACAATATGATGCATAAGTCTGCACCAAAATTTCCATTCTAGTTGCCATATTTATTTTGTAATTGTGCGCATAAGTTATTATACTAATTTTCTGCTCGTCAAATATCGGGCAGTTTGGAGCACCCTGTAAATGCTAATTCTGCACCTTGCAATTTTTTAAAGACATAAAAAGAAAGAACGTACTTATATCTTTCATCTCAATAAAAGCTGTGTTTTAATATTATAAAAATTTTAAAATGTTAAATGTTGAAGATGATCACCTTTTTAAAAAATTTCTGATTTTAAGAGTCCTGAGACCCTTTAAGGGTGTATTTCGATTCAAACTGCTTATTTTTCGATTTATTTTTGAATTCATTTTTGATCTAAATTGCATGAAACTCGCAGATTGTCTTATTTAGAAACTACGCAAGGTGCCATGAGGGTTGATTCTTTGATAAATGCAGAAAATATTGCAAAAAAAAAAAAAAAAAAAAAAAAAAAAAAAAAAAAGCAATCAAAAACGGCCTTTGAACCGATTTTTCCGAAGCAAGAAATTGGCAACGAAAAAAAGGGTCCTACTGAGAAGGTAATTGTTCGTAAATCAAATTCTAATGAATGGAACGCAAAATGACATCACACGGCACCTTAAACATCTCCTCAGCAAGTTTCATGTTTCTACTTTTAAAAATGTGTCTGAAACTGTATCGGAAAATTTCGAGCTGTTGAAAGTGGAAAAGCTCTTTTTAGAATTCACCCTTAAATACTCGATCATACGCCTTAAGGGTGGACAAAGGTCTGAGATACTAAAAAAGCACATTTTTTTACATAGTACCTTATTTATTAATATTTTTAAACTTATTGTACATTATTAAGCATTATTGTAAGAAGATTCTGCTACATTTTCATAAAAAAAAAATATTGAAAATTCAACCAGTAGTAGTGGTAAGAACCGAGTCACCTAAAAAAAAAAAGTATCCATGCTATAGTGAGGATAACTCATGATTGCTTCATCTGAAATTAAAAAATGAAAGAAATTTCTTAAGTACATAAATTTATCTTGAATTTGAACGAAGGGATTAACAAAACATTCATTTTTAAATTTTTGGTGAAGGTGCAATTAAAAAACCTTGATTTAAACTTTCGTTTTTGCCAAAAATTGTTCTTTTTGTTTAATTAAAAAAAATGTTATTTTTGGAAAAAAAAAAAATCCATCGTTCAGAAACTAGTATTTAGTATATAAATGAAGTGTGCAAAGATTAGGCGAAATCAGTCCGAAGGTTTTTGAGAAATTTTGACTACCGACTTAAAAAAAGTTTTTAGAAAAACGCGATTAAAGTTTGATTCATGAATAAAAAAAAAAAAAAATAATAAAAAAAAAACCTTACATAGTAGACTAGTTCATTCCGGTTCCATGAAGCAATTCGTCTGCAGCTGTTGCATGATCCGAAGTATCCTTTTGCTCTGTCCTACGAATCCAACCTAAAACAAAACAAGCCCCCAACTACAATCAAAACATTGTACATATGCCAACCTCCCGCTATTTTATTTATGAAAAAACGCACTTTCAGCCAGAAAATTTATTAAATTAAATGCTTCTTCCTTCTGTGTAGTAATTATTTGAAATCTGAATGATTTCAATTTTTAAATCAAAATTCTGGTTGAAAGTATGTTTTATTGAATTAAAAAAAGCGGGAGGTTGGCAAGTATGATTGTATTGCATTAAATTGACCAGAAATTATCTAACATCCATTTCTGAAACTACAGATATTGTTAAAAATTATTTGTATAATATACAAAAAGAATTGTAGGAAGCACACCTGTTGATATGAAAACCTTATAATTCATCAGTATTTCAAGTAACAATAAAAAAGTGAATCCTTTGAAAACTGATTTCTATTCTTTTCAATTTCATTTTTGTGTTTATTTTGCTTAATAACAGCGTTTTATTGCTTAAACATCCAAGAACAGTTAGGAATTTAAAACTGTCTTAAATTAATTAAAAATATCGCTTTTTATAAACATGTTTTTCTCCAACTCCGTTTACCACGACACTCCGCTTATGACGACACATTTTTCTGGTCCTGAGAGTGTCGGGATAATGAGATTCGTCTATATTTGTAAAAGCTTATTAAATTAAGGCTTTAAATATTTTGAAATTTCACTTTTATTTATATTTATAAATAGTAACTTTGATTTCCGTATAAGCTGAATTCTGTAAATTTTTCATATAAATTATTTTATACAGGACTAACCGAGATTAAAGTTTCGTTTCTAAAATTATTTTGGTGCCATCTATCAATATTTAATATAAACAGAAACTTTCTGTTAAAAAAAAAAAAAAAAAGTTTTTATCAATTCTTATTTTACTTAAAATATAAGTGATATATTTATAATACCGTTTTAATATAGAAAGTTTCTGGAGAAAAAAAAAAATCATTATAGTATTAATGCAATTAATAATTAAAATTTTGTATTTAGCTTTGCTTTACCTTTTCAATTTAGTTTACTTATTATATAACTTATTTAGAGGAATGATGCAGGTTAAGTTAAAATTATTACAAATTTGTTGTTTAATGTCTTTATTTCAAATTCAGTTTCTGAGAAGCAAAATAATTTATAAGTAACAAAGTTCTAGTCGGGAAAAGAATAATATATTTAAAAAATCTTCTACCCGGTAATATGAATATGTAAATATATATTATAACAAGTTTTTTCGAATTAAAAGTTTTCTAATTATGTACAGCGGAATACAATTTTTATGCTGTAATATTTAAAATTTTAATGCAATTCTGAATATTTTCAAAGGAGGCATTTTTCAGTTTAAATTTTTGTATTTTATATAATATATTAAATTGCTGTTTACAAAATATCTTTCTTTTTAGACAAAAGATTCTATTTATTTAATAACAAAATGCAAAAATCATAAAATGCTTTTTTTTTTTTTTTTTTTTTTTACTTTTGTTGGAAAAATATTTTTTATGTATAATTTCCTTTAAATGTTACTAGAAATTGTCTATCTTTTTTGATAGAAATTTGTTTTTTGCTATGAACTGAAAATAAAAACAGGCCCTATACCTATCTTAACAAGCATTTTTTTCTTAATTTTTCATTATAATTTTTATTAATCATGTTGAATATTTTTTAGGTAGATTTCGTATGAAATAGTACCTATTGCAATCGCACCAGTTTATATATCTATCTATCAACCTATCTATCTATCTATCTATCTATCTATATATATATATCTATACTAATATTATAAAGAGGAAAGATTTGATTGTTTGTTTGTTTGTTTATTTGTTTGAATTGAATAGGCTCCGAAACTACTTGACGGATTTGAAAAATTCTTTCACCGTTGGAAAACTCTACTATTTCCGGTGAACATAGGCTAATTTTTAATTGATTTAATAAAATATTTTTCTTAATAATTCAAAATTTCATTATTTTTCATACAGAATCAATTAAAATTTTTCCGATAAAAAATAACCATTTTTCTTTCCCGTTGCCAAAAAAATTTAATCTGGTATAATATTAATAATAAATTAATTAATTCAATTAGTAATTATGGAACAAAACAATTTGTATGATTTTAAAATAGAAAAGAAAAATAATGAAATAGTTTACTGATAAATAAACGATTATTACTGGATTACCACGTGAGGCATAAAATCGCAATTTTGTTGTAATCGTGCCAACGTGATCCGTAGATGATATCTGCATCTAAATATTATTGGCAATATTATTGTTTATATAATTTGTTTAAATTTTTGGCAATATTACATTATTTGGCAATACTTGATCTCCCATCGACCAAAAAACTGTCGCCAAAGTATAAGGTTAAATATCAATAATGGATGATCGTAAATGTCACATACTTTTGACATTAAATATGTTTTGCAAATTGTTACGTCGTCAACTAATTTTAATTCGATATTTTATCTTTTTTCCTATTAATATTTTAGTAATTTATTAATTCTTTGGTTATTTAAAATAAAAATTATATCCATTTGTATAATTTGGCGAAATTGATCGACGGAATAATCAAATGGTACCAATTGTTTGTTTACACTCTATATGGATATTTAGGTTGATAGAATTAGCGTACTTTTCGAGTCTCCGCCAAGTCATATGCCAAGCAGTCATTAAATCGTGTTTTAGCCTTACTATTGTATCTTTTTCATCTGCAATTATTTTACCATCACTAAAAAGGGGTACTTCTAGGTTAACCCGTCGACCAATTTCGCCAAATTATACAAATCGCCAAACTAATAGCCAAATTATACATGTTGACATAATTTTTATTTTAAATAACGAAAACACAAATAATTAGTAGAATATTAATAAAAATATTTATAAAAAGTCGAAATAAAAATCCCTTAATGACATTTTAAACACGTGAATCGCATTTAATGTCATTGAATGTGACATTCACGATCATCCATTATTGGCATTTAATCTTATAGTTTGGCGATAATTTCTGGTCGACGGGATAACTTAAAAGTACTGAAAAAAGAAATATTTTGAATTTGAAAGAAAAATCATTATCATGAAAAATTATTTGCAATTAATTTATCATTCATTCTAATAAAAAAAGGTACTACTAGGTTATCCCGTCGACCAAAAAATTATCGCCAAACTATCAGATTAGATGCTAATAATGGATGATCGTGAATGTCGCATTCAATGACATTAAATACGATTCACGTGTTTAAAATGTCATTAAACGATTTTTATTTCGACTTTTTATTAATATTTTACTAATTATTTGTTTTGTTTTTTTGTGTGCATATTTTAGTGCATTTTTTCATGCTTAATTGAATGGTACTAAGCAAGTTATTTTAAATCCAGTACTTGGTGAGATACTTCACATTTTCCTAATTTGGCGATGTCTTCGGCGCAAAAACCTGAATTTTTGAATCCTTATATATATACTCTCTTAAAACGAAAGAGTGGATTTGGCTGCTCAAGAAAGAGTTCTAATTTATTGGATCGTGAATGAGTTGATTTTTAACCGATTCAGTCATCTTGGTTTGTTTTTTTCTCTTTCTAATCCACTCATACAGCTTTAAAACTAAACAACTCAACTCAATAATGAAACAGCTCTTCCCGCGCTGATTTTCGCCGCTGACTCGTCACGTGACCTTGCAAGATAAGATGGAGACTTCTTCCGCCGTTCGCTAAACAATTTGCTGAAAATGCCTTTTTTACGAAGTAAGTAAGTTTTATATAAGTATTTTATTTTAATTATGCTTTCTTTTAATAAATTTCTCTTCTCTTTTTAACAGACTAAAATTCATAACAGTATCATACCTTGAAATTAAAATGTCGTGTCACGCGGTAATATTGAGGATGTGTTTAATGCATTTCTATATTAATAATTGGTGTTACAGTGCTGCTACAAAACTTTCGTGCTTTAATAAAATAAATTAGTATATTTAATCAGAATAAAAATTGTTAATGCAATGTAAATATCTCGTTATTTAATTGTCCTGTATTAAAGTTTTGTAATTATTATATCTTTATTCATAGAAATTTATCAAAACATTGTATTTACTTCTTGTTTGCAGTGTCTTAGTAAAAACGTGCTCCGGATTTCATATATATTTATATAGAGAGGCTACATATATGGCATAATATGTAGTTTTTGAACACATTTCCAAGATTTTTTTTTCATTCTTAATGTTGAACTTGTGTTACTGTTTTGTTTGGCAAAGTTTCATACTATTATTGGACAAAATTATTGCATGCATGGTCTGTATTATAATAATCTGCTTAATATTTATAAGTTGTTACATAATGCATGCAGAAATAATAGTTTTCTTGTGCCGCTTCCCAGGTAGAAGTTAAATGAGAATTTATAAATAAAACGAAAACAGTGGACAAAAGTTTGTCTTTCTATACTGGTAAATGCAAGTATTATATCCTAAATATTATGCAACGATAACCAAAAAGCAAATCCTCTTTCTCTTTAGAAAATGCCTTGTAATATCATTGCTTTCCCTTTCCCTTAACATTTTTTATGCATAGCCCAGTGGTAGAATTGATTTTAAAAAAAGTTACTGGTCCCAAAGACCAGTACGCATGAAAGTTTACTGGTCAGAAATAGTCATCAGTAGCCTGCTACATAAAATTCTATAAAATACTTTTATCCATCCCCCCCCCTCTCTTCACACACACACTCCTACTAGAATGTAAAATAAACCAAACTTCCTTTGCAGTTATACAAAATTTTTGGCATCATAAAATGGAAAATTACTATTTTATAAAAAAGTATGTAGTATGTAAACTAAAACTATAAAATTGCGTATTTTATTTCCGATAATTTATTTAACAGATAGTAAGGATTAATGCAATATTTTCTTATAATTATTTTTTCAAGTAATATTTTATGGTTTGTGTTTGGTACTGTTTTCTCAGGAAAGAAAATTTATTTACTTGTCAGAGATGAAGTGGGTGTGCAGTGGTGTAGTTAGGATGGGTGACATCCCGGGACACATGTAAAAGGTGTCAAGCCCCCCCCCCCTCTTCCTCCTCCTTTCCAATCTGTCATATTTTTTCAATCTCAATTCTACATTCTTATAAAAAATAACCTTACCATTCCTTATTTACCTTTTGTCCTTCTGCATAAAAAAACCGCAGCAGTGAATCATCACTCGACCCATAGTCTGCATAAGTCAATGCCGTGTCTATACGTAGAAGAAAATTCTTTCTTTTAAAGTTTACTTTTGTTTCCCACTCGTTGAATCGGTTGGTTTTTGTTCCCTGGTGCATATCTTATTTAGACACACCAATCTGTATAAAATTTCACTTTAGCAAAGAAAAAAAAAACTAGCTGTATTGCATCGTGAGCTAAAAATCTCATTTTATTTCCTAATTAGACTCCAAAATCTTATAAAATTGTATTTTTTATTTGCAAATAAAGATTTGGTGTCACCCTTTAGAGGATGACACCCGGGCAGGGCAATCGCTAAGACTTTTAATTGGTGGGGGAGAAGACCTTAAATTGCGAAGTCAAATTTTCATATTTGCCAACTCGTTTTATAATTTTGCCAAGTTACCACACTTAGAAAATGTAATACAGTTCTTATTTGTAAAAAGTTTAATAATATTTCCAATTAGAGTTGTAACTTTTGCAAATTCTATCAAAAATAGAAAATGTACTACAATTTTTATTAAAATTTTAATTAAATTTGCCAAGTGTAACAGCATTTACGAATGTTTGGGGGGGAGGCTCCCCCTGCCCCCCCCCTTAGCGAGGCCCTTGCACCCGGGTAATTTTCCTAATCAAGAAGAATTTCTTTTACAGCTTGACTAAAATCTTAAAGATCAATGAGTTATGTGTTTCTATATTCAAAATCACCATTACATATACATGCATATTTATTGATAAAAATAGACATTGGATTATAAACTGTAACTTCATTTTAAAATGATTTAAATTAAATATTTACAATAAATTTATGTAAAAAATAAAAGAAATTAAAATTTAATTTAAACAGTATTAGCAAACTGTCTTATGTTCTAAGAATAAAGTGCTGTATACAGTGAAGAATTGATACTCTGAAAATATTTAAACTAATCTTTTAATTACAGATTACAATATGCTCTTTATGTATTTAATGTAAATTGAAAGTAGTCTGATAAATAAAATATTCTTCTCCATAGCTATCCAAATAATAAATTTCAAATACTTCTTGAGATTTTGTTTCTTGAATGACAATTTGAAGTCAACATTTTTGGTCATAGATTTAGTAGATAACTAACAGGGGAGGGGGAAATCACTATTATTAAAATGCTATAAGTAGCATCCAATCTTTGAAAACTCTCTTATTCGACTTCATATTTTGATTTTAATGCTTAAGATAACCTCCCCAATTAAGATAGGTTATTTCCTTTACAGTTTGAAATCTTATGGATTGTGTTATGTTATTGCGTTAAATAATCTGCAGTTTTCAAAAAATTAAGATTTTTCTATTAAATATTGAATATTTTTAATCTATTTTATATTAGATCAATTCACATGTTCGAAGCTTTTTTCTAAAGAGAAATAAATATATTCACCAATACAGACTGATTTTAATCCTATACCCAAAAAATGATCGAAACCTGCTACATCCAATGCTTATTGCTGATATAAAGTGTTAAAAATAGAAGTTATTTATATTCAATAATCTGACATACATAAATTATTAAGAAAAAGAGAAAATGTCATTAGATTTCTTCTGAAAAAAAAAAACAATTTTCTTTTTTTAGAAAAAAACCAGTTGGTTTAAACTAAACCGTTGTTTAAACCAAAAGGAGTAAACAGTTGTTTAAACCATAGTTAAAACCAATTGGTTTAAACCGTGCCAACCCTGGTCTAATTGTTGTAGGTTCTATCTTGTATTATATAAATATGCAAATATATAGAAAAACAACTAAAAATCCACAAAAACCTGTATTGGTTGGGTATTTGCCAACGCTGATACATTTTGAAAGTAGCAACAAAGGTGAATTTTCAACAATATTTTGTAATGTTGCTTTAAGAACTTTCATTTTAAATTTGTTTTTAAAATGGTGATTTATTTTAAGATTGTATCAGAAGTAACACCATGATTTAAACAAGCAGATAAGTGTAATCGCACAGGATTTATGTATTCAATTTCCATTTTATTCATGATTGGCTGAATTTTCAGTAGTGTAATATTTATAAAG
Organism: Maratus speculifer; assembly: GCA_964019185.1. Taxonomy (NCBI): domain Eukaryota; kingdom Metazoa; phylum Arthropoda; class Arachnida; order Araneae; family Salticidae; genus Maratus; species Maratus speculifer. The sequence goes on along the minus strand of OZ025294.1, from coordinate 396,239,292 downwards.
CTAAAATTTTTAGTGTGTGGTTCATTTTTTGTTTAGACTATGGATGGGAAATTTTATAAAACATTTAATCTGAAAACTGCAAAATATTTTAATATGTTCATAATCATTCCTTAACATTATATTTATTGCTATTTAACTTAATTTCAATATTTTCTTTTAACACAGGAAGATGATTTCATGGAGCAGTAAAATTCTACTGTGAGGAGTCAAATTCAACAATCTTATTTAATCTCAAGGATCTTCAAGAAAGCGTCTATTTTGCCTAAGATTTTAAAAGTTGGACAAACCAGTGGACAGATTACAATATGCTCTTTATGTATTTAATGTTTAATGCAAATGGACTGTTATATTTATAAAGGTCCTGTTAAAGATATTATTGAAACTTGTTTATCTGATGTTGGAAAGAATTATTATCAATTAATGTTAGGTTTATTTTGTTCTTGCTAAATAAAATGTTTTTGTTGTTAAATAAAATTAGTTTTTTTTTCTTTCTTGCAACATTCTGAATTGCACATTTGGCTCTAACTTTTGACATAAAATGCTGCAGTCTTATGCTTTTATATTTATTTAAAAGTTAGTTGATTTAAGAAACATTGAAAAAAATAAAAAATTAAAAGATTAATTAAGAAGAAATAAGTTATTCTTGAATATAAATTCAAGTTTTAACAAATTTTTTAAATGATATAAAGAACAATTGCACATGGTCAATAAATCCATTTCTCAGTTATTTCTGCATTTAACTTTTGTAATACAATATTTAGATGAAGGTTCTTCATACAATAAAATAATTGTCCATAATCCAAATTTTAGCTGTACAAGTTTTTTAATGGCATTCCTCCATATTTCCCAATTGCAATGTGCTTATATAAATGCTATGGGTAACAATTATTTTATCTAAGATTTCAAAGCCATTTCAGATTTCAAACTAAAGAATTAAAATATCTTTTTAAAATTTAGTCAGTTTAAGAAATATAAGATTTTGATTGAGATTTAAATCGAGGAATAATTACAACAAGGTATCATGGGTTGATGTTTATCCATTTAAAATATTTTCAATTTCATTTATTTAAACCCTGCACTGGCCATGTGTGTGTGTGTGGGGGGGGGGGAATACTTTTTTAAATTTAGGTTTTATGTTTTTTAATACTTTCTTTTTCAAAACTGGTTCTGAAACTCCTATTAATATAAAAAAAAAAACTAACCAAAATTGCAAAAGTAAAAACTAACCCACTTACAGATCATCCTCAAATATTCTATTCCCCCCCCCCCAAAAAAAAAGGTAAAAATTTTAAAATCCAAACAAGATATTTGAAAATAACTTCTGCATAGGATTATCTAAACTCTTAAGGGGAACAATCAGCTTCTGACATTGTGGTGCTGAAGTTGAGTCGTTGGGCTGATATCAAGTTTATTTTTTCAATATTTTTTTAGTAAGATGCCTAAGATTGGTTTATTTGATTGAAATCGTAAATTTTTAATAGAAAAATAATTGTTATTTGCAATTAAATCAGAAGCTAATGAAAAAATTAAAATTGTATATAAGCATATCTGAAGCTATAAGTATCATTGGAAAATATGTAAACTTGAAATTGCCCAAGAAAAGAAAGGAAAAATCCCATTAGCACCACAGCATCAGAAGCTGATATTCTGTTTAATGTTGTTCGGGTGCTGTTGTACAGTTATGCAAATTTAGGCAGTTTGCATGAATAAGTGTTTTCAAATTTGCAATTTTGAGATCACCAGTATTTTCAATTTAATGAATATATGTACTTTTAAATTTAACAAAAGGAAATACTGATGTTAAAAATTTCTGATTTGACAGAATAATAAAAAATTCATGTAAGCTCTATTTAATTTTGTATAACGATTCAATTGCCTTTTCCCCTAAATTGACATAGGATACAGTTTCATTGAATTAGAAAGAAAAAAATGTTTTTATGATTCATTAGAGAACTTTCAGTCATATAAATTAGAATGTTTTAAGTCTTGTTAATTAAAGACTTGGAAGAAATATTGGAGAATCCATGTTACAGTTTTCCAATCTCTCTCTCTCTCTCTCTTTATATATATATATATATATATATATACCCTTGTAATGTCAATAAACAGAAATTTAAATCCGAAATGAGAATTTAATTGCAACACTTTAAAATGTGGCAATAATTCCATGTTATATTGAATTTCATTGATAAAAATTAATCGAGGATTACTGAATTTAGTTTTAAATGATGTGATTTTATTTAGACGATTTAGAAATCGCTTGAAGATTTTTGTAATTTTAAGCAATTTCGCTTTTCTTAAGAGTGAATTTATTCAATTCTACAAATTCAAGGAGTTTTGGATTAATTCTTAAATGAGTTGATTTCATTCATGTATGAATTGGTTACAAATCGCCTAAGTGCTACTGGATTAAATCAAAAATGACAACATTTCACTCCAACTTGAATAGATAACAAATCGCTCAAGTGCTACTGGATTTGCCTTAAATTATTTCACTTCACTCAAATACGAGTTGGCTGCAGCTAACTCAAGTGCTACTCGATTTAATCCTAAAGTCTTCATTTCACTCAAGTATGATTTGGTTACAAATCGCTCAAGTGCTACGAGATTCAGTCTTAAATGACTTCATTTCACTCAAGTATGACTTGATTACAAATCACTCAAGTACTACTGGATTTAACCTTTATTGATTTTATTTCACTCAAGTATGAGTAAAATAGAGATCACTCAATCATGAGTTGATTAAAAACAGCTCATTCACTTGAGTTGTTCCAGCTCTTCTTGAGAAGGTTCCTTTCAACATGGGAAAAGAGTGGATTTCAGCTCAACTTGAGTTAATTCAGCTTTTTCGTTTTAAGAGAGTATATATAGATATAGATATATATAAATCTTTCCTTTAGGAAGTTCATCGGATGGTCTAAAATAACATGTTTCATAATACCTCAGAAGCAAATTCAGGTAGAAGCAATTCAAGTGGAATTCAAGATAAAAAAAACCTACTTAAAAAATCTTAATTACTTTAGTACTTTTGTAATTTGTCAGTTATTTAGTCATTTTAGAGGTATTTTGTAGTCAAAATTAACTTTGAACTGACCAATGTAAGATTACATAAATCAGACAAAAATTGTGGGTATTTGATTCGATATTAAGATTGTTTATTTAAATATATTTCGTTTGATTCAAGATTATTTTAGAGATACTGACCAGCGTAGCGGGCGGAGGCGGCTAGTATATATATATATATATATATATATATATATATATATATATATATATATATATATCACTTTTTTATGGACACGATAACTTCTATAATTCTTCACCAATCTCCACCAAACTGGTACATAAAATCAAAGGGGTTAAAATCTCGGCTAAGTTCGTTAATGGGCAAAATCGGACCAAGGGGGTCGGAATAAGGGGCGTTTTTGTGAAAACCGAAAAAACGCCATAACTTCTTAATTAAAGTAGATATCGAATCGGTTTAAAGTTTATATTACTTCTTAAAAATGGGCCAAAAGTTTATGCATGACAGATTTTTGATAAATTTAGAAGTGGGCTCAAGGGACGAAAAAAACGGGGGTTTTGAGAGAAAAAATTCATAAATTCGTCAATTTTCAAGCTATCTAGTCCAACTAAATTTTTTATAAATGGACTTAAAATTATCTTACTTTTGTATTTACAAGTTTTTGATAGAACCAACTTTTACCGATGAAAAAAATTAAAAACGAAAAGAAAAAGGGCGCTGAAAAAAGAGAAAAATCCATAACTCTGTCAATTTTTAAAATATCAAATCTGGTTAAATTTATTTTACATCTTCTCAAAAATATCTACAACTTTTATACTGACAAGTTTTTCATAGGACCAATACGTATAGCAAAAAGAAATTAAACAAAAATAGGAGTTGGAGAAAAAACCTCAAATGCAAACTGCTTATATTCTGACTCATTTTTAAATTCATTTTTGATTTTAAACGCATCCAAATGGTAGATCCTCTTATTTAGAAACTGTATAAAGTGACGCATTGGTCAATTTTCTGATAAAGACAGAATATATTTCAAAAAAGGCTACCAAAAAGGGTATTTTGAACAGAATTTCCGAAAGTCATCGGGACTGAAAATTGAAGGAAGTATTCAAATAAGAAATTGCGTTTTTTTCTGACTCGTTTTTAAATCAATTTTTGTTCTCAAACGCATCCAATTTACAGATCCTCTTATTTAAGAACTATATAATGTGATGCATTGGTCAGTTTTTTGTTAAAGACGGAATATATTTCAAAAAAGGATACCAAAAAGGGTATTTTGAACAGAATTTTCTGAAATCAACGTGACTGAAAATTTAAGGAAGTGTTCAAATAAGAAATTGCGTTTTTTTCTGACTCGTTTTTAAATCCATTTTTGCTCTCAAATGCATCCAATTTACAGATCCTCTTATTTAAGAACTATATAATGTGATGCATTGATCGGTTTTTTGATAAAGACAGAATATATTTTGAAAAAGGCTACCAAAAAGGGTATTTTGAAGAGAATTTCCCGAAGTCTTCGTGATTTGAAAATTTAAGGAAATTTTCACATAGCAAATTGCGTTTTTTATGACTCGTTTTAAAATCCATTTTCGCTCTCAAACGCATCCAATTTACAGATCCTCTTATTTAGGCACTATATACTGTGATGCATTGGCCAGTTTTTTGATAAAGATAGAATATATTTTTTAAAATGCTGTCAAAGTGAGTATTTCGCACAAAATTTTCCTAAGCAATCATGATTAAAGAATTAAGAATGTATTCAAACTACAAATCGGTTATTTTATGACTCATTTTTAAATTCAATTTTTTTTCTCAAATGCATTCAACTGACAATTTTCTGTTATTTAGGAACTGTAGTTCCATTATACATGTATAATGTACTGTTTTGGTCGATTTTTTAATAAATTCAGAATCTTTTTCAAAATATGTTGTCAAAATGGGCATTTGAGCTGAATTTTTCTTAAGATGATTCTAATAAAATCAGTTTTTGCAGAAAAATGAAATTAAAAATTTTTCATAAACGGCCAAATGAAGTTATTAAACTGGGTTTATCTCTAATCATATAGATATTTTTTTTGTTGAAATGAGCACTCTTCGAAATCTACCTCCGCCTATAGGCCCAGCCGACAGGAATTTTTTAATTGAAATTACATTCAAATCATGTGATAGTTTAAGTTGAAAGCACCAGCAGCGCCGCGAATCGAGTGTTATTTTTTTTATAAAAAATACTGTGATTGAAAATTTATCTCCTCTATACTCTATCTTCATGATCTAAATATTGTTTTGAAGATATTTCGTTCACATTCCGTCAGTTTTGACGGGGTTATATTCTAGAATTTTAATAATTAAAAAGAAACAGATATTTTAATGAAATAATTTACAATTACAGGTTTAAAATATTTTTATGTGATTTTAACCTATGTTATTACAGCATTAAAGTATCTGTTTCTTTTAATTATTAAAATATATATCCCTTTAGGTGATAGTAAAAATTAAGATCGCAGGTGGCCATCTTTTATAATCGTTGAAAAAGTGCAGGGACTTCATTGTTGTTGATTACCGTTTTTTTTTTTGTGTCTAGTCTCTTTTATAATTCAACGAGGAGAACTTATTGCCTTGCAAGTGCTCACTCGTTATTAAAACGGACCCTATAGTACAGAAACACACAATGAAATGGTTTTATTTCTATATAAAATTATTCAAATTAATTTTAAAGGTGTGAGTTGCATATTATGAAACTTTAAGATTTCGTGTTTTGTGACTATAGAATTAATACAATAAAACCTATCTAAAGTGACCAACATTCCGTTCCAATAAAAGTTAGTCGCACCGAAAGATGGTCCTCCCAGACGTAGCTACAAGGAGGTGTACGGGGGTGAGGACCCCCCCCCCCCCCCCCGCACATTCGGTGGTATCCTCATTGCATTTGGTAAATTCACTTTCGTTCAAACATTGCGTCATTTCTCGCTGCATTTTTTCCCATCTAAGAAATTTAAAAATATATCACAAAATTATTACAAAACATAAAACAATGTCAAAACATACTTAAAATATTTTTGGAATACTTATTACATTCGGTTATTTCACATTCGTTCAAAAATTGCATCACTTCGTGCAGTATTTTTCCCTTCAAAGAATTTAAAAAGAAATTTTAAAAAATTATTACAAAACATATAACGATGTCAAAACATATTTAAAACTATTAAATAGCTTCAGAATACTCATATTTTACATTCGGAAAGCTCATTACATTCAGTAATTTCAATTTATTTAAAAATTGCCTCTTTTCATGCTGTATTTTTCCCTTCTAAGAATTAAATATATATATATATATATATATATATATATATATATATATATATATATATATAACATTAAAAAACATAAAACAATGTCAAAACATATCTTAAACTATTAAATATTTTCGGAATACTTATATACCACATTCTAAAAACTTATTACATTCGATAATTTCTCTTTCATTAAAAAATCGCATCATTCCGCGCTGTAAGAATTTCCCTTGTAAGAATTTTTTTAATTTTATTACGAAACATAAAACAATGACAAAACTGATGGATCGTCAATATTTATTTAAAACTATTAAATGTTTTCGGAATTCTCATACTTCACATTCGGCATATTCATTACTTTCGGTACTTAAACTTTCGTTCAAAAATTGCATCATTTCGCCTGCATTTTTTCCTTCTAAGAATTTTTTAAAATATGTTAAAAAAAGTTATTATAAAACATATTTCAAACTCTAAAATTATTTTCGAAATACTCGTACCCCACTTTCGGAATACTCATTACATTCTTTAATTTATTTCATTCAAAAATTTCTTCCTTTCATGCTGTATTTTTTCCTTCTAAGAACTTTTCAAAAATATATTATAAAACGTATAACAATATCAAAACATATTTAAAACTACTAGATATTTTCTTAATTATTAACGCTCTACTATTTACATTATGTTATTATTGTTATTATTATTATTATTATTATTAATTTTATTATTATTATTATTATTATTATTATTATTATTATTATTATTATTATTATTATTATTATTATTAATATTATTATTATTATTATTATTATTATTATTACTCACTCTAGCCAACAACCCATTCCCAACATTTTGTCGTAAATTGCTACAAGACGGAAACTAATCTTTGTCTTGCTTTTAGAGCCATAACGACCACCGTCACGCCCCTCGTAATCGTCTTTTCGGATCTTTTAACTAAAGTATGTAAATTATTTAAAAAAGTACATGTTAGTTAATTAGGATGCACAACCCGTGGTTAAAAGTGGGGCGCGGTGGGTTAACGTGTAGCCCTCGAATTTCGTCAATTTATAAATGGAAAAAATTGAATATTTTGTGTATAAGACACTGGAAAAAATCGTAAATTTCGTCAATTTGCGATAGGAAAAATTGAAAATTTCGTCATTCACTTAAAATTCGCCAATTTGGTTGATTGGGCACGGAAAAATCGAGAAATTTCTTGATTGAGTGCGAAAAAGTATCGAATTTCATCGATCAGACGCGGAAGAAATATAGCAAATTTTGCTGATCGCGCGCGGAAAAATCGCGAATTTTGTCAATAAGGCACGGAAAAATCACGAATTTTTTTGATCGAACGCGAAAACTCTCAAATTTCGTTGATCAGGTAAGAAAATAAATCTACATTTTTTGATGATGCGTGGAAAAATTGCAAATTTTGTTCATAGGTTGCGGAAAAGTCGCCTGTTTTGTCTGTTTACCACACGAAAAAAAAAAAAAAAAAAAAAAAAAAAACGCGAATTCCGTTGCCCGGGCGCAGAAAAAAATGAAAATATCGTCTATCGAACATGGAAAAATCGGGAGTTTTGACTATCGGCCTTCGAAAAATCTCGAATTTTGACTTTAGGTGTCTGAAAAATCACGAATCATGTCGATCGGACATGAAAAAAATCACGAATTTCATTTATAGGGTACGGATAAATCACGAATTCAGAATCCGGACTCCGAACGAACGTAAACCTTTATATAAATTCTTAGAGCGCTTATAAAAGGGATTTCATGACAAAAATCTAATTTACCAATTAAATTTTGAGAATTTAGTTTTAACCAATGAAATTTAACCCGCTGACACAAACAGAAAGGGCCGCATGAACGTCAACTGGGAACTGGATTTAAACAAACCACTACAGATGGGGAATTCTGGGAAATTGAACAATTTGGGACAAAAAAATAGATACTACGCAACAGGTACAGAATGAACCAAAGTAATGGAATTTTTTAAGAAAAGAATTGTTTTGAAAGATTAATGTTTTTTTAGAATAAAATAAAAAGGGTTGAATAAACGCATGGAATTAAAAATAAAATGTTAAGATATTATAAAAAGAAAGAAAAAAGCTCAATTTTAAAAGAATTTGGACGTAATTAACTTAGCATTAAGGTGAAAAATTTTTATTAATACATATACATGCACACCATTTCCATTAAGCAGGTCCTGATTATCGAATAGGCATATGCTTCCCCTAGAAAATTTTGCAGGGACCGAAATTGAGAACACAGGGGCCTCCAAATTTTATGCAGAGTAAATTCCACTCCAAAATTTTATTTGATTCCCTTTCAAATTATTAATGCATTTTTGTATACGAGTATATAAACTATTCAAATGTTTTACAAAAATACTTTTCCACAGCAAATTAATTTTTCATGTAGCAGGTGTCAATTTTTTTGTGCATATCTATTAGAAATGTTTCATGAAATATGTATGAACTTATCTTTGCTACTCTTTAGAATAATATTTATAGCATTGGTGATTTTCCCCGTAAGTCGAATTTAGAAAACATTTCTTGGACGAAAGAAACCCCTAAAATGATACTGTGCATCCCATAGTTTTAAAGATTAATCGGGCACTGCTGCAAGACGAAAAATTCTGGGGCCTGCGGAAGTAAACTATTGGACATTCACGTTTTAGAGAGAAAACTTTTATAATTTATTTAAAAAAAAAAATGAGTTGAAAACATATTAAACTAAATTAGATAGAATATAGAATGCTGAAGCTCTAGAAAAACCAATATATATATATGTGTATAACAGTATAAAAGTATTATACTCACACCAGTAAAACTAAATAATAACAGATTTGTATTGATAACTTCAATTTTCCACTTACGCAATCTATTAAAACAGTTCGATTACAAAAACGGGTGATCTAAAACTCGCCCGTAGTAACTTCATATACAATACACGTTAAACTTCGGACAGTATAGGACATTCAGACATGTAAATCGCTGAGACGATTGCTGCTTCGAAGTCAACCAGCGAACGCGAGCGTTATGATCAGGGTCGGCACTAAATCGCACAACGCTTAGGGATAAACAAACTGAAGCTCCTCCCATACTAAGCAAGCGCGATCCACAGGCGAATCCTTTAAAACGACGTCATGCAGGACTCTAATTAAGTTAAAAAATTTTTTGCTTCAACAAATTGAAAACATTCTTCACTGTACTCTTAAAATAATAATAAATATAATATATTCTTTCTGTGACTATCCATAAAATGAAAATTTTATGATCTGATATCAAAAGCTAGAAAATTTAAAATAATTTTTTTAAAGTAAAATTAATTAAGAGAGAGAGAGAGGATATATTTTAATACTAAATACTTAATTTATATGCTTTAACAAAGTTATGTTTTGTACCTCTTAGGACTAGTCTCTTTTAATATTAGTATGTTTTGTTTATTTGTTATTTAGATATTGTTTTACTTAAAATAAATTTATTGCAGATTTACTAGTTTATGATGCCATGCAGCAAATTAAAAAAAATTACGGCTAGTTATTGAAAAATAAATGTTTAATTAATTATTGTATAGGAATTCAAAGAAGAGCTTTTTTTCCATTATTTTTGCATTTTATAAAGAAACAAGAGAAGTTTATCTGAAGAAAGCCCTGTAACTTTACTTTTCATTCTAATATTTTGAATTTATATTTAATAAAAGCGAAAGAGAAAAAAATAATGATATTAACAATTACTTTTTAATAATAAGAATGTATTTATTAAAAATACAACACAATGCTCAATGGTGCACAAAACAAGAATTTTAATATACACTTGTACAATTAAAATAAAATAAAAATATCAACGTTCCACGACGGCACGAAACGTTGATATTTTTATTTTATTTTAATTGTACAAGTGTATATTAAAATTCTTGTTGTGTGCACCATTGAGCAATGTGTTGTATTTTTAATAAATACATTCTTATTAATTAAATTTTATGGTGCAACTGTCCTGTACATATTAACTTTTTAATAATTTTAGCTATCAACTGCTCTCAAATACCTTTATCCAAATCTTACTTAATTATTAAAATGAATTTTATAAATAAGTAGACAGATTTATACAAAAGTATTTATAAAAGAAGTATCTTAACCATCTTTAATAATTTACTAGAGAAAATAAATTATTTTTCATGTAAAAAAAAAAAAAGCTACAAAAATGTACAATTTATTTAACTTATTTCAGATAAATGTATTTAAATACGCCTTACATAAAAAAGACAATATACTCTTATATTTGGGCTTGAAAAACAGTAAAAAGGTTTGTTTTTAAATATATTTAAAAATTTAAATTCAAATTTTGTAAAGTATAAAATTTAAATAATACTTAGATAAAATTATTGGAAAATAAATATAATATTTTTTTCCCAATCTCTTTTATTAAGTATAAATTCAAACAATTACAGTAAAACCTCTAAATAACGGACACCTCGGGAACTCAGAAATTGTCCGCTATTCGGAGGTGTCCGCTATTGGGAAAACCTCCGAGATTAAAAAATCACTAAGAAATGCTTAATGTTTCATTAATTGACACAAAACTTCTACTACATGATTAATCAGAAATTAAAATTAATTTTTAAGCAATAAAACTGAAATAAAATATTTCACTCCTTTATTCACTGTTCATCATATTCTTGTGAAAAAAATCTGTTACAAAAGTTTAATTTTGCTTGTAATTACATGTAATTTGTTTTTTCAATGCGACGGTATTGGGCATTATTGAGTTTTGGGCAGGAGAGAGGGGATTGCACTCTTAATTATTAGAAGCATAAAATCTCAAAATCTTCCGGGGAGATACTTCAGTGCTCTAGAAGATGTTCCTCCTGAGAACCCCTTGAATTTAACACTTGTGGGTGGGGATATTTTCCCAGCAACCCCTTTACACTTATCTGTGATTACAAAATTTGTGACACATTGCCCTGATAATTTTAGAGGCCCTTTTTTCTTTTTCTTTTTCTTTCTTTTTCATTTTTTTTCTCGTTAAAAAAATACTTTTTCATCCTTTAATGCCGAAAATAGTGTCCGCTATTCGGAGTGTCCGTTATTCAGAGGTTAAACATACAAAAATTTAGGTTTTGGGAGTGGGGATTGGAAAACTGTCCGTTAAATAGAGGTGTCCGCTATTCGGGAGTGTCCGTTACAGAGGTTTTACTGTACTATGAAAAATAAGGTCCTACGGGATTTTCGAAAAATTCAACTTTTCTTGTTTTTAGATTTTTAGAGAAAAAAAAACTAGTTATGCATATATTATTATGCAGTACATGTTCACAAATATACGTGAATATAATTTCAACATTAAGAATGTAAATAAAATATTTGATAGTAAAATATATATCCTCCCTCTCTCCTTTTTTTTTTTTTTTTTTTTTTTTTTTTTAAGAATTTTTGCGCAAATTCATTAGTTTGTGACGTCATATCATAAAGTGAAAACTTTATGTGTAGTCACAGAAAGAAATTTATTATTACCATTATTATTATTTTAAGAATATTATGAAAAATGTTTTTAATGAATTGCCAAGAAGAAAAATAAAATAAAATTAATTTGGATATTTTTTTTATATATATTTGGATATTTTGGATAGTTATAATTTTAACTACATTTTAACAAAAACCTTTTTAACTACCTTTTTAAGACCAAATGTAAGAGTAATATATGTATATTTTTTATGTAACATGCTCTTAAATAGTTATTTATAAAGAATAAGTGAAATAAATTGTGCCTCCTTGTTGTTGTTCTTTACATTAAAAAATTCTTTTACATAATTAAGTAAAATTTGGATAAAGGCATTTAAAAGTAACTGATAACTAAAATTATTAGAAATTATTTGCTATTATTTTTTTCTCTCTCTCCATTTCTCTTTCATTAAATATAAATTCAAAACACCACTATGAAAAATAAAATTCTAGGGATTTCTTTTCAAATAAACTTTTCTTGTTTCTTAAGAAAGTGCAAAAATAATGAATATAATAAAGTTCTTTGAATTCGTAAATAATAATTATTATTAAATATGGATTTATCTGTAACTAGCCGTAATTTTTCAATTTACTGCATGGCATAATTAATTAGTTAATCTAAAATAAATTCATTTTAAATAAAAAAAATTAAAATAAATGACAAATAAATTAAACATGCTAATATTAATAGAGGATAGTCCAAATCAAGATGCAAACTTTAACTTCAATGTTAAGGGGGCTCAGGGGTTGAAAACTTTTCAAAAAATCGATTTTTCTTTTATGATCTAATTTGATTATTCATTTAATTCTTAACTCAATGCAAAAAACCGCATAAAAATATTTGCATTTTTAACGGAGTTATAAGCATTTATGGATCAACACTTTCATAGCCGCATCCATATAATTTCAACTTGAAGTCGCGTTTTCTCACAACTTGATTTTTGATGACTAACACCAAGATTTAAAAAAAAAAAAAAATATTTGATAAAATGGCTTAATTTTTTTTTTTTTTTTTTTTGATGCATATAATATCATTATCTAGATTATGAATTAATATATTTTAGATAGTTTATTATTTTGAGTATTTTTAATGGAAAAAAAGTTGCATTTTTAGGGGGGGTTTTTATTTTCAACTTTGAGAGATTTTTTAATACTGTTTTTATTAAGTGATAGTTATATCCTTAATTCATAATCTAGATTATGATGTTATATGCATGCAAAAAAAAAAATAAAATAAATAAATAAATAAAAATAAAATAATAAAATAAAATAAATAAAAAAATTAAAAAAAAATTAAGCCATTCCACCGAATAGTTTTTTTAAATCTTGGTGTTAGTCGTCAAAAATCAAGTTTTGAGAAAACACGACTTAAAGTTGAAATTACATGGTGCGGCTATGTAAGTATTGATACATAAATGCTTAAAATTCCGTTAAAAATGCTGATATTCTTATGCGGTTTTTTGCATTGAGTTAAGAATTAATTGAATAATCAAACTAGATCATAAAAAAAACGATTTTTTGAAAAGTTTTCAACCCCTGAGCCCCCTTAAACGTATGAATTAAATATTTAGTATTAAAATATATTCCTCATCCCCTTTCTCTCTCATTCTTTTATTATTATTATTATTATTAATTTTACTTTTTAAAAGTTTTATTTTAAATTTACTAGCTTATGATGCCGTATCATAAAATGAAAATCTTGTGGATAGCTACAATAGAATACATTATAATAATAATTATTATTTTAAGAATATAGTGAAGAATGTTTTCAATTCATTGAAGCAAAAAGAAATTTTAAATTAATTTAAAGGGCTTTGCATGAAGCAGTTTTAAAGGATTCGCCGGTGGATCGCATTTGTTTATTAGTATGGGAGGAGCTTCAGTTTGTTTATCCCTAAGCGTTGCACTATTTAGCGCTGATCTATAATGACGGTCATATATACACCCACACAGTTTGATCTAGTGTTGGGTAACTCATACATGAGGTACCTCATTTGTCCCATACACCGTGACAATTTGTCCCAATTCCTCAGTTTCCAGATTTGAGGTACTTCAAAAATTTTGTCATGTTTGCGCCTTTTTTAAGCGGCGAGACGCGAGAGCTGTTTCGTTTCAGAGGATGACTGGACTGGAATGTGTGTGTGTGTTTTGTTGTCATTGTCTGTTGATGAAAGGGTCGAAATCCAACAGAGTTTCGCGGGCGCGGTCTACGTTTGAAGTTTGAAAAAGCTTAAGTTATGGGAAAGGGTGAAAAGGAAAAAATGTAGCAAGATAAAAAGTGAGACGAATTTGGGGAGGATTGGTTCTAGTAGAAAGAAAAGAAGAGATATATTCTTTTCATTTCTTTCTTTTGATACTATTGATTCATACTTTTCAACTTGTGCTTGTGGATTGTGTATAGCACACAATGTGTGGATTGTGTGCCTTATGTATATTTCATTTAAGATAGGAAAGGATTGACAATAACAGAGTAGAAACAGAATCGATTTCAGCCGTCCTTTTAAAAAGATGTCACATCTTTTTCTTTTTTTTTCTACGTGGGCGGGGAAAAGGCTCATTTTGACGACCTACCCGGCCCACACAAAAATAAGTCAAAACAGACTCAATTTCGATCTGGCCCGACTCAATTTAAAATTTAAAAAATAACATAATTTTCTCATATTTCTTAACATGTACTTAAGATTTCTTTAAAGAATACATGCATACTTATGAAATAATTTTACAGTTTATTTTAAAATTACGATGTGTACGCTAAGACAAAAAATATACAGTAGCAAAATTAATGATTATGATTTTCATTAAAAATTTAATGTAGTTGGAAAAAAGAAGAAAATGAGGTTTAAAAACATCACAACTTTTAAAGTTGCGTAATGAAATGTTGATTATTGAAATTACTTCTCTGTATTTATTAAAGCTTTTCTCAAATTCATTGAAGCTACTTTCCAATACATTTCTAAATTCATTTCTTTTCGGAAACGCATAAGATTGGCTGGTGTTTTTATTCTTAAACTATGTAATCAAATGGCGTCGTCCTTTTTATTTATTTATTTATTTATTTATAAAGGTGTTACATTTTTGAGAAAAATACCGTCAATGTTAAAGTTTTGAATCGAATTTTCGGTAATGGCAGCACATGAAAGGATAAAAACTAGCAGCCAAGTGATAAAAATATCTTGTACCTCAACAAATAATTTATTTATCAAAATGGAAAAATGCTATTCGATTCTAAATCCCTTCAAAAGTCAGGCTTATCCATTTTATGCTTTTACAGTGAAACCACTAACGAATCCAAGGGGTAGGTCACGGGGTCACCACCCCTTCCTCTGGACGAAGGAAATGGAAGAAATATAATATGGAATGGAATAAATTTAAATTTTCATCATTTCTAGAGATATTTTTTACATATTTTAAAAAAGCGTATTATTTTAAGTATTTGTCATCTAAAAATAACAGAACAAAGAATAATATTTCTTTCGGATTAAAAATTTATTTATACGTGACTATTATAATCAGAAAAAAATCTTTCGAACTAAAATAAAATTAATATTACTTATTAAAGGCAGGAAAATATTGAAAGTTACGGCGTAAAAACTACATGTACACCGAATTTTAAAAGAGAAAAAGCTGCAAAATAATAAATCCGTGTATTTGCGTTAAAAATCGTAAATGGAGTAAATTATGTCAGATTTAAAATAGCCAAATCACATTGCTAAACAGTTAAAAAAAATGTATTTACACGATATACACGAGATATATACGTACACGAGAGATTTATTTCATATTTTGACATAATCTGTCTCACATTGTTGCTAAATTAAAGACAGCGCAAATAATATTTCTTTTCTAACGTTAAAAATTATTTTCCCCTGAATATTATTTTTAAAAAAAAGTTAGGTTTCAAGCGTTACATCTAAAATCACTTATTTAAAATTATTTCTTTATAGCATTGTTAAAAAAAATATCGGGAAGCAATGGGAAAGACTCTACATTCTACGTGTTGACTTACATTAATATTATATAAGATGATTGTTACATGTTTAAGTAATCTTATTTATTCAAACGCGAAAACAGTCATTAACAACAACTGATCTGGTGTTAAACCCTTTTGGTAAAGGAGAAAAGAATTAAAACTCTCTTACAAGGCGATCGTCACTGTTTATGTTTAATTATAATTCAATCTTCATTAAGCTTTTTAAAACCGATCAAATTAACTTATTTTTTACAGTGGGGACGGGGGGCTTGACGAGTGTAGCTCGTAGGAAACAAAACCCCTAATTAAAAAAAAAAAAAAAAAAAAAAAAAAAAAAAAACTTTTTTCAAATTTTTTACGCCACAGCACTCTGGGAATCTTCAAATTGCTTTTATATTTGTAAACTGATATTTTTATTATTTATTTACTTATAATTAGTATTTTGAGGGGGAATTAAATTGCCCAATTTATTATTTTGTCGGAATAATAAATAAACAATCAAACACAACTTCTTGTTAAATCGAATGTTATTGAAAGATATTGTATTGATTTCAGGAGTGGCCCGAGATTGGCATCCCCCACCCCGGAACCACAGAAGTTCCTCCCGGAGAAAAGTGTTTGCATTCAACACTGGAAAGAGATCAAAGTTTCCTTTGTCACTAGATATAATAATAATAAGTATTTTAATTCTTGTAAATGTGATTTTTCAGATGAATAATATCAAGCAAAAATATGCATTATAATTTGCAGCAATTATATGTAAATTTTCTTAAAAAAACAAAATTCTAAAATACTAAAATCCTTCACTAAAGTTACCCATTTCCAAAGTCCTGCTTCTTGCACAGTATATGCAAAACAATTCGTTACTCATTTACTTTTACATTTTTTTAAATATAATTATTTTCAAAAATAATTTAAATTATTTACAAGTACATTCATTTATTTCTACATAGTACTATTAGGGGTTGTCCATAAATGATGTGAAACCTTTTTTCAATATTTTTTACCTCCCCACCACCCTTTTTCATAAAGTGTTACAGTTCAACATACCACCTCCCTCCCTCTTGTCAGATGTCAGGCTTTATTATATAAACATATACTTTCAGTTCAGAAAAAAAGCACTACACACCCCCTAGCATGACATCATTTGGGAATTTCCTTTTACCGAAAAAAAACCCCTCCTTATAATCAGATAATACGCGCGTTACTACATTAATTCGTCGTCGAGCCA
This sequence comes from Maratus speculifer, assembly GCA_964019185.1. Taxonomy (NCBI): domain Eukaryota; kingdom Metazoa; phylum Arthropoda; class Arachnida; order Araneae; family Salticidae; genus Maratus; species Maratus speculifer. The sequence continues at coordinate 396,222,282 of OZ025294.1, read as the reverse complement.
CTAATTCCATTTATATTTTTCGAAAACTATACACGTCTATTTATCAACCTGACAACAACATTAAAGTAAGTAACCACCCCCTAACTTTTCATTGTCAGATTTAAGCTGCGTACAGCCATATAGTTTACACAGAGAGAAGCGGAAAGCCTTTACTTCCGTCCCAACTCCCAATTGTAGTTCCTGGATTTTAACTCCTCACCACCTCACTCAATTGAAGCATGACATTGTCATGACAAAAGTGTTTTGGTTGTACCTCATACAGACGTCATGAATTTTCCTTGTCCTACCCAACACTAGTTTGATCGACAATGAACCCGTGGACGATCAGTCGCTGTAAAAGTGAAACATTTTTTTTAAATAATAATTTTAAATTTCCTTTATTTCAATTACAAAATATACTTATGTTGGTCTTATTGTATTTAAAATTTTTTAATTCGATGGTTTAAATATAACAGTGAAAAAATCGCATAAAGAAAGCGTTAAATAATTTCTTTACGCTTTACTTGCTGGACAAATAAATTTAAAAAAGAGAACTTTTTGTAATGTGTATGCATTTTGATGCTCCTTGGCAGGAGCTCTTCAATTTCATTAAATTAATTGTGCTGCAAGTTGCAATGTTACATCATAAAATGTGTAATTAGTGCATTTCTTTTACTTTTTCATACACATTATATTATTTTTCTTTTGATACTTAAAGTTCATTGTGTATTTTTCTCTGCTTTGTAAAGCATTTTTCTAAGAAACATGGGCTTGTTAGTTCACAGATGAATAGACAGCTGCCCCATGATCTGTTATCTATTTTTGAAAAAAAAAAAAAAACCATCTTATCCATGTTTCATATACAATGATGTGTATGCTTATCCTCTCTCCACGCCCCTTACTACTATTATTATATATCTTACGCTTGAATTATATATTATTCTAAAGTTATTTAAATAAATTTTATAAATATTTGATAGAGAGTAATACAATAATTCTAATTTTAATCTTTATTTGAGAAACAAATGTTTTTGCTTTTCGCAATTTCTTTTTTAATTATTACACTCTGTTTAAAAACATTAAATCTTTTATCAAAAATACACAACTAAAGATGTTTAGAAGAATAGTGTATTATTAGTATAAGAAATAGCATAAAAATATTCCTATCTTTAAAAATAACATTCATTTTGCATCTAGTAAATTTGAAAACAATCTAATAAAAATAAACGAACACTTTTATTTGACAGTGGGCGGAGCAACTAAATGAACGTGTTGACATCGATAACGATTGCTGACTGGCTTAAAAACTGTAATTGGCTCTGAGACATACATGTCTGAAATATGCATCCAGACCAAAGTATATAAAAGGAAAGTTGTAATTCCTTTTAATAAACTACTTACTGAATGGCAGCCTATCGCTTATTTGGCGAGTTAAGTAGAAATTATAATACCTAATAGCTACAAAATAACAAAAGGCAGCACTGGTTTATGATTTCAATGGAATAGTAAAAACATCATATTTTGACTATCATAAGCTACCATAAAATTATAAAAGTAAACAATTATCTATATAGTCTGCCTCAAAAGTTTAAGCACACTGCAAATCTAGTTTAATATAATTGAAGAAGAAAATATTTTATGCTAATTTACAGTAAATACGCGACATTTAAGCACTCTGCAAATCTAGTTTAATATAATTGAAGAAGAAAATATTTTATGCTAATTTACAATAAATACGCGACATTTAATCAAATTAAAATAAAATAAGCCCTTTTGAGTGGTTAAAATAAAAAATGTATTTATTTTTATTTAATTTTTCTTTTTTCATGAAGGAACGCTATCTCAAAAGTTTAAGCACTTTATGCAAATATTTTTAGAAACACGGGATTGGTCATAAGTAATGACGTTGTATGACATCATGTTGCATTTTTATAAAAGTATAAAAGGTGGAGAAATTATTTCCGCTTGTTTTAAAAATGCCAAAGAGTAAAGAATTCAGAAAATTTGAGATTCGGAAAGTTTTTAAATTGAAATCAAAATTGTGCAAAATAAAACTGAAAAATAAAACTGTTTCTGATATTGCAAAATTTTTAAATCGAACAAAGTGAGGTATATTATCTTATATATTTAAATTAATATTATCAAGTGCTCTCTAGAAATGATAATTTCAATTGGAAATCAAGATGTGCACGACCACGTATGACGACTATTCAAACTGATCGGAGAGTACGGAGATTGGTATCTAGACAAAATATGTCCCAATCGGCAAATTAAAAAATAATCTCAGTGTACAGGTGCCCAAAGACACTGTGCGTAGACATATTAAAGTGTGTATTTACATCATACTAAAGAAAAAGTCTCGCAAACCGTCTCTCAACTTACATCACAAACAGGCAAGAATGAACTGGGCTAAAAAACACATGTCCTATAGCGACAAAAGGATTACTGTTTTATTCAGCGATGAGAAAAAGTGGAACTTACATGGCCCTGATGGTTGGAAAGCGTATTGGCAGGATTTACGAAAGAAACCAAGGTCATTCTCCCGCAGGCAGCAAGGCCGGAAATCTGTTATTGTTTGGGGGATTTTTGGATTCAATGGCCAGACCTCTCTAGCTTTTCTAAAAGGAAGACGAGGTTTAAAAATGTATCAAGAGACGATAAACCAACATTTGCTTCCATTCTGTGACATTTTGGGGGTCCTGAATGGACTTTTCAACGAGACAATGAATGAATCAACGTATCACATTCTACAAAACTTTAGCTTTCTCAGAAAATGTTAAAGTTCTTCATTGCCAGCTTTAAATCTAGACTTAAACCTCGTTGAGAATGTCTGAGGTATTTTAATCCACCAGATTTATGGCAAAAGAAAGCAGTATGATTCTCTTGAAGAGCTCCAAGAGACAATTAAGAAAGCACGGTACTCTTTGCCACCACTAAAAAAAAAAAAAAAAAACTAATAATTTCGATGGGCGCACGTTTATTTGAACTAATCCGAAATCACAGAAAAATAATTTATAAGTAAAAGTTCCGCAAAAATTATAAATCTGGTTGTTTTTGACATTATGCATAAATTTTTGAGACAGTTAAATTTGTACATATACAGTCGAGTCTCTCTATAACGAAACTCCATACATCGAATTTCTCTATATAACGAATTTTTTGTAGGAACGGTCCCCTTTTCGCATGATTACATTAAAAACTGTCTCTATATAACGGAATATCTATCTCCATATAACGAATTTTTTCATAAATTGATCTTAATTTATTCATTTTTAAAAAAGCTTCGAAATCACATGGAATCAATTTTCCATCTGTTATTTTTGATTTATCGTTTAATGCTGAGTTTTTTTATATTACTTCGCTGCTTGTTCTTTAAATCCAACGAATTCTTCCCACCTACCACACACCTTTCAACATCCTTCTCAAAATAGAGTCAATTAGATTGTTGCACATATAAGAGAGGAATCAATGAGAGGTATATAAGAGAGGCCTTCAAATGGAGGAAAATCTTAACCACAATTTTTCATTCCTTGCTAAAATTTGAGCATTTTTTTAAAGCATAACAAATTTTAAAATCAAAACAACAAAAAATTACAGATTTGTTTGTCTGAAATTAATGCAAGTCTTCCTTATTTGATTTTTATTAAGCTTTCAAATAAATGGCTGTTCTTTTTTTTTTGAAACTGCTTAAATAATTAAGAAATAAAATGTTAGGTTAATATTTACTTTTAAACATTTCAAATTCTTAATTGAAAACATAAAAAATAATATTTGTTCAAAATTTACACATTTAATACAATTTTTAACATCATTTTCTAGACATCGAATTTCTCTATATAACGAATTTTTTTTGGAACAATGGATTTCGTTATATAGAGACTCGACTGTATATATATATATATATATATATATATGTACTACAATTATGTAATTTATTTATTTTTTCTACTTTTGATGTTATTAATTTAAAAAATGTTGAGAAATCTGCAAATAAAAAAAAATTATGCATTCTAACTTTTTATAATTCTTTGAAAATCGACATTTTATGCTTGTAGACAAACTTTTAAGACAGACCTTAGTAACATATTTATGTATATATTTCACCATGATAAAAAATTTCATTGTTTTTTAATTGTAATTGTTATTACATGCAAAATAAATGTGTTGATTAGCTTAGTTTTACGGATGTTTTTGTATCCATGTTTTTGCAAAATTTCATCCTTGTAATTAAGATAGAACAGTTGATTTTTATGCTTTGCCTGTACATAATTAAATAATATAATCATAAAAAGGACGATTGAATGAAGAGACGACGAAATGAAAATTTTCGAAATCCAGTTTTCGATGAATTTATACTTTAAGGGTGTATTTCGATCCAAACTGCCTTTTTTCAGATTTATTTTTAGATTCATTTTTGCTCTCAAATGCACCAAACTTTCAGATTCTCTTATTTAGAAACTATACAAGGTGCCGTGATTATCAATTCCTTGATAAATGCAGAAAATGTTGCAAAAAATGCTGTCAAAAACGGCGTTTTGGACCAAATTTTCCGAAGCGGGAGGTCTGCGAACGAAAAAAAGGTCATGTTGAGAAAATAATTGCTTATAAATCAAATTCTAATTAAATCAGCGAAAAATTACATCACACGGCACCTTGTACGTCACTTCAAAAATCCCTTCAGCAAGTTTCATGCTTCTACTTTTAAAAATATGTCCAAAATTGTATCTGAAAATGTCGAGCTGTTGAAGGTGGAAAATCATTTTTTCGAATATACCCTTAAGGATCAGAAACCCGAAAAACGTGTTTTTACAAAATGCCTGTCTGTGAGTCTTTCACTCTGTCAGTAAGTCAATGCCTGTCTGTTAGTGACAAAAATATTGTGGGCGCTCTATCTTAAGAAATAATTCACGGAATTTCACAAACTTTAGATTTTGTTAGATGTTGCTATAAACTAAATCTGATTACTTCTTGGTGTATATCGCTCAAAAGTTGGCGATGCTATGCTGCATTATTTACAATTCCTACTATAGCCATATGTTAGAACAAGTGGATGGATTTTCATAAAAGTTTCTATTTAGTAAGTACTTTATATAACATGTTTCTGATTACGTTTTGATGCAAATCGCTCAACAATTGGCGCTGCCATGGTGTATTATTCGTGATTATCACAATAGCTCTATCTCAAGCACTAATGCACGAAATTTTCTAAAACTCCAGATTCACATAGTCCGTAATATAGATTTGTTACGTTTACTTTTTGGTGTAAATCATTCTATAGATAGCGCTGTTATGCTACAATTTTCAAGATTTTGCAATAAATGCATCTTAACAACTAATGCATGGATTTTCGTCAAATTTACGATTCAGTTAGTAGATGATAAAAAATTGATCCTGATTAGTTTTTGGTGTACATCACCCAACATGTGGTGCTGTTGTCAAGATTTTTTAAAAAGATTTTGCAATAGCTCTACCTCAAAAACTAATGCACGAATTTTCATCAAACTTTAGATTCAGTTATAAGTTGACATAAATTATTGCAAGCTAGATTTTCGTTTAAATCACCTTACTAGTGACACTGCTATGCTGCATTTTTCAGGAAGCATTAGCATGCATAAGATAGAAGAAAATTTTGGGCTTGCCTCATCTGATTAGTTTCATTTGTTGTAAATATATATATATATATATATCTCAAGCACTAATGCACGAAATTTTCTAAAACTCCAGATTCACATAGTCCGTAATATAGATTTGTTACGTTTACTTTTTGGTGTAAATCATTCTATAAATAGCTCTGTTATGCTACAATTTTCAAGATTTTGCAATAAATGCATCTTAACAACTAATGCATGGATTTTCGTCAAATTTACGATTCAGTTAGTAGATGATAAAAAATTGATCCTGATTAGTTTTTGGTGTACATCACCCAACTTTCGTACGTTTGGAAATACGTTTGGAAATACGTTTGGAAATACGTTTGGTACGTTATTTTACATAGAAAAAGTTACTAATGAACTGAATGATACAAAATATTATCAAAAATATAATCTGAATCACAATGCAATTATTAAAAAATTTAGTGCTTATTCTAGAAAGGTTAAAAATCTTTATGCATACAATTTTCCTATCAATAATTTTCACAGTCTTCCTTTTCTTTTTTTGACACCTAAGTTCCACAAAAATCCTATAAAATTTAGAAGTATATGCTGCAATTCCAGAGGTATTGGTAAAAGTTTTAATGTTAAGTTACAAGATTTTTTTGAAGAGAATTTATGGTTTTTTGAAATTTAAATTTAAAAATTCTAGTTATTTTTGGTGTATTGATAATAGTATTGAGGTTCTAAAGAAATTAAACACGCCTACAACGCCCACAAATCTGTTTACTTTTGATTTTGAAAATCTTTTTTCAAATATTCCTATTGATCTGCTGTTTAAAACTCTGGAGGATTTGTTTGATACTTTTTTTATCGAGGAAGAGTTGGGTATTAATAGAGATTTTTTTCTAAGTTTATGTAATTTTTGTTTTTATAATAATTTTATAACTTTTAATGGTTCTATTTTTTATCAGGTATGAGGAATAGGTATGGGTACTAATTTTTCAAGCACTGCAGCTAACCTTTTTTTATTTTTTTATGAATATAAATTTATTTTAAATTCTAACAAATCATTCAGGGTTTTGAGATATATCGATGACATAATTGTCTTCGATTATAATTTTTTGGAATCGATTGATCACATTTATCCACCTTGTTTAAAGTTAAATTGTGCTTCAGACGATAATTTACATGTTGTTTTTTTAGATCTTGACTTAAATATTGAAAATGAAGAATTAGTTGTTAAATTATTTGATAAAAGAACTTTTTTTAATTTTAAAACCCACTCCATGCCTCATTGGCACTCCAATTTAAGTAAAAGAGTTTTTGTAAATATAATTTTAGGTCAAATAATTAGATATTGTAATATTTGTGGGTCGAAAAAAATTTTGGAAACACAAATTTTTAAATTTGCTGCAAATTTGTTTTACAATAATTTTTATCCTCATAATTTTATATTTTTTTATGTAAATGAACTAAAAAAAGGTTTTTTGAAGTGGCAACAGTAGGGCCAAACGCCACTATGGAAGTTGCTTCTTGGGTGTTGAATTATATGAAGATCTGTGAATGAAAGTCCGACAAGGAAAGTTCACAGGGTGATGATTGTCAACATTTTGAGAGTGACAGACCAAGCTTGAAAATGGACAGTAGTGAACAACGGAACGACAATTCGAAGGAGTTTAAAATTTTGAAGCTGGCCTGCTATCATCTTAGGCCTAACAGTTTCCCCCGCTCAATCAAGTATGGAGGTTTGAAATGGAAATTTTCTAACAGGTATCTTTTTTCTTTTTCCTCATAGGTAAAGGTGGGGGCATCGCATTGCTGCATGTCTATTTAGTTTAGTTTATTGTTTAGTTTCTGATGTTCTTCATGTTACTTTGGAAATTTCTAAATATAATATTTTTGAGTTATGTTATGTTACGAGTTGATTTACTTTATGATTTTGCTGTTGGATATTTATTAAATTCATTTTTTAATGTTAATTTATTTTACTGTTTTGGTATATTAAAAAATTTTTCTTAATTTTTCTCAGTTATTTTTTATATAATTGGAGTATGCAGCTTTGTGATGCCTTGCGAAACCTGTGAGGATACACTTTTTTACAATTTTTTGATATCTGTGCTCCTCCCACCTTCTGAAGAGCAGGGAGTTTATTTTATTTTGTTTTGTTTTTTTGGTGTTGCTCTTTTGTGGTTCATTGTTGTTTCACCCATTTTTACATTTTTTTCATCTTTTCATCATTTTTCATACTTTTTTCATAAAATAGTATATATATATATATATATATATGTATATATATAAATGCTTAAAATACTGTTCATCACATGAAGGAACCTCTTTAAGTTTCATTTCACAAAAATAGTTTTTCGATCTAGCTAATTTTCTAATAATGTAGTGTTATATTTTAACAATAAGTAAATGAATATGCCAAACTTTAATCATATTTTTCTCTTAATTAACTAGCACAAATATCTATTTCATCTTCATGTGAATTTTCTACATTTCAATGTATAATCCACACAAATTACTGCATTATTTGTCTAAATCAGTTGCATAAAATTAACAGTTCAGTTTATTTAAATGTACTGATGATATATGGAACGATTTATATTATCCAACGCTGCGTCACCTGTTGACTCAGGGAAATATAAGCGCACAAAGATTCATTAATTTGCAAATGTCTACAGTTTAGATTAAAACAGTCTAATTTAATTATAATGCTCTATAATCTGCTGAGACATCATAAATAACCCTAAGAGAAAACTCCAGCCATACTAATGCGCTCATGAATATTGGTTAGCTGGATGGTTATAAAATCATGTATTATTTCGACTCTTTATAAGGCACTGCGAAATGTTTATTAAAATTTATTTTAATCCACAAATGTCAAATTTGAACCAGAAGTTTTGCATAAAATTTACTTTTATTATGTATTGATAACAAATCAGCTTTTTGCTAATCCTTTGAGTATTCATTTGTTTCAAAGATGTTAGTCGCGAGTATTTTTACATTCTTCTATATTTTCAAGGGGGTTATTAGATTCGTGAAAATTTTCAACTTACGGTTTTCGACGGATTTATGTGTTTCAGAAAATCCTGAGCGCGATTTGATAGTTTTTAGAAAATGTCTGCCTATCACTCATGAATATTGGTTAGCTGGATGGTTATAAAATCATGTATTATTTCAGCTCTCTGTAAGACACAGGGAAGTGTTTATCCAAATTTATTTTAATCCACAAATGTCAAACTTGAACCAGAATTTTTGCATAAAATTTTGCCTTTATTAAATATATAACGACAAATCGATATTTTACTAACCCTTTGAGTAAAGATTTGTTTCAGGGCTGTCAGCCGCGGGGATTTTTACTTTCTTCTATTTTTACAAGAAGGTGTTAGATTCGTAAAAAATTTCGACTTATGGTTTTTGATGGATTTATACGTTTCAGAAGATTCTGAACACGATTTGGTGGTTTTTAGAAAATGTCTGTTTGTTACTCTGCGTGTCTGTATGTGACAAAAATATTGTGGGCGCTGTATCTGAGAAACTAATGCACGGAATTTTACAAAATTTAAGATTCAGCTAGACCATGATGTAAACTGAGGCTTTTAGTGTAAATCACTCAATAGGTGGCACTGTTGTACAATTACCACAATTACACACTATTCACAATTACCACAATTTCTATATTTCAAGAACTAATGCACGGATTTTCATAAAACTTCAGATTCAGTTAATCCTTGATGTAATTTGGTACTGATTACTTTCAAATAAAAGTCACCGAAGAAGTGACGCTGCATTATTCATGGTCATCACAGTAGCTCTATCACAAGAATTAAAGTACGAATTTTCGCCAAACTTCAGAATTAGTTACAAATTGGCCTAAGTTGCTGATGACTAGATTTTGGTGTAAATCACCTAAACGGTGGCTCTGATGTGCAGCATTTTCCTGGAAATAATAACATGTTAGAGACAAAAGGAAGTTTCGGGATTGCCACATCCGACTAGCTTAGTTCTGTCTCGTACCTCTCATTTTCTAAAGACATATTTCTTTTTTTCCGCGCATTGTACTGCAGCATTAACATTACATATATTTTGATTTTTTTTAAAAATATACTTAATATTATGCAATAGCTTTAAAATTTTAATGCTATATACCTAACCTTTTAGTCAATGAGCGAGTATCGATTTGGTTCAGGTATATCACTTTTAAGCATGAAATAATCAGTTTGGAAATCAAACAAATTCACTCAGGATTTGGATACGAATATATATATATATATATATATATATACCGGGTGTCCAGTAAATGACTGACCCATTTTGAATGTAAATAACAAAAGATCTGTTTGAGATAAAAATGCGCGGCTTGCTGTATTGTTATTAGAATATAAATAAATTTTAAAATATGCACTTTGTTAATGTAATATAATAATATTTAAAATAATATCTCAGTCTCAAGATTGAGGAGGTGAAGTATAGTAAGAAGAATCAACAGATGGTTCAATCATAAATATTATTTTAAATCACTTTCCAACCAACGTACCCTATTTCTGAAGCTGATTCGAGAGTCGATTCAACTTATAGATTAAGATTCGACAACATATAGATTCAGATTCAGCCGAAAATCTCATATTTATGAAAAGTAGAGTCGTGTCTTTATTCAAACAGCCTGTTACCGCCAGCGCGATATTTTTTCCGAAATTTGAAATATACTAACAAAGTACATGTTTAAAAGTTTATTGATTTTCTAATAACAATACCGCAAACCGCGCATTATTATCTCAAACCGTTTATTTGTTATTTAAGTTCAAAATGGGTCAGTTATTTACTGGACACCCGGTATATATATATATATATATATATATATATATATATATATATATATATATATATATATATATATATATATATATACAGTCGAACCTCGATTTAACGTGCTTTGATTTAACGAATTCTCCAATTTAACGAATATTTTTCTTGTCCCGACAAAAAAGGATGCTAAAATGCTCTGATTTAAAGAATATTTATCTTTGATTAAACGAACAATAATCGCTGAAAAAAAAAAATCGCATTAGCAAATAATTCTAAAATTTTGAATTTTTTGCACATAAAATTTTGAATCTTTCACATCCTAATCCAAGTGTTACATTTTTTGCCTCATTTCTGGTGGATTCAAAAGACAGTCTTTTCCCTTTTTCAACAAGAACATGACAAAAATGTAGAGCAAAATAGCAACGATAGTGAATAAAAAGAGAATGAAGATTTTGAAAACTGTCAAAATGATGAAGAAACGGAAATTTATTTTAAAAAGATGGCGTTCCAAGAATCAATTTGCAGCTTGAACACTTTAAAAATATTTTTTTTTTTTTTTCACGAGGTTGATAATGTTGTTCTTACGGAGTTAGAAAATATCGACAAAGAACTTTGGGAAAGTCAAAACAAAGAACCTAAAACAAAGCACTTTCAAGGATTTATTTTCAAAGTTCCAATAAGTATGTGTGTATTATGTATTAAGTTTTAAAAGCAAATAACATTAAAGAATTTAAATAATTTAAAAGTTGATCTCCTAACTTATAATTTTTAAGCTCGTAGTAAACAAAAATCATTCTTTTTTTAAAAAAACATGCATATCTAAGAGTATTTTGTATTGATATTTTTATACCATACTCTTTACAAAAATTGATATTCGATTTAACGAATAGATTTGTGGGTCCCAATCAATTCGTTAAATCAATGTTCGACTGTATGTGCATAATTATATATATATATATATATATATATATATATATATATATATATATATATATATATATATATATATATATATATATATATATATATACATATATACAGTCCCTTAACATTCGCGGATATAACATTCATGAGTTTTGATTATTCGCGAAAAAAAAAATGCGGAAGCTTCCAACATTCTCGAAGACTGAACTTGGTTATTCGCGAATTTTTATAAAGAATATTTTTTTACAAAGTAAACTCACTTTGTTTTAAAAGACTATAAACTAAGTGACACGGGTAGGGATGTAATAGAGGGTATACGAAGGAAAACGCCATATACATTCTGGATTTTTAAAAAGAACACCATATACACTCAGCTTCTCATAAAAGCTATAACATTTTTTATTTAGGGTATACCTAGAATTCCTATAATAGAGGCTGATGCAAATCCGTTTTGTTTCGGATTATTGGTACCCAGTTCAGCATGGATAATCTACCGCGCCGGAGCGTAACCCTCGAAAGTTCCGAACGTTACGACCGGAGCTGGATTGCCAAATGGTAGAAATTAGCTTGGTTTTTCGATTGGGCAATTCGGGTGCCAAATCCGATGGAATACGTCAGCACCTATTATAGAAGCCTTAGGTACACCGTCAGCCTTGAACGTACAATCTCTGCCTAGAACGTGGCATACGAGAAGTACAGCTCTGGTTTTGGAACGGGTTTCAGGTTTATTTCAAATAGAATATTCACATTCTGCTCGATTTGAGTGTTGACAGAAATTTTTTTTTGTCTTGATTGGATCGGGTTATGGTTCTATGAAAATTTTTTGTTGCATTAGGTTGCATGCCCACAACAGTCATATTTTTAAAAAAATTAGTCATAATTAACATTGTTATTGAAATAGAGTAACAATTAGCCTTAATTATAATATAAAAATATTTTATTTTTACTGTGGCTTAAGAAAAATTAATAAAATTATGCAAAAAAGTTTATTTTTCAATCAATATAAATAGTTTCTACTTTTAACATGTTGTATCTCACTGTGTCACTGTGAGACATAGTGAGTCTAGGTTATATTTGTATGCATGTAGAATGCAAATTGCATGTGTTGATGGACATATCTGAAGCTCTAAAGAAGATAAAATAGATTAAAAATATTCAATATTTTGAATAAAATAATTTTCTTTGAGAAAACACATATTATTTACAAATAATAACATAAAATGACCATTAAGATTTCAATCAAGCTGTAAAAGAAAATTTTCTTGATTGGGAAGATTATCTCTTAAAACTGTTCAGATAGATTTCAACTGCTCTACTTAACAAGTGCAATACGCTGTAACTTTACAAATGCGTTTTTTTTTTTTTTTTTTTTTTTTTTTTTTTTTTTACAGAAAGATAAAATTGGAAGGCCTGACAATGGAAGAGATTGGAATCGAACTATGTTTTCTATTTTTGATAAATAAATTACCTATTGAGTTATAATCAATTTTGATCATGTGACAAATATGTTTTAAATCTTCCTTGAGTGATTATTCTACTTTCGTGTGGAAATTCGGTTCAAAATGCTCAGTTTCACACTATTTTCTGAAAAATCTATTGGTGTGGGAAAAAAAAAAAAAACGCAAAACACAATTTGATTACACAGCTTCTGAACAATAGCCTCTGCTAATTTCATACATTTCCAAACAAAAATAAATTAAAACTTATGACATAAAGTTGCTCTTTCAAATTTGGGAACAGCGTTAAAAATGAAAAAAAAAAAAAAAAAAAAAAAAAAAAAAAATCAAAATCTGAAGTCGAATGTGAGGACATTGAAAAATTGGGTGCTAGCGCAGCACCTGTCTACTTTTAAATAAAATGTACAATAAGATATATTTAAATCGTCTATTGCGTAATCGAATCCACTATTTAGATCGGACAAAAAATGGGGGAAATCAAGATAAGGCTCATTTGAGACAACAGAAAAATGTCTGATAAAAATGCCTAAAAAGATATATTATTAATTTTTAGATTAGACATTTAAAAGTAATATGTATTATAACATAGCTTAGAAGGAAAACCTGTGTATTGAGTCTGATGGCTATTTAAATGTTTTAGTGCATGACAACTTTTTTAAACTTGCTTTCCATTTTAAGAGGAATGTTTTCAGTAGTCTAAAAAGCTGATAAATATGTATTTCTATTCTATTTATTTTACTGTGGCTTTTTTTTTTTTTCACCTGGCAGTGTTTGAGGAGAAGTGTCAAATGAAAATACACAATACTTCTTGAAACTTGTAAAGATTCTACTGCTAAATTCAAATCATTCTAGGAATTCTTTATAAAAAAAACTTTATTTCAGTAAAAGGTAATTGTTCATGTAGTGTTCTAACAGAAAAATTAGATATTTCAGATTGCAAATATTTCAAATTATTTTGAATATTAGCCATGGGAAAGTATATTATATTTATGAAACTACACAATATATTTATTTATAATACTAGTAATAATAAGATTGCTTATTAAGATTTTCAAGGTATCATTTTTTCACTATGTAGAGCATTTTATTAATGGTTCATAAGACAGAGCTTTTAATAAAAATGTTTAAATTTTACATGATTTCAATTTTCTGCATAATTGATTGTAATTATTTAATTTAAATTCTTTTTAAATAAAGTTATATTACTTATATATCCAACAATGTTACTTTTTTCAATATGTATGCGCAATTGGAAAATATATCTAAAACTGGTTTAAACAAAAACAACAACAACAACAAAAAAACAGGTTTTAAGGTTTTTTACCAACCCTGTTGTAAAGATAGAAAAAAGTGAAAAATTTTGAAGGGGATGGGAAGTCTAGGTTTTTTTCTTTTGAATTTTTCTATAAATTAGTACTTCATGATTATTACTTAGGATGTATCTGCTTACAAAATAAAATCAAAACAATTCGAAAGCTCGTAAATAAAGTTGGACGATTATTAATTTATCTACTTTTTTGTGAGGGGAAGGGCATAATGACACAATTTTAAGATAGTTTAAAGTTAAAGAATTATGAAATCTAATACAAAAAAATTTCAGTAATATGGCTTTAGATATGTTATTTACTTTTATTTTTCGCCAATTTTAAGATTGTTTAATGTTAAAGAATTATATAAAATAAGCTTTTTAATAAAAAAAATATCAACCGACTTCAAAAAAGCGCTAAAAAGAATTAAATAATTCTTTAAAATTCTCTAATGACAAAACGTTATCCAATAAGCACACATCGGATATCAGGAACCGGCATAAAAAACGGTTAAATTTAATATGTATAATTTAATATCCACCAAACATAGATTTTAGAGATAATATTATTTTACAAGAGATGAATTGACATATTTATGATTTAGTTTATGAATATATACATATAGAAAGTAATGAATTACTTTTTGAAGTTGGTGCCAAACAATCACAATCGATAGTGATTATCCCCATTTTAATTATGGTACTAGGCATAATTTAGCAACAATTCTTAATATACATCAAATAGTTTGGCACCAACTTCAAAAAGTGATTCATTACTTTTTATATGTATATATTCATAAAATAAATCATAAATATATCAATTCATCTCTTGTAAAATAATATTATCTCTAAAATCTATGTTTGGTGGATATTAAATTATACATATTAAATTTAACCGTTTTTTATGCCGGTACCTGATATCCGATGTGTGCTTATTGGATAACGTTTTGTCATTAGAGAATTTTAAAGAATTATTTAATTCTTTTTAGCGCTTTTTTGAAGTCGGTTGATATTTTTTTTATTAAAAAGCTTATTTTATTTCCTACTTTTTAGTTATGCATACCGTAAAACATAATTATGTGTACTGGCACACGATAGCTCTTTGCAATGCATTACTAATATAGACTATACTAACTGTACGCACTTTGCTAAGTTCTGATGTATTCAGTTTACTTGTCACTGTTTGATTGTCAACTTTTCTGAAAACACTTACAATATCGGTTAGTATCGTTGTGAATCTTAAGAATTTCTTTGTACGGTAACTTCTTCAGACAAGATCTGCCACTTCGAAAAGCTACCGCATTTATGAAATCTTAGTCTGTATCCAATCCTACGGTCATCGAAAGTGGGTATCAAAAGGTGACAATCCATCAAGTAAAGTGTCCTTACACATAGGAGCGCGACATAGTGCTTCCATATATGAGCACGCAGCCAAATGACTTCATATTAATGTATAGTAAAATGCTTTTCTAGTGTAGTCAGTCAAAAGTACTCCCCTTTCACTCAGAAAAAGGAAAAAGAAAGATTTTAGCATAAATCGCACTATGCTTCAATCGATAAACAGCAACAATCTAATACCTATACAGGCAGTAATGGCATCGGAAATGAGCAGTGGCGATTCGACGAGAAATCTGAAACTCATAACCAATACCTGGCTGCCTCTGTAAGAGAGTGACAGCATGAGTGACAGCATTTGATTCCCAAATATTTCTTTTACAGACGCTTTTGTCCCAACTACACTGTTAAAAATTTGAAACTTTTGCTGTACACTGTTAAAAATCTGCTGGATTTTTTTGCTACGCACTTCAGCGCTTGTATAGAAAACGGTTACTTGGCTGTATTAAGGAGCATTCTCATAAGTCGCAGTAGAGACATTATATACAAGCGGCGGAGTGCGTTGCAACAAAATGCAGCAAATTTTTAACAGTGTATCATCACTTCACCGCTTATATAGAAAACGATTAGTTTGCATTATGAAGGATTCTCATTGATAAAAATAAAGATATTCTATAAAAGCAATGGAGTGACGATGTAGCAAAAGTTGCAAATTTTTAACAGGGCATTGCATTGCCAGGCATTTTTTATTATGGAATTTGATGATGATTTCCTGGAAGAATTCGATTGTACTCGAATGAGAAGTTAACAAGATGACGAAAATTGCCCGCTCAACAAGATGCTTGGTGACTCGTTTTTGTCCAGAATCGTTTCAACCAATTATATACTGTGCTACATGTGTCGTCATATTCATATCGAGGAATCCTACACTGTAAAAAATTTGACACTTTTGCTATATCATCACTCTATTGCTTTTATAGAAAACGATTACTTCACCCAGTTACGAAGTATTCTCATGGGTCAAAAGAGAGATAGTCTACAAAAGTAGGGGAGTGACGATGCAGCAAAAGGGTCACATTTTTTACAGTGACACTGTAATCGGAAATGAGCGGTGGCGTATTCGATGAGGGATCTGAAACTCATTACCTATACCTGGCTGCCTCTATAAGAGGGGATATATATATATTGGGAATCAAATGACAGCATTTGATTCCCAAATATTTCTTTTACAGACACTTTTGTCTCAATTACACTACAAAAACTTTGAGCCATTTGCTGCATCATAAGCCCACCACTTTTATAGAAAACGATTACTTTACTGTGTTATAGAGCATTCTCATTGGTCATAAAATACATATTCTATAAAAGCTGTGGTGTGACGCTGCAGCAAATGGGTCAAATTTTTAACAATGTATCATGAAGCATTCTCATGGGTCAAAGGAGAGATATTCTATAAAAGCGAAGGAGTGACGATACAACAGAAGGATCAAAATTTTTACAGTGTACACTGTAAAAAAGTTGGCCCTTTTGCTGCATCGTCAATCTAACGCTTTTATAGAAAACGATTACTTCAGCCTATCGTGGAGAATTCTCATGGGTCAAGAGAGAGATATTCTATAAAAACGGGGGAGTGATTATGCAGCAAAAGGGTCAATTTTTTTACAGTGAACACTGTTAATAAATGTGAACCTTGCCCAGTTAGGATTTCACACTTTGAAAAGATCGTGCGTCTATGTAAGTGTAACTTAAAAACATGAAAAATGAACGTTTCTAATTGGTCGATTGCTTCGAAAAGATATTGAATTTTAATGTTTTAATTTTTTAAAAAGTTCTAATCAACAGATTTTTATGAAATTTGAATGGGACCACATGGGCTCCATACGCTTTCAAACAAAAAAAGAATTATCAAAATCGGTTCATATTTACGAAAGTTATGCGTGAACAACAAATACATACAGGTCAAAATCATAACCTCCTCCTTGAAGTCGGTTAAAAACCGAATACGAAAAAATTTTAATAATCTGCGTTACGTTACTTTTATGATACGTTACTTTTATTTTTCGCAAAAAAAAAAAAAAAAAAAAAAAAAAAAAAAAAAAAAAAAAACCTTTTTCCAATTTTATTTTTTAATTTTAATAAGAAGAAGGAGCATTGCACTTAAACTAGATAAAATTAGTGAGATTTGAATTTTTAAAAACCGATTTCAATTTAACAAAAAAAAATATCTTATTTTATTTAATAACCAAATAATAAATAAAACATAAAACAATAATGACATCTTCAGTGTTCCGCTAATGTATTTTAATTTCAAGTTGATAGATGGAGCCACTATTTCAATTGACTTCTACATTTCTGTACCGATCGCTCCCTCCTATCTTTCCCCACCTGCTAAAAAATGGAATGATCCTGCCTTATAGAGAGGGAGTTAGTCATTGAAGGGCTAGTAGAAATTATGACTTCCTCTTTAAATTCTTTGGATGGGTACAGTGATGGTAAGCTCGTCAGCCTGATTTTCCCCAAAAAATTCCCACATCAGCCCGATTTTCCCCTCACAATTAAATTTGCCAATCCTGCCTTCAGTCCGAAAACTTTCGAGCAACATTATTTCCTATATTATCCCTCCTCTTTTGCACTTTTGAGTATTTAAAAAGTTTTCAAGGAAATATATAGTAACAGTAAACAACTGAAAACTTTCTAAAGATTTTTCTTATTTTATTAAAAAGCAGAATATGCACTTGAGAATCAACATCCTTAAAAAAAAGTAACTTGGTTTATATAAACTAAGCACATCTTTTAACGATTAGTAATAAATTGAAACTTTTGGTTTTTTATATAATAACAATATGTCTGCTAGAAATAGGTATGTTACGTCTGTTAACATAGCATTTTTAAAATGTCGTATAAGTTGTATTATCTCTTTGAAAAAGATATTTCTTAGAGTATTCATTCTTAAATAGCAAAAAATAATTTTACAATATATGTTAGGCATAGGTAATTCAAGACTTTTTTTTCTAATCAATTTTAGTTCCATTCTTGGCTTTCCCAGATATGTGAATGCAGAACAACGAACGAAATATTTTTATGTTTGATTCTCTACCTCCGTCCTTTGTAAAAGATCACATTCAGCATCAAAAACAGATTTGAGAGAAGCAGCAGTTAACGCTTAGGAGAATACAATAGATTGATTGCATCCTCCTAGAGTTAACATTACTCAGTTACATAAAGCCGCTATCAGATTCACCAACATTTAGTAAGACTTTTGAGCCAACACTCGATTTCCTCCAACTTTTCGGGAAATATCCTCCCAACATCCAGTGTAATAGCAAACTGCAATGTCTCCCAGACTTTTTCCCACACGTTCAAAAAAATCTGGCCTAGCTTAGATTTTTCATCCAACATCGAACGTTTCAACGAATCAGAGATAAGTGACTGATACGAGTAGGCGATAAATATTAACGCCTGGCACGAGTGGAAACTGGTTTTACGGCTTTTCCTCCGAATTTTTCAAAGACAATTGCAAACCTTTGTCCCCCTTTGAACGGGAAAATGTTGGAGTTAAAATCCGCTGAAAAGTTTGTTTCGCCTAAAGTCCGTGGGTCTAATAGCAGCTTAATACATCTGTCCAGTGAAGGTTTCTTCCACTTCTGTGACAGAGTCAGCAAAGTGGTGGTGATGGTGGGGGGGGGGGGGCTACCAAATTGCTTTACTTGTCCCACCTACCTATGCTGTGGCAATGATCATCCAACATATATGACCAATCCTTCATATTATGAAGATTTAAGAATTATGTACAGTAATTTCATCAACGAAAATGTTATTCCGCTTATTTCGTGGAAAAAACTTGCTGATACAAAAGCTGTGGAAGTAAAATCTCAAAAACGTCGAAATTTCCCCACAAAAGTATAAAAATTCCCTTTTTCCCACAGACCTCTGTTTTCCCCACAAAAAGGGGAATTTCCCACGAGTTACCATCATTGGATGGGTACGTAGCTTTTATTTATTTAGGATTATAACGGGGAGTTCCATGAGATCACCCGTTCTTTAAATGTATTCTTGCGCCAAAATTTCCAATGGAGGGAAAACGAAGTTTATATCATAAATATGTTACTGTTTTATTTTACTGGTGTGAAATTAATATTCTTATATTATTATTATTATTAGTAGTAGTAGTAGTAATTTTGTTTATTTTTATATTCTATTCAGTTTATTTTATTACATTTTACGTTCATTTTTTTAATGCAAATTATAAAAATCTCTGTAAAACATGAATTTCCAATGGTTTATTTCTCATTCAAATTTCTCGGCCTAATGAAAATTGTGTTATATATATTTATATATATGTTACCGGCCAAACCCGATTTTAGGTGAAACTAGTTTATCATAAAGCCCATCGGATAAACTAGTTTTCCCCAGGCCAAACTAGTCTATCCTACCGCCTCAGCACCAGCTTTCTACGTTATCCTCGGCTGATCTTGTTTATAGTAGGCCAATGTTATTTGAGGTGTTTTTTTTTTCTCTCATCAGGCTATCAAAGACAGAGAGCTAATGTGCCCGCAAGCTCTGTATGTATACATGTACGCATATATGTTCGTATGCACGTACGTATGTATGTAACGCGATAATTCTTGATAGAAATACCCGATTTTTCAAATTTTGAATACAGGTTTATTCTAACAAGGTACTTCCCTGATTAGTTGTGGGATTTCATTGGAAAAGAATAAGGGGGTGATACATGGGTTTTTCAAACATAATTATCAGATTTTATCCAAATTTTAGATGTAGAATAATTTTGATGAGGCGCTGCCATGGTTAGTTGTGGGTGTTCATTATTTAATTACATTTTGGATATATATTTTTCTGTCCTCTGTTTTTTGTGACAGGATTTTTCTTGTATCATATAAATTTTTAACCATAGAAGTTGAATCTATACTAAAAAAATACAAACATTTCTGTTGTGTATAAATAATAATTACGTTTGTTTAAATTATATATATATATATATATATATATATATATTTAAGAAAATAGTAAAATGGACACCTATTAGTCTAATTTAGTCAGAAAAAAGATTTATGTTAATATCTATACTAATAAAAGAACAAAATGCTCTGCCTGTGTGTGTGTGTGTATTTGTGTGTCTGCGATGGCTAGCGAAATCTGTGACACGTACGAGGCTCGAAACTTATTTTTTTAGAGTAGTCCAAAAGGGCATAGCCGGATAAGCATTGAAAACATGCTTTTCAATCAAATTTCTAAATTTTTTCCCCAGGTGTATCTGCATGTCTGACAATGTATTTCCCCTATTATCACTTTATAAATATTTTATGAGATAAAAATGTTTTTTCGATTTTTTAAAAACCTCATTTTCTCAACTACTGTATCGAATTACATGTGATTTATTGAGTTTATATAGACAGTAAAGATGCATAACTAATAATTTTTGTATAATATTCTGATTATAAAAAGCCTGTGAAAAAAGTAAAAAGTAAATTAAAAGTTTTTGAAAAATAAAAGTCACATCTTACAGTTGTCGGAAAATTACCATTTTCTAGTAAAAAATTCCTCATATGCGCCCGGATATTATATATAAATGGCGAAGGTTCGCGTTTGGTACTACATATAAATATTTACTAAATTATGTTTAAAATTTATTAAAATTCATTTAAAGGCGTAATTTGGGCGGAGCTATGTAACTTCGAAATCTGAAGAATCTTTGGATTAAAGTAAACAGACAATGTGTCAACTGATGTATTTGAGATTTCAGTAAGAGTAAAGGTCATAATTTTCAACTTTGTCGATATTATTTCGATATCGAAAACTGGCGGTTTGTATCGAAGACAATAGTGAAAAATATTTTCAAATGGAAAACAACAGCAGTCTTCGATAAGTAAATCTAATGACGTTACTATGATGATTTTTATTCGAACTTTCTCATCACTTATAATGAAAGGTAATGTGAGTAAGTAGTTCAGTTATAATTTTTTTGTTTTAGTTCTTTTAACATGGCAATTGAAAATGAATGTTATGTAAATATAACTAAAATTGGAACCTAATGTGTTCTTTTAATTCATCATCAAGATATGTAATTAAGATTGGGTAGTAACAGATAATTTTTTATTCAATATATATATGCTAAGCATAACTTTTTTTTTTTTTTTTTTTTCCAAAAAGCAGATTTTTGAGGATTTTTAATCCGAAGATAAATATTAACGAAAGGTACATAATGTGAGTCAAAAGAAAGAAAGCTGACAGCAATAGATGATATTTTATATTGAAAAATATAATTCTATAATATTGAACCGTTTAAAGTTTGATGAGTTAAAAATGTTTTTTTTTAATAAATATAGTCCAAAAAGGCACTGGGAAAATTACCAGGAGATTAATATATTGTAAAAACATAGCTAATTCTTTGTGAATATATCATAATCTTATATGCAAGTGCATAGTCGAGTTCAGTGCTTTAGGCCTCACTTTCAAGAACTGTGACGTTTGCGGGGGGAAAAAACTGACATCTGATAATGTGTTACATTATTTTATACATAAAAATAAAAAAAAATTCCTCTGTAACCACAAAGTTTTTCAAAAAGCTTCCATAACAATCACATTTCGGATTATCTTTCTTAGACGACCTATTAAGAAATAGAAATCATTCATTACATTAAATCAGTTTCGTGGCGGTTAACTATTACTTATACATAAACATTTAACAAGATGGTAAACAGGGCACATCGCTCGGTTAAAAAGCTTGAAACTACTAACATTAATTTAACTTTATAAAAATTGATGTAAACCATTTTCATTGAAATTAGCTTTGGTCATTGTTGTTACATTTCGATATCACAGAATGTAGTTTGTTTCTATTACAAAAATTATCTTCCCTGTTGTTGTACGCGACACCACCAAGAAATTTTGTTATCGAAACAGTATCATCAGCGTTAAGAATGATGACCATGTGTTCATTAAAATGTAAAATACAGCAATTCTGTAAGTGTATATTCCAAATATTTTTCAGGTGTTGAAGATGAATAGCTCCACCCCAAAAAACGCCTTTTAATGAATTTAAATGTTTTTTGTACATATTTTTGTAAATATTTATGTGTAGTATCCAATGCAAACTTTCGGTTTTTATATATAATATGCTGGCACATATGAAGAATTTTTTACTAGAAAATGGTAATTTTCTGACACCTATAAGATATGATTTTTATTTTTCACAAATTTTTAATAGTTTTTACACACGCTTTTTATAATCAGAAAATTATACAAAAATTCCCAGTTATGCATCTTTAATGTCTATATAAACTCAATTAATCACATGTAATTTGATACAGAAATTTTTGAAAAAATGAGGTTTTTAAAAAACCGAAAAACCATTTTTAACTCATAAAATATCAATATTTATAAGGTGATAATAGGGGAAATAGATTGTCAGATAAATAGACACACCTGGAAAAAAAAAAAATCAAGAAATTTGATTGAAAGGCATGTTTTCAATGCTTATCCGGCTATGCCCCATGAATCAGAAATAAACCCTTGGAAATTCATGTTTTAGAGAAAAAAATGTTTTATAAATTGTATTTAAAAAAGAACAGAGAACGTAATAAAATAAACTGAATAGAGTATGAAATTAAAAAAATAATAATAATAGTATAAAATATTATTTTCACACCAGTAAAATTTAACAATAAAATAATAATAATATAAACTTCAAGTTGCCTTCAACTGTATACCGGGATAATTCAGGATTACATAAAAACGGGTGATCTCATGTGACTCCCCGTTATAATTACAAATATAACTAATAACTTACTTATACTTATTCAATAAATTTTTTCAATAAGCTTCGTGCCGTATCTGTTGTACATTAAACATTACCTAATTTGGCAACTTATTGCTTTTTGGCGAGTTAGGTAGTAATCAGGGCCGTAGCTCAGGGAGGGGGTGCTATATGGGCTTAAACATTTTGAGTACTCCCGCAAAGGAAAAGTTTCCACTGTCATTAAATAAATTTATTTTCCGAAAATCTAAATGATATTCTGTTCAAAAATATAATTTAGTTTTGAGGACCTTTCACAAATTTACAATTTACTTATAGCTAAAATAAGTGTTTCAACACTTGCTCATCGTATTTGCATGTATGAAACTGACATGATTTTTAATACTGCACTGGTTATACACTTTAATTTTTCATCATCATTGTCTTTTCTTAACATAAAAGGATGTTGTCATAATAGTTTAATGAGCAACATAATAACTACAGTGTGAATAGGCACTAATTTATCTTTCTGCGTTACTGAGAGAGAAATAATATGAGCCCCCCCACACACACATTTTCTTCAGCCCTCCGACATTTGGACAACGGCCCTGGTAGCAATTGTAGAAAATGTCTATCTGTGACTGTCTGTCGGTTTTTAGAAAATCTCTGTCACTCTGTGACAAAAATTTTGTTGGCGCTCTGTCTCAGAAATTAATGCACAATATTTTGCAAAACTTTTCATTCATCAGTTACAGCTTGATATGAACAGCCGCTTATTACTTTTTGGTGAAAATCGCTCAACAGGTGGCGCTGCTATACTTCATTTTTCACAATTTCCACAACTGCTATATTTCAAAATCTACTGCACGGGAAAACTTCAGATTCCGTTAGCCCTTTGATATAATCTGGTGCTGATTACTTTTAAGTTAAAATCACACTACAGGTGACGCTGATTTGCTCCATTATTCATGACTATCACAATAGCTCTATCAAAAGAGCTAATGCACGAATTTTCATTTAACTTCAGATTCAGTGAGAATTCTACATGGTTTGTTGATGGCAAGATTTTGGTGTAAATCTCTTAACCGGTGGCACTGATGTACTGCATGTTTTTTTTGTAAGGGGAGGATATTAACATGCGTGAGATAGAAAAAATTTTCGGGATTGCCACATCCGACTAGTGTAATTCTGTATCATACCTTTCATTCCCCGAAGACACTTTTCTTTTTTTTCCCACTCATTTTACTGCAGGATTAAAATTAAGCATATTTTGATTTAAAAAATATACTTGATTGGTCTAAGAAGTCTTACTTTTTACCTAGTGGTGCAATTTAGCTAGGTGTTACGTTTAATTTTTTTCTCAGCCTCTATGTAGCAAAAATGCATAGAAATTTTTAATATAGGTAACTTACTATCTCTTCTATTTAAAATATATTTTTTAATATTCTATATTTAAAAAATTATTATATATATATATTTATATACTTTAAATTTTGATAAAATAATGTAAAATTGTTCTTTGATTTGCAATCGACCGAGCGCAACATTTCTCAGACAATAATAAAGCAATTTGCATGTAACTTGGTAAATATCTTCATTTTAAAATAAAGAATAACTTATACTCACAATTTAGTGTTAAAATTGCATTAACTATTTAAAATTGGAAATTTTTGAATATTTTTTGCAAAATTTTATAATTTAAATTTAAATTTATTTCAAATGAAGTATAAATTCAAGATATATTAGTTTTACATCATTATCAATATTTTGGTGGGGCTCTTGAACCAATATTTTTGTTACAGTCTTGCACACAGTGAATGCAAGTAAATAAATAAATAAATAAATAAATAAATAAATAAATAAATAATTTTTTTATCAAAATTAAAATAAAAACATACTTAAAATTTCAATATGGAATATTAAAAAATATTTTAAATAAAAGAGATATTTAGTTGTCTATATTAAAAATTTTATGCATTTATGTTTTTAGGGACTGAAGAAAAAAAAATACTAAAAGTGTTACGTCGCTAAATTGCACCTTCAGTTAAAAAGCAAGACTCCTGGGACCCCTTAATATTATGCAATGCAATGGCTCTAAAATTTTAATGCTATATGCTTCACCTTTTAGTCGATGAGCTAATATCGATTTGGTTAAGGTATGTCAGATTTAAGCGTGAAATGATCAGTTTGAAAATTTAAAAAATTGATTCAGGATGTCGATACGAAAAAAAAGTATATAAATAAGTAGTAACGCGCAATATATATATAAAAGGTTTTTTACAGTTAAGGAAGCTGGTCTCTCAGCTTCGGAATTATTTTCCACAATAGGGACTGATAATAGGTCGTTATATTGTCCATAATAGGGTCTATAGAAGTTTGATGCATTCATATATTCAAAATATCTCTTGGGGAAATTACTATTTTTAACTTCTTTTTACTATGCACTCTTTTTAAACGATGTTTCTTTTTTTTTCTTTCGAAGAAATTATTGTAATCGAATTCTTTTTTTTTTTTTTTTTTTCCGACCTCCGGACTTTACCGAAGGTCGAATTTACACGTTTTAAGGGTAAAAAAAATCCCAAAAAACATGTTTTTAAAGAAATGTCCGTCCGTGTGTCCGTATGCAGCGATTCTACCATCGAAAAGTTTATTGAGTTGTGCATAGAACTGAACCAAACTTTTTATGTATGTACTCGGATGTGGCAAGCAGATTTCCTACGATTTAGAGATATTCTGCCGTAAAGGTGGCTGTAATAGCAATGTTTGTGACATTTTCATTATTGCGCCATCGAAAAGTTTATGAAGTTGTGCATAAGATTGCACGAAATTATTTGTGTGTGTGTTTAGTTTTAGCCAGTCGGTCCTCCCTGAATTAAAAAAAATATATACCGCCGGAAGGGACGCTGTAATAGAAATAGCTGTGCTGTTTTTATTATTGTACCATTGAAAAGTGTATGAAGTTATGCATAGAATTGAACCAATTTTTCGTGTATGTTTTTGGCTATGGCCAGCGGGTCTTTCGTTATTTTTTAAGCCTGCCGGAAGGGGTCGCTGCAATAGAAATTGCTCTGCCATTTTCATTATTATACAATTTTCATTAGAAATTTAGGGCATCTATACTAATAAAATAACAAATCGCTCTGTCTGCGTGTGTGTGTGTGTGTGTGTGTGTGTGTGTGTGTGTGTGTGTCTGCGATGGCTAGCAAAATCTATGGGACGTACGAAGCTCAAAATTTTTATGAGAGTAGCCCAATATCTCTCCTGATGCACCTGAGCTTCAGAATTTCGAAATTCTATTTATTAACTGAGTAATTAATTAAATTCCAAAGATCACTCTCATAAAAAATCGCCTTTTTTCTTCTTTTTTTTCTCTTCATTTAGTTATGGTTGGTTGGTTGCATAAAATTTTCGCATAAATAATTTAAAAAGC
This sequence comes from Maratus speculifer, assembly GCA_964019185.1. Classification (NCBI taxonomy): domain Eukaryota; kingdom Metazoa; phylum Arthropoda; class Arachnida; order Araneae; family Salticidae; genus Maratus; species Maratus speculifer. Next base: position 396,195,692 of record OZ025294.1, on the reverse strand, counting down.
TGGAACAGACCTTTAAAATTCATAGACTGGCAAACTGTCAGTTTAAATAATGATTTTTTATCACAGCGGTTGCAAACCATGGAGGAAAAAGATAGGTGGTGGTGAAGTAAACCGAAAAAAGAGTTGCAATATTAAACCATTTATCGCTCAAATATTAATGTCCCAAACAAAAGCATGTGGAAGGGATTTTGTATTAATAAGACGAATTGAAAGAATTGAATAACAGCTGAAGCGTATTTTATGAAGAAATAGTAATTTTTTAAAATGGTCTTTTTTCTATTATATTATTTATTTTTAAAAAATGTTTGCTTTTAAAATAATTGAAATTGATAAATTCGAAATAATTTAAATGTCAAAATAAAATTAAATAAAATATTGAAAACATTTGATTTGAACTAAAAATTGTATTACTAAAAGCTTTCTTTTTTTTTCAGAACTTTTTAATACTTTATAACGTAGATGAAAATATGTTTTTAATTTAACAACATATTAATAACTCTATGTCAATATATAAAATATATTTATGAAAACATTCTTTTAAAATCATGCGCGAAAACTTAAATAACAAATATTAGTCTAAAATATAGATTTCAGAGTGCAGACGATTTTAAGACATTAACGAAAGAATGTTAACTTTTCAAGCAAAATCTTAAATGATGCTTCTATATTGATATTTCAAAGTGACGGCTAGGTTACATTTATGTTATATTTAAGTTACGGTAGGGTAATGTTAAGTCGCAGTTAGGTTACAGACAGATTATGGTTATGGTACAAAAGTTTACGGTTAGGAATTTGTCCACAGAGTCAACATTACGCATGCTTTGATTAAAAATATACACTTTTGTTAAATGGCTCTGAAATTATAATACTATATACCAATCTTTTATCATCGCGTATCGATTCATTCACGGTATAGTCGGATTTAAGAATGATATAATTAGTTTGAAATTCAAAATTTTTCACTTGGGATTTCTATGCGAAAAAAATAATTAGTTACGTGATTTAACAGTGATTTTTACGGGTAAATATCAACACTTTAACACGAAACTAACGCAATCGTTGGATACATGTTCCCTCCCGTGTTTCTCATTGCTCATTTTAAGTATTTCTAGAGCTTAATATTAGTTGTTGTTTTTAAAACCGATTTTTCACAAAGTCAGCTGCGACGTATTTCAGACAATGCATTTCTGCATGCTTCCAGTTATTGATAAAATCATACAAATTTCAAGTTCGTTTAATATTGTTAATACGGACCCGGGCAACGCCGGGCGGGTCAGCTAGTGAATAAATAAACTATAGGAAATTCATGTTTTAGAAAGAAAGTGTTTCATAATTTGTATTAAAAAATGAACAGAAAACGTAATAAACTAAACTGAATAAAACATGAAATTAAAATAATAATAATAATAATAGTATCACAATATTATTTTCACACCAGTAAAATTAAACAGTAACATATTTATGATATAAACTTCCTTTCATCATTATATGAAATTCCGAAGTCAAAAATTCTTAACAACGGGTGATGTCCGAGGACTCCTCGTTATAATTTCAAGTAATAATTAAGTGCCTATTCAAAGAAATAGAATATAAAGAGGAAGCCATAATTTCTTTCAATAAGCTTCGTACCGTATCTGTTGTACATTACCTAATTCGGCAGTTATTGCTTTTTGGCAAGTTGGGTAGCAATCAGGGCCGGCGGCTCTGCCAACACCCCCTATAGTCAAAGCCTCCGCACCGAATCAAGATGGCCGATCACCAAGTCCTACTTCCCGCAACCATAATATGAGTTTAAGCAAGCCCACAGTTTAAAGTTGCAATTCCCGTTACTTTTAAAATTCATAACATCAGTTTTTATTTTCTCATTTAATTAAAAATTCAAATAAAAGCGAATTTCTCTAAGTTGTATTTTTTAAATAATAATCAAGTAAATAATTATCATTCAAATAAATAAATACTGTAATCTAAATACTAAAAATATTAAAAATTAAAATCTTATTTTATTTATTTCCATTAGATTTCCATTTATTCCCTTCGAACCACATTATTTTTACTGTATTAAGTTGTTTGTCTTTTTTTTTTTTTTTTTTTTTTTTTTTTTTTTGTCATTTAAACCAAATGTTTGTTTGACTTGCTTTTTTTAAATGAAAAAAAATCTGTCTTTTTATATTTTTTACGCAATCATTTACAATATAAAGGTTTGTCAATATAGATAAAGAATTTTACGGTTTTTTAAAAAGGCACTTTTGGAAAATAAAAAATGTTAAGAGGGTTACTTATTGTTTAAAAAATCGAATAAAAAAGATCTTAAAATAGAAATTATTTTGGATTTCTAAATAGACATGACTTAATTTAGAAATAGAATATTTCCTTTGCCTTATCAATGTCACAGTATTTTAAAAGAATAAGCATAAAAATAAATAGTTAAATGGTCTTACATATGTTAAAGGAAAAATCTTAAGTTTAATTATAACTTTATATCAATTTTTCTATAAAATATACTAAAATTTGTAATTTAAATTAGCTTTATACCTTGAAGCTAAATTCTTTTATATGACGGGAATTTGATGACTTGACTTAAAAACAAAAGTATTGGGGGAAAAAATTTACAAAAATAATATGTTGTGTGAGAAGATTTTTTCCCCTTCAAATAGTATCCTTCTTTAACCCCCCCCCCCCCCCACACACACACACGCACTCCCATCTACTTTATTTACTTATTATTATTATTATTAATTGAGGATTATTTTAAAGACAGGATGCTAGGTATTATCTCTTATTTACTTATGTCATTGCTTTAACATTATTATCATATAATCATTTCTGTTATACATATGCAAGATATAAAATGTTTTTCACAAAATTAAAGCCAAAAGAAAAAAATATACATAAAATGTATGTTTTTTAGCTTTAATTATCTTATTATTCAGTATTTCCTTATAAGACTCTGCTTATCTATTGTTTATATTTGAAAGTGCTTGGTAAAATCAATCATGTATGTATCATAACAATTTTCTGTAACTATTTAAAGATTTTTTGTTAATTCATTATAATCATTATTCCCTCCCCCCGCACAGAGACATGTATAAAAATTTTCTTGTAAATATCTTTGAACAACCAATTATAAATAATTAATAATGTCTTATTAGTCTTATTAAGTGTTTCATAATTCTTAAGTTGCTGTACAAAAACATTCCCAAAACCTTTCTTTTTTCATTTGAGGAGGGGGGGGGGATGGTCTTAATTTTATAAATCAAAATTAAATATCAGCCGGTGCCATTGGGGTGGGGAAGATCCAATAACTCACAAGTCTATAAATTTTAAAATTACTATTATTATGAAAGAAAAAATCTGTTCCTTATCAATATATGTATTACCTTTTAAATTACAATTGTTATTTCAAATTATTATTATTAAAGAAAATAGCGATTCCTTATCAATTTATAAATTACTATTATGGATTATTATTATTATTAAAAAAAACTTTTTTTTCTGTAAATCTAAAAAATATTTTTAATTTATTGTTATTATTTAAGAAAAAAATCTGTCCCTTATCAATATATATTATTTTTAAATTACAATTATTATTATAAATTAAGGAAATTATTATTAAGGAAAATAGCGATTTCTTATACATTTATAAATTACTTTTAAATTACTATTATTATTATAGATTATTATTATTTAAAAAAATCTTTTTTTTAATTAATTAATTAATTTTTATTTATTTATTTATTTTTTGTCAATCTAAAAAGTATTTTTAAATTATTATAAATAAAGAAAAAATATTTTTTGTCAATCTAAAAAATATTTTAGAATTATTATTAAAGAAAAAAATCTGTTCCTTATCAATCTATAAATTATTTTTGAATTACTATTATTATTAACAAAGAAAAAATATGTTCCTCATCAATCTACAAATTATTTTTTAATTATTATTGTTAGAGGAAAAAAATGTTTCTTATCAATGTATAAATTACTTTTAATTTACTATAATTATTAAAAATTATTATTATAAAAGAAAAAATAATATTTGCCCATAAAAATAACTTTAAAATTAAGAGTATATAAAGAAAGAAAAAAAAGTTGTCAAAACATCAAAATCATTATAAGAGCTGATATGCTATTTATGTACTAATGAACGCTGCAATAACAATAAATAAACTCTTTGAATATTTATGAATTAATTTAAACACCGCATCCAGATTACTGATAGTAAATTATTAAAAACTGGTAAAGAGTAAAATTATGTAATTTAATAAGTATATTCGGATGCAAACTAATAAACTGGAGTTTAGATACAAAGAAATAAATAATATTAGTTAAAGGACGGGTATTTCTTATAAACATATTATGCATCAATAATAACAAAGTCCTGTGAGGAAATACTGAAGGTTAAAATAAACTGGATAAAAAAGCCAAATGAGAAGCAGAAATATCATATTATCATTATCATTTAAAACAAAATACTAATTCAAAGTATAGGTAAATGATTCAAAGCTACTGTTGTAATACACGTGTGACTTGAAAATTAAATTGTTAATCATTAATCTTACAAATATATGACAGAAATTATATTTAAAGCCTTGCTATTAAAACAATGACATAAGCAAACAAAAATAACACTTACTTTTAGCCTTTAAAATATCCAAATTACTTTATTAAAGCACAACAAATCATACAACAAAAAATAGCGATATGCGAACACGAGGCAGAAATATGCACTACTGCTGGTACAGGGGAAATAACTCCCTTTTGGTCTTCGGACTAAAGGGTCGGCCATATTGGCATTTTTGGAATTCGCTGTGAAGGCCTTGACTATAGGGGGTGTTGGCTCTGCCCACCCTTAAAATTTTGAGCGCCCCCCTCCCCCCCAAGGAAAAGTTTCCAAGGTCACTCAATAAATTTATGTTCCTAAAATCCAAACGAAATTCTGTTCAAAAATCTAATTTCGTTTTGAGGACCTTTCATAGATTTACAAAAATAATAAATCATAGCTAAAATGAGTGTTCCAACACTTGCTCATCCAATTTGCATGTATGAATCAGACATGATTTTTAATATTGCACTGGTTATACACTTGAATTTTTCATCATCATTTTCTTTTCTTAACATAAAATGATGTTGTTACAATAGTTTAAGGAAAAACATGATAACTACAATGTGAGTATGCACTAATTTATCTTTCTGCGTCACTGACAGAGAGAATATGACCCCCCCCTACATTTTCTTTAGCCTTCCCCTAATTAGGCTACGGCCCTGTTAGCAATTATACAAAATGCCTGTCATTGTCTGTCGGTTTTTAGAAAATGTCTGTCACTCTGTGAGTCTGTGACAAAAACTTGACTGTGACTGAGACATTCTGTTTCAGACATTAATGCACGTGCACGGAATTTTACAAAACATTCAGTTAGACATTGATATAAACGGTCGCTTATCGCTTTTCGGTTAAAATCGCTCAGCAGATGGCGCTGCTACGCTGCATTTTTCACAATTTCCACAACTGCTATATTTCATGAAATACTGCACGGATTTTCATAAAACTTCAGATTCCGTTAGTCCTTGATATAAGCTGGTACTGATTACTTTTAAGTGAAAATCACCCAACAGCTGACACTGCTTTGCTACATTATTCATGATTATCACGATAGCTCTATCATAAGAACTAATGCACGAATTTTCATTTAACCTCAGATTCAGTGAGAACTCTACATGATTTGGTGATGACAATATTTTGGTTTAAATCACCTAAGTGGTGGCATTGATGTGCAGCATTTTTTCGGGAAATATTAACATGTGTGAGATAGAAGAAAGTTTCGGGTTTGCCACATCCGACTAGTTTAATTCTGTATCATACCTTTCATTCCCCGAAGACACTTTTCTTTTTTTTTCCACTCATATTATGGCAAGATTAAAATTACGCATATTTTGATTTAAAAAATATAGTTAAGGGGTCTAAGGAGTCTTACTTTTGATGCATTTTGCATACTTTACTGATGCATTCGTATATTCAAAATATCTGAAGGGTATTAATATTTTTAACTTCTGTTTTCTATGTACTCTTCTTAAACGATGTTTCTTTTTTTACTTTCAGACGAAATTATTGTAATCGATTGTTTTTTTTTTTTTTTTTCCAAGAAACAGATTTTTATGGAGGACGAATTTACACGTTTTAAGGGTTAAAGATCCCTAAAAGCACGTTTATAAAAAATGTCTTTCCGTCAGTCCATGTGTCTGTATGTCGTCGTTGTACCATCGAAAAGTGTATGGAGTTTGTGACTTTGTGCATTATTTTAGTTATTGTTCTCATTTAATTTGGAAATATTCTGCCGAAAAGGTACACTATAATAGCAATTTTTGTGTCATTTTGATTATTTTACCATCGTTAAGTGTATAAAGTTCTGCATAGAATTGAATCTTTTTTTTTTTTTTTTTTTTTTGTAAATGTTTTTAGATATGGCCAAAAGTATCTCCCGGAATTTGAAAAAAAATCTACTGGAAGGGAATGCTGCGTTATCGATTTTTGTGCCGCTTTTTTATTGTACCATTGAAAAGTGTTATGCATCGATATGAACCAAATTATTTGTGTATATATATATATATATATATATATATATATATATATATATATATACGTGTGTAACTTTGTTGTGTTATGGTCAGCAGGTCCTCCTTGAATCTGGAAATATCCGTCGAAAAAGGAGCGCTATGATAGCGATTTTTTCATAATTTTTTCGATTTTTGGTAGTTTTGATAGTTTTGTTGACCATCTGCAGCTCGTGTAGCGACGGGAAATCGCGTCTTTCTAAATCGGCTATTTGCAACAAGTTGATATATAACAGAATAACGAATAACTACTAAATTTAAAAAATATCATGACCGTAATACACTTGTTCTTACTTCGAACATTTAATTGAAGCTGAAATTTAAAATGAGAGTCAAAGTTGGTATAGTATTCAACTAATAAAATTGAATTATTAACATCTGTAACTATTTTTTGAAATATTAAGATATATGAGATAGAAGAAAGTTTTGGGATTGTACTAGGTATTTATTAAGATAGAAAAGTGCAATATAATAAAAATGTAAACTATCAACGTTAAAAAGACCAATAATTTTGAATTTTAAGCATACTAGTTTCATTACCGTATAGCGCTGAAGACGGTAAACTATATACTACCTCAACTGGTATGCTTAAAATTTTAAATTTTTAGCTACGCTAAAAAAATTAATTTTCAGCCTCGTACGTGTCGCAGATTTCGCTAGCCATCGCAGACACACACAGAGAGACAGACAGAGCGTATTGTTCTTTTATTAGCATAGATATTACTCCTTCTGTCCCCAAAAAATGTTGCGACATTTGATTACTCTTGTACTGATTGTTAATATTTATGATTTTATGATTTTGTTTGAACATTTTTCAGAGACCTATGCTATCAATCAACAATATTTATGTACCTAACATTCCCTCCATCATTCCATAAATAAATAATTAATTAGTTTTAAAAATCCCAGCTCACATGCTCTTAAACCACGCCCCAATTTTTAAAGACTTTTTTAACAGTACATAAAACTAACTTCAATCTAATCAATCTTCAACTCATTTACGAACATTTTATTCCAACATATCTGAAAAGTATCCTTTAGTATAAATATGCTGCAAACAAAATCGAATGACCAATCGAAAACCTATGAATAGCAGGCTAAATTAGTTCATCCTATGAGCGATAGGTCAAAGTAGTTCGGCCTAGGAAAAATTAGTTTATCCCATGGGCCTTATGATAGACTTGTTTGGCCTAGGAAAAACAGTTTATCATATGGGCGTTAGGATAGACTAGTTTGGCCTAGGGAAAACTAGTTTATCCTATTGGCGTTCGTATAAACTAGTTTGGACTAGGAAAAACTAGTTTTCCCATGGGTTTTAAGATAAACTTGTTTGGACTAAAATCGGCTTTGGCCGGTAACATATATAGAGAAATATATATAATACAATTTTCTTTAGGCCGAGAAAGGGCATAGCCGGATAAGTATTGGAAACATGCCTTTCAATAAATTTTTTTACTTTTTTCCCAGGTGTAACTACATGTCTGACAATGTATTTCCCCTTTTATCACTTTATAAATATTGATATTTTATGAGATAAAAATGTTTTTTCGATTTTTTAAAAACCTCATTTTCTCAAAAACGACTGTACTGAATTACATGTAATTTATTGAGTTTATATAGACAGTAAAGATGCATAACTAATAATTTTTGTATAATATTCTGATTATAAAAAGTGAGTGAAAAAGCGATTAAAAGTTTTTGAAAAATGAAAGTCATATCTTTTAGTTGTCGGAAAATTACTATTTTCTAATAAAAAAATTCCTCACATGTGCCCGCATATTATATATAAATGGCAAAAGTTTGCGTTGGGTGCTAAATATAAATATTTACAAAAAATATGTATATAATTTATTAAAATTCATTTAAAGGCGTAATTTGGGCGGAGCTATGCAACTTCGAAATCTGAAGCATCTTTGGAACAAAGTAAACAGACAATGTGTCAACTGATGTATTTTAGATTTCAGTAAGAGTAAAGGTCATAATTTTCAACTCAAGGGCGGATCTGGAGAGTCCTCAAGGGGGGGGGGGGCGATTTAAAAAATTGGGAGTCTCGAATCTCATGCGCAGGTCGGGGCTAATATTTTCACTGTGGGTCTGGTTTAAGTCCTGTTATCTTCTCTATTTTCCGCGGGTCGGGTTTGGTTCCGGTCGACTTCTATTTTTCAAGCGGGTCGGGTTTGGATTCAGTTGATTTCTATTTTTGCTGTTGGTCATGGTAACTAATCAAGGGTGTGCGAAGAAAAAACTGCGCCTGGGCAAATTTTCAGTTTGCCCCCCCCCCCCCCCCCACACCTACCCCAAACGACTTTTCTTGTGACAGGCCAAAAATTACTCGGTAGTATAAATTTGACGTCTTTTAAATTTCCGGACCCGAGGCGACCGCCCCCCCCCCACCCTTTCACACCGTGATGTAACTAATACTTTTTCTGTAGTTCGCATTTGGGTCCGTTTGACTTCTACTTTTTGCAGCGGATAAGGTTATCTTCTTCCTTTTTGCTACTTGTTGGGTTTGAGACCGGTTGACTATATTTTGCTACTGGTCGTGTTGACTTCTGTTTATTTATTTATTTTATTTTTTATTTTATTTTATTTTATTTTATTTTTGTGCGTGTGTGTGTGTGTTTTGCTGGTCGGGTTAACTTATACTTTTTTTCTGTGGGTTGTGTTTGGGTCCGGTTGACTTCTTTTTTGTTGCAGGTCGGGTTACCTTTTACTTATAATATAAATGATAATAGTACAGATCTACAATAAGAACAAAAGTAAATATTTAAAAATGTGTTTCTTAAGATTTCGCTAAACAAATGTACAACATAAATATATTTTTTACGAATAACAAATAAGATGCCAGTGTAAATTGGGCTCGAAGTGAAGAATTGCACGAATTGCGGTCGGGCCAATAATGCTTATCATACAGGCTGGGTCGGACACGGAACAAACGTTTAGATTTTACTCAGGGCCGAGCCTCGACCTCGAAATTTTGATCAGTACAGACAAGACATGAGTTCGGGCTCTTTTACACGGGCGGATCTGGAGAGTCCTCAAGGGGGGGGGGGGCGATTTTAGAAATTTGGAGACTCGACTTTAATGCGTGGGTCGGGGCTAATTTTTTCACTGCGGTTTTATTTTTTGCTTTTATTTTTTGCTGCGGGTCGGGTCTGGGTCCGGTTGACTTCTAGTTTTTGCTGTGGGTCGGGTTTGGGTCCGGTTCACTTCCTTTTTTTGCTGCTGGTCGGGTTAACTAATGTTTATGTTGTGGATCACATTAGCAGGTGTTTTTATTCAGAAACTATGGCGCCATTTTTTGATAAGCAATTTAAGAAAATACTGTGAAAATTATCGTTTTGAATAAAATTTCTGGAAGCAACAGCATGAGAAGGTAGAAAAATCCGCAATCATTTGACGTGCGAAGAGAAGACTGCGCCTGGGGCAAAGCAAAATGTAACGCCCCCCCCCCCCCCCCGACCCAAATTTTTCTTGTAACAGGCCAAAAATCACGCTGGTAGCATAAATTTGGCGCCCCTAAATTTCCGCTCCCGTGCCGACCGCATCCTTTGCTCCCCCCCCCTTTCGCACGGCGTTGCATATTGTCTGTCCTACACATCTTGAGAAAATTAAGTCTAGTTCCAGCCCGGCTCGTCTAAATGTAGAAAAACAATGCAAGCCTGATCTCGGGCCGGTACGAGCCTGCTAAAAAAAATTAAACCCGGGTTACACACAATATAATTCTCCGATGCTGATCTCTACACTGTAAAAGTTACATTTCTGTATTGATATTGCCAAACTAGTATCGACTGGTGACGCACATTTATACTTATTCCTATTAAACCTATAAAATTGAAAATAGCTCATATTTTAACGTTGCTGCTTAAATCTTTATAAAGGGCCAGTGGGCCCGTAATTTTTTTTATGGGATCGGCCCATATGGCCCTTCAATTTTTTTGCCGGATCGGCCCGTTTATTTTGTTTATTGGCCCGGCCTGTTGGAAAAATTATTCTAATTTTGCTAGCGCGTTAGAAAATTCGGAACCATTTCGCCGACTCGGCGAGGCTCGGACACATGCATACGTCTAGGCTGGGTTGGACACGAACCGAAACCCCAACCAGGGAAATTTTGGTCAGTGCGGACTAGAGATAAATTCATGCTCTTATTCCACATCCCGGTCCCGCCTGAGCCAGAAACATTTTGCGGCATCAAGAGCAAAAGCCCGCTAATGAAATTATGTTGTAGAAAAAATTGCATAATACTTATAAAAAATGTACCAAAAGTAATTATAATTTTAAAGCTATTTTTTTATATAAAAAAGGCTGTTAAACGAAAAATTAAATTTATTATTATCAAAAGAACAGTTTGGTGTAAAATAAAAATATTCTTTACGCATAAAAGGATTCTCATGTTTTGTCTCTGTTTTAGTAAGAAAATATTATAGACAATGAACATGTTAATGAGGTGTGTTTCATGAATAGGCCCCACCAGTGGCCGAGAGGTTCGGACCTCTCAACTGGTAGACGGCAGGTGCTGGGTTCGAACCCAATCGCGGCTGTCGGCCTAACCGTTCGGAGTTTTCCGTGGTTTTCTTCGAACCTTGCGTAAATACGGGTTAGGTTCCCTTAGAAAGACCCCCACGGAGGGCACTCCCCCTGGTCCTATATCCCATTAGCGTAGATAATCGGACGACAAAAATCAACCAACCAACCAATCAATCAACGTGTTTCATGAATAAATGCATGGAACCTGTAGAAAATACTGTCTATTATCTGTCAAATCGAACAACATTTTTATGCACATTTTTAACTTTAACCATTTCATTCTTCATAACAAGCCTTCGTTATAGCATGACCCAGAAAATAACCTCAAATTAAAAATTTTAAATTCAATCCTTTTTTAGGAACAGAGGAAACACTACTCGATCGCAAGAGTATGGTAAATACATTTACTTACAGCTACGGCATCAGCAGAGATCCCAAAAGAAATGCTACTTACTACAGTTATTTCCATATGAAAAGCGATTAAGACTTGTATATGTTGAGAACACTAGAAATTATTAGTATTACACTAGAAATTTAAATTATTCGGTAACCGCAAAATAAAATCAAAAGGAAATATTCTTTTCGCGTTAGATGTCTAAATAATAATAATAATAATAATAATAAACGATCCAATTGCAAAATAATCTCTGCCACAAACAAAAATCGAATTAAACACTAATTCATTATTCCCACCTTTTTTCGTAGTCGCCCGCCGGATCGTCGGTCGTCAGCAATGCTTGAGCATAAATCTACAGATGTAGATATGACTAATTGTTTTTTTTTTTTTTAATAGCTTTCAAATATTAAAATAGAAAAAAAATTGTGCTTTACTTTCACTTTTATCAAAATAGCAAGACATTGATTTGAAAAGGAATAAATACTAATTTTTAAGAGGAAAAAAGTTTTTTACTTTTTTCCATTCATCGATAAATAAAATTTTCAGATTTCAGAAAAAATGAGTAGACCAGCATAAAAACAGAGCACGATCTCGTATCGGACACGGGCTAATTCTGAACCTGTGTCATCTCTAATGCAGGCATCGAAGAAGAATGACTCCAGGTCAGCTGGAAGAAAAAATAAGTCACGCCCTACCCAAATCTGCAGAAAAATAATGATCATGATAGTATCAAATAAATAACGGCCGAGTTCTGAATGCGGTAAGGCCAGACACAGCCCGAGCCTCGCAAACTGAAAAAGGCGCGACTGGGGGAGGGGGGGCGCCGGATTCTAGTTAGAATCTAACTCATTTCTTCCAAGAATGCATGCATTTTTGGGACACTTTTATTAGCCTCAGAAGTGAAGACGATCGCCCCGTCAGACCCGCCATTGCGCCCGACCCAAATCTGCAGAAAAATAATGATCACGAGGGGGGGGAACTAAGGGGGGGGCGATCGCCCTTTCGCCCCCCCCCCTTAGATCCGCCATTGTTTCAATTCTGTCGATATTTTTAGGATATCGAAAACTGACGGTTTGTATCGAGACAATAGTGAAAAATGTTTTCAAATGGAAAACAACACTCTTCGATATGTAAATATAATAACAGTTACTATGATGATTTTTATTCGAACATTCACCTCTTATAATGAAGGGTAATGTGAGTAAGTAATTCAGTTATAATTTTCATTGTTTTGGTTCTTTTAAAGTCGCTAGTGAAAATGAATGTTATGTAAATATAACTAGAATTGGAACCTATGTGCTCTTTTAATTCCTCATCAAGAGATATCATTAAGATTGGTAGTAATAGATAATTTTTTATTCAATATATGTGCTAAGCAAAACTTTTTTTTCTTTTTTTCAAATAGCAGATTTTTGAGGATTTTTAATCCGAAGATAAATATTAATGTACATAATGTGAGTCAAAAGAAAAAAAAAAGAAAGAAAAGAAAAAAGAAAGCTGACAGCAATAGATGATTTTTTGTATTGAAAAATATATTTCTATAATATTGAACCGTTTAAAGTTTGATGAGTTAAAAATGTTTTTTAAATAAATATAGTTCAAAAAAGCAGTGGGAAAACTACCAGGAGATTAAAATATTGTAAAGACGTAGCTATTTTTTGTGGATATATTATAATCTTATATGCAAGAGCATAGTCGGGTTCAGTGCTTTAGGCCTCAATTTCAAGAACAGTGGCATTTACGGAAAAAAAAAACTGACACCTGATAATGTATTACATTATTTTATACATTAAAAAAATTTCTTCTGTAACCACAAGGTTTTTCAAAAAACTTCCATAACAATCAAATTTCGGATTATCATTCTGAGGTGACATATTATAAAATAGAAATCATTCATTACATTAAATCTGTTTTTGATCGTGGCGGTTAACTATTACTTAGACATAAATATCGCTCGGTTAAAAAGCTTGAAACTACTAACATTAATTCATTTTTATAAAAATTGATGTAAACCATTTTCATTTAAGTTAGCTTTGGTCACTATTGTTACATTTCAATATCAAAAAATGTAGTTTGTTTCTATGACAAAAATTATCTTCCATGTTGTTGTATGCGACGCCAAAAAGAAATTTTGTTATCCAAACAGTATCATCACCGTTGAGAATGATGACCATGTGTTCATTAAAATTTAAAATACAGCAATTCTGTAAGTGTATATTCCAAATATTTTTCAGGTGGTGTAGATGAATAGCTCCGCCCCAAATAACGCCTTTTAATGAATTTAAATGTTTTTTATACATATTTTTGTAAATATTTATGTGTAGTATCCAATGCAAACTTTCGGTTTTTATATATAATATGCTGGCACATATGAAGAATTTTTTACTAGAAAATGGTAATTTTCTGACACCTGCAAGATATGATTTTTATTTTTCACAAATTTTTAATAGTTTTTACACACGCTTTTTATAATCAGAAAATTATACAAAAATTCCCTGTTATGCATCTTTAATGTCTATATAAACTTAATTAATCACATATAATTTGATACAGAAATGTTTGAAAAAATGAGGTTTTTAGAAAACCGAAAAAACATTTTTAACTCATAAAATATCAATATTTATAAGGTGATAATAGGAAAAATAGATTGTCAGATAAATAGACACACCTGGAAAAAAAATCAAGAAATTTCATTGAAAGGCATGTTTTCAATGCTTATCCGGCTATGCCCTATGAATCAGAAATAAACCCTTGGAAATTCATGTTTTAGAGAAAAAGAATGTTTTATAATTTGGATTAAAAAAAGAACAGAGAACGTAATAAACTAAACTGAATAGAGTATGAAATTAAAAAAATAATAATAGTAAAAAAAATATTATTTTCACACCAGTAAAATTTAACAATAAAATAATAATAATATAAACTTCAAATTTTCAACGGTAACACAAGACAAAACCAGGATTACATAAAAACGGGTTATCTCATGGGACTCCCCGTTATAATTACAAATTTAACTTACTTATTCAAAGAAAATAAAAAAATGGAATAATTCTTTTCAATAAGCTTCGTGTAATATCTGTTGTACATTAAACATTACCTAATTTGGCAACTTTTTGCTTTTTGGCGAGTTAGGTAGTAATCAGGGCCGTAGCTCAGGGAGGGGGTGCTATATGGGCTTAAACATTTTGAGTACTCCCACAAAGGAAAAGTTTCCACTGACACTAAATAAATTTATTTTCTAAAAATCTAAATGAAATTCTGTTCAAAAATATAATTTAGTTTTGAGGACCTGTCATAAATTTTAAAAAACAATAACTTGTAGCTAAAATAAGTGTTTCAACACTTGTTCATCCTATTTGCATTTATGAAACTGACATGATTTTGAATACTGCACTGGTTATACACTTTAATTTTTCATCATCATTGTCTTTTATTAATATAAAATAATGTTGTTATAATAGTTTAATGAGAAACATAATAACTACAGTGTGGATATGCACTAATTTATCTTTCTGCGTCACTGAGAGAGAAATAATATGACCCCCCCCCCCTCAATTTCTTCAGCCCTCCGACATTTGGACTACGGCCCTGGTAGCAATTGTAGAAAATGTCTATCTGTCACTGTCTGTCGGTTTTTAGAAAATCTCTGTCACTCGGTGACAAAAATTTTGTTGGCGTTTCTGTTGGCCGCTTATTACTTTTTGACGAAAATCGCTCAACAGATTGCGCTGCTATTCTGCATTTTTCACAATTTTCACAACTGCTATATTTCAAAATTTACTGCACGGGAAAACTCCAGATTCCGTTAGCCCTTGATATAATCTGGTGCTGATTACTTATAAGTAAAAATCACACTACACGTGACGCTGATTTGCTCCATTATTCATGATTATCACAATAGCTCTATCAAAAGAACTAATGCACGAATTTTCATTTAACTTCAGATTCAATGAGAATTCTACATGGTTTGTTGATGGCAAGATTTTGGTGTAAATCTCTTAACCGATGGCACTGATGTACTGCATGTTTTTTTTGTAAGGGGAGGATATTAACATGTGTGAGATAGAAAAACATTTCGGGATTGCCACATCCGACTAGTTTAATTCTGTATCATACCTTTCATTCCCGAAGATACTTTTCTTTATTTTTTCTATTCATTTTACTGCAGGATTAAAATTACGCATATTTTTATTTAAAAAGTATACTTAAGGGGTCTAAGGAGTCTTAATTTTTACCTAGTGGTGCAATTTAGCAAGATGTTACGTTTAATTTTTTTTTCTCAGCCTCTATGAAACAAAAATGCATAGAAATTTTTAATATAGGCAATTTACTATCTCTTCTATTTAAAATATTTTTTTTAATATTCTATATTAAAAATTTTATTATATATATATATTTATATTTTTTAAATTTTGATAAAATAATTTTAAATTGTTCTTTGATTTGTAATCGACCGAGCGCAACATTTCTCAGACAATAATAAAGCAATTTGCATGTAACTTGGTAAATATCTTCATTTTAAAATGAAGAATAACTTATACTCACAATTTAATGTTAAAGTTACCTTAATTATTTAAAATTGGCAATTTTTGAATATTTTTTACAAAATTCTGAAATTTAAATTAAACTTTTTTTCAAATGAAGTATAAATTCAAGATACATTAGTTTTACATCATTATCAATGTTTTGGGGGGCTCTTCAACCAATATTTTTGTTATAGTTATGCACACAGTGAATGGGTAGCAATCAGGGCCGGTGGCTCTGCCCACCCTTAAACATTTTGAGCACCCCCCCCCCCCCCAAGGAAAAGTTTCCAAGGTCACTCAATAAAGTTATGTTCCGAAAATCCAAATGAAATTCTGTTCAAAAATCTAATTTAGTTTTGAGGACCTTCCACAGATTTACAAAAATAATACACTGTAGCTAAAATAAGTGTTCCAACACTTGCTCATCCTATTTGCATGTATGAAACTTACATGATTTTTAATACACAATTTTAATTTTTAACACAAAAAATCAGTGCAGTATTAAGGCCCTACATCAGTAACGCTCTGAGATAGAACGGCTAATGTTATTTCAATGGAAGAAATTTATCGCTTTCATTCCTTTGCATTTTGCTCAAATTTAATAATTTTTGTTGTTTTGAAAACCTGTAGGTTTAAACTATGCACGTCATTCTGAAATTTTATATCTTTTCTTAATTTTAAGGCGATACAAGTGCGTTATTTTATAGTCTTTAAAATCCACCTTTAATGTCTTATTACGAAAAATCTGTTTGACATGTTAAAATTTGGTAAAACAGCATGCAGAGTTTAATTATTTAGCTTTCAGAAAATGTTTTTTATTTTGATTTTTACAAAAATTTAATCTATGCTATTTGTATAAAAAGTTGAAATACTTTGATTTAAAATAGTCGAAAATGGTGTTTAACTCCGCCTTTAAAAGGGAGACGCCTTAAAAGTAATTAGGGTGAAAGACGATATGGGTTTACCTCCATGGAGTCTTACAGGGACGAAGGTGTAAAATCTTGCCTGTGGCTATTAGTAAAATGTTGTTTGCTGGTTTAGGATAAAAAAATAAAAACATCCATTTCCTGAATGCATGATAGTTCGATCAGAAATGAATTTCAGAAATGATGTAAATACATGTTGATTTCAAAAAGTTTGTTTAACTAGGCATTCAATCTCAAATGTACTTTAAAAGCATTATTGATTTCGAATAAAAACACATTTAACATTTTTATTATTTTTCTTCCATATATTTGAAGTTTAATTTCTAAAAAAGATTCTTTAATTGCGGACAACATCAAAATGAAATATTCGTTAATTTATAAAAAATAATAGAATTAACTTTTTGTCATCTGCAGACGACAAAGGGAAAAGAAGAAAGGGTAGAAAGAAAATAACAATGGTTCTGAAATTAAAAATGAATAGATATATTCGCGAATAAATACATTTGTATTAAATTTTTCTTATCATTCTTTTAGACAATTCTTAATGAATTAGTTTAAATGTTCCTTTTCATAAATATTTCATAAATATTTCTATTTTAATCAATAAAAGTTTGCAGTATACCCACTCTAAAATATAAATTAATTATTATGCAATTCATGATTAAATTGGATAACACTAATTTAAAAGATAGAAATATATTTATTTTGACACTTCTATCGAAAATTATGAGCAATTTACAATACTTTAGAAAATATATTCTGTTGCGGTAAAATTCACATCCGTAAATGATATATTTATGCTTTATTGTATATAAATTGTCTTTCCTTTGTTTTTTCCTTTCAGAAAGATAAACGAATGATTTTTAAAGTTCTTATACTATTTTAACTAAATAATACGCATATATTCCAAAGCCTGTCATAGTCTAACTGATCTAAGTTTTAGAACAGCGGTTTTTTCAGTCACGCAAAAAGACAAACTCAATTATACTAAACCTATGGAAGATTTTTTTAAAGATACCATATTTTCATTCCAATTTTTAATTATTTTTTTTTTCTGCATAGTATAGCTGACAATGGTTTGTATAGAGGCCGCTTTTTACTTTTTTCGATACTGATTGTAGATTTTAAATATGAGGATAATATCACTTTTGAAAACGGTTCCGAAAATGAAACTGTCCTGTAAAGAAAATTAAAAAAGTAGAAAAAGGCCTTTGAAGAGATCGCTCTGAGCTATTAAAGGGGAAAAATATTAAAATGCAGACGAGACTTATTTATAAATTTCGACCGTTGGATTATCGTCGAAAGAATTATCACAAGCTAGTAAATTGTTTCGTTTGATTAAAGTTATATATATATATGTATATATATACCCGTAAAATAAATCGAAAAAATAGAAAATGGCCTTTGTGCAAATCGATATCAACTAGGCAAAGTATTAAAAAAAAAAAAAAAAAAAAAAAAAAAAAACCCTTAAAACTATTAAAACACAGACGATAAACTTTTATAAATTTCTTTCATAGCACTAGTTTTAAAGCGAAGACATTGTTTCGTTTAACTGCAGTAGCCTCTTTAAAATAAATGAAATCGTAAAAGCTATTCAATGTAAGAGAAAAAAAAAAAAAAAATATATATATATTTTTAATGTAGGCGAGATATCTTTATAAATTTCTACAATGGGATTTCGCTTGACTAAAGTAAGTCACTTTAAAATACCTGTATCGAAATCAAAAATTGTAATACGGCCTTTGTACAGAAAGATCTCAGCTGTTCAATATAAAAAAGATTATTAAAATATAGACGAGATATTTCTATAAATTTCTGTGATAGGATTTCGCTTCATTCAAGTAAGCCCCTTTAGCATACCCGTAAAAAATCGAAAAAAATATAAAGCGGTATTTGTACAGAAATATCTCGGAAATTCAATGCTAAAAAAATCATTTAAAAAATTAAAATGTTGACGAGATATCTTTATAAATTTCTATAATGGGACTTCTCTCTATTCAAGTAAGCCACTTTAAAATACCCGTAAAAAATCGAAAAAATGTAAAAAGGTGTTTGTACAGAGAAATCTCCGATATCTAATGCCCCCCCCGAAAAAAAGTTTAAAGACAATTAAAATACGAACGAGATATCTTTAAAAATTTCTAAAATGTGATTTAGATCTATTGAAGTAAGTCACTTTAAAATACCCGTAACAAAATCGAAAATATATAAAACGTTCTTTGTAAAGAAAGATATCAGTTATATAATGAAAAAAAGTTACAAGTATTAAAATGATCTTTACAAATGACTTTTAAATGATCTTAAAGATATCTTTATAAATTTCTACCATGGGATTTTACTTGATTGAGGTAATCATGAGTTTATATTTACTTGTAGAAGGGATATCTTTATAAATTTCTAAAATTCAATGCTAAAAAAATCATTTAAAAATATTAAAATGTAGAAGAGAAAAATATATATTTATATGAACTTCAAAACTTCATAGGATTTCGCTTGATTGAAGTAAGCCCCTTTAAAACTCCCATAACAAAATCCAAAAATTATAAAACGGTCTTTGTACCGAAAGATCTCAGATATCCAATGCCAAAAAAACATTTAAAAATATTTAAATGTAGAAAAGATATATTTATAAATTTCTACTAAAGGATTTCGCTTGACTGAAGTAGCCTCTTTGAACATCTGTAAACAAAACCAAAAAAGTACAAAACGGTCTTAACACCGAAAAATCTCAGCTATCCAATGACAAAAAAAATCATTTTAAAATATTAAAATGTAGAAGAGATATTTTTATAAATTTCTACCATTGGAATTCACTTGACTGAAGTAGCCTCATTAAAACACCTGTAAACAAAATCAAAAAAGTACAAAACGGTCTTTGTACCGAAAAATTTCAGCTATCCAATGTCAAAAAATCATTTAAAATATTAAAATGTAGAAGAGATATTTTTATAAATTTCTACAATTGTATTTCACTTGACTGAAATAGCTTTTTTCAAATTCCCCTAAACAAAGACGAAAAAGTACAAAACGCTCTTTGTACCGAAAGATCTAAGCTATCCAATGACAAAAAAACATTTAAAAATATTAAAATGTAGAGAAGATATTTTTATAAATTTCTTCCATTGGATTTCACTTGACTGAAGTAGCTTTTTTAAAATTCCCCTAAACAAAGTCGAAAATCTAAAAAACGGTCTTTGTACAGAAAGATCTAAGCTATCCAATGACAAAAAAAAAAAAAAAAAAAAAAAAAAAAAAAAATCATTTAAAAATATTAAAATGTAGAAGAGATATTTTTATAAATTTCTACCATTGTATTTCACTTGACTGAAGTAGCCTCTTTAAAACACCTGTAAACAAAATAAAAAAAAATACAAACCGGTATTGTACCTAAGATCTCAGCTATCCCATGACAAAAAAATCATTTAAAAATCTTTAAATGTCGAAAAGACATATTTATAAAATTTTACTATAGGATTTCGCTTGACTGAAGTAGCCTCTTTAAAACAGCTGTAAAAAAAAAAAAAAAAAAAAAAAAAAAAATGGTCTTTGTATTGAAAGATCTCAGCTATCCAATGACAAAATTCATTTAAAAATATTAAAATGTAGAAGAGATATTTTTATAAATTTCTACCATTGGATTTCATTTGACTGAAGTAGCCTCTTTAAAACAACTGTAAACAAAATCAAAAAAGTACAAAACGGTCTTTGTACCAATAGATCTGAGATATCGAATGCCAAATAAAATATTAAAATGTAGAAGAGATATTTTTATAAATTTCTACCATTGGATTTCACTTCACTGAAGTAGCTTTTTTAAAATTCCCCTAAACAGAGTCGAAAAAGTACAAAACGGTCTTTGTACCGAAAGATCTGAGCTATCCCATGACAAAAAAGTTATTTAAAAATATTAAAATGTAGAAGAGATATTTTTAGAAATTTCTAGCATTGGATTTCACTTGACTGAAGTAGCTTTTTTAAAATTCCCCTAGAGAAAGTGGAAAATGTAAAAAACAGTCTTTGTACAGAAAGATCTCAGCCATCCCATGACATAAAAATCATTTAAAAATATTAAAATGTAGAAGACATATTTTTATAAATTCCTACCATTGGATTTCACTTGACTGAAGTAGCTTTTTTAAAATTCCCCTAAACAAAGTCGAAAAATTACAAAACGGTCTTTGTGGAGAAAGATCTAAGCTATCCAATGACAAAAAAATCATTTAAAAATATTAAAATGTAGGAGAGATATTTTTATAAAATTCTACCATTGGATTTCACTTGACTGAAATATCTTTTTTAAAATCCCCCTAAACAAAGTAGGAAAAGTACAAAACGCTCTTTGTACCGAAAGATCTGAGATATCGAATGCCAAAAAATAATTTAAAAATATTAAAATGTAGAAGAGATATTTTTATAAATTCCTACCACTGGATTTCACTTGACTGAAGTAGATTTTTTAAAATTTCCCTAAACAAAGTCGAAAAAGTACAAAACGATCTTTGTACCGAAAGATCTCAGCTATCCAATGACAAAAATTCATTTAAAAATATTAAAATGTAGAAGAGATATTTTTATAAATTTCTTCCATTGGATTTCATTTGACTGAAGTAGCTTTTTTAAAATTCCCTTAAGCAAAGTCGAAAATGTACAAAACGGTCTTTGTACCGAAAGATCTCAGCTATCCAATGACAAAAAAAAAAAAAAAAAAAAAAAAAAAAAAAAAAAAAAAAAAAAAAAATTATTTAAAAATATTAAAATGTAGAAGAGATATTTTTATAAATATCTACAATGGGATTTCACTTGACTGAAATAGCTTTTTAAAATTTCCCCTAAACAAGGTCGAAAAAGTACAAAACGGTCTTTGTACCGAAATATCTGAGATATCGAATGCCAAAAAATAATTTAAAAATATAAAAATGTAGAAGAGATATTTTTATAAATTTCTTCCATTGGATTTCACTTGACTGAAGTAGCCTCTTTAAAACACCTGTAAACAAAATAAAAAAAGTACAAAACGGTCTTTATACCGAAAAATCTCAGCTGTTCAATGCTAAAAAAATCATTTAAAAATATTAAAATACAAACGAGATATCTTAAAAATTTCTATCTTGGGATTTCGCTCTATTGATGTAAGCCACTATAAAATACTCGTAACAAAATCAAAAAAATATAAAACGGTCTTTGTACAGTTCAATGATCTCAGCTATTCAATGCTAAAAAAATCATTTAAAAATATTAAAATATAGAGGAGATTCTTTTGAAAATGTTTAATGTGCAATCTCTGACATAATAATCACGATCTGTATGTTGTCTTTTAAAATTACATTTAAATTTCACCTGAAACTATCTAACAAAAAAGGTCAATGTCGACTTGTTTTAAAACGGATCCGACTGTTTTGTTAGAAATGATCTCGAAGAAACTATCCATATGCACATATCCCTCGGGCTATCAGTATTGAAAAGGTGGGAGAATTTTTAGCATTTGCTAATGACTTTTTTCTTCCTGGGGTATCTTATCCCCTTTTTATCGCCTGGAGATAAAGGGTGGCGTGAGATGACCATTTTCTTATTAATACAAGCTTGGAAAATATCATTGGTCTTTTAAAGTGTCAATCTTTGGGTTCGGGATACGCCTTCCTGGTGGCAACACGCATAGGTTTGTGATCGGATTGGTTATACATTATGAATTTTTCATCATCATTGTCTTTTCTTAACATAAAATGATGTTGTTGTAATAGTTTAATGAGAAACATAATAACTACAGTGTGAATATGCACTAATTTACCTTTCTTCGTCACTGAGAGAGAAATAATATGAGCCCCCCCCCCCACATTTTCTTCAGCCCTCCGACATTTGGACTACGGCCCTGGTAGCAATTGTAGAAAATGTCTATCTGTCACTGTCTGTCGGTTTTTAGAAAATCTCTGTCACTCGGTGACAAAAATTTTGTTGGCGTTCTGTCTCAGAAATAATGCACGATATTTTGCAAAACTTTTCATTCATCAGTTACACCTTGATATGAACGGCCGCTTATTACTTTTTGACGAAAATCGCTCAACAGGTGGCGCTGCTACACTGCATTTTTCACAATTTCCACAACTGCTATATTTCAAAATCTACTTCACGGGAAAATTGCAGATTCCGGTGCTGATTACTTTTAAGTTAAAAGGTGACGCTGAATTGCTGCATTATTCATGATTATCACAATCGCTCTATCAAGAGAACTAATGCATGAATTTTCATTTAACTTAAGATTCAGTGAGAATTCTACATGGTTTGTTGATGGCAAGATTTTGGTATAAATCTCTTAACCGGTGGCACTGATGTACTGCATGTTTTTTTGTAAGGGGAGGATATTAACATGTGTTAGATAGAAAAAATTTTCGGGATTGCCACATCCGACTAGTTTAATTCTGTATCATACCTTTCATTCCCCGAAGACACTTTTCTTTTTTTTTTCTATTCATTTTACTGCAGGATTAAAATTAAGCATATTTTGATTTAAAAAATATACGTAAGGGGTATAAGGAGTCTTACTTTTTACCTAGTGGTGCAATTTAGCAAGGTGTTACATTTAATTTTTTTTTTCTCAGCCTATATGAAACAAAAATGCATAGAAATTTTTAATATAGGCAACTTACTATCTCTTCTATTTAAAATATTTTTTTAATATTCTATATTAAAAATTTTATTATATATATCTATTTATATATTTTAAATTTTGATAAAATAATGCAAAATTGTTACTTACCCATCATACGTAGTATAGGGTAAGTCTTGCAATCGTTTTGAGAATCGAAAAATTTTTTTTGACGGATTTACACGTTTTAGATGGTGGAGATTCCGAAAAACATATTTTTAGAAAAAAAAATTTGCCGTCCGTCTGTCTGTCTGTCTGTAAACTCTCTATCTCCCGAACGAATTGAGATAGAGACTTGAAATTTTGTATGTAGTTAGTATGTAAGAATGGGACGAACCCTATTTAATATCAGCAACCTCGATTATCCGGAACTATTTTTCTCGGACTCTCGAAAAATTCGTTCTGATGAAAGATATATAAAAATTTTCGAATTTTTTTGTTCTAAGGAATGGACGTAAAAGGCAATAAAATAACACACATTTTGCATATAGATCGAAGTCGATCGGATTATTAGTTGTCGAGATATTTCTAATCCTGTTTTCCACATTCTTCGATTTTTCATGACCCTGTATTTCATTCAAATTTCAATTCAGAGGTATATTTTGATTGGAAATGAGACGCTTAATCAGATGCAGTTAATTTTTAGTTAATAGAGTTATTATTTTTGGAGTTATAAGGATGTTTATTTTACGCAGTTCGGTATTACTTTAGTAGTTTGGCGTTTTATATAATTTGTCGATATCGGTAATCAGTAGTTCTTTAATAGAGCATTACTATGTATATTAACAATATTTAAATTTTTTTATGAATTGCAATGCATTGTTTAAATAGTTTTCACATGTTTTATTTTCATATACATATCCATGATGGGTAAGTATTACGGTGGCCCCCAACGACTAGTTCTTTGATTTGCAATCGACCGAGCACAACATTTCTCAGACAATAATAAAGCAATTTGCATGTAAATTGGTAAATATCTTCATTTTAAAATAAGGAATAACTTATACTCACAATTTAGTGTTAAAATTGCATTAATTATTTAAAATTGGCAATTTTTGAATATTTTTTGCAAAATTTTATAATTTAAATTTAAATTTATTTCAAAAGAAGTATAAATTTAAGATACATTAGTTTTACATCATTATCGATATTTTGAGGGGCTCTTCAACCAATATTTTTGTTATAGTCTTGCACACAGTGAATGGGTAGCAATCAGGGTCAGCGGCTATGCCCACTCTTAAACATTTTGAGCCCCCCCCCCCCCCAAGGAAAAGTTTCCAAGATCACTCAATAAAGTTATGTTCCGAAAATTCAAATGAAATTCTGTTCAAAAATCTAATTTAGTTTTGAGGACCTTCCACAGATTTACAAAAATAATAAATTGTAGCTTAAATAAGTGTTCCATCACTTGCTCATCCTATTTGCATGTATGAAACTGACATGATTTTTAATACACAATTTTAATTTTTAACACAAAAAATGTATAACCAGTGCAGTATTAACTGCACTGGTTATACATTTTTTGTATACTACTCCTTGTATACTACTACTGGTTATACATTATGAATTTTTCATCATCATTGTCTTTTCTTAACATAAAATAATGTTGTCATAATAGTTTAGTGAGAAACATAATAACTACAGTGTCAATATGCACTAATTTATCTTTCTGCGTCACTGAGAGAGAAATAATATGATCCCCCCCACATTTTCTTCAACCCTCCGACATTTGGACTACGGCCCTGGTAGCAATTGTAGAAAATGTCTATCTGTCACTGTCTGTCGGTTTTTAGAAAATCTCTGTCACTCGGTGACAAAAATTTTGTTGGCGTTTCTGTTGACCGCTTATTACTTTTTGACGAAAATCGCTCAACAGGTGGCGCTGCTATAGTTCATTTTTCACAATTTCCACAACTGCTATATTTCAAAATTTACTGCAAGGGAAAACTTCAGATTCCGTTAGCCCTTTGATATAATCTGGTGCTGATTACTTTTAAGTAAAAATCACACTACAGGTGACGCTGATTTGCTGGATTATTCATGATTATCACAATAGCTCTATCAAGAGAACTAATGCATGAATTTTCATTTAACTTAAGATTCAGTGAGAATTCTACATGGTTTGTTGATGGCAAGATTTTGGTGTAAATCTCTTAACCGGTGGCACTGATGTACTGCATGTTTTTTTGTAAGGGGAGGATATTAACATGTGTGAGATAGAAAAAATTTTCGGGATTGCTACATCCGACTAGTTTAATTCTGTATCATACCTTTCATTCCCCGAAGACACTTTTCTTTTTTTTCCCACTCATTTTACTGCAGGATTAAAATTAAGCATATTTTGATTTAAATATATACTTAAGGGGTCTAAGGAGTCTTACTTTTTACCTAGCGGTGCAATTTAGCAAAGTGTTACGTTAAATTTTTTTCTCAGCCTCTATGAAGCAAAAATGCATGGAAATGTTTAATATAGGTAACTTACTATCTCTTCTATTTAAAATATTTTTTTTTTAATATTCTATATTAAAAATTGTATTATATATATCTATTTATATATTTTAAATTTTGATAAAACAATGTAAAATTGTTCTTTGATTTGCAATCGACCGAGCGCAACATTTCTCAGACAACAATAAAGCAATTTGCATGTAAATTGGTAAATATCTTCATTTTAAAATAAAGAATAACTTATACTCACAATTTAGTGTTAAAATTGCATTAATTATTTAAAATTGGCAATTTTTGAATATTTTTTGCAAAATTTTATAATTTAAATTTAAATTTATTTCAAAAGAAATATAAATTTAAGATACATTAGTTTTACATCATTATCGATATTTTGAGGGACTCTTGAACCAATATTTTTGTTTTACAGTCTTGCACACAGTAAATGCAAGGGAAGAAACAATTTAAATTTTTTTATAAAAATTTACATAAAAAAATCATTAAAATCTGAATGTGGAATATTAAAAAAATTATTTTAAATCTGAATGTGGAATATTAAAAAAATTATTTTAAATAAAAGAGAAATTAAGTTGTCTATATTAAAAATTTTATGCTTTTATGTTTTTAGGGACTGAAGAAAAAAAAATACCAAAAGTGTTACGTTGCTGAATTGCACCATCAGTTAAAAAGTAAGACTCCACAATAGGAAATGATAATAGGTCGTTATAGGCTATTTCCATGAGTACTTGTAGTGTAAGTCACAGGCTACGATTTTTGGCTACCAGTATTTTAGTACGAAAAAATGTGATTTATTTTATCGTCACATTCTCATTAATTGAATAAGGCCAAGCAGACTTTTCGAAAATAACGGTGGCAAACAAGCATAGCAATTATTAGGTAATGTGACTTACACTACAAAACCCATGGAACTAGCCTATAGTGTCCATAATAGGGTCCAGAGATGTTTGATGCATTCATATATTCAAAATATCTCTCTCTTGAGGAAATTACTATTTTTAAGTTCTTTTTCCTATATATTCTTCTTAAGCGATGTTTCTTTTTTACTTCCAGAAGAAATTATTGTAATCGAATTTTTTTTTCGATTTCCGAATTTCAACTTAGGTCGAAATTACACGTTTTAAGGGTCAAAGATCCCCCAAAAATATGTTTATTAAAATGTCTGTCCGTCAGTTCATGTGTACGTATGCGCCATTGTAACATAGAAAAATGTATAGAGTTGTGCACAGAACTGAACCAAACTTTTTATGTATGTACTTGTCTGTGGCAAGCAGATTTGATACGATTTAGAAATATTCTGGCGTAAGGGTGACTGTAATACCATACCAGTTTTTGTGCAATTTTCATTATTGCGCTACCGAAAAGTGTATGAAATTGTGCATAAAATTGCATCTTTTTTTTTTTTTTTTGTATGTTTTTGGTTCTAGCGAGTTGGTCTTCCGTGAATTTCAAAAAATACCACCGGAAGGGACGCCGTAATAGAAATAGCTGTGCCGTTTTTATTATTATACCTTCGCAAAGTATATGAAATTATGCATAAAATTGAAACAAATTTTTTGTGTATGTTTTTGGCTATATTCAGGGAATCCTTCCAGAATTAAAAAAAAATTCCGGTGGAATTGGGCGTTATAATAGAGATGTATGTGCTATTTTTATTATTGTACCATCTGAAAGTCTATGAAATTATTGCATGGAATCTAATACTTCCTTTTTTTTTTTTTTTTTTTTTTTTTTTGCTATGGTTTTTATTTAATTTGGAAATATTCTGCCGAAATGGACACTGTTATAGCAATTTTTGTATCATTTTGATTATTTTACAATCGTTAAGTGTATGAAATTATGCATAGAATTTAACCAATTTTTTTTTTTTGTAAATGTTATTTTATATCGCCAGAAGTACCTCCTGGAATTTGAAAAAAATCTAAGGGAAGGGGTGCTGTGTTATCAGTTTTTGTGTTGCTTTTTCATTGTACCATCAAAAAGTGTTTGAAGTTATGCTTCGATAAGAACCAAATGTTTTGTGTATATGTATATACGTGTGTCTAACTTTGTTGTTGTTATGGTCAGCAGGTCCTCCTTGAATGTGGAAATATTCGTCGAAAAGGAGCGCTGTGATAGCGATTTTTTTCATAATTTTTTCGATTTTTGACTGTTTTTTTACCATCTGCAGCTCATGCAGCGACGGGAAATCGCGTCCTTCTAAATCGGCTATTTGCAACAAGTTGGTACATAAAAGAATAACGAATAACTATTAATTTTTAAAAGTAGCATGACCGTGATCAACTCGTTTTTACTTCGATCATTTAATTGAAGCAGAAATTTATAATGAGAGTTAAAGTTGGTATAGTATTGAATTAATAATATTGAATTATTAACATCTGTAACTATTTTTTGAAATATTAAGTTGTATGAGATAGAAGAAAGCTTTGGGATTGGCACATCCAACTAGTTATTTATTAAGATGGAATAGTGCAATATAATAAAAATATAAACTATCAACGTTAAAAGCACCAATAGTTTCGAATTTTAAGCATACGAGTTCCGTTACCATATAGCGTTGAAGACGGTAAACTATATACTAATAACCGGTATGCTTAAAATTTAAAATTTTAGGCTGCTCTAAAAAAAAATTAATTTTGAGCCTCGTACGCTTCGCAGATTTTGTTAGCCATCGCAGACACACACAGACAGAGACAGACAGAGCTTTTGTTCTTTTACTAGTACAGATATTACTCCCTCTGCCCCAAATTAGTTGCGACATTTGAATACTCTTGTACTGATTACTGATATTTATGACTTTATGATTTTGTTTGAACATGTTTCAGAGAGCTATTCTATCAATCAACATTATTTATGTTCCTAACATCCCCTCCAACATTCCATAAATAAGTATTAATTAGTTTAAATAATCTCAGTTCACATACTCTTAAGCCACGCCCCAATTTTTAAAGACTTTTTTAAAGTAATCAAATAAAACTATCTTCAAGCTAATCAATCCTCAACTCATTTCAGAACATTTTATTCCATTATTTCGGAAAAGTATCCTTTAATATAAACATGCTGCAAACAAAATCGAATTCTGTCGAGCTTAATTTCTTCTATTAGACTTTGCTTAATGAAAAATGAAATACACTCCAAAGTTTTTTCCGCTTTGAAAATCCTGTGTAATATTGATTTACAAATTATAACAGCATATGATAATCTTGTCATTGATTGTCTTCGTTTTATTGGGACGTCTTTCATTTTGTTCAGAGGCATTTTTTTTTCGTTCCCATTTACAATTTCTTGTACACTTACATTGTAAATTTCCCCATATTTTATTTTTGACGCCTTTGCCTGCTTCTGCAAATAGGATAGGATAAAAAACATTATGATGCACATTGAATTTAATAGCTGCAACATTTATGGCATGAATGCTTAGTTTACAATTTTTCAAATAGCGTATCAAACATTCCACTACAGCGTTGGGCTTAATATTATTTATTTCTTTCTTCAGAGAATTTTATTAATTAATATTTCATTTCTTTTAGTTTAAATTCAAGTTGACATTGCTTCTGACACCTAGTATACATCGCTATATTCATTCTACTGGCGTCCATCTACTAAACTGCATCAGAAGTTATTTATGACTCCACCTATTTGAAATGTAGCAACTAATTTGGGACAAAATTTTCAATCTAAATGTCGCAACTAATTTGGGAGCGAGGGAGTAACATAAATCTTTTTTCTTACTAAATTAGACTAATAGGTGTCCCTTTTATATATTTTCTTTTTCAAAAAATCGATAAAAGTTAAACCAACATAAGAAATTATTTATACACAACAGAAATGTTTGTATTTTTTGAGTGTACATTCTATTTCACAAAAAAAATGTCAAAAATTTGTCAAAAATTTATACGATAAAAAAAACAGTTACAAAGGTCAAAAGACAAAAAAAAAAAAAAAAAAAAAAAAAAAAAAAAAAAAAAATCCATTAAAAAAATGAAATAATTAAATAATGAACACCCACAACTAATCATGGCAACGTATCATCAAAATTATCGTACATCTAAAATTTCGATAAAATTTGATAAATATGCTTGAAAATCTCATTTATTATACAAGGGGTTGGATGGATTAGCCTCCCGTTCTCAATAACTTTTTATTCTTTTCCAATGAAATCCCAAAACTAATCATTTAAGTACCTTGTAACATAAACCTACAGTGGCGGTCAAAAGTTTCCGGCCAGTTAGTTTCTCCGATTTATTTACCAAAATGTTTCAGCAAAGAAGAAGCACAATTGCTTCATAAGTTAGAAATATGTGAATGACCTCTGTACACGTGATCATTTTGATTGGATACTGAAGATGCTTCATGAAAAGGGATAAAATTCGAAGTTCGCGTGCGCAAAAGTTTCCGGCCACTTATCATTCTTTAGTTTTCTGCTATCGGTAAACTGTTTTCTGGTTGTGTTTATGAATGAATGAACGCGTATAGCATAGTCTGAATTCAAAATTGGAAAATTCAACAATTATTGTTCATAAAGGAGTGATTAGTTTATCGCTAAAAGACCAATCTTCTCGAGATATTGTGGCAAAGTTATCGATCAGTGAAATCGACCGTAAACGATATTTAAAAATTATACAAAGATGGCCGTGGCCTTCAAGACTTTCAGAGGTCCTGGAGATCCCAGAAAATTACTATTTCTGTGGACAGAATTATCAGGAGAAAAACAATTGATAATCCGCATAAAAATTCCGCTGCAATATACTGCGATTAACGGAATGAAAATATTGCTGAAATAAGTCCGTATACCGTATGAACATGCTGACAGGATGCATAACGTTATGGAAGAGTCGGTGTTAAAAAATTTTCAGAATTAAAAAAAAAAAAAAAAATACAAACGTACCCGACTGGCGTTTTCCAAAAAAACACAATGTCTGGTCAAGTGAAAACTGGAAAAAAGCTCTATTTTTCCATCAATCGAATTTGAAACAGTTTTGGAAGTGATGGCAGACACAACGTCCGATGACCTAACAACAAAATATATGATTCGACCTATGTTATTCCTACAATGAAGCATGGCGGGGGACACGTTATGCCGTGTTGAGTATTTTGTTCAAAAAGTGTCGGTTCGTTTATTTGAAATCCACAGCCAGGTGAATGATACAATGTATAAGGATATCTTGCAAGACTATTTTCTGCCTTATTAGAGAAACAAATTTGGTCGCAACTATTTTTCTTAACATGATAACGATATAAATAATTTTGCGATACCTTAATAAGCAATGGTTTCCGCAGAAAGCAATTCGTTTTTGAAATGATTAGCCCAAGCGCCCAACATGAATCCAATAGAAAATCTTTGAAAATAAGTTGACAAAAGTCTACGGAACTATAAATATTCCAACTCAGCCAAAATTTCGCCAAAATTTCAAGAAATGTGTTAGAAACGCATTATAGACTATCTTTAACCGTTGATTGTATGAATGTCACGTTGCTGCGCGGCAGTACTTATTACTAAAGCTAATAA
Organism: Maratus speculifer; assembly: GCA_964019185.1. Lineage (NCBI taxonomy): Eukaryota > Metazoa > Arthropoda > Arachnida > Araneae > Salticidae > Maratus > Maratus speculifer. Next base: position 396,164,095 of record OZ025294.1, on the reverse strand, counting down.
AATAGTAATACGATAAAATACTAATTGAAAATGTTGTTGATCACTGTAATTTTCTATTACAATACCACTTTTTTACAAACTTGTGAAGGTGGCCGGAAACTTTTGAAAACATGCGTTTCCGTTTATACTTAATTTTGTCAATTAAATTTATTGATATTTACATGTTCTTCTATAAGTAAGTTCCTAACTATTATGTCAATAAAATGTATAAATATAACTTTGAGATTCCTCTTCATATGGTTATACTTAATAAACTGAAAAATTTTTGCTGTCCGGAAACTTTTGACCGCCACTGTATATTCAAAATTTATAAAATCGGGTTTTTCTATCAAGAATTATCGCGTATACGTACGTGCGTACGAACATATATACGTACATGCATGCATACAGAACTTGCGGGCGCATTAGATCTGAGGCTTTGATAGCCTGATGAGAAATCAAATTACATTGGCCTAGTATAAACAAGATCAGCCGAGGATAGAGTAGAAAGCTGGTGCCGAGCCGGTCTTTGGATCTAATAAAATCATGCGAAATTTAATTAGCCTAGGATAAACTTGATCGGCGTAGGATAAACTAGTCCAGACCAATGAATAACAGACTAAACTAATTCATCCTATGAGCGTTAGGTCAAAGTAATTCGGCCTAAGAAAAACTAGTTTATTTTCTGGGCCTTAGGATAGACTAGTTTGGCCTAGGAAAAACTAGTTTATCCTATGGGCATTAGGATAGACTAGTTTGGTATAGGAAAAACTAGTTTATCCCATGGGTGAACTAGTTTGGACTAGGAAAAACTAGTTTTCCGATGGGTTTTAGGATAAACTTGTTTGGCCTAAAATCGGGTTTGGCGGGTAACATATATAGAAATATATATAACACAATTTTCTTTAGGTCAAGAAATTGGCATCAGATATAAACCCTTGAAAATTCATATTTTAGAGAAAAAGCGTTTTATAATTTGTATTTAAAAATGCACAGAAAACGTAATAAATAAATGAATATAAAATAGAATAGAATAGAATATAAAATTTAAAAAAAATAGTATAAAATATTTTTCTCACACCAGTAAAATTAAAAAATAAAATAATTAAGATATAAACTTTATTTTATGTTTATTGAATATCGTATCGACGTATCGTACATTTTTCAAAACGGGTGATGTCATGGGACTCCCCGTTATAATTCCAAATATCAATTACGTACTTATCCAAAGAGTATAAAATAAAACTCATAATTTTTTACATTAAGCTTCGTACCGTATGTGTTGTACGTTACCTAATTTGGCAGTTTATTGCTTTTTTGGCGAGTTAGATAGTAATCTGGGCCGTAGTTCAGGGGGGGGGGGTGCTATATGGGCTTAAACATTTTGAGTACTCCTGCTAAGGAAAAGTTTCCACTGTCACTGAATAAATTTATTTTCCGAAAATCTAAATGAAATTCTCTTCAAAAATATAATTTAGTTTTGAGGACCTTTCACAAATTTAATAAAGTAATAAATTGTAACTAAAATAAGTGTTTCGACACTTGCTCATCCTATTTGCATGTATGAAACTAATATGATTTTTAGTACTACACTGGTTATACACTAGAATTTTTCCTCACCATGTTCTTTCCTTAGCATAAAATGATGTTATTATAATAGTTTAATGAAAAACATAATAACTACAATGTGAATATGCACTAATTTATCTTTCTGCGTCACTGAAAGAGATAGAGAGAGAGAATATGAGCCCCCCCCCCCACACACACACTACATTTTCTCAGCCCTCCCCCAATTAGGCTACTGCTCTGGTAGCAATTATAGAAAATGCCTGTCACTGTCTGTCGGTTTTTAGAAAATATCTATCACTCTGTGAGCCTGTGACAAAAATTTTGTGGGCGTTCTGCCTCAGAAATTAGTGCACAGAATTTTAAAAATCTTTGCATTCAGTTAGACCTTGATATAAACGGTCGCTAATTAATTTTTGGTGAAAATCGCTCAACAGGTGGCGTTGGTATACCGCATTATTCACCATATCCACAATTGGTATATTTCAAAAATTAATGCACGGATTTTCATAAATTTCATATTACGTTAGTCCTTGATATAATCTAGTGCTGAATACTTTTAAATAAAAATCACCCAACAGATGACGCTGCTTTGCTGCATTATTCATGTTTATCACAATAGCTGTATCGAAAGAACTAATACACGAATTTTCATTTAACTTCAGATTCAATGAGAATTCTACATGATTTGTTGATGGCAAGATTTTAATGTAAATCACTTAACCAGTAGTACATCAGTACTACTGGTTAAGTGATTTACATGCAGTACTGATGTACTGCATTTTTTTTGGGGGGGGGGGGAGAGGAAAATATTAACATGTGTGAGATAGTAAAAATTTTCGGGATTGCCACATCCGACTAGTTTAATTCTGTATCATACCTATCATTCCCGGAAGGTACGTTTTATTTTTTTTTTTTTTCACTCATTTTACAGCAGGATTAACATATTTACGTATATTTTAATATAAAACATGTAACTAAAGGACCTTAGGAACCTTTATCTAGCGGTGCAATTCAGCAACGTGTTAAATTTAATTTTTTTTTCAGCCTCTGTGAAACAAAAATGCATAAATTTTTAATACAGACAACTTACAATCTCTTGTATTTAAATTTTTTTACAAATATTCTACATTAAAATTTTATTTATTTATTTATTTATCATTATTATTATTATTTATTGTTATTATTATTATTATTATTATTATTATTATTATTATTATTATTATTATTATTATTATTATTATTTACGTTTAGTTTTGATAAAATAGTTTAAAATTGTTTTTGGACTTCCATAGACCGCGCGCAAAATTTTCCAAAAATTCACAAAGCAACTCGCATGAAACTTGGTAAATATATTCATTTTAAAATGATGTACAACTTACACTTAAAATTTAGTGTTAAAAAAGCATTAATTATTTAAAATTGGCAATTAAAAAAAATTTCTTCAAAATTTTATAATTTTAATTATTATTTATTTCAAATGCAATATAAATTCAAGAAAAATTAGTTTTACATCATTATCAATATTTTGGAGGGGCTCTTGAACCAATATTTTTGATACAGTCTTGCGCACAGTGAATGCAAGTCAAAAAACAATTTTTTATCAAAATTAAAATAAAAGAAATTAATTAAAATTTGTATGTGGAATATTAAAAAAATTATTTTAAATAAAAGAAATATTAAGTTGTCTATACTAAAAGTGGTGTTTATTTATATTTCTTAGAGTCTAAGGGAAAAAAAAAAAAAAAAAAAAAAAAAAAAAAAAAAAAACTGGAAGTGACATGTTGTTAAATTGCACCATCAGGTAAAAAGGAAGACTCCTGAGACCCCTTAATATTAAGCAATAGCTCTCAAATTTTAATGCTCTGTACCTAACCTTTTACGATGAGCTAGTATCAATTTGGTCCAGGTTATGTCGGATTTCAGCATGAAATAATAATCAATTTGAAAATAAACTAGTCGTCTGGGGCCACTATAATACTTATCCATCATGGCTATGGATAATATAAATTGTAAAAATAAACATGTGCAAACTATTTATAAAATGCATTACAATTTCAAAACAAAATTTAAACGTGTATTATAATAAATTAATGTACATAGTAATGCTCTATTAATGGATTGTTGATGAACCCCTTTCGACAAATTATATAAAATAAATGCCAAACTACTCAAGTAGTACTTAATTGCGTAACAGAAATCATAACTCTAAAAATAATAATCATATTAACTAATAGTTTACTGCGTCGGATTAAGGACTTCATTTCCAATTAAAATATATCTTTGAATTGAAATTTGAATGAAATACAGGGTCATGAAAAATCGAAGAATGTGGTAAACAGGATTACAAGTATTTCGGCAACTAATAATCCGATCGATTCTGTTTTTCATGCAAAATTTGTGTTATTTTATTGCCTTTTTTGTCCACTCCTTAAAATAAAAAAAAATCGAAAATTTTTATGTACTTTTCATCAGAACAAATTTATCGATAGTCCGAAAAAAATAGATCCGGTTAATCGAGGTTACTGATATTAAATAGGCTTTCTCCAATCCTTAAATACTATGTACGTACAAAATTTCAAGTCCCTGTCTCAATTTGTTCTGGAGATACAGCGTTTACAGACACACACACACAAACAGACAGACAGATGGACGGCATTTTTTTTTCTAAAAATATGTTTTCCGGAATCTCCAGTATCTTAAACGTGCAAATCCATCAAAAAAATTTCCGATTTTCAAAACGATTGCAAGATTTACCCTATACTACGTATGATGGGTAAGTAGAAAAAAAAAATTTCTGTAATTCGATACGACAAAAGAAAAAAAAAAAAAAACAAGTTGAATGTAGATACTGCCATTGCAGAATTCAGTTTCGCCTCCGATTAGGAAAAAAAAAAAAAAAAACTTCGATAGAGGTTTTTTAGAAGGGCGACCCCGTTTAGAATGCAATGAACTAACTTCATTTTTCTTGTGTTTATCAATATAATAGCAAACAGAACGGCGTGAAATACCCAGTTGATTAGCAGTTTCTTTGGAATTGCGGAATAATAAAGAGATACAATTTGACGTGCTACTTCTTCATTGACTACATTCATCAAAAACGGAATTTTTCTTTAGTTTAAATGCTTTTTTATAGACTCTGGGGAAAAGGAAATGCATTTTAACAATAAAACGAGTGGAATTCCGTCGAATTCGACGAATGAAATGTTTAAAAGACCCGATCGATTTGGCTTTAAAAAAAAGCAAAAGTAATTACATTATTGAATCAATATATAATAAATATATTTCCAAACTTAATGTCAAGTTTTCCAGTTACAATTTTGCATGCAAATATTTGCACATCTTCAGTTAAAATTGTAATCTGAGTGTCAGCGAAATCCAGAAATTTTACTTTATATGCACTACAGAAAAATAGATTTATTAAAAAAAAAAAAAAAAAAAAAAAAAAAAAAAAACTAATTTAATTTTTACTGTGACATTATTTTCACTAACTGAAGTCATCTGAAAGTAAAATCTCAATCTCAGTGTCCATAATGAAAAGAAATATTGAAATGTAATATCGTTATGAGCAAAAATGCGATGTTTTAAATAGTGACGTCATTTTCTCTTCAAATGTTTTTTAAAAGTTACTGTTATTAGTAATATGAAAAAGGCGTCCGTAATAATATTGTAAATTCATTTTATCTGATTGCTAAATGCCATCATTTTCCTCATTTGAAATATTTCTTACTTTGCTTTAGACATTAATTTTTATCATAAAATATTTTCTGTTTTTTTTATTTACATTATCAATATTATTTCTCAGTAAATATATTTTTTTACCTCAATTAGTGCATAATTATATGCAATCATTTTATTGTGGTTATATTTTACGAAAACAATTAACTTTTTTATTTTAAATGCGAGGACATGTTCACTGATGAAATAAAGTTTCTGACTTGTGGAAAATTATAATGGAAAATAATTTTTTATTATCGAGAGAAAAGCTAAACTAAGTTGCCACCATTTTGAAGAAATATCGTAAAAAAGCATTTAAAATTAAAAATAAAATATAAAAATGGAAATAAATTAAAAAATAGCTTAGATGGGCACAACTACAAATAAATAGCTTTCATTTAAAAAAATAATTATCAAAATCGGTTCAGTAGAAAATTTAGGGCTGATGACACGACATTTTTAGCTTGTCTGAAAGAAATAGCATCGGAGGCTAAAAAAAAAGGTGTATAAATAAATAGTAATGCGTAATAAACGAATTTTTACACTTAAGGGAGCTCGTCACTCAGCTTCGGTATTCTTTTCTATAATACTAAGTCTATGGACTTTTGATGCATTCGTATATTCAAAATATCACTTGGGGTTATTAATATTTTTAAATTCCTTTTTCTATGTACTCTTTTTAAACGATGTTTCTTTTTACCTTCAGAAGAAAGTATTGTAATCGGAATTTCTTTCGACTTCTGGTTTTGAACGGATTTGCACGTTTTAGGGGAGAACATACTTGTTAGTATCGCATAAGTTTAAATAAAGTTATGTGTATTTAGGTATCGAAAGAGAGAATCAACCATGCAGATGATCTCTACTTATTTTAAGGTTAAAGCTAATTTTTACAGCCAAAATAATTTTCTATACATGTAATTTTATCAATACACATTTATTTAATTATACCCGGTTGGGATTAATATTTTTATTGGGCTTTCATAGCGTTTTTATTCGGTAAATACCAAACACAAATCATCATATTTTTCTAAAACTGAATTATTTTAATGTTTTAAAAATGCGTTTTTTTTTCTTTTTTTAGAAAAAGAAAAAAAAAAACAACAACAACCAAGCAATAATTTTTAAATTAAGTAATGGAAATATGCTTTGAAAGTATTTCCAGCAAAAGATCCTTTCTTTCAACAAACTTGTTACACAAATAGCAACGTATAAGAAATTTCTTTGGCTCTTAAAAACAGATTGTCACCTCCACACAGACAAATAGCATAATTATTTTAACATTCCAATGCTAATTTTTACAGCCAAAACAATTTTTATCCATGTAATTTTATCTATACAAGTTTATTTAATTATACCCGATTATGTTATTATACTGTTATGTTATTATACTGTTATTTAACACTATTTTCATTTCTTTGTGCATGTGCAATCTGTTTAAATTATACTTGGAAGGTATTTCATATTTACATTCTTGGTCTCACTACTTGTTAGTTACGTATAAGTTTAAATAAAGATATGCCTTTTTAGTTATTGAAGGGGGGGGGGGATAAACAATGCAGATAATTCATTGTTTATTTTAACGTTATCAATGCTATATTTTACAGCCAAACTAACTTCTTACATATGTAATTTTATTAATATGTATTTATGTATCGTACCCGATTGAAATTAATATTTTTATTGTGCTTTCATTTGAAAAATAACAGATGCAAACAATCAGATACTTTCCTAACTGGATTCTTTTGATATATTGAAAATGCAGTTTCTTTCTTTTTTTCCCCCCTTTTCTTTAAATAAATAAATAAAAAAAGGACAAACAATCAATAACATTTAAACTTAGTGTGGGAAATATGCTTTGAAAGTATTTTCAACGAAAGATCAGTTAAAAGTTTAACTGTTAAATCTTTTGGGTTTCTTTCAACAAACTTGTTTCGACATTGTCAACATCAAATTCCTTTGGCTTTTAAAAACAAATTGTCGCCTCGATCAGTAGCATAAAATAAAGTTATAACAATGTGTATAGTTATACGCCTAATATTATTATGTATGGATATATTGTTATTATACATATATATTTTGTGTAACAAGTTCTAGTTCTATAATATTTTCGGAATAATTCACTATTCAGTAAGAGACAAAATTTTCTGGCTGAAATTTAAGTCCCTTCTTATTTCTCTGTCCATGTACAATCTGTTTAAATTATATTTTGAAATCATATCACATTCTTGGTCTTACCACACCTTTTTCCTGTTTAAACTCCGCCCTCCGCCCTTTTATTTGTTATGTCAATATAGATGGGAGGATTTAGCAATATACGTTTTTTCGGAGTTTTCTCTCTAGTTTTTATAGATCAACAGATTAAAATAACTATAGATTAATCACCTAAAAACATTTCTAATAGACTCATGCATGATTATACAATTGAAATACATTAGTGATGACATTTACAATACATCAAAAGAATCTACTTGAGAAATCATATGATTATTTGCGTTTTGATAGTTCCTGAATAAATACACCATGGAAGCGCGATAATAATATTAAACTGAACTAGGTAAAATTAAATAAATACAGTGTGTCACAAAAGTGATGGGACACTTGTGCTTTATAAAAAGAAACTGCAATAAAATAAATAAACAAACATGTGCAAAAATTTTTTGGGTGTGTTTCATATTTAAAGTTAGTAACAATTATTACATAACATACATTTTGTCAAAATATTAAAATATTAATTTAGTAAAAATACAATTGTTCAGAACGGAGCAAAAAATGGCTCACATAAGTGATGGGACACTAACTTTTCCATCAAATATTTATCCAAAAATTTTACTTTTTAAAAGGTTTTAATATTTTGTTGGATTTCCTTTTACTTTTAAAACATGATTTAATCTTTTTGGGATGGATTCGACTAATTTTAAGTCTGGAGATTGTGGTGGTGTTTTTATTATTTCAGGACAGTTATATAGCAGCCAGATTCTAACGTTCAGAGCAGTGTGCTTGGGGTCATTGTCCTGGTAGAATTTAAAATCGTTATGAAGGTTCAATTTTCGTGCTGAAGATTTCAAATTTTGCTTTAAAATATCAATATACTTGTACTGATCCATTATACTGTCAATAAAAACAAGATTACCAACTCCAGCGGACGATATACACCCCCATACCATAATTCCTCCTCCACCATGTTTTACTGTTGGTACCAAGTTCTGTTTGCGAAATTCTTCCCTGGGTTTTATCCACACCAAGATTCTACCGTCAGAACCAAATATATTAAATATACTCTCATCAGCAAATATAACTTTATTCCAGTAATCAGAATTCTTATTTAAGTTGGATTTTGCGAAAGCGTTTATAGTGTTTTCTATTCTTTTCACTTACGAAGAATTTTTTCCTGGCTACTCTACCCTGATATCCAGCAGATCGAATTACCCTTCTAATAGTCTCAGGATTAACAATTATTCCATATAATGCTTGTAAATCAGCAGCAACTTTTGAAGCACTATTTCTTGGATTTTTTTTAAATATTTCGAACGATAATTCGCTTTATTCCATTGGATAGCTTTGATGGTCCGCCAGGTCTTCTTTTATCCTGAATCATATGATTCAGGATATATGATCATAATGATATTGAAAACTGTTGAACGACTCAAGTTAACTGTTTCAGCAGTTTTTCTAATAGATTTTCCACATTCAATATGCAAATTAATAACTAATTTTCGAATTTCAGGCGAAGTTTCTTTTCGTTTAGCATTCATGGCTACACAGAGCTAAAAAACACAAAAATTCCAAAACAAACTGGAGAGAAATACTGCAGACGATTTTATAAATTATTGCCAATTGCTTTTAAGTAAAAATAAAACCCCAAAAAATATTTTTATTGCTTATTTCAGACGATTTTTGTTGCATATATAATGGTGTCCCATCACTTATGTGAGCTATTTATTGCTCCGTTCTAAACATTTGTATTTTTATTAAATTAATATTTTAATATTTTGACAAAATGTATGTTATGTAATAACCTTTACTAAATTTAAGTATGAAACACACCCACAAAAAATGTGTACATGTTTTTTTTTTATTTATTTGATTAGTTTCCTTTTGTAAAGCACAAGTGTCCCATCACTTATGTGAGACACTGTATCTATCAATGGCATAATATAGGTAAGCTCAATAGATAATCGAGATGGAGATAATATCTGCAGGTTGATCTCTCAATACGTAATCTTCAATATGTAAGAATTAATATGTTCAAATTGTATCTGCGAAGGAAAAAAAGGGTAATATTTCAAAATTACTCAATTCCGCATTTTAAGCTTTTAGATACACTGCCCTAAACATTTCTTTTTGTATTACTCAATGCGAAATTAGCTGGCATCACTTTGCAGATTCCCCAAACTAGTGTATTTCAAATGTATAATCATGCATGAGTCTATTAGAAATATTTTTAGGTGATTAATTTAAAGTTATTTTAGTCTGTTAATCTATAAAAAATAGAGACAAAACTCAGAAAAAACTTATATTGCTAAATCCTCCCATTTATATTGACATAAATAAAAGGAAACAGAATTCAAAGAATCAATAGAATAAAAAGACACAGAAAAAAAGAAAACTGTGAATGCAGTTTTCTTTATTCAATTTTCTTTTTTTTTTTTTTTTTCCTCTTTTTTTCTTTTCTTTACAGAGATAATCAAACAGTAATCCTCAAATCCAATGACGGAAATATATTTGGAAAATAGTATTTTCAACCAAAGATCTATAAAAAGTCCTTCTGTTAAATCTTTTATGTTTCCTTCAACAAACTTGTTACTTAGATGTCAAGATGTGAGAAATTTCATTGGCTCTTAAGGCGAAGGTGGACCTTCAAATCGACAAAAATCATACAAAATTTCGAAAAATACTTTTTTTTGCATCAATTCATGAAGCGCTTATTATAAGTTTATCATAAGTATATTATAAGTGTATTACAAGTAATATTCTTTTTTTTTATATGATATTTAATGTTATTTATTATTGAAATACTAATAATTCTAACTTAAAAATGGATTTTCACAAAATGAAAATTTCGAGATAATGGCAATTTTTAAAATGTTCCATGCGCATCCTAAATTTTCTGAGTTCTTCAAAATTTGTTATGTAATTATCTTATAGTACATAGAAGAAATTTTAGTTAAAATAATTGTACTTCGGAACTCATAAGCTGTAAATTCTTTATCGAAAGAATGATTTACAGAGTTTTTTCACTACAAAAAATGGTTTTTCGACTTATTAATATCATTATTAATTTTTATCTTCTATTTATGTTTAGAATTTCAACTAAGTTTTATTCTTAGATCTAAAAGGTACCCCAATAATCAATGAACAACGGTACCATATTTTATATCTGTAGCATTTATTATGGCACTTATCTTAATTCCACTGAATATTTCCACTATCTTATTTCCACTTATAATCTTAATTCCACTTAAACTTATAGTTTTTTTTTCTGCGTAATTTTATTTTAGAATAAAGGCAATTTTTCAGAAATTTTCGAATTTTCAGATTTTTTTTTCTCCCGGAATTAGTTACGATTTTTAAAAAGTCTCTGCCACATAGGACCTTATATTCATACTCTATCACTAAAATATTTTTTTTTTTTTTTATCAAAATCGCTGGAGTACTTTAGGAGTTAACGGGTTTTTTTAGCTGTAAAATTAAATTTTCCAGAGAACTAAAAAAATTTGACACTTCTCATCCTGCCAGGAAAATGATAATAGAGAAAAAACAAAATATACATGTGGGCAAATCCGTAAACATGCGTGATAAAATGCAACATGTTTCACAAAACGGCTGTATAAAATCTCATAAAAAATTATACAGTAAGTTAAAAAAAATCTGACAAATGTATTGAGAAAATTAAAAAAAAAATAACATTTAAATCATTTTTTCAAATGTATTTTAATTAATCAATTTTTCAATTAATATTTTCCGTTTAATGAAAACAATAAGTTGAAAAATATTCTGAATTGCCTACATAAAATCACTAATATTGGGAAAGAATCTGATATTTTCTAACAAATGATTCAAATTTACAACAGAATAAAAAAAAAAATAAATAAATAAAAAAAAAATAAATAAATAAATACGGGTTTTTTATCAACATGCTACCCAAATACAATCAAGTTAATCCGATGCTTTTTTGGCGGAACAGGGAAAATATTTTCGTGTCTCAACAATAAACCTCACTGACATTTCGGAAATTAATATTTTGGCCTATGTCAGTCCACGACCAAACGACAATTCTTCCTCTTTCTCATACGACCTTCACAATCACTCCTTCACAGAATACGGACAGAGCCTCGACTCGGCTTGAAAAGAACGCCCTCAGTGGATCACTTAAAAACTAAACCATCGCGTTGGCGATTTTTTATCCTCGTGATTTCTGTCTGTAACCATATTCTGGCTTGGCACTTCTTGCTGAATGCACGCTTTGCACACGTGATTATTCTATTTGATCTTAGATTTCCGCGCTTATATTGATTCGTAATTATTACTGTTATTGTTCTTGAATTTTCAAGTTTACATTATTAGGTCGTCATGTTAAGAAGAGACACATGTATTGTTTGCAAGACGAATACGTCAAAGTTATTTCATATTAAAATAATTCTTTCATAAATTTCAAAACAATAAGCAGCAAGCCGTCGCTGTATTTTTTTTCCTTATCATTTGTCGCCAAGGAAACGATGTTTCGCCGAATTAGCAACCTCTCTTATGTTATGATCGTAGTTTCAGAGTCATCCGCTCGTATCGCTACTGTCTATGTGGAATCCCATGTTAAACAAGTTGCCATTACAGTGTATGAAAGTTGATTCTCTGTTCCGTACTCTGTGCACTCCTTAAGATAAAGTCCACGCACATAGCACTAACTTCTTGCGCTATCTTTGATCTTACGTGTCGGCGCTTTGATCTAAAACTGCTTTTTCAGTGTGCTGAATAAGAACTTCAAGAGAGGAATCTAACGCGAAATCAGTTGACAGCTTTACGACTGAAGATTGGGTAGATAAAAGTTCCCCTTCCTTTGTCAATATGGTAAAGTCAGTCCCTCAAAAATCATTTAAAGAGATTTTACCCTTGTTTCGTTCGGAAACAAAGATTGATTGGTTGCTCTATTAGTGTAATAAAAACTAGTGCTGTTCGCTCGCAGCCTTAGTTTTGGAATCTTAAAGTAACTACAGTCACCGGTAGATGGCGTGAATACTTGATGTAAATAATGAGTATTAAATGTTACTTTTGCACACAAAAAATACGAAAAACGTTGCTGTATATGCGCTATAAAAGGTTTAGAGAATAGACATATATTTTGTCTTGGTGTTTTGCATACTAAAAACAGGTGAACTGAAAGATTTAAAAAATAAATAAATAAATAAAATGTTTTAAGCATAAGCAATTAGAAATAAGTTAAATAACACGCTAATATGATACGGAAAATAAAGATTATAAATAAATTTCTGCATTTAATTACATTTAAATTCTTGATTGCTTGAAACATTGAGAATTCTGACTGTAAAATATACAATATTTTATTTTATTTTTTTAATAATATTTACTAGTTTCAAAATATTAAGAAATTAAAAAAAAAACTTTTTCAGAAATCAAACTCTTCTCAAATCAGGATACCTTTTTAAATAATTGAATTATTATTGCACTAAACTTCGGATGGAAAATGTAGGGGCATAAAGTTGATAGTGGACATCTTAGAAACAACAAAAATGAAATTTACAGGTAAATTAAAAAAAAAAAAAAAAAAAAAAAAAAATTATAATAATCGTAGATTTTTATGATGTTTAGAGAAAAAATAAAAAACAAGAGAGATTATTAAATCAGTTATTTAAATTTTAGGCAGTTATAGAATTTGAAATGGAATAAAAAATCTATACAATCTTAAGATAATAAACAAGTTCTCCAGTATCCGGCAATCAACTCATAACGAAATATTTTTTTCAAAACATAGATTATTTTTGCACGATTCTTAATCAAAGATTATTTTTGCACGATTCTTAATCAATTAATAAATATAGAATTACAATAGAATATATGTACATTGCAAACATTTTTTTTTAAATTATTATAATTAATGGCTATTATATGTGTTGATCTAAAATATTCAAGCGTATCGAAAAATTATAAAATTACGTAAAATAAAAACATATTTACGTGTTATTGAAAAAGAAAATAAAGCTAAGCTTTTGGTAATATTCGGAAATTGACTCATATCGATTTTTTTTTTCAACATGAATATTTACACGATTATTAATTATTTAGATTATAGTGTAGATATATATTTTTTCAATATATTAAAACTTTATATATACTAATTTTAACTATACACCCATATAGAAAAAAACTAAATTAAATATTTAATTCCGGACAGTCATGTTATAAAAGCATACGATAAAAATGTATTTACATGTTTCATAATCTATATAGAAAATAAGCAAGTTTTTTAGCCAATATCTTGCAATCAAATCGCATAATTTTCCTCTTAAAAAAAACATAGTTATTTACACAAATTTTCAGTATATTGCCAGTAAATTTAAATATTGTTGGTGTTGCTCATGAAAAAAGGGAATAAAAAACTAATAATAATTCATAAATAATAGTAACTTTTTTTCAGGCATCATTACTTTTAAAAATTGGTCTTTTTCTCTCTCTCTCTTTTAACAGATTGTATTCTAAATCTGAAGGATATTCATTAAAAGAAATTTCTGGAATTTTTTAGCGAATCGTAAGTGCAGCACAAAACACAGAAAAAAGTCGTTTTTTTCTTTAAAAAAAAAATAAAATAAAAAAAAAATAAAAAAAAAATAAAAATTACAATTTCAGTTAAGTACACTCAAGAAAAAAAAAAAGCGCGCAAGGTAAATTCTTGATAAGACACAGTCGGTAAAAGTGCCCCAACGATTCTCTGGAGCGAAACTCCGATTCACCAAAAGCAAAAGGATTTCGACTTTTTGTTATGGTCGATTAAGAGAAATCGAGTTTGGCCGTGCTTCAGCATGCATATTATCAGAGTGATTTCATGATTCAATTTTTGAACTCATTGATTGCCTTTCAGGGCGTTCAATGGTTTTTTAACAAGGTGATTATTTCATACCTGGATACTGTAAAATAACCAGCAATATATTTTATAAAATATGACTTTAAATTTTTTGTGGCTTGAGTTATTTTTCTTTAAAATAAGTTAAAATTCATACCTGAAGAGATCGAATCATGGAATTTTTCTCGGCATTCGAAAAGAGCTGAAAATATTCGATTCCAATTCTACGGCTTAAATATTAAGAAAAGTTTATTATTTAAAATAGTGGCGCATTGCAAATTCTAAACGGTAAAAACAGTTTCCTGTTCTGAAAAGACAATCTCTTTCCTAATCATTTCATGAGTTTGCAAATATTCTTTAGTGTTTAAATTCAAAAGGTGCACATATGTATGCATTTTTTACTTTCTTCTATCTTTACAACAAAAAAGTATTGGATTCGTGAAAATTTTTGAATTCTCGTTTTCGACGAATTAACATGTTTAGAGGCCAGAGATCTCGAAAAACATGCTTGTTACAAAATGTCAGTCAGTGAGTCTGTATGTACTTGATGCAAATTTTGTGACGCTCTAGCTGATTACTACACGGAACTTAATATAATTTATATTCAGTTAGTCCCTCATATAAATAGATTCTGATTACTTTTTAGTGTAAATTACCTAACAAGTGCCTGCCTGCTATGGTTCTATGTGCTAACAATTACCTACCTGCTATGGTACATTTTTCAGGTTTTCTGCCAGCGCCGTGCGAAAGGGGAATTGGCGAAAAGGGCGGTCGCCCCGGGCGTGGAAATTTAGGGGGCACCAAATTTATATTACCAACGTCATTTTTGTCCTATCACAAGAAAATGTTCAGGGAGGTTCGTGATGGAAAAAGACTCTTTTCTTCATTAAAAAAAACATTTGTTTCCAAAGCACTACGCCAGATGGCAGCACTATGAAACTCTTGTCCTGAAACGAAGAAAAAAAACTCACTAAAAAACTTTCTTTGACGTCATATTTTTCTGCGAAGCTACTTTTACCAGTCAGAAAATGATTCTAAGCGGGTGATGTTTACCTTTTCCTGAAACTGTTAAATCGGAAGCAAAGTATTCAGCTCCGATAATATTTTCTTTTAAAGAACTTTAAGATTTTAACATTTTAAAATTCTTCTTATTTTGTATTTACGTATATTCTGCTGTGATTTTTTTTTTATGTTATTAAAGAAGACATCTTTCCCAAAAAGGAAGTGAACAATTTATTTGTTCCATAGAACACAGTAATAAAATAATAACGTCTTATTATTACAGTAACATTCCACGCAGGCCTAAAGAAGAAGAAAGTTATTATGTTCGAAGAAGATTCTTAGCAAGGTAGGCCTGAACTTATATACTTTCTTTTTATTGAAATATCATTTAACCGAATCAGAACTCACCCTTCAGATTATGAGACTGAGATGTTCTTATGAATATAAGTAAAAAAAGCTTGCCCATGATTCTATTATTTGAAAGTATTAAACCATAAACATGTTTGAAAATATATAATTACGATTGTTAAATAAACGATTGAATTAATATAATTGAATAACGATTGAATTGATGTTGATTTGAATTAATATAACGGCTACACGAGATATAGTTCTCATTGAAAAGCTGAATGACCAAAATTATAGTAATTGGGCATTTAAGATAGAAAATCTTCTCCAAAAGGAAAATGTGTTTTCAGTAATTAAAGATCCTCCGCCGGATCCTGTCACTGCACAATGGAACAAAGATAATATTAAAGCGAAATCTATTATTAATCTGTGTATAGAAGATTCACAAATTATTCACGTAAAACATTTGATAAATGCCAAAGACATCTGGGAGGCTTTGAAAAATGTTCACTTAAGAAGTAGTCTTTCTTCCAAACTTTTTCTTTTAAGAAAACTAAATTGAGTGAGGGGGGAGACATGATCTCCCATATCAATAATATTTTATCAATCAAAGATAAATTATTTGCTATTGGCGAGGAAATCCCTGACTCGCATAAATGTGCCCTCCTGCTTTGCTCCCTTCTTAGATCTTATGACCCAATGGTCACCGCGTTAGAAGCCAGCGAAACGGATCTAACTTTAAATTACGTAAAAAATAAATTGATCGATGAATATAAACATAGATGCGAAAACAGAGACGTGAGTTCAAATTCGCGAGATTCGGCTTACAAAGCAATAAATAAATCTGAGAATCGTAAAGCTGTTTCGAGCTCACGCGACTCAGCATATAAGGTAGTAAATAAAAATGCTAGAAATAAGAATTTTTGCACGTTTTGCAAACGAGACAACCATGTACGCGAAAATTGTTATCATTTAAAGAATAAAATGCAAAATGATAACCCGAGAAATAATCCGAATCGAAATAAGTTTTATAATAATTCAAACTCTTTCAGAAATAATTCAGGAAATTACAAAGGTAATCAAGGTAATGTAAGGGATACTTCCAACTTCTGTTTTAAAGGTAATGTTGACGCAGAAATAGGTACGAATAATTTTTCTACCTCAACGAATTCGGAAGAAAACATTTATAAGTTCTCCGAACCAAATTATCCCGCGTGCGATTTAATGTCTGCTAATAGCGCACAAGAACTTAATGTGAATAAATTCGTTATCGATTCCGGCTGCACAAGACATGTAGCATTCGCAAAAGAAAATTTCATAAACTTTAAAACCGGAAATTTTGGTAGCATAATGATAGCGGATGGAAATAAACTAGATTCACATGGTATGGGTGATATTAAACTTTGTACAAATTCACCACATCAAATTATACTTAAAGATGTTCTTTATTGTCCTGAATTACAAAGTAATTTATTATCGGTAAAGAAAGCAACAGAAAACCACTTTAAAGTCATTTTTGAAAAAGATTCTTGTAACTTTGTTAAAGACAATAACATAGTTTTAACAGCGGAGTTAAATAGTAATCTATATGAAATTTGTCCTAAAGATGAGTACGGATATGCTGTCAAAACACAAATGTTTTGTGATAATCCGAATTGTATTACAACTTGGCATAAACGCCTAGGACACAAAAATTTTGAATCAATCAAATATCTTGTGAACCATAAGTTAGCGGATGGTATAACTTTAAGTAAGTGTAAACATGATAATATATGTACTAAATGTATTGAAGGGAAAATGTCACAATTACCTTATCCAAAGGTAGCATCAAATAGATCTAACGAAGTCCTTTCACTAATCCACAGCGATATCTGCGGTCCCATGAAGACGGAAACATTCTCAGGTAAAAGGTACTTTATTACTTTCGTTGATGATTTTAGCAGATTTACTATGGTTTATTTACTTTCACACAAATCGGAAGCCCTAGAAAAATTTAAAGATTTCTCTGCACTAGTAAAAAATAAATTTGGTAAACAAATAAAAGCCTTTAGATCGGATAATGTAGGGGAATATCTTGAAGATTATTTAACCTTTAACGGTATCGAACGCCAATTAAGTGTACCATTTTGCTCTCCTCAAAATGGTGTTGCTGAAAGAAAAAACCGTACCCTTGTAGAAATGGCACGCACAATGCTGTCAGACGCAAATCTACCAAGACAATTTTGGGGTGAAGCAATTCTCACTGCCACTTATTTAACAAATAGGCTGCCAACCAAAGCAAACAATAACATAACCCCATTTGAACTTTTGAATAATCGTAAACCAAATTTGTCACACATAAAAACATTTGGTTGCAAGGCATACGCCTATGTAGAAAAATCTAAAAGGGCTAAATTCGATGAGAAAGCAATTGAAGGCATTTTCTTGGGATATGACCAAAGGAGCAAGGTTTATAGAATATACATAGGGGATAATAGAGTAACGATATCTAGATCAGTAAAATTTCTAGAAAACGTAAAAAATGATACTAAACAAGACCAAAATAACATTTCGACCCCAACCGAAGTTGTTCAAATTGAATTAGACGGTGATAAATATGACGCGGACGCAATTCCACATCAGAGTCAAATACAGCTTAGAAGATCGGGAAGAGAAAACAGGGGAGTAACTCCCGATAGGTATGGAATTAGCGCAAACATGTGTCAGGTTCAGGAACCCAAAACTTGGAAAGATATAGAAAATATGAAAGACCAAAAAATTAAAAATAATTGGCTAGCAGCTACAGATGAGGAATTCAATTCACTTATGCAAAATAAAACTTGGGGATTAGTCGACCCACCTCCGGGAAAACATATTATAGGTTGTAAATGGACTTTTAAAACAAAACGCAATGCACGCGGAGAAATAGAACGCTACAAGGCGAGACTTGTTGCGAAGGGTTATTCGCAAAAACTCGGGTGCGATTATGATGAAACTTTTGCCCCTGTTGTGGCACACACCACAATAAGAAGTTTCCTAAACGCTGCTGTATATAAAAATTTAGATATAATTCATTTAGATGTAAAAACAGCATTTTTGCACGGAAACTTAGACGAGGAGGTATTCATGACACAACCCGAGGGATATATATAGTAGAAGATCAAAAGGAAAAGGTGTGTAAACTGAATAAAGCTATTTACGGGCTAAAACAGGCTGCTAGAGCCTGGCACCTAAAAATTAGTCAAACACTCAAAAACATGGGATTTAATCAGTGCACATCAGATTTATGCTTGTTCAAACGAAATAAAAACGGAAACTTGTCTTATATTATAGTATATGTCGACGACATTTTAGTAGCAGGAAAGAAAAGGGATACCGAAGAGATATACAAAGAGTTATCAAAGGAATATGAAATAAAATCGTTAGGTAAAATATCGCATTATTTGGGGATAAATATCAAACAAACAGAAGATGGAAGTCTAATGTTAGATCAAGAAAATAAAATTGACGAAATTGTGAGGAAATTTAACTTAGTAAATTCTAAACCAACTTATACTCCCATGAATACGGAATACTTTAATTTAGATCCTGATAGTAAACTAATGAGTAACAATACCCTTTATCGACAAGCAGTGGGGGCACTCTTATATATCTCCACCATCACTAGACCGGATTTATCAGCTTGTGTCAACATATTAGGTAGAAGAAATGAAAAACCACGAGAAGTTGATTGGCTAGCAGTTGAAAAGGTAATTCGCTATCTGAAAACAACCAAGGACCTTAAACTAATAATTGATAAAAATAAAGAGCCCGTCTTAACAGCATATTGTGATGCTGATTGGGCATCAGATAAAAGTGACCGGAAGTGCACTACCGGCAATATCTTCAAATTGGGCAACAACTTGTTAAGCTGGTCAAGCAGAAAACAGACCAGTGTCGCACTCTCCTCTACTGAGGCAGAATATATTTATGTCTCAAACACCTGTCAAGAAATGGAGTGGTTACTCGCATTGTTAACAGATTTGGACCTACCACAAACCTTACCGATCGCGATCTATGAAGATAATATTCCATGCATAAAAATCTCAAAGAATGAGAAACATCTATCAAGAAGCAAGCACGTAAGTGTCAAGTATTACAACGTAAAGACTATGATAGAAAACGGAACAATGTGTCTACACTATTGCCCTTCAAAGCAAATGATTGCTGACATCATGACAAAGCCTCTTGCGAAACCTCAGTTTGAAACTTTGAGATCTCAGCTGCAACTGAGGCTAGCATTTTAAAAACAAAAGTGAAGGTGATGGAAAAAGACTCTTTTCTTCATTAAAAAAAACTTATTTGTTTCCATAGCACTACGCCAGATGGCAGCACTATGAAACTCTTGTCCTGAAACGAAGAAAAAAACTCACTAAAAAACTTTCTTTGACGTCACATTTTTCTGCGAAGCTACTTTTACCAGTCAGAAAATGATTCTAAGCGGGTGATGTTTACCTTTTCCTGAAACTGTTAAATCGGAAGCAAAGTATTCAGCTCCGATAATATTTTCTTTTAAAGAACTTTAAGATTTCAACATTTTAAAATTCTTCTTATTTTGTATTTACGTATATTGTGCTGTGATTTTTTTTTTATTTATGTTATTAAAGAAGACATCTTTCCCAAAATGGAAGTGAACAAATTATTTGTTCCATAGAACACAGTAATAAAATAATAACGTCTTATTATTCCAGTAACATTCCACGCAGGCCTAAAGAAGAAGAAAGTTATTATGTTCGAAGAAGATTCCTAGCAAGATAGGCCTGAACTTATATACTTTCTTTTTATTGAAATATCATTTAATCGAATCAGAACTCACTCTTCAGTTCGCGCCAAATTGAAACTTTTTAACCCGGGCGCAGTTTTCGTTCGTACAACCGTGATTTCCACAATAATTCTATCTCAGGAACTAACGCATGGATTTTCATCAAACTTTCGATGTAGTCTTGGATATGAGTTAGTAGTGACTACGTTATGGTGCAAATCATCCATCAGGTGACTATCATTTAATTTTGGTAAAGTGATGATAGCGAATTTTGAAGCATTAATATGTATGGGATTAAGGATGTATTTCGATTCAAACTGCTTATTTTCCGATTTATTTTTAAATTCATTTTTGCTCTCAAATGCATCAAACTCGCAAATTGTCTTATTTAGAAAGTACACAAGGTGCCGTGATTATCGATTCTTTGATAAATGCAGAAAATATTGAAAAAAAAAATGCAATCAAAAACGGCATTTCGAACCTAATTTTCCGATGCGGCTGATATGTGAACGAAAAAAAGGGTCCTTCTGAGAAGATAATTGTTTTTAAATCAAATTCTAATGAATTGAACGTAAAATGACATCACACGGCACCTTATACGTCTCTTCAAAAATCCCCTCAGCCAGTTTCATGTTTCTACTTTTAAAAATGTGTCTGAAATTGTATCGGAAAATTTAGAGCTGTTGAAGGTGAAAAAGCGTTTTTACGAATACACCCTTAAAGAATGTTTTAGAATTGGCTCATCCGACTAGTTTTCTTAGTTATCAAAATATTTCTAAAATCTATGTTTAATTTAATACTTTATGTGTTAAAAGCTGACAAACTGTGAGAAAAACTGTGTGAACACTTTATGTAAAATTAAGTACACATTTTTAAAATTTGGATAAGTAAGAAAAACAAAAACATCTTTTAAGAAGTGTACTCATACACAAAGAAAAAAAATTGGAAGTTAATAGTATTAATTTCCCGAGGAGATATTTTAAGCATACGAATGGATCAAACGCCGTAGACTTTACATTAGTGAAGGGAATTCATAAACTGAATGACCAGCCCCCTTAAAGCTGCTGACCAATCACATTCCGAATTCCTCTCCATAATGTAAAGTTTATAGGCATTTCATGCGTCGTTATATTTAAAATATCTCCTTTAAGAAATTAATATTTTTTAACTTCTTTCGGTGTTTTCTTCTTAAAGCATGTCACTTTATTTCTTAATTTTCAAAAAAATTCTAACATTTATGCTTAATTTGGTATTTTATGTGCTAAAAATTGACGAACTGGAAATAAGATTTTAACACTTCACATAAAATTAAACATAAGTTTAAGAAATAATTTGAAAACTAAGGAAAAAAGTGACATCCTTTACGAAGGGATCATTGAAAGAACAAGTTAAAAATATTAATTTCTGGACAGATATTTTAAATATAACAATGCATCAAACGCCCATAGATTTTAGATTAGGCAAGGGAATTCGGAAAATTATTGACTAGCAGACTTAAATATCAATATTTTATCACGAAAATTATGCATCGTCAAAATCATATCCTCATTTTCTTGTCCCATTTATTTCAACTCCGCTAATTATAAGTTTTTGCCCCGATTTTTCACACAATTTGAATAAAAATCGAGTTAAAGCAATAAAACCATACGAAATTAAGGTGCATTTAAGACTATTATCACGACTCTGGACAACGTCGGATGTGGGGGAGAAAGGGTCAGCTAGTAGAATATAAAAGTGAACGCTACTGCCAAAATCTCTGTTATGTCAAATGCGACCAGAGCGTTAAATTCTGAGTTATTTAGTCAGGTCAACATTACAGCAACACATTTAATTTTTATTTTATTTTTCGAAATGATTAAACAGATCAATATACGAAGAAAGCATACACTCATTTTTAATGGCAAACCTCATTTTATGTTAGGTTATGAAATGTCGTTTTAACTTTTTTACGGCACAAAAATCTCTTTTACTAAAACATTTAAAATGATTGACTGACATGAGAATGTGCGGACAAATTAGATTGAAAATAAAAATGTTCGTTTTAGAAGAACTTCCTTTAAAGAGATCTGTAGCGAAGTTATCGCTACGTATCTTTTCCCTTTCATAAAATCAGTAATTAATTCCCCTTAATAAAACTAGCGGCTCTTTCGAAGAGTGGCTCACTATGCAACGGAACGATCCATTTAGAACTCCCAATATAAGGTTGAAAAGAAGAGACACTAGCGGCTCTTTCGAAGAGTGGCGCACTATGTAACGGAACGGTCCATTTAGAACTCTCGATATAGAAGGTGGGGAAAGATGAAAAGAGGAGATTGGGAGGAAGTCTTATAGCTTATCTTCTGAACTCGGCTACGAACTAAATTGTATGGCACAACATTCCACATACGGTACCGCTCAAATTTTACATTTGAGGTTATTGAACATGTGTTAGACAATTTCATTATTCTAATACCGGGTGTTGTTATGCATTGCTTTCATTATTCTTGCATTGATGTAATTACATGAAAAATTTAAATAAACATCCTGTTTCTAATTCATTGTTTAAACTAATATAGTAAAATGAAATTTTTGAGCAAATTTTTTTAGTATTATTATTTTCTTTTTTAAAATTCTAATATGGAAAGGATAATATCACTATATATTTATAAAAATGATAAACAGAAGAAAAAAATGGAAAGTGACTTTTTTTTTCCCCTTAAGTTTGAAATATTTTCTACTATGTGAAGAATTGAGGAGGGGGAGGGGTATTAGAAGTATTTTTGTTTTTTACTGTAAATTAACAAAAATGGGCAGGAAATTTTTAAAACAGTAAAAAGTTTTTAAACTTGTGTTTTGTGAGAGAGTATGGATTTGAGTAGAATATAAATAATAAAAATTATAAAAATAAATAGAAATCTAACAAATTTTTCACTCTAGAAAAAAATATCTTTTGCCATTTGAAGAGTTTGGGGTAAAGGATTAAAATACTGATGTATGATTATTCTTTTTTTTAATAATAAATTTACTAAATGTCCAGATATATTTAAAAAAATTAAAAAGATTTTGGACGTGAGTGTGTAAAGCCATAAATTCTCGACCTAAAACAAGCAAAAATGCAAGTGTGATTCAAAAGGTAAATATAAAATTAATTAAAATAATGATAACATTACATAAACTTTAATTGATAAATAATAATTTAAAAAAAAATAAATATGCTCAGATGTCAATAGATTTCGCTCACAAAAATCTGTTATTACAAATAAAAATATTCAAAAAGGGGATAATATTAAAAATAAATAAATAAATAAATTTTACAAAGGTAATGGTTATTATTGTTATCATATATTTGTTTTGAGAAATCTAGAAAAAAAAAATTGAGTAACCAAAAAATTTCTTAGCACATTTAAACAAAAAAAAAAAAAAAAAAAAAAAAAAAAAAAATCGCAAATTTATTTCTAATGTTTATAATAATAAACATAGAATGATTTAAGATGTAATATATCTTTACAAAAGTAATAAGAAAGATTAAATATTTCTGCGTCATTAAACATATGTAAATTCGGATAATCAAGGAAGATTTAAAAAATAATTAATTATAAGTGATGTGATTAGAAGAAAAGTTTGTCTATAATAATTTTTAAATAAACTAGCATACCCAGCCCGCTTCGCCGGGCTTAATTTGAAGGTTTATTTAATAATTTATGTGTATGGTACGCTTCCCGGACCATCGGCACTCCACGTGCGTCGGGTGAGCGTCAGAACAAACTTTCAGCATATACATATGGGTGGTTGTACTTGAATGCACAGACCTGCGCGTTTTTTTCTATCTTGCTTTTATACCTCTGGACCGAGTTGGCGCATTGCCAAGATTTGCTTCCTCTGGACCGAGTTGGCGCATTGCCAAGATTTGCTTTCCCCTGTGCCTCAATTAATTAATTAATTAATTATCCTCGGAATTCCTTTTATTTATAGAGATTTCTAATTAAATAGTTAAAGAAATTTGTGTAATGGGAGAAAAATTATAAGTTTTAAAGCCAATTTTTCTTTAGAATGGAATTTAAGAAAACTTAATAATTTTTATAAATACAAGAAATCTATCAGGGGCGGGGTAGATACTTAATATAAATAATAATGTATAATGTACGTAATAATGTAACAAAATAATTATAATAAAATAAAAATTATTATGATAAAATTAGATAAATTTCTATATGAAAGGGATAAAATAGCAAAGCTTTCTGCGTATTGGAAAATAATCTGTATAATGCGTCCTGTGCAAATTTACGAGTAAACTGACAATGACATAAAAATATTTTTTTAAAAAAATAATAAAATGTAGCAAAAACTAATTTTCTGAATTGCATATTAAAAACGTGAAACAATGTAAAACGTATTAAACAAAATCTTATTTTCAATAGAAAAAAAAGCAATGTTTTTCTTTATTTTAAATATCAACGTTGCGTAATTAAAGCTCATCAGGGGCCTACTATAAATGATGACTCGAGTTTTTTCCATATTTTTGACTCCCCTCCCCCCATTTGTCACATTTGTCAAATTGCATTTACCCCCATCCCCCTCTTGTGTCATGTCACACTATATTATGTAAACATATACTTGCAATTCATAAACAAAGCACCACGTTTTAGATAACACTAGCTGCACCCGTCGAAACTCGACAGAAAAGAATATATATTAAGTATGATATGTATCAATCTTATATAGGCAGTAAAATACTGAGCGAAATTAACCTCTTAAAATAAGGATAACATAGCTTTTCATGATGAAAATACACAAACTTCAGAAAATAACAAAAAATAAGGAAAACAACTCATAAATTATTAGGTTGGACTTAACTTCAGCTACAAATCTTTTTTTAAAGCGGTTTCTAATACTTAAATATTATTTAAATGCCAAATTATTTAGGAAGTTAATATTATACCCCGGAAGACGAATTCAAAAATATCTGCATAGTTAATTTTTCTCCGTTTAAATATCGCTTGATAACTGTACAATAATTATAATATCAATGAAACATTTTAATTATAATAGAAACAGGGACTTACTAAACTGCCTAACCAACCCTCTACATATCTACAGCACTTGCAATAAATTTAATTTATTTATTGATTTGTATCCTCCATGAACTTATAAAAATTAATTTTATTGTTATGGCAACGAAAAAAAAAACGATATTTCTGTTATTAAAAAGAATAAAATTTTTGTATTTGTTGCTGAAATGCAGATTTTTTTAAATTTTAAATAATAACTTAATACAATGAAATTACTTAATTTTTTTTTTTATATTATGTAAGATAGAAATACAGTAATACCGGCATATCACAGGTTTTATTCTTTTTTCTTAATATGACATCATTTACACCTTCAGAAATACTCATCTTTTCTTAAATAAAAGCGTGATTTATGCAGTTATTTAAGAATTCTTTAGTTTCATAAAATATTCATTATAATTAAATAGAAATGGCGAAGTTTATAGAAATATTTTCATTTGTGCACACTACGGACCTTTAAATTAATAAAAGTTCACTTTATTTAGATGCAGGAATAGTGCTGTGAATATGACATCATCACTGACACAGCTATAACAATGTATATTATATTCATGGAATAAATTTATCTGGTTTCTGTATGACGACATTTTCTCCATCGATAAAATTTCACTTTAGATATTATATTTAAAATTTATCTTCTGTTATTTTACTTACATAATACTTAATAATATTACTCAGTAAATAATCTCTGTATTGCATTGAATAACTATATGCAATCATTTTATTATGATTAAATTTTACGAAAACATTTTTTTTTTATATTATTATTTTTTTCTGTTTGAAATGCGATTATACATTCACCGATGAGATCAAGTTCCTGATTGGTGCAAAATAATGAAACAAAATAAATTTTAAGAAAAGCTTAACCTGTTGCCACTGTTTTGAATAAATGTCATGAAAAAGCTTTTAAAATTAAAAATAAAATGTAAAAATTCAAATAAATTAAAAATTAGCCAGAATGGGCACATCTACACCTAAACAGCTTTCATTTAAAAAAATAATTATCAAAATCGGGCCAGTAGAAAGCTCAGGGCTGATGACCGAAAAAACAGCCAGGTGTTTTAAATATATAGATTTCTAATTTTATTTTAAAACTTTAACTATGTGTTTTAATGACATTTGTGAGCTGAACAATAACAATTATTCCTATTTTGCATTAAAAAAAAAAAAAAAAAAAATATTAGTAAAATATTAATATGAAACAGAAATTAAAAACAACAGTATTTTGGAATTTGAAATAGAGTTTAAATATTTGGCTTTAAATCTTTTTTTTATGAACACAAAATATTTTAACTTTAAAATAAATTCATAATTTAATCCGCTATATTTCAATGATTTCATTCTAACCAAAATGTTACAATTCTTCTTATCCCCTCCTACTGCCTGGTCACAATTTCATAAACCCCTCCACCCCACCCCACCCCTTTCAAGTGCAACATAATTTATGGTAAACCCTGAGGCTATAGAGAGAAATCAGACCACAGCCCAGAGTCCAGGTAAGGGGCTGGACTTGAATTCTCCAAGTCTATTCTACTCATCTTTCTCCACCTGCAGTATTAATGGACTAAGCCATTTCATAGTGAGCCACTCTTCGAAAGAGCCGCTAGTTTCAGCATGCGAAATTTTAAAATGGAGGGTCAAAATCACACTCCAGTGAAATTCAAGCGCATTATTGGTCATTGAGCCGCGTCCTTTTCAGAGTATAATCTCTTAGCGGTAGGAGAAATGTCGCCTTACTCCTTTATCCGAGAAAAAATCATATCGGCAATTTTGAGATAAATCTGATATGTTTTCATTTATAATCAAAATTTTTCACTCTCGTTCTATAAAATGTCATTAAAATATCTTAACTGAGTTAATTTCGATGGTTTATCGTAAATAAGAACAGACGGTAACAATCGCTTGAAAATTACTTTACCCCTCCTTCTTTTTCAAATGGAGAAACAAATTCGTGATTTTCACCCTTTCCACACGACCAATGAGGTGTTTGGATTTTACTTGACTGTGAATTTGGCCCTCCATTTTAAAATTTCGCTTTCAGCATAATTTCGTTTCATTGTTCATTAATTTTGTCATTCAATTTCAACTCATTGATTGCCTTTCTAGGCGTTCAATGAATTTTTAATAATCAATCACATGATATAAACAGCATCGTAAATTAGCAATATTATAAATAAAATAAAATAAGTTATTGTTTGTGGTTTGAGTTGATTTTTTGGAAGTAAATTAAAATTAAATGTCTGAAGACATCAAGGCCGTGTTCAAAAGCCACTTTTTTAGTGCGCGCGCGCTCAGAAGATTCTGCTTGGAGTAGGTTCTATCGAAGAAGAGAATTTTAAAGTTATTCAATTATTGCATTATTTTTATGGTTCAGAATTGGTAAATACAAATACTATATCCCTTTATCCTTTCAAAACATGATTCTCGTAACGGAAATACATACCTGTGACCTCTCAAATAAAATTTAAAATATTCCAGGAAGTATCACGTGACCTATTTCATGTAATTAAGCCCGATCAGCATTTAAAATATGACAACCAACCCTGCTCAAAAGCTGACGCGCGCTACGCAAATAAAACTGATGGGCGATTTGATCACGTGATTGTGCGTTTGTGCTTATCTGTTATTGGTTGCACGTTGTTTGTTTTCAAAGTTGGTAGGTTGACTGATACAATTTAACAATTGGTGATTTAAATTTTTTAATAATTTTATTTTTATTTACTTAAAAATCATTTATCAGTTGCTTTATACTTTTCGTATTAAATAGAATGCTGTTGATAAACCAAGGTTGAGATATCCACACGGGGGACTAGCTAAGGGGGGGCAGGGGGAGCCTCCCCTCCCAAAACATTCACAAATGTTGTTACACTTTGCAAATTTAAAATTTTCATGTCAAACTTAATTAAAATTTTAATAAAAACTGCGATACATTTTCTAATTTTTATTAGAATTTGCAAAAGTTACAACTCTAATTGGGAATATTATTAATTTTTTTACAAATAAGAACTGTATTACATTTTCAAAGTGCGTTAACTTGGCAAAATTATAAAACGAGTTGGCGAATATAAAAATTTGACTTGACAATATTAAGGTTTTCTCCCCCACCAATAAAAAGTCTTAGCGATGGCCCTGTATCCACGTATTACAAGATTGATTTGTAATCTACAATACTGGATTGATTTCAATGGAATTTGCATTGTTAGTTAGATAATTTTTCAGAAAAAGTTTTAGTATGTGTATATTTCTTATTTAATGATTACATATTTTAATACCGTGCGGATAACAGGCCAAAATATGTCATAAAATATGAGAAACAAACGACATCCGAAATTATGTTAGTATAAGCAAAACACTTATTTATACTTTCAATAGAAAAATTATAAACATTCTAATCATACTTTATTCATTACAAAACTAGAAGGCAAACTCCAAATATTTCACCTCTTTAAAATATATGTATGCAGATATTCTTAATTAAAAAAAATGTATATCTTTTACATTTTGCTTTTTTAATAATTTCCATTTTGATTTTAACACCGTAAAATATTCACGCATGCATTATATTTGCATCCTAATATCAATAAAAATTTACTTCTAAAATTAAAAAAAAAAAAAAAAAAAAAAAAAAAAAAAAAAAAAAGAAGAAGCAGAACATTAATAATTATTTTATGCGTTTACGGATATTTTCGCAGAAAACTTTTTTTTTCATTTGCTTAATATACATATAAATCACTTTGGAGCGATATTAATATCGTTCTAATTATCCTTTTAATATTCTAAATTTAGAATATTAAAACTTTCTCCGCAAAAATCTCATTTTCTCGTATTTAAATAAGTATTTTATTATTATAATCGAAATACATGTGCTTCTGTATTATTAATATAAAATTTACCTTTAATAAAAATGTCTTATTTATTAATAAAAAGCAACCAAAAAAAAAAAAGACACAAACCAACTTTTGGCCCGCGCAGGTTTCGAACCCGTATCGTCTGGGTACAAGCCCAGCACTCTGACCATTTGACCAACGAGCTCACATTCGTTTGTAACAGATTATCTTTATAATTGGCACCAGATTATTAGATTCGTGAAAATTTTTGAATTCTGGTTTTCGATGGATTTACCTGTTTTTGGGCCAGAGATATCAAAAAATAATCTTTTTTACAAAATATCTGTCAGTGAGTCTGAATGTATGTGTTGCAAATTTTGTGGACTATCTATATGATTACTGCATGGATTTTAATATAATTGTTTTCAGTAAGTCCCTCATATAAACAGATGCTGATTGCTTTTTATTGTAATATCGCCTAACAAGTGCCACTGCTATGCTACATTTTTCACGATTTCCGCGAAAAATCTATCTCAAAAAACTAATGCATTGATTTTCTTCAAACTTCATATTCAAATAGTCTTGGATATGAGTTAGAACTGACTACCTTTTGGCGCAAATTAGCGACATGGGCATTGCTATACTGGATTTCTCATGATTTTCGCTATAGCTCTATCTAACAAAACTAACACTCGAATTTTAATCAAATTTCTTAAACAGTTAACGTTTACATAAATTATTGCTAATTAAGTTTTGCTGTAGATCACCCGAAAGATAGAGATGTTACGCTGAATTATCAGAATATATAAGATTTTAGCAATACTGGATTACTGGAGAATTAATGAACGGAATTTCATATGTTTGGAATTCTCATGATGGGAATAGGTTATTACATAATTTTCGACTGTTACAGCGAATTTTGACATATTAATATGTATGAGATAAAAGAAAATCTTGGAATTGGCAAATACGCCTAATTTTCTTAGTTCTCAAAATATTTCTAAAATATCTGCTTAATTTAATACTTTATGTGTTAAAAGCTGATAAACTGAGAGTAAAATTTTAAGACTTCACATAAAATTAAGTATATGCAGGGCTTCCAAATGGTCCGCCAACTGAACACCAGAATTTTCTCAAAAAAATTTTCCTTTTCGATTTTTCTTGGAAATTGCCAACAAACAAACTTTGAAATTTAATTCTAGCGCAAATACTATAGAGACCCATCATTAAAAAATATTGATGTTCAGTTCGCGGACCATTTGGTAGCCCTGTATATGCTTCTGAAAAATTTTGAAAACTAAGAAAAACCGAGACATCTTTTAGGAAATGTGCACAGACACACATACACACAAATAAAAGAAACTCAAATATATACATATATGTAGTTAAAAATATTAATTTCCCGAGGAGATATTTTAAATATACTTATGCATCAAATGCCCATAGACTTTATATACGTAAGTGCATTGACTAGCGCCTTGAACTATAAATATTTTAGCATGAAAATTATGCATTGTCGAAATCTTTTCCTGTTGCATATATTTCAACCTCGCTAAATATCAGGTTTCTTTCTTTCTTTCTTTTTTTTCTTTCTTTTCTTTTCTTTTCTTTTCTTTTCTTTTCTTTTTTTTTTTTTTTTTTTTTTTTTTTTTCAATTTTTTACACAGTTTCAGTCAAAATCGAGTTAAAGATATAAAATTATACACAATGAAGGTTCATTTTAGAATATTATGAAGAGCCCGGTTAGCGCCGGATTTGGGGAACAGAGGATCAGGTAGTAGGATTTAAAAGCAAACGCCACTTCCCAAATGTTTGATGCGCTAGATGGGTTCAGAGAGCAAATTCTGTGCTTTTCAATCCGAATTTCAGCTGTTCACATCTACAATCGGAGAATGATAAGAATTTTTTAGCCGCCCTGTATATGATATAAAGATTTGTATCTATTTACAAAATGCATCCCCAAATTTAGTTCATTTAAGAGATACATATGTTTCAGAAAAATTCCTCTTCTGCGATTTTCTGTAATTAGAAAAATGGTACGTGAATACTTTCGTGCAGCTTTGTATATGAGGTATAGAATAAATATATAAAGAGTAATATCCAAAAAAATAATTAAATTTAAAAGTCCATACCGAATTTTAAAATGTACACTCCAGCAATTATTACGCAAAGACAGTACTGTAACTGATTTCTCTTGTGTGTCTCTGTAAATTAATACAAAATACTATGAATTCTCTGTTTTAACGTGATCATAGTGAAATTCAGTGATTTATGGCAATTTCAATACATTTGAGGTAAAGTAATGTCATTAAAATTCTCGCCAAAGATTCTCTTCCACATAACATAATGTAATCGAATTCTTTTAGTGTCCCTGTAAATGAATCATTAATCGGTCATGCTTCATATACAATACCAAACATGCTTTAGTGACCCTAAATAAGTTTTATCAATTTCATGAAAATTCAGATTGTCACCTCCATATAGATCAGTAGCTTAAAATAAAGTTATAACAATGCGTATAGTTATATGCATATTATTATAAGTATGTGTATATTGTCATTATGCATATGTATTCAGTTTAAAAAGGTTATAGCTCTGTAATATTTTTGGAATAATTCACTATTCAGTATGAGGCAAAATTTTCTGTATGAAATTTAAGTCCCTTTTCATTTCTATGTGCTTGTGCAATCCATTTAAATTATATTTTGAACGTGTATCACAAATACGTTCTCGGTCTTACCACACCTTTATCTCCGCCCTCCGCCAGGGTCATAATCTTTTATTTGTTATGTCAATATAAATCGGGGGGGGGGGGGGATTTAGCAATACAAGTTTTTTCGCAGTTTTGTCTCTAGATTTGTAGATTACAAGACTAAAATAACTTTAAATTAATCATTTAAAAATATTTCAAATAGACTCATTCATGATTATATATTTGAAATATATTAGTTTGGGGGAATCTGCAAAGTGATGCCAGCTAGTTTCACACCGAGTACTACAAAAAAAAAAAAAAAAAAAAAAAAAAAAACTGTTTAGGGCAGAGTATCTAAACGCTTAAAATGCGGAATAGAGTGATTTAAAATTTGCTTTTTTTTTTTTCTTTACTGATACAATATGAAGATATTTATTCTTACGTATCGAAGATCACGTATTGAGAGACCAACCTTTGATTAATAGAGAGTGATTTAAAATTTGCTTTTTTTTTCTTTACTGATACAATATGAAGATATTTATTCTTACGTATCGAAGATCACGTATTGAGAGACCAACCTTTGATTAATAGAGAGTGATTTAAAATTTGCTTTTTTTTCTTTACTGATACAATATGAAGATATTTATTCTTACGTATCGAAGATCACGTATTGAGAGACCAACCTTTGATTAATAGAGAGTGATTTAAAATTTGCTTTTTTTTTCTTTACTGATACAATATGAAGATATTTATTCTTACGTATCGAAGATCACGTATTGAGAGACCAACCTTTGATTAATAGAGAGTGATTTAAAATTTGCTTTTTTTTCTTTACTGATACAATATGAAGATATTTATTCTTACGTATCGAAGATCACGTATTGAGAGACCAACCTTTGATTAATAGAGAGTGATTTAAAATTTGCTTTTTTTTCTTTACTGATACAATATGAAGATATTTATTCTTACGTATCGAAGATCACGTATTGAGAGACCAACCTTTGATTAATAGAGAGTGATTTAAAATTTGCTTTTTTTTCTTTACTGATACAATATGAAGATATTTATTCTTACGTATCGAAGATCACGTATTGAGAGACCAACCTTTGATTAATAGAGAGTGATTTAAAATTTGCTTTTTTTTCTTTACTGATACAATATGAAGATATTTATTCTTACGTATCGAAGATCACGTATTGAGAGACCAACCTTTGATTAATAGAGAGTGATTTAAAATTTGCTTTTTTTTCTTTACTGATACAATATGAAGATATTTATTCTTACGTATCGAAGATCACGTATTGAGAGACCAACCTTTGATTAATAGAGAGTGATTTAAAATTTGCTTTTTTTTCTTTACTGATACAATATGAAGATATTTATTCTTACGTATCGAAGATCACGTATTGAGAGACCAACCTTTGATTAATAGAGAGTGATTTAAAATTTGCTTTTTTTTCTTTACTGATACAATATGAAGATATTTATTCTTACGTATCGAAGATCACGTATTGAGAGACCAACCTTTGATTAATAGAGAGTGATTAAAAATTTGAGAGACCAACCTTGCAGATATTATCTCCATATTTTAATGTTCAAATGCTATTGCGCTTACCCATATTATGTCATTAATAAATATTCATTTAATTTTCGCGAGTTCAGTTTGATGTTTTTATCGCGCTCCCATTGTGTATCTATTCAGGAAATACAAAAACACAAACAATCATATTATTTCTCAAGTAGATTCTTTTGATGTATTGTAAATGCATTTTTATTTCTTTCCCTTTCTTTTCTTTTCTTTTTTTCGTTAAAGAGATAATCAAGCAATAAATCGTTTGTGTTTCATTCAACAAATTTTTTAATTAGATGTCAAGATATGAGAAATTTCACTGTCTCTTAAGGTAATAAACATCATTGAACAACGGTATATTTTATCTCTGTACCATTTGTTATGGCAAAATTTCATAATTCGATTGGACTATCAAAACTTTTAGTTAACAGTTATTTTATTTTATTTTATTTTATTTTTCTGCGACCTAAAAAGTTATGTTAGAACAATGGTAATTTTCCATTTTTTTTTTTTTTAATGAATTAAAATTTTTTAAACTGTCTAACCAAATATAAACTTATCTTTATACTCTAGAACCAAAATATTTTTTTATAGAAATCGTTGGAGTATTTTAGGAGTTAATGGATTTCTTTAGCTGAAAAATACAATTTTCCACAGAGCTAAAAAACTTTTTATGTTACGTTGAGTTATCTCTTTTATCAGTCAGGAAAATGATAAAAGAGAAAAAGAAAAATTTATATGCGGGCAAATACGTAAACATGCGTGAAAAAATGTTATATATTTTATAAAAAGTCTGTATAAAATCTCATCAATAATTATACAGTGAATTAAAAGAATCTGACAAATGTATTAAAGAAATAAAAAAATATATAAATAATTTAACATCTAAATCAATTTTCCTAATAATATTTTCTTTTCAATGAAAACAAAAGATTGAAAAATAGTCTTAATTGCCTACATAAAATCACTAATATTTGTAAGGAATCTGGTATTTTCGAACAAATTATTCAAATTTGTATAACAAATAAATAATATACGTTTAACATTATTATATAATATATAATAACATAACATATATTTTAAATAATATACATAATAATTTGCATTTTATATAAAAAATAAATAAAAATAAACAGCAAATCCAGCTTCCTCTCAAATACTTTAAACAAATGCCAAGTTAATGCAATGGTTTTTGGCAGAACAGACAAAAACTTTTCGTGTCTCAACAATAAACTTCACTGTCATCATATAAAAGAATATTCCGGGCTGAGTCAGGTTTGAGTTCCTTCAGCACGCACACATATTATCAAAGAATTATAAACATTACATGATTTTCGTCATTCAAATTTTGAACTCATTGATGTCCCTTCTGGGCGTTCAATGGGGTTTTAATGAATAAATCGTATTTTATATAGCCACTGTTAAAAACCAACAATTTAATATATATAACATAATTTAAAATATTTTCTGTTTTGAGTCGATGTTTTTTAAAGTAAATTAAAATCATATACCTGAAAAGATCGAATCATTGAATTTCTCTCGGCATTCGAAAAGAACTAAAAATATTCGTTTCCAATTCTACAGCTTAAAATTAAAAAAAAAAAGTTTCTTTCTTTAAACAGTGGCGCATTACAAATTCTAAGCAATTCAAACACTTTCTTGTTCTGTAATGACAATCTCTTTCCTAATCATTTCATGGGTTTTCGAATCTTCTTCAGTGTTTAAACTCAAGACAGGCACATAAATATGCAGTTTTTACTTCTATCTTTACATCAATAAAGTATTGGATTCATGAAAATTTTTCAATTCTGGTTTTTGACGGATTTACATGTTTTTGGACTTGATATCACGAAAAACATCTTTTCTACAAAGTGTCTGTCAGTGAGTCTGCCGCAATAAATTTATCTCAAGAACTAATGCATAGATTTTCATCAAACTTCATAGTCAAGTAGTCTTGGATATGAGTTAGAACTGACTACGTGTTGATCACCCAACAGGCGGCGTTGCTATGCTGGATTTTTCATGATTTTCGCAATAGCTCTATCTAAAAACTAATGCATGCGTTTTCATCAAAATTCTGATTCAGTTAGCGTTGATATAAGTTGTTGCTTATTAAGTTTTGGTGTATATCCCCCAACAGAAGGCAGTGCTAAGCTAAATTTACAGGATTTATTTCCATTTTATTTTATGTGTCAAAAACTGACAAACTGTGAGTAAAATTGTAAGACTTTACATAAAATTAACTATATGCGTTAGAAAAATCATGAAAACTAAGAAAAACTGAGACATCTTTTAAGAAGTGTCCGCATACACACAAATAAAATAAAATCGAATATACATATATTTATAAATATTGTATATATATATATATATATAGTTAAAAATATTAATTATACTATATAATATTATAAACATACATATATTTATCAAGGAGATATTTTGAATATACGAATGCATAAACTTCCATAAATTTTACATTAGTGAGGGGAATTTGTATGTGCAGTGACTAACCCCCTTCAAATATCAATATTTTAACATAAATTTATGCATTGTCGAGATCTTTTCATATTGCATTTATTCCAAACTCGCTAAATATCAGTTTTTTTTCAATTTTTTTACACAGTTTTACTCGAAATCGAGTAAAAGATATAAAGTCACACAAAATTACGAATCATTTAAGAATATTATCAAGAGACCGGGCTATGCCGGGTTTGGGGAAGAAAGAGTCAGCTAGTAGAATATAAAATTAAACTCCACTTCCCAAATTTTTGAAACATCAAATGGGTTCACAGGGTAAATTCTGTGCTTTTCGATCAGATCAACATTCCAACAAGCCTTTTATTTATTTATTATTTTTTTTCGAAATGATTAACCGCTTCAGACCTGGTATATCCTACAAAATACACATCTTTAGAGCATTTATTTTATTTTTGTTTATTGTTTTATACACGCTTATAAATAATGTCAAAAAAGAGAAATTGCTGTGAATAGAGCCTAACAGATAGCAGAACTAAACAAGATAGAAGTTTGATTCTTACAGAACTTGTATACTGAGGTACTTGTAATATAAAAAAGGTTTGCAACAGGAATGTACGAAATGTATATATAAAAAAGAAACACAAATAATTTTACTCTGCGCCGTTAATGTACGATTTGCAGAGACCATTTGTATAAAAAAATTGTTAAATCTGTATTTATTTTATGTTTTTTAAAAATTTTGCAAAGCACAAAAGTAAAATGAAATTTTAAAAATCCTAAGAAATTGACAAAAAATCTCGATTTACACATTCTCCATGTATTATTAAATTTTGCGTACAAAAAATAAACAAATAAAATAAAATAAATTTAAATGAAATAAAATAAATAAATAAATAAAACAAATAAGTAAAAATATTTTTGCTGTTCAATCTGTCTTACTTATCAGCATTATTAATATAAATCCATAACTGAAAACGTCAAGCATAAATAACGAAGCATTGCAACACATTCAGAATAATGTAATAAATCTGTACCGTTTAAAAAATAAAAATATTATGTTTCATTTTACCATTTACCATATGAAAATATTTAACGCATTTCAAAACAGAAATTCAGATGCTCCCATTTACAATCAGAAAATTATAAGAATTTTTTAGCAGCCCTGTGTATGATATAGAGATTTGTATCTATTAACAACATGCATCCTAAAATTTATTTCATTTAAAATATACATATATTTCAGAAAATTCCACTTCAGCTATTAACTCTAATAATAAGAATAATACGCGAATACTTTCGTGCAGCCTTGTATATGAGGTATAGAATTAGATAAGATTAATATGCTAAAAAACTAATTAAATTTAAAAGTGCGTACCGAATTTTAAAATGTACACTCCAGCAATTATTACGCAAAGACAGTAATGTAACTGATTTCTCTTGTGTGACCCTGTAAATTAGCAAAAAATGTTTAGAATTCTCTGTTTTAACGTGATCGTAGTGCGTTTCAGTGATTTATGACAATTTCAATACATTTCAGGTAGCGTAATCTCATTAAAATACCCACCAAACGATTTTTCTCCACATACCATAATGTAATCGAATTCTTTGAGTGTCACTGTAAATGAATCATTAATTGTACATGCTTCATATGCAATCCCAAACATGCTTTTGTGACTCTAAATAAGTTTTTATCAATTGCATAAAAATCCAAGTATATTTACGGGAGTTAGAGCGTGGACAGAAGGATAGACAAACCGAATGCATGAGCACTTTTCAACGTTGTTGGAAAGTGCTAAAAACTACATAAATAAATTTTAGAGTATGAAGAGGTTAAATTGTTAAAAAGATCAATGTACGTAGAAAGAATGCCCTCATTCTTTTCATTCTTTGCTTCTCATTTGAATACTTTTGATCTTTTGAAAATGCATTTTTTTTCCTTTTCATAAACTAAAAAAAAAAAAATAAATAAATAAATAAAAATAAATAAAGATAAATAAGCAGTAATTAAATTTAGTGAGGGAAAAATACTTTTTCCGATAAATCCGTTAAAAGTTCAACTAAAAATTATATCTTTTGTGTTTCTTTCAACAAAATTGTTACTAAGATGTCAACAAATGAGGAATTTCTTTGGTTCTTAAAAACAGATTGTCACATCCATATACACAAATAACATAAAATAAAGCAGTGGCGCAGCCAGAATTCGGTTCTAGGGGAAGTTTTGAGTTTCAGATAAGAATACTCACCGATTATTTGAATCACTGGTTAACAGAATCAGACAGCATTTTTTTTTTTTCTTTCTTTAAGTGCGTTTAGCAACTTGAAACTTTCTGATTCATTTTTTAAAATACATAATCGAATCACTCTGTTGAATAAAATTTGATTTAACAAAGCGGGAAATTCCGAAAAACGCCAAAATAACTTTGATTTTGATCCATATAAGCGACAATTATAAAAAAATTTTTTTAGTTCTGGGAGGGGTTTTAACCCCAAAACCCCTCCCTTGACTGCGCCACTGAAATAAAGTTATAACAATATGTGTAGTTATATGTATATTATTATTATGTATGTGTATATTGATATAATGCATATACATTCGGTGTAAAAATGTTCAAACCCTGTCACTACAACTATAGTATTTTCGGAATAATTCTCTATTCAGTATGGAAGAATACTTTCCGATTGTAATTTAACCCTCTTTTTATTTCTCGGTGCATGTGCAATCTGTTTAAACTACTGTTTAAGAAGAATATTTATAATTGCGTTTTTGCTCTAACCACGCCCTTACTCCTTTTCAGGATTAAACTCCGCCCATCGCGAGTGTGATTGTCTCTTATTGATTATGTAAATATCAATTCAGGAAAGTAGCAATATGTTTTTTCGGAGTTTTGTATCTAGTTTTTTAGAATAAGAGATAATTAAATAAATAACAGATTAAAATATCTACTCTTAATCACCTAAAAGTACTTGAAATAAATCAACGAAAAATGTTTGAAAAACAGCATAGGTAAATTTTTTTGCACTTCCTTCATCAAATTTGCTACTAAGATGTCAATATGTAAGAAATTTCTTTGGCTCTTAATCTAGTTCTTAGTATCCATCACTGAACAACTGCATCAAATCTTATTTTTGTAGCACTTTTTATGGCAAAATTTCTTAATTTGACAGCGCTATCAAACTTATAGTAAACAGTTCTCTTCTACGACCCACAAATTTGATTTTAGAGAAATGGTAATTTTCAAAAATTTTACATTTTTTAGTTTTATTTATTTAATTTTTTAAACTATTTTAAACTGTCTGCCACTCATGATCTTATATTCATACTCTACAACCAATTTTTTTTTTTTTTTTTATCTTAATCGCGGAAGTACTTTTGGGGTTAATGGGTTTCTTCAGCTGAGGAAAAAACTTTGACACTTCTCATCCGCTCGGAAACTGATAAAAGAGAAAAAAAAAGACAAGTTGAATGTAGATTCTGCCCTTGCAGAATTCAGTTTCGCCTCCGATTAAAAAAAAATTTTCGATAGAGGTCTTTTAGAGGGGCGACCCCGTATAGAATGCAATGAACTAAATTCATTTTTCTTGTGTTTACCAATATAATAGCAAACTGAACGGCGTGAAATACCCAATTGATTAGCAATTTCTCTCTGAGACATTGGAATTGCAGAATAATAAAGAGATACAATTTGACGTGCTACTTCTTCAATGACTAGATTCATCAAAAACGGATTTTTTCTTTAGTTTAAGCGCTTTTTATAGACTCTGAGAAAAAGGAAATGCATTTTAATAATAAAATTGTATGAATGTCTCGTTTTAACGGCCAGATTATCCTTATAATAAAAGAAATCGAAAAATTTTATATACATTTCATCAGAACGAATTTTTCGAGAGTCCGAAAAAATTAGTTTCGGATAATCGAGGGTACTGATATTAAGTAGGATTCGTCTTATTCTTACTTACTAAGTACATACAAAATTTTAAGTTTCTATCTCCATCTGTTCGTGAGATAGAGCGTTTACAGACAGACAGACGGACGGCATTTTTTTTTTTTCTAAAAATATGTTTTTCGGAATCTCCAAAATCTGAAGCGTGTAAATCCATGAAAAAATTTTGTTTTCGATTTTCAAAACGATTGCAAGACTTACCCTATGCTACGTATGATAGGTAAGTAAAAGTGGGCCACAATTTTTGACACGACACTTTTTAGCTTGTCTGAAAGAAATAGCCTCGGAGGCTAAAATATACATATTGGCAAATACATAAACATAGTGACAAAGTGTTTTATATTCATTACAGTTCACAGAATTACTAAATTGTATCTAAAATAAGTGTTTAACACACTCTCATCCTATATATATATAGGAAGTTAACATGATGTTAATTTTACACCAGTTATATATTCAAAATTTTCATCATCATATATTTTTCTTAGCATGGAATGAAGATATTACAACAGTTTAATAAGAGACATAATACCTACAATGTAAATATGCACTAATTTATTGTTCTGCATCAGAAAAAGAGAAAAAAAAATTATGAGCCCCCCTCCCCCCTGTTGTTCACTTCTAGCTACGACCCTGATTGTAGGTACTATGTTTCTTATCAAGCTGTTTGTAACAACTTCATTTTATACTAAGAAAAGTATAGGATGATGAAATTTTTGAGTGTATAACTGGTGCAAAATTAAACATTATGTTAGCTTCATATATTCAAATAAGATGAGAGTGTTGAATTATTTATTTTAGATGCAATTTAGTAATTTGCAAAACTGTGAAAGGGTCTCAAAGCTAAATTAGATTTTTGAGGAGAATTTCATTTGAATTTTCGGAGTAGAAATTAATTTAGTGACCTTGGAATCTTTTCCAGGGGGGGGGAGGGGCTGAGCCTCCCAAAGCGCCCCCTTAGCTACGGCCCTGAGCACAGGACCATACTTTTTATCACATTAATTTCGTCATTCAATTTGAACTCATTGATTGCCTTTGAAGGCGTTCAATGGGTTTTAAGAAATCTTAATGATTAACGAACAGCAGGATACTGAGCAAGACTAGGAATTTAATAAATATAATATACTTTAAGCTTTTTTGTGGCTTGAGTTGATTTCTTTGAAAGTAAGTTAAAATTATATCATTGAATTTTTCTCGGCATTCGAAAAAAACTGAAAATATTCGATTCCAATTCTAAATATTCTTAAATATTTAAAAAAAGTTTCTTATTTAAAATGGTGGCGCATTGAAAATTCTAAACAGTAAAAACACTTTCCTGTTTTGTAAATTCAATCTCTTTTCTAATCATTTCATCGGTTTTCAAATATTCTTCTGTATTTAAATTCAAAACATGCACATAAATGTGCAGTTTTTACTTACTTCTATCTTTACATCAAGAAAGTATTGGATTCGTGAAAATTTTTGAATTCTGGTTTTAGACGGATTTAGATGTTTTTTTAGTCCGGAGATCTCGAAAAACATCTTTTTTACAAAATGTCTGTTCGTCAGTCTGTATGTGTGTGATGTAAACTTTGTGGACGCTCTATCTCATTACTGCATGGAATTTAATACTCCCTCTGTCCCAAATTAGTTGTGACATTTTGGTTGAAATTTTTTGTCCCAAATTAGTTGCAACATTTCAAGTAGGCGGAGTCATAAGTAACTTTCGATGCAGTTTAGTAGACCGTCACTAGTAAAATTATACTAAAATTATATTAAAAAATATATAAAGATTTACACTAGGCGTCAGAAGCAATGTTAACTCGAATTTAAAGTAAAAGAAGTAATAATTTATAAAATTCTCTGAAGATAGAAATGCATAATGTTGAGCGC
The DNA here is from genome assembly GCA_964019185.1 of Maratus speculifer. Taxonomy (NCBI): domain Eukaryota; kingdom Metazoa; phylum Arthropoda; class Arachnida; order Araneae; family Salticidae; genus Maratus; species Maratus speculifer. The sequence goes on along the minus strand of OZ025294.1, from coordinate 396,122,205 downwards.
AACGCTGCACTGGAATGTTTGATATGATATTTGAAAAATTGTAATCTAAGCCTTAATGTCATAAATGCTGCAGCTATTAAATTCAATGTGCATCATAATGTTTATCATCCTATCCCGTTTTGAGAAAATGGCAAAGACGTCAAAAATAAAAGGTGAGGAAATTTACAGTTTCAGTTTACAAAAAATTGTAAATGCGATCAAAAAATAAATGCTACTAAGCAAAATCAAAGATATCCCAATAAAACGAAGACAATCACTGCGAAGATTATCATATGCTGTTATAATTCGCAAATCAATATCACACATGATTGTCAAGGCGGAAATTTTTTTTTTTAGCACATTTCATTCGTCTTTTAGCAAAGTCTAATAGAAAAAAAAAAATGAACTCGACAGAATTCGATGTTGTTTGCAGCATGTTTATGCTAAAATATACTTTTCAGAAATGTTGTAATAAAATGATCGTAAATGAATTCAAGATTGATTAACTTGGAGATAGTTTTATATGATTAGTGTTAAAAAAGTCTATAAAAATGGGGGCGTGGCTTAAGAGTGTGTGAACTAGGATTTTTAAAACTAATTAATTACTTATTTATGGAATGATTGAGGGAATGTTAGGTATGTAAATATTGTTGATTGATAGTATAGCTCTCGGAAAAATGTTCAAACGCAATCATAAAGTCATAAATATCAATAATAAGTGCAAAAGTATTCAAATGTCGCAACTAATTTGGGACAGAGGTAGTATAATTTATTTTCAATTAGTCCTTCATATAAATAGATGCTGATTGCTTTTTAGTGTAAATCTTCTAACAAATGGCGCTGCTATGCTACATTTTTCACGATTTCCACGATAAATCTATCTCAAGAACTAATTGATCGAATTTTCATCAAACTTCATATTCAAATAGTCTTCGATATGAGTTAAAACTGGCTTCGTTTTGGTCCAAATCAGCTACAGGGGCATTGCTATGCTGGATTTCTCATGATTTTCGCAATAGTTCTATCTCAAAACTAATGCTGGAATTTTCATAAAAATACTGATAAAGTTAGCGTTCACATAAGTTATTGCTGATTAAGTTTTGGTGTAAATTACCCGTAGGATGGTGATGTTACACTGAATTATCAGAATTTATAAGATTTTAGCAATACTTTATTACTCAAGAATTAATGCACGGAATTTCATATGTTTAGAATTCTCATGATGAGAATAGCTTATCATTTAATTTTGGACTGTAATAGCGAATTTTGACATATTAATATGTGTGAGATAAAAGAAAATCTTGGAATTGGCACATACGCCTAGTTTTCTTATGACTCAAAATATTTCTAAAATATCTGCTTACTTTAATATTTTGTGTGTTTAAAGCTGACAAACTGTGAGTAAAATTTTAACACTTCACATAAAATTAAGAACATGCTTTTAAAAAAAATATATAAAACTAAGAAAAACAAAGACATCTTTCAAGAAGTGTACGGTCACACACACAAATAGCAAATAAAATAAAATAATATATATATACGCACACATACATATGTATATATACAGGGTGATTCCAAATTTTTTTTACAATAAAAGAGGGGTGATAGTACACATCAAGACAAACAATATTAAATAGGAGACCAAGGGTCCAAAACGTTTTCCTAAGGAAATAGCCGCCATTAATGTTTAGGGACCAAAATTTCAAATGAACATAAAAAACGGAAAAATCAGTCGATTGATTTGCGGTTTTCACTAAAATTATTCTTTATGTCGGCATTTTCTTGACATTAAATTATAAAGATAAATTTCAAAAAATACCGATAGAGGGCGCTTTAGACTTTGGAGTAACGAACAACTATTTTTTGCCGGTATTTTTTGCATCTAATTAAATGTTTTCGTAAGCTTAGACTCAAACTTAAATTTTGAGCTAAAAATCTGTAGTTGGGAGTGGTTAAGTAACACAAACTGAGCTGTGTTCAGAGGGTTCAAATTTCAAATGATTAAAAAAAAACGGAAAAATTGGTCGATTGATTTGCGGTTTTCACTAAAACCATTCTTTATTTAGTTATTTTCGTGAAAATAAATTATAATGATAAATTTCAAAAAATGCCGATAGAGGGCGCTTTAGATTTTGGAGTAACAAAACACTCTTTTTTGTCGTTATTTTTTGCATCTTATTAAATGCTTTCGTAAGCTAAGACTTGAACTTAAATTTTGAGCTCAAAATCTGAATAGCTGGGAGTGGTTAAGTAGACAAACTTAGCTGTGTTCAGAGGGTTCAAATTTCAAATAATTGTAAAAAACGGAAAAATTGGTCGATTCGTTTGTGGTTTTTGCTTAAACTAATTTTTAAATCAGCAGTTTTCTTGATCAATCAGTGTTTTCTGAAACATAATTTTTAAAGATAAATTTCACAAAATGCCGATAGAGGGCGCCTTAGACTTTGGAGTAGCGTACAACTATTTTTAACTGTTATTTTTTTAATCTCATTAAATGCTTTCAAATGCATAGACTTAAATTTTGGGCTGAAATTCTGAATCGTTGGGAGTGTTTAAGTAGCGAAAAATTGAATTGTGTTCGTGGAGGAAAGAGGGTTAAATTTCAACTCCTGAACACACTTCAGTTTGCGCTTCTTAACTCCTCATAACGATTCAGGATTTGAGCTCAAAATTTAAGTTTAAATCTAAGCTTCCGAGAACATTTAAAATGCTTTTGCAAGCATTTAATTAGAACCAAAAAATAATGGTTAAAATGAATTGTTGGTTACTCTGAAGTTTAAGGCGCCCTCTGACGGAATTTTTTGAGATTTATCTTTAAAAATTATTTTCAAGAAGATACTGACTTGATGAATAGTTTTATTTTAAACCGCAAACGAATCGACCAATTTTTCCATTTTCTATAATTACTTTAAATTTGAACCTCCCCCTCCCCCTTGAACACAGTTCAGTTTGTGCTACTTAACCACTCCCTACTATTCAGATTTTGAGCTCAAAATTTAAGTTTAAGTCTAAGCTTCCGAAATCATTAAAAGAGATGCAAACAATAACGGCAAAAAATAGTTGTTCGTTACTCCAAAGTCTAAAGCTCCCTCTATTGGCATTTTTTGAAATTTATCTTTATAATTTATTTTCACGAAAATACCTAAATAAAGAATAGTTTTAGTGAAAACCGCAAATCAATCGACCAATTTTTCCGTTTTTTTTTAATCATTTGAAATTTGAACCCTCTGAACACAGCTCAGTTTGTGTTAATTAACCACTCCCAACTACAGGTTTTGAGCTCAAAATTTAAGTTTGAGTGTAAACTTACGAAAACATTTAATAAGATGCAAAACATACCGGCAAAAAATAGTTGTTCGTTACTCCAAAGTCTAAAGCGCCCTCTATCGGCATTTTTTGAAATTTATCCTTATAATTTAATTTCAAGAAAATGCCGACATAAAGAATAATTTTAGTGAAAACCGCAAATCAATCGACCGATTTTTCCGTTTTTTATGTTTATTTGAAATTTTGGTCCCTAAACTTTAATGGCGGCTATTTCCTTAGGAAAACGTTTTGGACCCTTGGTCTCCTATTTAATATTGTTTGTCTTGATGTGTACTATCACCCCTCTTTTATTGTAAAAAAAAATTGGAATCACCCTGTATATGGCTAATTCCTTGCGAACTTGTCATGTCTGTCACACAGCTAAAAAGTTCAATGCTTTTTGGCCACCATTATTTTCGAAAAGTTTGTTTCGCCTTGCTCGATTAATGATATATCTCCGATAAAATAAATCACATTTTTCCGTTTTTAAAATACTGGTAGCCAAAAATCGTAATATGTGACAGACATGACACGGTCGCATGAAAATAGCCATATATGTATATATACCGGGTGATTCAGAAGTTTCGGGAGTTTTGAAATGTTAATAATTAGCAAACTATAAACAATGGAAGTATGCGGTTTTTACAGAAATGCTTAGAAACTTATGGGATTTGTTTTTTCGATGAAACAAACATATTATGTTAGTTACATTTTTTGCCAACAGATGGCGCTAAAATTGATAGTATTATTTTTTATGGTATGATACAGCTCACTAAAAAGAAAGAATTAGTGTCCAAAGGCCAGTCCAAAGTCCTTAGTGTCTTTATAAATTCCATTGCTAATAAGTACCGCCGTGAGCCGATGCAAAACAGCGTGCACAGCATCTTCAGAGCAGAAAGAAACTCCAGAAGAAATTTCAGTTCATCGTGATTTTACAATTGTGCTGCATTCCACTCACCATGAGCTGATGATTTCCATTGAGTATTGGCAATGAATTCTACCTCATTTACGATTGCAACTGACATTTGAGTACTCCTGCTTCGATTACAATCTTCCAATGAGCCCTTTTCTTAAACTTTGCTTACCATAGCATTTCAGATTTGTAATCGCCATCAAATCTTTTGCAGTTCTAACTTCACGTATTGTACGATAAGAAAACAACTCGACATGCAAAGAAAGCATGTCTAATAGCAGTTACTCATCAAATTTTGTATCAAAATTTCCTTTCAATACAATTTCAACAACTTAAAAAAAGTGTTTGAACATAAACCACCCTTAAAACAAAATCTCATCAATATCCTAGAAAAGATGCTTAGCAATGAACTCATGTGTCTATATAACGCATGGTATAGGTACATTCAGTCTTGTACAGCAGCGCCACCTTTTGCTAAAAATTGTAACTATATATATTTTTAAAAAATTCATTCTAAACAAAAATCCCACGTGTTTCTGAGCATATATCTGAAAACCGGACGTTTATATTATGCATAGTTTCCCAATTATTAACATTTCAAAACTCCCGAAACTTCTGGATCACCCGGTATATATGTATGTATATACTGGGTGTCCCAAAAATGACTGATGGATTTTAAAATTCAATAACTTGCAAACGGTGACAGCTATTTAAAAAATTTTTGCAGGAGGGTTATGTATAATATCAGGAGTTTTTTACCGTGATTTTTTATTTTAGTTCGCATCTCAAACAGTAGGTGGCGCTGACGGCGATTGAAGGCCAGGTGTTCAATGCTGAGTGAAGCGTCGATCTGGCCTTCAATCGCCGTCAGCGCCACCTACAGTTTGAGATGCAAACTAAAATAAAAAATTACGGTAAAAAAACTCCTGACATTATACATAACCCTCCTGCAAAATTTTTTTAAATAGCTGTCAAAATTTGCAAGTTATTGTATTTTAAAATCCATCAGTCATTTTTGGGGCATCCGGTATATATATATATATATACACTATATTGCCATTGATTATTGGACACTTGCGATTTTAGACATTTTACTAAATATCTAGAAAAATACATGAGGAATCATCTCGAAACTCTTAGTGTATAAATATAATAGTATACGTCATACATCTCCGTGAAGATTTTTTACCGAAACTTCATAGGGGACCGTCAACAAATTAAAAAAGAATGAATATCTTTTGAATAACCCTGTCAAAACTAATGTAGCAAAAGCGGTCAAACTCTAGATTATGATTGAATGCCTTATTGTAATACACTGTGTTCATTTTTATGCAAATAGCATGCATACTCGCAGAGTATGCATGCTCTGCGAGTATGCATACTCGCAGCATGTAAAGTCTCAAAGCCATTTGTAAAAGTCTCAAAGCCATAATTTTGAGACTTTTACAAAAGTTGCTCTATACATTTAGCTAACATAATATGCAAATGAAATTTTGATATCTTTGACGCATGCGCAGTAAAAAATTATTTAGTAAACCTACTCATTTTTCATACAATTTTTATTATTTTTTAATTCTGATTACAGGGTACTGTGTGCAATGTTGTTTGTCATATTTTCTGAAAAAAATATTATTTTATATTAAGAACTCTGAAAATTATAAGGGAAAAACTTAGAAAAATTTGGGGCCATTTTTATAAAAACCTTAATTACTCTGCGAGTATGCATGCTATTTGCATAAAAATGAACACAGTATATTACAATAAGGCATTCAATCATAATCTAGAGTTTGAGCGCTTTTGCTACATTAGTTTTGACAAGGTTATTCAAAAGATATTCATTCTTTTTTAATTTGTTGACGGCCCCCTATGGAGTTTCGGTAAAAATTCTTCACGGAGATGTATGATGTATACTATTATATTTATACACTGAGAGTTTCGAGATGATTCCTCATGTATTTTTCTAGATATTTAGTAAAATGTCTAAAATCGCAAGTGTCCCATAATCAATGGCAATATAGTGTATATATATATATAATTAAAAATATTAATTTCCCGAGGAGATATTTTAACCATACGAATGCATCAAATGCCCAGACTTTACATTAGTCAGGGGAATTCGTAAATTGAGTGTCCAGTTCCATTGAGATATCAATATTTTAGTAGGAAAGTTATGCATTGTCGAAATCCATTAAGGTCTATTTAAGAATATTATGACGACCCCGGGAAAATTCCCGGTGTTGGGGAGGGAGGATCAGCTAGTTGAATAACGCAGATGTCAAAATATATGATACGTCAAATGCGTTCAGCTGGTTAAATTCTGTGCTATTCAATAAAAATCAACATTCCAGCAAACTCTTTTAATTTTTGTTTGAAATGATTTGTCAGATCAAAATGTTTAGAAAGAGTACTGCCATTTTTAATGTAGACTTCTTACTACATTAGGTTATGAAATATCTCAGTAACTTTTGTTACGGTAACATAATTTTTTTGCTAAAGTATTAAAATGATTGACTGACATCAGAATGTACAGATAATTTACAGTAATTTCCGGCGTATAATCTGCGTATCAAATGATCATTTTTCGACCTAGAAAATTTAAAAAATAAGATGTAGTTTTTTAGATCGCAGTAAATGTTTCCCTTCAATTGCTAAATAAAATTTCTCGGTTGGAAAGGAATTGTTGGATTATCAGCGGAAAATTATGGTAGTTTGAAAAAAAAAATATTATTATAGTAAAATTTTCTTTGAAGAGATCTGGTACAAGATTTCGGCAATTGAAAATTTAAATTCATATAAAAATCGTTTTTCTTTTCTTTTCTTTTTTTTTCTGTTGTTGTGATTGTGTCTTTAATATGTTGCAAAATTGTTGCTATCTAGAAATGTGTTTTTAATGTATTGCTATGTAGAAATATGTTTTTAATATATCGCCAAAGTGTTGCTATCTAGAAATGCGTTTATAATTTATTTGAAAAGTGTTGCTTTCTAGAAATGTGTTCCTAAAATAGTGTTGTACATTGTTAATTGTGTTGAAGTAATGTTGTAAGTAATGTTGATGAAAATATGTTCATACGATAATGTTGTGGTGTACAACACTTTGCCATCGAATTAACAACGCATTATAAACACCGCACAATTCAGAACACTATAAAACAACACAAGTAAAAGACTTTCTACATGGTGTCTTTAAAATTAGAAAATTTAAAAAGAAAATAAAAGAAAATTACAAGAGATTATTGAGTGAGTTGACTAATTTTACCAATAAATATCTATAACTGCACTCCTGGAAAAATTATGCAATTTTAACTTTTTGCATAATCTTTTTCCAGGTTCAACACATTCACAACACAAAGAAAAACGATTTTAGTTTGAATTGTTGATTATTATGCTTTGTTTAGTGATGCAAAAGTTCTTCACGAATTTTCACTGTTGAAATAATTACATATTCCATTTTATCGGTATAAACTATATTTGTAAATATTTCGATCCGTTGTACAAATAATAACATGTCTTTCCTGTTACTAATATTTTGTTTTTACATTTTTTTTTCTTTTTGTTGTTATTATTTGTGTGGTAATGCTAGTTTATTAGTTTGTTATTTTTTTATTGTTACATTATTTATCTTGCAACATTTAGTAATCTCGCTATTCTAATATTAAAAATAATTCTAAACCTGCTTCTTCAATAATTAAATCTGTTGTGAACTTTCTTGGATTATCCTCCAAAAACTACAGCATATCGCTCATCCACAAGAAAAATTTTACAACTCACAAAATTTCATTTTGAAAGTTGTTTTCTAACTATTTTTGCTCGAATAGTAATTATTCCTCTAATAGTTCTGTCATAGGCACTTCTTGCTCAATGAAAAGTTTCTTTAGCGTAGCTATCGGGGAAATCGTTTTGTTACGCGATATGTCCGTTCGTGACAACAGATGGGGACCCAATGACTTGGGAAGGTAAAATTATAAGACTCTTCAGACCTCATCTACGTCTTCATTCTTAATTCTTTACTGAACCACGTGCTTAGCTGGAACATACCTAAAAGTATTATAATTTTCATTAAATGCCATGAATTTGGCCAATATGATCTTTGTAACTGATTAAGAATAGTCCAAAGAATAGAATAACACTTATTTTGTTCATGTTATATGGCTGCGGCTGCATAAGACAAATAATAATAATAATAATAATAATAATAATAATAATAATAATAATAATAATAATAATAATAATAATAATAAATAAAAATAATAATAATAATAATAATAATAATAATAATAATAATAATAATAATAAATAAAAATAATAATAATAAATAATAATAATAATAATAATAATAATAAATAAAAATAAAATGAAATAAACAAAAACAAAAAATAAATAAAACTAAATAAAACGGTGCGCGGAAAAAAGGTCAACGGAAAAACAGGCAACGGTAAAAAGGGCAACGGAAAAAAAGGCAACGGAAAAAAGGTCAACAGGTAAAAATGGCAACGGTAAATAATAGGGATATATGTTAAGTTATAGAAAACCGATTCTTTGTTTCAAATAAGCTTACACGTGCTAAACACGTGTATCCATTATTTCAACTCGATTGGCGAATAGCTTAAGTATAAAGACAGCAACTTTCATATCTTTATGCAAACTTTGACCAAAAACATTCCTTGGAGTGAGAAAAAAGGGGCAAACATGGAGAAAAAAAACAAATAAAAAAAATAAATAAAAAACAGGTACATACACATTAGAGTAGAAAAAAATGACAAAAAAAATGTTGTCTGGATATATAGGATGTTAAGGGGGATAACAGAAAAAGAGTCAGTATTTTGAAATTTGGTACAAGAAAACTCAATTTTGGCAAAATGCAGCATAAACCATTTAAATTTAAATTATAACGAAACTTGTTATGTTGGTTCCATTAATAATGATAATTAGAAGAAGAATTTGAAATGAATAAAAAATTATAATATTTAATAATTATTAATATTTCAATAATAATTAATTATTAATTGTTATTGTTTTTATTTATGACACGTGATTATCTGCCCGGGGGTATACAAGACCTTGGAGGAGAGCCCTCCGTGGAGGTCTTTCTAACCGTATCTACACAAGGTTACCCAAGGTAAAAGAAAATCATGGAAAACTCCGAACGGTTCGGTCGACGGACGTAAGTGGGTTCGAACCCAGCACCTCCTGTCTACCAGCTTCGAGAGCACCACCTTTCAGCCACTGGTGGGGTGAAATTAGCGTGGGGGGGGGGTCTTATTTAGAGACCATAAAGTCGAATAATATTTTCCATTTTTCGATAAATGCAGCCGGCCTTCCAGAAAATGTGGTCCAAAATGGCGTTTTCGACAGAATTTTTGCATGCGACAGCCTGTTAAAGGTAATCGCGAGAAAACACAACCTTATAACTAAAAATGCAATGTACTTGTCGAAAAACGCAATAATATGTATTTAGATACAATTTGTTATTCATTTATTATTAGTATTTATTACTATATCAATAGAACCACCATAACAAATTTCTTCATGATTTAATTTTTATTTTAAATGGTTTATGCTGCGTGGAGCCAAAATTGAGTTTTCTTGGGCCGAATCTCAACATTTCGACTCATTTTCTGTTATTCCCATTAATATCCTAATAATATGACTAAATATCAAAACAATTTTTTTTCTTTTTACCATTTTTTCCACCCTATTAAAATTAATGTACTTTTATTATTATTACTTTTTTTTAATAAACTATTTGGAAAATAGTTGTTATCCTCCGTAGAGAATTGGGAAATCTGAAGTATATATGAATCTTTTTATTAACTGAATTCCGCAACTTATTTTATTTTATTCGTTTTCTGATTGGTCGATGCTTGATGTCTAGAAATGGAATAGTTCTGTTTTATATTTTATTCGTTTTTTGATTGGTCTATGTTTTATGTCCAAAAATGGAATACTTCTGTTGCCACCATGACAAAAAAGTATTAAAAACTACAAAAACATTAATAACTCAAAAACAAATTTAGATACAGATTTGAAACAAGTATAATTTAAAAGTAATTTTTTTTTTCTTTTACGACTGTGTAAAAATTGAAAATGTGCGATGTTTAAAAGTTTAAAAATTTGCAGTACCGAAAAATGTTAAATTAAAATTCATTTAATATTTGATTATGATTGGTCCAGGAATATTAACGTGACTCGGCACATTAATATGACTCTGTTATTACGTAAGCTACGTTGTGATCACCATAAAAATTATGTTATTGTTTCATTAAATATAAAAATCATTTATAAGTCTAAATTATAATCTTTAAAAATATTATATTCCAAATAGTTGTTATAGTTTGTTAAATTACAACTTTTTCTTTTCTTTTCTTTCTTTCTTTCTTTCTTTCTTTTTTTTTTTTTTTTTTCACTTCAAATTTTAAAGAATGTCCTTGGTCAAAGTTTGCATAAATATATGAAAGTCGCTGTTTCTATACTCGAGTTGAAATAACCGATACACGTGTTTAGCACGTGTATGCTTACTTGAAACATAGAATCGGTTTTCTATAACTTAAGATACATCCCTTAATAACTAATATATCTCAACTTTAGATTTATTTAAGAACTGACATTTGTTACTATTATTTACTGTTGCCGTTTTTATCTGTTGACCTTTTTTCCGTTAATACTAATAATATATTCTACATAAAAATATGAGAATTTATATCATAAAACATTTTGCTTCTAAGACGTTGTATAATAACAAAAACATTTAAAATATTTTTATTTACATGTTTCAACTCAAAAATTAATAGAGTCATCCTCAGAATATAAATAGAAAAAAAAAAAAAAAAAAAAAAAAAACTATTTTTTTTTTCTATTTATATTCTGAGGATGACTCTATTAATTTTTGAGTTGAAACATGTAAATAAAAATATTTTAAATGTTTTTGTTATTATACAACGTCTTAGAAGCAAAATGTTTTATGATATAAATTCTCATATTTTTATGTAGAATATATTATTAGTATTACGAGTTAGTGGACGTAGTCAAGACTTATTTAGTGTTATTTTTCACATTCATACTTTTTTCCGTTGACGTTTTTTCCGTTTTTTTTTTTTTTTTTTTTTTTTTTTCTTTTACCTTACCAAATCATTGGGCGCCTTTCTGTTGTCACGAACGGACATATCGCCTAACAAACGATTTTCCGGTTAGGTACCCCAAAGAATCTTCTCATTGAACAAGAAGTGCCCATGACAGAACTATTAGAGGAATAAATACTATTACACTTTAAAAAAATATGACTATTTTGCTGCATCGTCACTCCACCACTTGTACAGAAAACGACTACTTCAGGCTATCATGGAGCATTCTCATTGGCCAAAAGAGTGATATTCTATAAAAGCGGGGAAGTGACAATGCAGCAAAATAGTCATAATTTTTACAGTGTAGAGCAAAAACAACTTTCAAAATGAAATTTTATGAGTTGTAAAATTTTTCCATTATTAAACCAATGTAAAGATTTTAAAAAAAAATGCGCAGTAAAGGGTTAAGGCTGTAGTGCAATAGCTTGGAGACTTAGCTAACACTTTACGATCTTGAATGTGAAAGTACACTGTAAAAAATATGACTATTTTGCTGCATCGTCACTCCACCGCTTTTATAGAAAACGACTACTTCAGGCTATCATGAAGCATTCTCATTGGCCAAAAGAGCGATATTCTATAAAAGCGGGGGAGTGACGATGCAGCAAAAGGGTCAAATTTTTTTACAGTGTAACGCCAAACATTAAACCTGCGTGTGCGACATAAACGTCTATACTTTATTACACTTTAATTTTCCGAATTACTATTAGTTTTCTCGGAATTTATAGTTTCGTGTTTACGCTGTAGTTTTAGGCAAGGTTACATTGCTAAATCTACAATGTATGAAAGATGAATTAAAAGTTTGTGTATTCGTTTTAGGTCGTATTCTACCCCAGGGGTTGAGGCGGTGCGATGAGGAGATTATGGGAGGAGCCTCCCTCTTAAATATATGTAAATTTGGATAATGGACTTTACTCAGCTATGGTTGCAGCCATCCCTCTGTAGGTAGTATAGTATTTATGCTCCGAAAAAGAAAGAAGCGTTAAAATATTCTGCACGCTTGGTGTTTTCGTTTTATATACCTACTATGACGTCATATTGGTAAAGTCCGTTTGTTGCAAAATTCTAGAATTTGAAAAGAATATTTCTTGTTTAAAATAATAGTAAAAGAGTATCAAATTTTTATTCCATTGCTGACTATATCTCTGAATTCTGCAACAGTAAATAAGTCAAATTATAAAAGAAATACGAATTGAAGCCGGACTCAATTTGTCATTATGTTTCTCTGTGCTATGAAAATATACATCTCCTAGGTTTTAATTACCGTACTTTTATCCATCATTGGAGTTCCCGATCCATTTCCCCGTTTCCTTTCAAAATTTAATTTATTTTTCAACAATCTTAAAATAACGTAGCGCTACCTTCATACACACTGCGATTACATATGCTACAGCCAAAATAATTGTAAACTTTACAATAATGCTGATTGGCAAAATTAACTAGATAAATACGTAAATAAATTCTGTGAATATTCATTTAGCCTCAGGTCTCTGAAAGAAATTGTTCCAGTTGCAAAATGTATCCTAATGTCACAAATGAAAGAAAAATAATAATAATGCCTACTTATACATAGTAATTTTCAAGAATGTAAAAAAAAAAAAAAAAAAAAAAAAAAAAAAAATGCAGTTTTTGTATTATTACCGGAGATCAAAATTTTCTTCATTAAAAGTTGACACTCGTCACTCAAAAAGTCCCAGATGATAATGTTAAATCTATGGGGGCGTTATTTTCAAATAACTCGCTCAAATTTTAATATTTTTACTTTTTTTTTTTTTTTTTTTTTTTTTTTTTTTTTTTTTTTTTGCATAGGATTGCTGAGGACGATCTACAATCGGTCTAGTTGTTATTTTAGTGTATATGTAGTCTTAGTGTTTTATGTAGTCTTTTTTGTTTTCGGTTTCAGATTATTCTTTAAAAAATTACTTTAAAATTTGGAACTAGTTGGAACTGATTCTGAAATTAAAACTATTCTAATATTAAATATACTAGCAGGGGTGACCGAGCTCAGCTCGGTCAAAATTAACTTTGTGTTCAACTCGATATAGTATTATTACTGTAAAACATATTATTAATAATAGTATTATTTACAAAAACAACCAATAAGAAAACTATGTTTGTATGCACATGTTCATAAATTTTACTTTATTTTAAAATTTACAGCGAAAGGACATCAATCCAAATCACTTTTTTAGCTCAACTCTGATTAGTTTAACTATGCATCTGAAAGACTATTAAGAATGAATAAGAAATTTCTTCACATTCTGAAAGACAATATTTTTTGCCAGATATAACCAAATTTGGACACATTCTTTCATTTGGCGCCAAATATGTGTTTTGGTTTCGTAACCTAAATAGTCGATTTTTCGGCCAAATTTCGCCAGTATTTTGTCAAATATCGCCAACTTATTGGCTGTTGCCATAGTCTCGTGGTCCTGACCCTTATTACCCAAATGATCCACTAATCACATGTGATCAAACATGTGACTTAGCTCAATGGTCTTCAGGTAATCAAAAACAGTAGAGTATAAAATGAATCAAAATCGTTTAAGCCATTTCTTAAGTAAAATTAGCTTGACAGCATTCAGCAATGAAGCGATATGACCCACTAATATAATTTTGTTTAATATGCAACTCAGCTCAATAGTCTTCTCGTGACAAAAGACGTTCCGTTGCAAAATTTAAATAAAATTGACTGAGTCGTTGTTATATATAATTAGAATGACCCGAACCCATTAAGACCTAAAACGACCCACTAATTGAATTGTTATGTGCATGTGTCCTATCTCAATGGTTTTCTTTTGCCCGAAAACGATATAATAGAAAATATACTCAAAATGGTGAGAGCAATTTTCTAGATAAAATTAGCATGACCCACAAATGATCCTTATATCGAAATCTCTCAAAAATGTGACTTAGTTCATTAATTTTTGCGTGCCGAAAAATGTTAAATACAAAATTTAGATAAAATCGATTGAGCCAATTTTTAGGCATAAATAGTTTGACCTTGACCCATTAATCGATCCAAAATGACTCATTAATCGAGTTTTCTCAAACATCTGACCTAACCCAATGATTTTCTTGTGTCCGTAAACGATAGAATATAAAATTTAGTCAAATTTGCGCGAGACATTGTCTAGATAACATTAGAATAACCCAAAAGTGATCCACTGATCGAAATTTCTCGGACATGTGACATAGCCCAATGATTTTCTCGTGCCAAAAATATGCTGTATACAAAATTTCGTTAAAATCGATTCACCCGTTCTTTAGATATAGCTTGACCATGACCCATCATGACCCACAAATGACCCTTATAATCGAAATCTCTCGAACATGTGACTTAGCCCATTAGTTTTCTCGTGTATAAATATTGTTACATTCAAAATTTCGTTAAACTCGATCCTGCTGTTCTTTAAATATAAATAACTTGACCCAGACCCTTTATGACCCAAAATGACCCATTAATCGAAATTTCTCGATCATGTGACCTAGCCCAATGATTTTCTCGTGCCAGAAAATGTTGTATACAAAATTTAGTTAAAACTGATCCACATGTTCTTTAGATATATCTTGACATGACCCGTTATGACCCATCATGACCCATAAATGACTCTTATAATCGAAATCTCTCAAACATGTGAGATATCCCATTAATTTTCTCGGGTCAAAAACTTACATACAAAATTTCATTAAATTTGGTAGTGTCGTACTTTATATATAAATAGCTTGACCCAGACCTTTTATGACACAAAATGACCCATTAATCGAAATTTCTCGAACTGAGACCTAGCCCAATAGTTTTCTCGTGCCAAAAAATGTTGTATACAAAATTTCGTTAAAATCGATCCACTTGTTCTTTAGCTATATCTTGACCATGACCCATTATGACCCATCATGACCCACAAATGACTCTTATAATCGAAATCTCTTGATCGTGTGACTTAGCCCATTAGCTTTCTCGTGTCAAAAACTATTACAGGCAAACGATGAAATTGATTCTGCGGTTCTTTAAATATAAATAGCTTGACCCAGACTCTTAATGACCCAATATGACCCATTAAAATTTTTTTTCGAACATGTAACCTAGCCCAATGTTTTTCTCGTGCCCGAAAACCATAGAATGCAATTTTTAGTCAAAATTGCGTGAGAAAATCTCTAGATAAAATTAGCATGACCCACAATGACCCCAAAAATGACCCACTAACCGAATTTTCTCGAACATGTTACCTAACCCAATGGTCTTCTTGTAATCCAAAACGATTAAATATAAAATTTGGTTGAAATCGTTAGAGCCGTTTTGAAAATAAAAATGGCTTGACCCACAATGACCCAAAAATGACCCACTAATCAAAATTTTTCGAACATGTGACCCAGCTCAACAGTTTTCTCGTGCCAAAAAAATGTTGTATACAAAATTTCGTTAAAATCGATCCACCTGTTCTTTAGCTATATCTTGACCATGACCCATTATGACCCATCATGACCCACAAATGACTCTTATAATCGAAATCTCTCGATTGTGTGACTTAACCCATTAGCTTTCTCGTGTCAAAAAACTATTACAGGCAAAATTTCGATGAAATTGATTCTGCGGTTCTTTAAATATAAATAGCTTGACCCAGACCCTTAATGACCCAATATGACTCATTTAAATTTTTTTTTCGAACATGTAACCTAGCCCAATGTTTTTCTCGTGCCCGAAAACCATAGAATGCAATTTTTAGTCAAAATTGCGTGAGAAAATCTTTAGATAAAAATAGCATGACCCACAATGACCCCAAAAATGACCCACTAACCGAATTTTCTCGAACATGTTACCTAACCCAATGGTCTTCTTGTAATCCAAAACGATAAAATATAAAATTTGGTCGAAATCGTTAGAGCCGTTTTTAAAATAAAAATGGCTTGACCCACAATGACCCAAAAATGACCCACTAATCAAAATTTTTCGAACATGTGACCCAGCTCAATTGTTTTCTCGTGCCAAAAAACGATTGGATACAAAATTTCCTTAAAATCGATCCAGTTGTTCTCTAGATATAAATAGCTTGATCCTGACCCATTATGACCCAAAATGACCCAATAATCGAATTTTCTCGAACATGTGACCTAGCCCAATGGTCTTCTCGTGCCCGAAAATGGTAAAATCCAAATTTTTGCGAAAATCGTTAGAGCCGTTTTTGAGATAAAATTTACCCACACACACACACACACACAATTTTTGCTCGCATTATAGTATAAGATATATATATATATACTAGGGGGGCCCCGCCCCCCTGCTCGCTATGCTCACCAACCCCCCGCGTAATCGCTTCGCGATTCCAAATTATTGTCTACCCCTGCTTGCTGCGCTCGCCAATAACCCATGGTATGAATAAGCAGTTGCAGACCTTTCAAATGATGTGTCACACGACTGGTGTTGTAAAGAAATTAAAAATGTGCCCCCCTGGGGGGCAGAGTGGGAGGCGACACAAAAGACATGCGTAATATGAATAAGCAGCTGCAGACCTCTCAAATGATGTCACACGACTGGTGTTGTAAAGAAATTAAAAATGTGCCCCCCTGGGGGGGTAGAGTGGGGGATGACGCGCAACACATCCATAATATGAATAAGCAGTTGCAGACCTTTCCAATGATGTGTCACTCAACTGGTGTTGTAAAGAAATTAAAAATGTGACCCCCCCCCTGGGGAGAGCAGAGTGTGTGGGTGACACACAAGATATCCATAATATGAATAAGCAGTTGCAGACCTTTCAAATCTTGTGTAACACGACTGGTGTTGTAAAGAAATTAAAAATGTGTCCCTTCTGGGGAGCAGAATGGGGGATGACACACAAGACATCCATTATATGAATAAGCAGTTGCAAACCTCTCAAATGATGTATCACGACTGGTGTTGTAAAGAAATTAAAAATTTGGCGAAATATTACAGTTATCGCCAAGTTGGCATCACTTTTGACAACTAATTTTGGTCGCCAAATTTGGCGATATATCGCCAAGTTGGCGACAAACTTGGCGATTGTTGGCGATGGTAACCTTTCCTCTCTTTATGGTAACCCATACGGCGATGCATAGACGGAGCCCTTTCCTGATTGGTCTATTCGACTCATGGAAGGAGTGGACAACCCGGATTCGTTAGTTCCGGAAATCTTCCACATCAGCATCATTCCAGGAGTCATTCCTTTTAAGGCTAGTTTTTTTTTACTATAGAAGGATAACCAAAATCGAAAAGGTAAAAAAATTGTGCAATGGAATACTTTTGTATGGCCTTGTAAATCAATAACAAATGTTCTTTGCACCACATATTATGCAAAATGTATGTTACAATATTTACTTTATAGATGCATATCAATTTTATTACGTTCGAATGAGTATAACACCATTAAAATGCATTTGAAAGATTTTTACCATTAACCGTAATGTAACGGAACGCTTTTGATTGCCTTTGTAGTTGAACTATTCACCCGATTTTGATAAAATTTGAAAATAACTCGACAAAATTATGTAATAATTATGTATTTAAAATTTCAAACGATTAAAATGCATTTGAAACTTTTTCCCCATTGACCGTAATGTAACGGAATCCCTTTGATTGTCCCTGTAATTGATCTATGCATCCGAGTTTCATAAAATCTGAAATGACTCGACAAAATTATGTAATAATTATGTATTTAAAATTTCAAACGATTCAGTTGGGTAGTTTTTGAGTTGTTATATGCGGACAGACAGACGGACGGACGGATTGAACGGCAAACAATAGGTGCTACGTATTTACATAATTACGAACGCACCTAATGATTCGTGTACTTATTTTGCATGATATAAGATTAAGGTTTACATCAAAAAACTTAATTGATATGCAATAATAATAAAATATTAATATGAAAAAAAAAAAATTAAAAACTGTGTTAAATTTTTGGAAATTAAAATATAGAAATTTAATATGTTTGGTTCTAAATCTTATCTTTACTTTATGAATACAAATTTCACAATTTAATCTACTGACTTTTAATGCTTTTATTTTAATCAAAACATGTGATGTCACACTTTTCTTTGCCCCCTTGTCACAAATTGTCACAATTTCACTTCCCTCACACCCGTCCAAGTGTGGCATCATTTATGGATGGCCCCTTTGAATAGATAAAAAATTGTTTTGACAACAACAGGTTGTTAATAAGCTAACACTAGAGATTTGAATATAGTCAATCTGTGTAATTTCGACATATCAGTTTAACTGTGGGCCAAGAGCAGTGTTCTCGCTGTCGCTCGCCAATGCGCCAAATTGCGACTAAATTCTTCATTTGGCGAGTAAACAAGTGATTAGATTCGCCAAATTGCTAGTGCTCAATTTTTGCTTTTTCTTTTTTGTTTTTCATACATATGCATATATATTTATATATATTTAATATATGCATATTTTTTTATTTGTAGCGGATAGTTGAAATTAGATTAATAACAATCCCTGTCACAGCTATAAAAACTCAGGTTATTTTAGAACATACAGAAAAAAAAGAGTTACATTAAAGGATTAAAGATATTTTTTTATGCTACATGGCGAATCTATTTGGCTAGTACTTTTTTCATTTGGCGAATGTTTTTTATTTTTAATTAGCCAAATTACTAACTTTGGTCAAATGTCAGCGAGAACACTGGCCAAGAGAGAACAAATTGGAAATCGCATGTGAAGCATAGCAAATGAGGTGCGTTCGTACGATAATGAAGTTTTAAAAACATTCAAATCTTGCTGTTATAGTAGACAGTACTTCGGATATACTATAGTGTTCGAAATCTTTTTCTGTGATCCAGTAAATATACAGGAAGTAACTTTTATTACACCTCAGCAACGTATATTATAATCATAAAATGTGAAATATTTTAATATAATTGAAACACGCCCCAAAGAACGTTCTCCCTATAACATTATGTAATGGAATACTTTTGTGGGGTCTTGTTAATCAATAACAAAAGTTCTTTGCACCACAGATTGTGCAGAAAGTATATTATAATATGTATTTCATAGATGCATATACATTTTATTATGTTCGAATGAGTGTAACAACAATAAAATGCAATTGAAATTTTTTTCCTATTGACCGTAATGTAACGGAATACTTTTGATTGTCCGATTGTTGATTTATTGAAATGACCCGACAAAATTATGTGATAATTACATATTTTAAATTTCAAACGATTAAAATGCATTTGAAACTTTTTTTCCCATTGACCGCAATGTAACGGAATCCCTGTGGATTCCGCCTGGCCTTGTAATTGATCCATTCATCCGATTTTCATAAAATTTGAAATAACTCGACAAAATTATGTAATAATTATGTATTTTAAATTTACTTTAAGTAAATTAAGTTGAGTTTTTTGCGTTGTTATATGCGGACGAACAGACGGACAGACTGAATGCTGACTATAGGTACTACGTATTTACATAATTACGAACGCACCTAAAAAAGATTAAATCTGCTACATCACTCGAGTAAGCGGCAAAATTTTGGTCTCAAAATATTGATAGCAACAGAAGTATGAGTTTGGAAGCTCACTGGAAATAATTTGCCAAGGTTCAACCATGGCAAAATGGATCAAAGTGTCGTAAAGATGGAGCAAAATTACCCCGATTGATTGTTGCAGCTCAGAGCAACCTACTGATTTGGGGGAAATTATTACCGACTTAGACTATCGCAGAGTTTTATGGATGTTGAATTTTTAATGTTTGTTAGTGTTATAGAGTTAGAGAATGAATTTGCTTATTCCCCGCATAATCTAGGGGAAATTTATACGAGGGGTGATCCAAAAAAAGTTTACAAGGCAAAGGAAAAAATATTCATTAACAACAGAAACAAGATACAAATGGCAATCAAAAGACACATCTGGCCTTTACTTTTTTCCACATAGTCGCCAAACCTGTTTAGGCAATTTCAGAACGTTCGACCAATTTATTTATCCCATCTTGGTAGAATCAGGGCCCTGCTCAATGAGCCAATTTACGGCAGCTGTTTCCACTGCATCGTCTGAGGTGAACCGTGTTCAGGATAAGTTTCGCTTCAACGCCGGAAAAAGGAAATAGTCACTTGGAGCCAAATCAGGGCTGTATGGAGGGTGATTCCAGGCCTCCCACTTGAACCTTTGCAGCAATTTCTGAGTCTGGCGAGCTGTATGGGGCCTGGCATTATCATGCAGAAGAGTGACTGTGAGTTTGTCTGTGAATTTCGGATGCGGCCACATTCTTGGTTCATAAGAATCGAATTACGACTCGCACCTCTATGCGAGACCATTTTTCTAGACGCCGTGCGGTTACTGTCGCTCTTAAGTGTCTGCGTACTGACGCTACTTACTCGTAGAACCGTGTAGGACAACTAGCGCCATCTGTCAACCACCCTGGGTGGAAATATTCGCTCCACAATTATTAATTTTCAAATGCTTCTGCTTGTAAACTTTTTTTTGGATCAACCTACGTAAAATGACTCTATCATACTCTTGCTCAATTAGCTTAAATAAAAGGGTTTAAAACCTTTTATTAATACATATATTGCTAAAATGCTAAAATGATTGAATAATGTCAGGATTTATGAAAAAAATTATATCAATATAAGTAAAAGCTTTTCTTCGCATATACTATACGAAAGAATATTTCATTCCAAAAGTCTGTTGTCAATGTGATCTGGAAATTAAAATTAACAGGTATAATATACAGGTGACATTCAAAGAGTTGAATTTTAATTTCCAATATGACAGAATTTCTAAGTGGCAGCCTTGCCCGATTCTTCTCAAGGTTTTTACGCTTTTATGCATGTTTTTACTACTGCATGCAAAAATAAGGTTAAAATTTTACGTTACAGTAAAGTCTTCTTGTGCCTCTATTTATGAAAAATAGGTCAGACTGTTCTCAACGGCTCTGCTCAACAAGCGCAAAATGTTTTCACGCATTTACAAACTCTCTTTTGAGCGGAAGGACATAAAATTAAAAGCCTGGCTATGAAAGCGAATTGTAATTGAACTGTGTTTTCCAATTCTTGATCAATAAATTACGTATTGAGTTGTAAGGGATTTTGATCACGTGACAAACAAGTTTTCCTCTCCTGTTTGAGTTGTTATTTTTCTTTCGGGTAGAAATTTGGTTCAAAACGTACATTTTGATGCTATATTCTGAAGGATTTATTGTGTTTGCAAAAAAACACAGGGAAAAGAAAGAAATTAAATAATTCCTGAACAACAACACCAGCTAATTTCATGCATTTCCGAACAAAAATAAATGAAAACTTATGTCATAAAACTGACTGTTTAGATTTAAGAACAGCTTTAAAGCAAGCAGTTTTTAAATCAGAGAATTACTTTTCGAACAAATATGAATTTAAGTGTGAAATTCTGCATGATTTTTAAGATAAATAATTAATGCCAGTTAAAATAATTTTTTAAATTAAAACTATTTTTACTGTTACATTTATTTTTAAATTATTTATTAAAAATTTAATAAATTAATAATGTAATTGTTTTAATTTTAATAAATAAGTTGAAAAAAGGTTAAATAAAAACGGATGTAAGGAATTTAAAAATATGTATTCATCGAGTGTTGAACATATATCTTTGAAGAAACTTACATTTTTGTCTCATTAAAGACAAAACAGATTAACATAAAAGACTTACAAAAGACAAAGACATTTTATCGATGAAAGCATTCTTCTTTTATAAAGAAACTTCTAAAATTCCTTTTAAAGGCCAAATAAAGTACTTGAGATGATGCGATAATGATGAATAACAGGGAGATAGATTAACGGAGATTTCAAGAACTATCTTTTGTTTTGTGCATTAAATCTTGTTGTTAAGAATTTCTTTCAGCTTAGTTTCAGAATTTTTAAGCTTGTGTTACCAAATCATGTATTTTGTGAAAGTATTTGCCAAATTTATACATTTTTAAAAGGTCATAGGGAATTGTGTTGACACGAAAATTTTTGGATTATCTACAAGGCTGCATGTGCGTGTCTTTTCTATAATATCTGAGGGGAAAAAAACACGGGAAAATGAGTGCAGTTAGATAGTTTCTGAACAATAGTCTGTTAGTTTCATGCATTTCCGAACAAAAATAAATTAAAACTTATGTCATAAAGTTTCTCTTTTAGATTTTATGAACCGTCTTAAAGCAATCAGTTTTGAAATATGAAAAATTCTTTTGGAGCAAAATGAATTTAAGTCTTGAAATTCTGCTTGATTTTTAAAATAAATATTTCATACATATAAAAGAAAGTTAAAAAAATCTATTTTTCCTGTTACATTTATTTTTAAACTATATTTATTAAAAATTTAATAAATCAATAAATGCAATTGTTTTAATCCTAATAAATAAGGAGAAAAAAAGTTAAATAAAAACGGATACAAGGAATTTAAAAACTCATATTCGTCGAATGTTGACACATATCTTTCCAGAAACTTACATTTTTGTCTCATTAAGGACAAAACAGATTAACATAAAAGATTTACAAAAGACAAAGACATTTTATCGATGAAAGCGTTCTTCTTTTATATTCAGAAACTTTTAAACTTCCTTTTAAAGGCCAAACAAAGCACTTGAGACGATGCAAAATGATGAATAAAAGGGAGATAGATTAATGGACTTCAAGAACTATCTTTTATTTTGTGCATTAAAACTTATTGTTAAGAATTTGTTTCGGCTTAGTATTAGATTGTTTAAGCTTGTGTTATCAAATCATGTATTTTGTAAAAGATTTGCGGTATTTATAGTTTTTAAAAAGTTTATAGGGAAGTTGGTTGTCACGATAAGTTTTTGGATTATCTACAAGTCTGCAGGTGCGTTTGTTTTTTCCATAATATCTGCCAAAAAAAGAAAAAAAAAACACGGGAAAATGAGTGCAGTTAGATAGTTTCTGAACAACAGGTGTGCTAGTTTCATGCATTTCCGAAAAAAAAAATAATTAAAACTTATGTCATAAAGTTTCTCTTTTAGATTTTATTAGCCATTTTAAAGCAATCAATTTTGCAATCTGAAAATTACTTTTGGAGCAAAATGAATTTAAGACTTGAATTTCTGCATGATTTTCAAGATAAAATTTCATACCTATGTAAGAAAAAAAAATGTGTGTGGCACTCGGGGACTGCCGCGGTAAAGCTATTGCATAGCATTTTATATCAACTTATGCAAAAATACCGTGTCAGTGTCTGCCGAAGTCTATCGAAGAATATCGTGCCGAAGTCTGCCGAACTGAAACGTCGTTAGCTGGAGTGTTAGGATTTTTTCTCGTTACGGAATACCTAGATTCGGTCGCCGCGCTCAAAGCCCACGATAAAAGCTATGTAATAGCTTAATAAATTACCAAACAAAATTTGGTCGCGATACAAAAATTAGATCGCGAGTTATAAGTATTTTAAATTTTTCTACCCTCACGGTGGGGGGAGGGGGGGTCTCATTTCACCAAAAATTAACACTGTCTCATAATAAATTACCAAACAAAATCTGGACGCGCTACGAATATTAGATCGCGAGTTATAAGCATTTTTAATTTTTCGACCCTCACCGTGGGGGGTTCTCCTGTCACCAAAAATTAACAGTCTCATAATAAATTACCAAACAAAATTTGGCCGCGCTACAAAAATTAGATCGCGAGTTATAAGCATTTTAAATTTTTTGACCCTCACCTTGGGGGGGGGGGGTCTCCTGTCACCAAAAATTAATACTGTCTCATAATAAATTACCAAACAAAATTTGACCTCGCTACGAAAATTAGATCGCGTGTTATAAGCATTTTAAATTTTCGACCCTCACCGTGTGGGGGGGGGGGGTCTCTGTCACCAAAAATTAACAATATCTCATAATAAATTACCAAACAAAATTTGGCCACGCCTCGAAAATTAGATCGCGTGTTATAAGCATTTTAAATTTTTCGACCCTCACCGTGCGGGGTCTCCTGTCGCCAAAAATTAACACTGTCTCATAATAAATTACGAAACAAAATTAGGCCTCGCTACGAAAGTTAGTTCGCGAGTTATAAGCATTTTAAATTTCTTGACCCTCACGGTGGGGGGGGGGGGGGTCTCCTGTCACCAAAAACTAACACTGTCTCATAATAAATTACCAAACAAAATTTGGCCGCGCTATGAAAATTAGATCATAAGAAACATAAGTTTGAGACTTGATATCCTAATATCTGAAAAATACCGCGTCAATGTCTGCCGAAGTCTACCGAAGGATACCGTGCCGAAGTTTGCCGAACTGAAACGACGTTAGCCGAAGTGTTAGGTTTTTTCGTTACGGAAGTGTTAGGTTTTCTCGTTACGGAATTTCTAGATTCGGTCGCTTCGCTCAAAGCCCGCGATAAAAGCTATGCAATAGCTTAAAAAATTAAATCTATTTTTAGTGTTACGTTTATTCTAAAACTATTTATTAAAAATTTAATAAATCAATAAATGCAACTGTATTAATCTTAACAAGTAAGGTTAAATAAAAATGGATGCAAGGAATTTAAAAATATATATTTCTCGAATTTTGAGCAGCAAAACAGATTACCATAAAAGACTTACAAAAGACAGAGACATTTTATCGATGAAAGCGTTTTTCTTTTACATTCAGAAACTTTTAAACTTCTTTTTAAAGGCCAAACAAAGTACTTGAGATGATGCGAAATGATGAAATAAAGGAGAGATAGATTAACGGATTTCAAAGACTATCTTTTGTTTTGTGCATTAAAACTTGTTGTTAAGAATTTGTTTCGGCTTAGTTTCAGAATGTTTAAGCTTGTGCTATCAAATGATGTATTTTGTGAAAGTATTTGCCGAATTTATAGTTTTTAAAAAGTTTATTGACATGAAAAGTTTTTGGATTATGTCTGTCAATAAGTCTTTCCTGTGATATAACTTCCGCGAGAAAATAATCCGACTAGCTTGATCTTTCGTAGATACATTTATCCTTGGTATTAGCAGTGATTTTTTTTTTTTTTTTTTTTTTTTTTTGTTAAACTTGGTTGATTCGTTCGTAAAATATTTATTTATGTCATATTCTATTTCAATGGAAATTGAAATGATTATTAAATTTTATCATTCACTGAAAAGAAAATGGCACTTTTTAGGTTATTTATTTAAACCTTAACCCTTTGCATTCCGTAATATTTTGAGAATGGGCTACCAGCAACACCTCGTCTTTTTGACTATTAGCAACTCTGCGTCTTTACATCGAATTTTAGTCTGTGGACAGGGCCGTAGGTAAGGGGGTGCTAGGAGCGGCTCTCCCCTTTCCCCCCCAAAAAACACATTTTGAGCTTGCCCTGGAAAATATTCCAAGATCAAACCCTACCGAAAAATGTTAAAAAGGTGTGGATAGGTGAGTCAATTAAAAGTGTGAGTCCATGTGGAACTTTTGTCTTAATTTATTCTATGGTTGATTTCTCAACCTTGGTCAACAAACTTTATTTATAAAATACATATATATATTCACAATAAAAACACATATAAAAACTTTATTTACAACACACTTAAAAACCATAAAAATACATCAATTAAGAAACACCGGGAACAGGCAGACACTTGTCACCAGAGGCTACTGCGGGACCCGGTTGACGTGTTCATAATATATGTCTCGGGAGTAAGCAATTGTTTCACTAATCATAATCTTCTTCATCAATTTCAAATACCTCCGAGAACATATTCTTCTTAAGGCTCTATCATTCGCCGGGTCCCACGACCCCAATGCCCCGACGATCACAGCCTCCACAACAGCATTGTTTCCATTAACAGACAGTTCTCGAGCAAGCTGATCATACTTGTCAGTCTTCTCTTTCCTCGCAGCTTCAAAAGCAGAAGGGCCGTTCTCGAACGCGACAGTGGCGTCGAAAATAATAATTTCATTACCTCTCTGGATGACAAGGTCAGGTCTAAGATTAATAATACTAAATGAATTTCTATTCCGAAAATACAAATGAAATTCAAGTCAAAAATCTAATTTAGTTTGAGACCCTTTCGTACGTTTGTCTGTGCCATTTTAATTATTGTATCATCAAAAAGTGTATGAAGTTATGCATAGAGCTGAACTAATTTTTTTGTGAATTATTATTTTAGGGTATGGCAAGCAGGTGAATTTGAAAAAAAAAAGTCTATCGGAAGGGAGCACTGTAAAAGCGATTTCCGGGCTTTTTTCATTATTATACCACCGAAAAGTGTATAAAATTAGGTACAGAATTGAACCAATTTTTTTGTGTATGTTTTTGACTATACCCAGCAGATCTTCCGCGAATTTGGAATTTATCCGCGAATTATTCCGTAGGAAAGGAGCACTGTGATAGCGTAGCGCTTTTTGTATCATTTTCTTGAATCTCCATCGTGCTATTGTACATTGGCTCGTGCAGAGACAGGATTTCGCTTTCTGTTAAGCCGGCTTTTTTCAAACAGCTGATGATAACAGAATAAGGGAAAACTATTGATTTTAATAAATATCATGATTGATATTAACTCGTTTCTAGTCCGATTAATTGACTGAAGCAGCAATTTAATATGAAAATCAAAGTTAGTATAGTATTAAATTAAAAATATTAAAGTATTAACATATGTAATTGCTTTTTGAAATATTTAAATGTACATATGGGATAGAAGAAAGTTTTAGATTGGCACATCCAACTAGTTTTTTTATTTTTGCAATTAAAGCAGTCAAAACTTTTCTTTTTTTTCTTTTTAATTTTAATTTTTTTTTATTTAGTGATAAAATTAAATTTTAAACAAGACTTTTTATGTATATTTTGCTTTTAAAAATGCTTTAGAATTATTTTTAAAGCAGTAAAAAATGGATAACTTGCATTACAATTTTCAAAGGAATCCTTTTAAAAGTACCTAGTGATTTTGATATAAATGTCGCTATCTGGGGCTGTCTGTAGTTAAAAGGAATAATTGGAATTAAACCAAAATCGATACACTTACTATTCGAGAAGGGGAAAAAGTATTGAAACAATAAAAAAAATTAGTAGCAATAGCTACAAACAGATGGCGCGTCAGGTCCTGTAAGTGCAAAGCCATTATAATCATCAGTAAAACCAACACGTGGTTATTTTCTGTCAGTAACGTTACACAAAATGCCTTTCACTTTTCCAGATTGCACTTTAATTTTAATACTATTCTACGTAATGAAAAAAAAAATGACTGACTGAAATGACCGCTTCTTGATTTATTTTATGTTTACAATTGCCTTTTCACAGGCAGGACCCATAGCGCAATCTGTTGGTGGTTATTGAAACTAATTTTTTACTTTTTCCATTCCTTTTCCCCCTTCCCGAATAGTAAGTACACCGATTTTGGTTTCAATTGAGTTATTCCTACAGGCAGCTCAAACTATAGATACTTACATTATAACTACCCTGTACATCCTATTGGACGGTGTAAAAATCGATTGAGTGCGATAATAATAAGTTTAAAATAATACAGTGAAACTTAAATTTAACCGTCTTCTGATGTTCTAACATAACAGTGCTACAATATTTATTTATTTATTTTTGGGTCATTCCACAAAAATCGGGCAACTTCTTCCAACTGAAAAAAAAATATATATATTTATCATTTAATGTATTCAAATTTTGAAAATGCCCCTTTGTAGACAAAGCTGATTCTGTTTAGGAGCCTGTATAATATTTTGAAAATTGAAATTTTTTAAAATCAAAATTTAGCCTTTTGATCCCAAAAAATCAATCCCCTGGCATGTATCACTGGAAAAAGTGAAGAACTACGTATTAAGAAGTACTACGTCTAAGGAAGGTACTAAGTCTTAATACTTAGTACCAAGAAGTACTAAGTATATTTAATCTAATGGATTTAGGCAATAAAAATGAACTTTGTTATGTTCTGAGATAGTCAATTAATAACTATTTATGTATTATGTGATTTTTTTAAAAATAAATTATTACTTTTTACTTACACATCATACGTAGTATAGGATAAGTCTTGCAATCGTTTTGAAAATTGAAAAAAATTTTGGCGGATTTACACGTTTCGGACACTGGAGATTCCGAAAAACATATTTTTAGAAAAAAAAATTGCCGTCCGTCCGTCTGTCTGTCTGTAACTGCTCTATCTCACGAACAAATTGAGATAGAGACTTGAAATTTTGTAGGTGCTTAGTATGTAAGAATGGGACGAAGCCTATTGAATATCAGTAACCTCGTTTATCCGGAACTATTTTTTTCGGACTCTCGAAAAATTCATTCTGACGAAAGGTACATAAAAATTTTCGAATTTTTTTATTTTAAGGAGTGGACGTAAAAGGCAATAAAATAGCATAAATTTTGCATATAAAACGAATTCGATCGGATTATTAGTTGTTGAGATATTTCTAATCCTGTTTGCCACATTTTTTTATTTTTCATGACCCTATATTTTACTGAAATTTCAATTCAAAGATACATTTTAATTGGAAATGAGACACGTAATTCGATGCAATAAACCGTTAGTTAATATGATTATTATTTTGGGAGTTATAAATAAGTTTCTTTTATGCAATTCAGTGCTACTTGAATAGTTTGGCGTTTTATACAATTTGTCGAAATTGTTTCAACAGCAATTCATTATTAGAGCATGATTATGAGTTAAAAATAATTATATATGTTACAGGCCAAACCCGATTTTAGGCCAAATTAGATTGGCCTAAGCCAAACCGGTCTATCCTAACGGCCATCGGATAAACTAGTTTTTCCTAGGCCAAACCGGTCTATCCTAACGCCCATCGGATAAACTAGTTTTTCCTAGGCCAAACCGGTTTATCCTAACGCCCATCGGACAAACTAGTTTTTCCTAGGCCAAACTAGCCTATCCTAAGGCCCATTGGACAAACTAGTATTTCCTAGGCAAAACTAGTTTGGCCTAACTTTTATAGGATAAACTAGTTTAGCCTGCTGTTTATTGGTCTGAACTAGTTTATCCTAGGCCGATCTAGATTATCCTAGGCCAATTCAATTTGGCGTGATTTTATTTAATTCAATGACCGCCTCAGCGCCAACGTTCTAGTTTGTCCTAGGCTGATCTAGTTTATCCTAGGCCAATGTATTTTACGTTTTTTTAGCTCACAGGCGTCAAAGCCTGAGAAATAATGGGCTTGCAAGTTCTGTATGTACGCATGTATGTACACATGTATGTACGTATGTGCGTAACACGATAACTCTTGATAGAAATAATGTAATTTGACGTTGACGTGCTATTATCTCATTAGACTACCAAAGCCTGAGAAATAATGTGCCCGTGGATTCTGTATCTATGTATGTACGTAAATACGTAACGCAAAAATTCTTGATAGAAATACCCGATTTGCATCAAACTTTCAATATAGGTTTATTCTTATGAGGAGTTTTTCTGTTTAATTTTGGGAGGTCATTGGAGAATAATAAGGGGGAGGAAGATCGAGAGGCTGATTCGCCTCTTCCCTTAAATCAAATAAATGGGTTTCCATGCATTATTAGCATATTTTATAAAAAAAAATTAGATACAGAAGCATTCTGATGAAGCGCCTCCATGATTAGTTCTGGATGTTCATTGTTTAAGTATAAAGAGAGGGGGAAATATAAGTAACGCCCCATAATTTATGTAAATGCTTTTTTTCAAGCAGAATTTTCTGATTTGCTTAAATTTTTTAAATAGATTCATTCTGGTAAGGTGCTTCAATAATTAGTTTTGGAAGTTAATGGGTTAAGAACAAATGGAAGAAAGGGGGACTCCCGCCTAATTTTTGCCAAATGGGTTTTTCATGCAGAATTAACCGATTTGCTGCAAATCTTTGATTTATTCATTCTGATGAAGCGCTTCACTGATTAATTTTGGTGGCTCTTTGGTTAAGTATAAAGGGGAAGCATACAATTCATTTCCTTAAATTAGATAAATTAGTTATAATACAGAATTACCCAATTTGCTTAAAATTTTGGACATGAATTCATTTTGATCAGACACTTCTTTAATTAATTTTTCTTTTGGTTAAGTATAATGGGGTAGTGGACGATTTATTGCCTTCCTTAAATTAAATAAATGGGTTTTTAAGCAGATTTATCTGATTTGCCGATTAAATTTTGAATATAGTTTTTTTCATAAGGCGAATCCCTGAATAGTTTTGAGGTTTTAATGATTAAGTATAAAAGGAGGAATGTAGGATTACCCTCCTTAAATCAGATGAATGGTTTTTGAGCAGAATTATCTGATTTGCTACAAATTTTGGATAATTGTTCAATTTTATAAAGCGTATCTGCAATTAGTTTTGGGGTTCAATGGTTAAGTATAATTAGAGGAAATGGGAAAAAGTAATCTCCCTCACTTGTTTTTTTCGAGGGTGATATAAAAAAAGTCTGTAATACATAATTAGTGTAAACAGCCTGTGAATGCAAAGCCATTACTTTAACAGGGCAATATTCTTTTTAATATTAATCCTGACTACTGCTCTCTAATCTTATGCAAAGTGGTTTTGTTATCACCCCTGTATAATGTATTTTATTTGAAGGGTAGTAGAATACTGTTACAGGTTTGCACGGGCCGGAATTTTGAAGCCCGGTATAAAAATTAAAAGTTCAGCCCGAGCCCTGCCTGTAAAAAAATCATTGAAAAGGGACTCAGTCCAGCTTGACCTGGCCCAACTCAATTTCTGCAAAAAAATCAGATTTTAATTCACATACATTTAAGATTCCTTTAAAGAATGCTGCATACATATTTATGGATAAATTTACAATGTATTTTTAAATTACGATGTCTTCGCTAAATGGAAAATACACAATGTATTATTGATTATTTAGATTCTTAGGCCTTCAATATTCAAATAGGAATTCATTAAATAGTTAGAATAAAAGAAAAATAGGAGTGTTATAAAATAGTGTTATATCATAGTGTTATATCATAACTTTTGAATATGTTTAATAAAAAGTAGATTTGTAAAAATATTTTTCTATCATTCCTTAAGGGTTTTCTCAAATCCAAAAGAGCTACATCCTAACACATTTAATAATTAATTCCTTTTCGGAAATGCATAAGATTAACAGGCATTCTCACTCAGAAAATATGTAATCGAATGGCGTTAACCATTTTTTCATAAAAGCGATGTATCTTTGAGAAAATACTATTAAAGCTACGTTTTGAATCGAATTTCCAGTTGCGACTTTACGGAAAAGAAAAACTTGACGCCGTGACAAAAATAGCTATAAGTCGACAGGTAATTAATTTCTCAAAAATGGAAAACGCTGTTCGATTCCAAATTATGCTCAGCTGCGATCTGGCTCGAATAATAATAATAATAATAATAATAATAATAATAATAATAATAATAATAATAATAATAATAATAATAATAATAATAATAATAATAATAATAATAATAATAAAAGCAAGCTTCTCACAGCATGGCCTGAATCTGCAGAAAGAAAAATAAAAATAAGCAAACACCATGTCCAATGTATCAAGTCTCTACGGTGGACATGTTAAATTTCTGTATGGATGTTACAAGCAATGACTCTTGACACACATTTATGCTTATTCTAGTGAAAGATATGTTTTTAACAGCCAAACACAATTTTGAGCCAAATATTATTAGCCTAGACCAAATTATTTTATCCTAACGCAAATTGGATAAACTAGTTTTCCAATGCCAACTTTATTTCTTTAAATGTCCATAGGATAAACTAGTTTTTCCTATGAAAGTTGGTAATCCTACACTTTTTCTTTCATACTTAACCATTAAACTCCCCAAAACTATTCAGGGAATCGCTTATCAGAAAGAACATACATCCAAATTTGACGCAAATCCGTAAATTCTGCATCAAAACCATTTATCTAAATTATTGGGGGGTTACCTACATTGCCCTTTGTTTTGCACTTAAACGATAAATTTTAAACACGGAGGATAAACACAATTAATCACGGAGGCATCTTGTCAGAATGATCCTATACTTAAAATTTTAAATTAAAACTGATAATTATGCATGAAAAACCCATTTCTCTGAATTAACAATGGGGTATTAGCCTCCCTTTCACCCCCTCTTAATCTTATCCAATGAATTCCCAAAACTAATCAGAAAAGTACCTTATCAAAATGAAACTACTTCCAAAATTTTAAGCAAATCAAATATTTCTACCAAGAGTTATCGCATTACGTACATATGTACGTACATACGTACAATCATGCGTACATACATAAATACAGAACCTGCGAGCTCATTATTTCTCGGGCTTTGACGCCTGTGAGTTAAAAACACGTAAAATTATATTGGCCGAGGATAAACTAGTTCAGCCTAGGACAAACTAGATCAGCCTAAGACAAACTAGAATGTTGGCGCTGAGGCGGTCATTGAATTCAATAAAATCACGCCAAATTGAATTGGCCTAGGATAAACTAGTTCAGACCAATAAACAGCAGGCTAAACTAGTTTATCCTATAAGAGTTAGGCCAAACTAGTTTGGCCTAGGAAAAACTAGTTTGTCCTATGGGCCTTAGGATAGACTAGTTTGGCCTAGGAAAAACTAGTTTGTCCGATGGGCGTTAGGATAAACCGGTTTGGCCTAGGAAAAACTAGTTTATCCGATGGGCGTTAGGATAGACCGGTTTGGCCTAGGAAAAACTAGTTTATCCGATGGACGTTAGGATAGACCGGTTTGGCCTAGGCCATTCTAGTTTGGCCTAAAATCGGGTTTGGCCTGTAACATATATACGTTTATATTTTGTTTTGGAATTGCAATGCATTTTATAAATAGTTTACACACGTTTTGTTTCCATGATGGGTAAGTATTACGGTGGCCCCCAACGACTAATTTTTATTTCAAGTTGTGTACCTCTACTTTGCCGGTCAGTCCCCTGGCTCGTGTTAAATTCCAAAAATTTCTGATATTATCCATTGTTCATAACTTATTTGTCTTTTTCATATTTATTTATCATATAAAGATGGCAGTGACGACTGATATTTATCCATCAGCATTTTTTATTGAATGTTTGTTGCTATTATTGTGTCGACAAACAGAATGCTAACATTCAATTTATCGGTACTCGGGTAAGTAATAATTTAATAATTAATAAATAATTATTATTTATGTATGCTGATTTTAACGTGTTTTTATTGCTATATTTAATATTAAAACATAATTATATGGTGTTTGGTTCCAATAAGTAGATTTTTTGTGTTTTATACTGAAAACGTCAATCCCCTGGCAGCTTTTCAGATGAAAAACACCGAGGGGACTGACTTAAAAGTAAAATACAGTTAAACACATTAATGAATGCTAGATCACATCATTTTTATAATAATTTTACATTTTTTTACACGTTCTCTTATCAATTAATAACTAATTACTGATCTATACTATTAAAACCTGTACGCGTAACTGTATAACCTCAAAAATTCGGAAACCACAGCGCGCAGGGCTACGAAATTTGGCACACGGGTTTCTGGTAGGGGATCCATAAACAATTGGAGTCAAAAATTTGAATATTTTAAACAAACTTTTTTCATATGTTTTTTTAACGAATTTTTGCCATTTTCAATCATTTGTAAAATGGCTGTAGTTCACGGACAAGAATAGATATATCTGTGACTTATCTGACGTACTTCTCTTACCACAATAACAAAAAAATAATAAAAACTAAAAAAAAAAAAAAAAAAAAAAAAAATAGAGAGAGAGAGAGATACAGCTTTTAAACAAATTGCATTTAAAAGTAAATTTTTTTCCTATACGACCGACGGTGTAAAAAGTTAAAAGTTAAACATGATTAAAATGTTGATAAAAAATGTATTAGGGATATGTGTTAAACATGTTTTTATTGCTTCTTTGGATAATTATTAAAAAACAGTTTGAATTAATCATTAAAAAGTTCACTCTATAATGAAATTATCGGTTTCGGTCAGTCCCCTCTAACCTAATTTTTTAAAAAAGCTTGATTTTTACAAACATATTCAGATATTTGAAAGTTGCTGTACGAATATAATAAAATTAACTTATTGTTAATTGATATTATAAAAAAAGTTTGAAATCTGAGATAAAAATAGTACTTTTCAAATTCCCCTCTAAAGCTACCTGATTCCTGTGGAATGACCCTTTTAAATATATTGCAGTAAAAAGAATTTTTGCCAATTTTACAATTCTTATCATTGCTATGTATGTCATATTTATTTGCATTTTTTTATAAGTGTTATTTAAAGGTTTCAGTGTTATTCCAATTTATTTTAAAAGAGGAATTCACAATAAATAATTTAGATCAGGAGGTGGCAGCACAGACATTTGCCTCATCGAGTTCATGGATAAAAAATCTATGATTAGTTAAATCTTTATTCGCATATTAAAACGCAATTGGTCTGCCAAGTCATATCTTGGTGGAAAACACCTAAAACCTGGATTTTAGCGGTTGACTCATAGGTTTACCATTATGTTTTCCTGCTCCCAGTCCTCCATGGCCCCACCAGTGGCCGAGAGGTTCAGACCTCTCAACTGGTAGACGGCAGGTGCTGGGTTCGAACTCAATCGCGGCTGTCGGCCTAACCGTTCGGAGTTTTCGTGGTTTTCTTCGGACCTTGCGTAAATACGGGTTAGGTTCCCTTAGAAAGACCCCCCCCACGAAGGGCACTCCCCTGGTCCTATATCCCATTAGTGTAGGTAATCGACGACAAAAATAAACCAAACCCAGTCCTCCATGGGGCCTCCATGGCCGAGTGGTTAAGACACCACGCTGCTAATTGCTGTCGAACGTAGGTGGCTGTGGGTTCGAATGCCACACTGTTTGTGTGGAGTTCCTGGTTGTACTTTTCTTATGTTGTAAAATTTCCTTGTGCTATCTCGTTCTTGTATATTGACGATGACTTATAAGCAGACTTTCTGTAGAGCACACAAGTCAGATGTATGTTATAAATAAATAAGTTCTCCATGTTGTTATACTGTTGGATACACGAAAGTACAATGGTAAATTTACGAGTCAACC
This sequence comes from Maratus speculifer, assembly GCA_964019185.1. Lineage (NCBI taxonomy): Eukaryota > Metazoa > Arthropoda > Arachnida > Araneae > Salticidae > Maratus > Maratus speculifer. The sequence goes on along the minus strand of OZ025294.1, from coordinate 396,086,975 downwards.
ACTAAATCAAATGTTTAGAACATTTCCAACAAGATATGACTTAGCAGATTGATTGCGTTTTCATATGCGAATCAAAATTTAACTGATCCAAGATTTTCATCCGTGAACTCGATGAGGTGATTGTCTGTGTTGCTGCTTCCCGGTCTAAATGCGATAATGACTTGGAAAGCAATTATAATATCAGTCTGAACAGCAGTGGCCGAGAGGTTCTGACCTCGAAACTGGTAGACGGTAGGTATTGGATTCGAAGTCAATCGCGACCGTCGGCTTAACAGTTCGGATTTTTCATTGGTTTTCTTCGAACCTTAGATTTCCTTGCGTATATACGGGTTAGGTTCCCTTAGAAAGACTCCCACGGAGGGAAATCCTCCACATAGGGCCTATATATTTCGCGTAGATAATTGGCCTTCCTAAAGACAAAATAAGAGCAGTACAAATTGAGAAGTTGAAGATTAAGGAAAAATATCATTCACTTTATTTACAAAACACTATAATACTGTAGAATAGAATAAAAAAAATTGCGTTAACTTAAGAGGAGATAGCAAACAGTTATAGTATGTATTCAAGAAAATGGTATAAGATCTGGTAAGTTAACTGGTTAACAAGTATTGCTCTCCAAACACAAAATTTCTCTGATAATTCTTTTCTTTTTCTGTATTTAAAATTACAATATAGAGTTAAAATATATTTCTAATGTTTTGTTAAATGCATTTGAAGAATTTCATATAAAATTAGCGTTTATCAACTAGATCAACTTAAACTTTAATACCCTCAAAAAAAAAAAAAAAAAAAAAAAAAAAAAAAAACGATAACAGATAAAGACAGAAAAAAATATTTTATGTGTTTTTATTCACTCTAAATTTTAAAAATTTATTTCTATCTTCCCATTGTCATTATTTTTATTGAATACCAGATTTCATTTTGGATAGCTATAAAATGTTGATTGAGTAACAACTATTTAACTGCTATCGCTGGGGGGAAAAATTACATCACTCTGAAGTAATTTAAACCAAGATATTGCGAAGGAAATAAATCGAAAATGACCATAATTTTTATCTTCTTGACCTACTTTTCATCAAGCAAATGATTTTGGTTTTTCAGAATTTTTAGATTTCATGTTCGACAATGTTTATCTCGTGATATTAAAGAAGCAATTCTTCTATATATTTATGTCTTTATTATATTTTTGGGTTCTCGAAAAATCTCTAACGACTTTCGTGGAAACGACTGATTGCTTCTTTTAAATTTCTGAAATGCTGTATTCGAAGAATCACTTATGTGAAATATCCGCTCTTCGCTTGGAATAAGAAACTGCAAAAACATAAAAAATATACATAACTGGTACAAATTTAAACGAAACATTAAAATATTGCAATCAGTGTATGGTATGTGAAATAAAACATTTTATTATGTTATATTCGCTCATAGCACATTTCATGTTCGGAATGTAGATTTCCGTAATCGGATCCGCAGTTAATATTAATGTCAAGCAAGATTGTCGCTTTTTTGCTTATTTAAGGATTATGAAATTGCTTTATAAATGAAATTATTTTTTCGGCAAACTTATGCCAGTTAGTTTTGAATCCGATTATAAAACTTTCAACAAGCAAAAAAAAAAAAAAAAAAAGACATAAAATGTACAAGAACGGAAAAAATGTGAAATCCCATGCTGTTAAACGTGTAATTATTGTAAATATTTATATGGGGAAGATGTCATTTATTTTCCACTATTAGGCCATACGTAATTTGTTCTTACAATCACCTATCTCCTTTGAAAGACGCTCTACAGCGCAGCTGAATGAAAGAGGTGTGATTGCGGCCGAACTGAATGAAAACAAGTATGAAAAATCATGCTATAAGCATAGATTATGAAACACTTTCTAATATTTTCCTGAAATCTTAGTTATCCAGGGAAATAATGTTACTGTCTGTAGCCAAATATGTATTCACGTATTTTTAAACAGCTCTGTATTCATCTGTCGGTTAATACATATACTATATAATGTGTAAATTTAGTTTAGCAAGAAAATCCTTAGCAGGTTGAAAATTTCTCTTTCAGCGAATTATACTAATAGTTTGAAACATACTTGAATATTTTTGCTCAGCCCTGTAGTTTACATACCCTCTAAAACTGGAATTAGTAAAAAGCTCACTCTTTGTAAGGTAAAAAGGTATTTTCACTCGTTTTGGAGTGAATTTTATACAAATACACTCCTTAAAGAGTGGCATTTTTCACCCTAGAAAGAAGTGAAATGTGTCACTCCGTTGTCTCGAGTGAAGCATGTCACTCCATTGTAAAGAGTTAAATATCTCATTGCACTCACGAGAGTGAAAGCTGAGCCTTATACACTTAAAAAAAAAATTCCGTTAAACTTTGAGCCAATATATGGAGAAAAATAATGGAAAACACCAAAATATGTCAATTCTTAATTATAAAAACTCCTTTTTCATAATATAACCAGAAAAATTATGCTGATTTAGTATTAAAACGCATTTTTTCTCAAGAGTGAATAGTCAATCCTTCGAAAGAGTGAATATTCACTCCGCCGAAAGAGTGACTCATCAGCCAATCAGGAGTGGCTTATTACTTCTTCTACTGATAAGAGAAATTTGTTTATTATTATCTATTTATTTATTTATTTATTTGTCAAAGTGCAAAACTATGCTGTCGAATAATTGTAAAAAGTCTTTTTGTGCTTATTAAGAAAATGTAGCAAAAATTTTTTCAAGAGAACTATTCAATGAACTGGTTAATATTTATTGTTCTCTAAACACCATATTTCTCTTGTAATTATTTTTTTAAATGCATTTAGAATTACAGTAAAAATTTAAAATATATTTCGATTTTTTTCTTTTTATTACATTTCAACAATTTCAAATAAAATTGGTTTTCATAGGTTAGATAAATTGGAACTTTAATACCCTTAAAAAATAACGGATAAAAGATAAAGGATTGCAAAAAACATTTTATAGCTTTTCATTTATTCTAAATTCAGAAGAAAAAAAATTATATCTTATTATTGTCATTATTCTTATTTCACACTAGATTTGTTTCGCTAAAGTTAAAAAGAGTTGATTGAGTAATGACTATTTAACTAATATCTCTGGGGAAAAAATCAAATTACGTCATTCTGAAATAATTTAAGCCAAGATATTATAGAAGAAATAAATCGAAATTGACTACGGTTTTTATCTCTCTTATCATTTAGTTTTCTAGTGCAATAATTTTATGGCTTTCTAGAATTCTTGTTGGATGCTTATCTTATACGATTAAACGAGTTATTCTTGTACATTTAAATATTTTTTTTTATATTTTTGGGTTTTCGAAAATGGCTTTTACTATTTTTGTGAAAGCGACTGATAATGGTAGTTGTGGAGGAGGTTCCGGTTTCTGTCAGGATGTTTTTTTCCGCAAAATATCGTTTGCGTGTAATATCCGCTCTAGGCATGTAACGAACATTACAGAAATATAAAAAAGTATATAAAAACTGGTAAAAAAATTAAGTGAAACATTAAAATATTGCAAATAGTTATACGTTACATGAAGTTAAAAGAATTATTATGTTGTATCCGCTCTTCGCACATTTAAAATGATAATTTCTCATAATCATATCTATGGTCAAGATAGACGTCAAACAAGTGTTTTGCTTTTTAACTATTTAAAAATCATAAAAATGCTTGTAAAAAGAGACATTTATTTTTCCCAATTTTACGCCAAGTAATTCTGAAACCAATTTACGAAACTTTCTTTAAGGAAAAAAAATAAAGAAAACATATAAAATGTACAAAAATTGAAAAAAAAGGCGAAATCTCATTCTGTTAAATGATCAATTATTGTAAATATATATTGTATATACATATCATATATATATATATATATACAACATTTGGACGAAGGGTGGTTTTGTCATCTGGGGATCATGATCGGGGAAAATATACCAAATTTTTCCGGAAGTGCTTTCCTCCGGATGGCTGCAATATGCAACTTTTTACTCTTTGTAATGAAAGCTACGTAAAACAGACATAAATTCGAAAAAGTACAAACGCGCAAAAAAAAAAAAAAAAAAAAAAAAAAAAAAAAAAAAAAAAAAAAAAAAATCAACATCAGGTATGCCATGCCTGTAGGCTCTTAAGCGTTTGCCTTCATAGAGTTTTTTAAATGTTATATGTTTATATTTTCGACAGAAATTTTATGGGTTCTTTATGAAAATTGATACAAGGTTATTGTTGCTGATTTTTAACACCTTCCAACAAAGTTGAAAATTGCGTATGCATTCGGTTGTTCTGTCCCTCTAACTCCCGCAAGAGTATACTCAATTGGTAAACCTTATTTAGGGTCCTCTAGGCATTTTTGGTACTGTATATGAAGTATTTGGTATTAATAGTACATTTATAGGGACACTCAAAATTATTCCAATATGTTGTGGTCTACGGGGGGAAAAACGCTTGAAAAGTATTTTAATGACATTGCACTATTGCAAATGTATTGAAACTGATATAAATCACTGAATTGCACTACGATTGCGTTACAACAGGAGATTCACAGTATTTTTAATCAATTTACAGGGGCAGCCAAAAGAAATGGATCACAATACTGACTTTGATTAATAATTGCTGGAAATGTGCTTTCAATTTCGGCATGCTCTTTTAAATTTAACTGCTTTTTAAGTGCGTTTGTAATGATATAAATACGTATACAGCCTATAGTCGTGGTCTGATCCATCAGTCTGTAAATGAGTCTGTCCGCATATAACAGCACAAAAATTACCAAACCGAATCGTTTAAAATTTAAAAAATATATTTGTTCCAGAATTTTGTTTAGTCAAATTTTAATGAAATCGGATATATATTTCAAATATAAAGACAGTCAAAAGTAATCCATAACATTACGGCCAATGGGATAAAATGGCTTCAAGTGATTTTTAATGATATTATATCCATCGGAGAATAGTGAAATTGATATGCATTTATGAAGCGCGCAAATATATGCATTTTGTAGAATACGCCTCTTAAAAAATATTCATTATTCATTTACAGGGCCACACAAACGAATTCCGTTACATGATGGTATAGGGGGGGATATTATTTGTGGTATATTTTAATTATGTTAAACTATTCACTTATTATAAAACTGATGTACTTTGCTTAGATTTATTACAAATTACTTCTTGTGTAATAGAAAATGCGTTTCCATATTGTTGAATTAGTATTAATATCTCAACTTATTAAACGGTGCAGTTTTGTTACATTATTCTGAATGTGTTGGACAGTGCTTCATAATCTGTGCTTGATGCATGATTTTTTTTCTTTCTTGTTTTTTAGAACAATAATATCCAGAAATAAATGGACTTACGGAAGATCTATTGAAAATACACGTAAAAGCCAATTTTGAAGCTAAAGTTAAGATTCTTTATTTTTTATAATTAACATCTCATTTTGTCAATAGACCGATTCCCTTATTCTTTACAATTTATCTCATTTCATTTAAAACATAGATTCCATTAATTTTATTTTCAAGATGAAAGTAATAAATTCAAGTTACTTATTTTTCAGTGCTGTAAAATTACAATAAACAAATAAACAAGCCAAGCGGAAAAAAAAAAAAAAAAAAAAAAAAAAAAAAAAAACGATTTTTTTTAAAAATGTTAAACGTCATACTTCAAGGAATCAAATTTAACAAATAAATCATAAAAAAAAAAATGATTTCAGGCTATAATATTTCATGGTATATAGCGAAACTGAATAAAAGAAAGATATCTATTCAAAAAGATTACATGCATTTGTCTGTATTTATGAGCTTATCGCTAAACATTCTATTTGACAAAGAAGCCGTTATACTTGTTCTGATGATGACTACGTTTCCTTATAGAGTTTGTTATATAATATAAAGATATTAAGTAAATGTATCTATAAGTTTTCTGAAAATCACTACATTCATTTCAATAATAAAGTTGCATAAATACTTTTTCCTTTTTTTTTTTTTATATGTATCCGATGATATAATGTAATGGTCCCTTATGTATTATTCTAAGTGCAAATAGACATTTGTTCCAAATTTTTTAGTTTTTTATGATTATTTAACAATTGATTTTGCTAAAAAGCCAATTTTCCAATTCTTCATATTTTATCTCACTTCATTTGAAAAATACGATACCATAAATTGTTTGTTGAAGATGAAAGTAATAAATTCAAATTACTCATTTTCCAGCGCTGTAAAATTACAATAAACCAATAAACAAGCCAAGCGAAAAGAACGATCTTCTTTCGAAATGTTAAAGGAATCAAATTTAACAAATAAAACATAAAAAAAGATTTCGTGCTATAATATTCCATGGTATATGGCAAAACTGGATAAAAGAAAGATAGTTATTCTAAATGATTACATGCATTTCTTTATACACTATATTGCCATTGATTATGGGACACTTGCGATTTTAGACATTTTACTAAATATCTAGAAAAATACATGAGGAATCATCTCAAAACTCTTAGTGTATAAATATAATAGTATAAGTCATACATCTCCGTGAAGATTTTTTCCCGAAACTCCAAAGGGGGCCGTCAACAAATTAAAAAAGAATGAATATCTTTTGAATAACCCTGTCAAAACTAATGTAGCAAAAGAGCTCAAACTCTAGATTGTAATTGAATGCCTTATTGTAATACGCCTTGTTCTTTTTTATGCAAATAGCATGCATACTCGCAGAGTAATTAAGGTTTTTATAAAAATGATCCCAAATTTTTCCAAGTTTTTTCCTTATAATTTTCAGAGTTCTTAATATAAAATATTATTTTTTCAGAAAATATGACAAACAACATTGCACACAGTACCCTGTAATCAGAATTAAAAAATAATGAAAATTGTATAAAAAATGAGTTGGTTTACTAAATAATTTTTTACTGCGCATGCGTCAACGATATCAAAATTTCATTTGCATATTATGTTAGCTAAATGTATAGAGCAACTTTTGTGAAAGTCACAAAATCATAACTTGAAAATTCTGACAATAATCGTCAATTGAATAAGTAGAAAATCCGTTATTCTCAAAATGAAGCAAAAACAAGAGGGGTTGTATTCATATATTCATTGATTAGTGTCAATATAGAATACACAATATGGGATGCACTACTGCATTTGGATAAAATCCCTCATTTTTTTGTTTCATTTTGGAAACAACGGATTTTGTCCTTTTTCTTTAGACGATTACTTTCAGAATTTTCAAGCTATGATTTTGAGACTTTTACAAAAGTTGTTCTATACATTTAGCTAACATAATATGCAAATGAAATTTTGATATCTTTGACGCATGCGCAGTAAAAAATTATATAGTAAACCTACTCATTTTTCATACAATTTTTATTATTTTTTAATTCTGATTACAGGGTACTGTGTGCAATGTTGTTTGTCATATTTTCTGAAAAAAATATTATTTTATATTAAGAACTCTGAAAATTATAATGGAAAAACTTGGAAAAATTTGGGACCATTTTTATAAAAACCTTAATTACTCAGCGAGTGTGCATGCTATTTGCATAAAAATGAACACAGTGTATTACAATAAGGCATTCAATCATAATTTAGAGTTTGAGCGCTTTTGCTACATTAGTTTTGACAGGGTTATTCAAAAGATATTCATTCTTTTTTAATTTGTTGACGGTCCCCTATGGCGTTTCGGTAAAAAATCTTCACGGAGATGTATGACGTATACTATTATATTTATACACTAAGAGTTTCGAGATGATTCCTCATGTATTTTTCTAGATATTTAGTAAGATGTCTAAAATCGCAAGTGTCCCATAATCAATGGCAATATAGTGTATTTATGAGCTTATCACTACACATTCCATTTAAGAAAGAAGCCATTATACTTGTTCTGATGATGATTATGTTTCCTTATAGAGTTTGAATGTAATATAAATACACTAAGTAAATGTATCTATAAGTTTTCTGAAAATCACTTCATTCGTTTCAATTATAAAGTTGTGTAAATACTTTTTCATGTATATATTATGTATCCGACGATATTACTTTAATATATTATTCTGAATGCAAGTAGACATTTACTAAAATTTTCAGTATTTTCCCCTAAATAATACTAGAAACTTGGAAAAACTTGGAAGCTAAAATTAAATTTCCTTATTTTTCATAATTATTTAAAAATTGATTTTGCTAATAGGCCAATATTTTTATTTTTTATATTTTATCTCACTTCATTTAAAAAATAGATTCCACAAATTGTTTATTGAAGATGAAAGTAATAAATTCAACTTAGTTTTTTCCCAGCACTGTAAAAGTACAAATAAACAAATAAACAAGCAAAGCGACAAAAAATGAGCTTCTTTCTAAATGTTAAACGTCTTACTTTCAAGGAATCAAACTTAAGAAATAAAACTTTTAAAAAAATTTCAAGCAATAATATTCCATGTTTTTATGTGACGAGACTGGATAAAAGAAAGATAGATACACTAAACAATTACATGCATTTGTCTATATTTATGAGCGTATCCCTACATATTCTGTTGGACAAAGAAATCATTGTACATGTTTTAATGATGACTGTATTTCATTTCAGAATTCGCAATATAATATACAACCGCAAAGTAAATGTATATGTAAGTTTTCTGAAAATCGATTACAATTCAATTATAAAGTATTCAATTCAATTCAATACAGTTTCAATTATAAAGTTCGTAAATACTTTTTCATATATATATTTTATGTATCCGATGATATAATGTAATGGTCTGTAACATATTATTGTGAATGCAAGTAGACATTTACTCTAAATTTTTCGGTTTTTTAACCTAAATAATACTAGAAATTTGGAAAAATTCGGAAGCTAAAATTAAATTTCCTTATTTTTTTATGATTATTTAACAACTGATTTTGCTAATAGGCCAATTTTCTAATTCTTCATATTTTACTTCATTTCATTTGAAACATACGATACCATAAATTTTTTGTTGAAGATGAAAGTAATAAATTCAAGTTACTTGTTTTCCAGCGCTGTAAGATTACAATAATTCAATAAACAAGCCATTACGCGAAAAGAATGATCTTCTTTCTAAATGTTTAACGTCATACTTTCAAGGAATCAAATTTGACAAATGAAACAAAGAAGTCATTAACGTTAACTAATAAGTTTTCTGAAAATCACTACATTCGTTTCAATAATAAAGTTGCATAAATGCTTTTTTCCTTTTCTATTGTATGTAACTGATGGTATAATGTAATGGTCTCTTATGTATCATTCTAAGCGCAAAAAGAAATTTGTTCTAAAATTTTTTGTTTTTTTTAAAGATTATTTAAGAATTGATTTTGATAATAGGCCAATTTTCTAATTCTTCATATTTTATTTTACTTCATTTAAAAAATACGATGCTATAAATTGTTTATTGAAGATGTAAGTAATGAATTCAAGTTACTTATTTTCTGGCGCTGTAAAATTACAATAAACCAATAAACAAGCCAAGCGAAAAAAATTATCTTCTTTCTAAATGCGAAATGTGATACTTTCAAGGAATCAAATTTAACAAATAAAACATTAAAAAAAAGATTTCATTCTATAATATTCCATGGTATATGGCGAGGCAAAATAAAAGAAAAATAGTTATCCTAAACGATTACATGCATTTGTCTATATTTAAGAGCTTATCACTAGACATTATATTTGACAAAGAATCCATTATACATATTTTGATGATAACCATATTTCCTTATAGAGCTTGTAATATAATGTACAGACGTAAAGTAAATGCATTTATAAGTTTTTTGAAAATTGTTTATTGGTTTTAATAATAAAGCTGCATAAATACTTTTTAACCTTTTTTTTTTTGTATGTATTTGATGATATAATGTAATGGTCTCTAATATATTATTCTAAACGCAAGTAGACATTATTTCAAATTTTTTCGGTTTTATCACTTAAGTAATGTTAAAAATTTTACAAAAGTATTTATGCAGTTGATAATAAGTAGGATATCTAATATATACATCGATATATTTATTTAACAGGACACTTGTGCTTCGATATATATATATATATATATATATATATATATATATATATATATGTTAATTTAACGTGCTAAAAAATTAATTCGTGTAAATAATTGCGCATATTTATTAATTTAAGAGTTACAAAAATAATTGGATTAAATTAAATGTTTTTGGGTTATGCTATAGATAAAAAAGGCTATTTTTTAGTACCTTGGCAAATTTGCATAACCTCTTAGACAGGAAGATGGCAGCACCAACAATCATCTCATCAATTTCGCAGCTGAAATTCCAGAATTAGTTAAAACTCGGTTCGCATATTAAAACACAATCGGTCTACCAAGTCATATGGTCATGTTTTTAACAGAAATTTTATGGTTCTTGTTTTATGTAAATTGATGTAAGATTATTTTTTAAGGACAATGGACTTGCTGGAGATAGAATCATTAAAACCAACGTTTGAACACACAATAATTAAAAACACATAAACATACGTATACGTTTCGCGAGTAACTGGGACTCGCTTCCTCAGTGATAAAATGTTTCAAATCAAAAAATCCCCCCCCCCCCTATGTTAACAAGTCAGAAACCCAAATTATTGCAAACACAGAACCAAAATACCATCAAGTCTCAGTAAACAATAGAACTAAACCATAAATGAAGTTTCTTGACATAACAAATACAACTAGAAAGTTGAGATGTATGGTACGCTAGAGAAATAATTAACCAAGGAGCTTTTTACTTTATTGATATGGAGTGCTTCAAAAAAGTCCAAATCAAGCGGATTAATGCATTTTTGGATAATCATGGATGAGGTAAAATTGAAATTATGACCCTCCTTTCAGCAATAAGAAGCAAAAAAGGAATTTTTCAACTCCTTTCTCTTAACATAACCTATGTGTTCTGCGACTCTTTTTTGTAGTTTACGTTTGGTTTGTCCAATTTAGGACAAAAAAACACTGACATTGTATTTGTAAATACCCCAATAAACCAGTGGAGAAATTTGTTCTTTTAATTGAGAAAAAGTTAAGTTAAAAAGTTTTATGTAAAGTCTACTAATTTGTTGCTTACTAAACTCTAAAATAAATAAATCGAAGTTACAGAAAATTAATATTTATTTTTAAAAATCAGTAATTTTATATTTGGTTTTTCGTTTATTGATTTAATTCAAAAAATAAATTTTCAAAATATACAGCAATTTTCTGGTCATTTTCTGTAATTTCATATGCACATATAGAAGTTCGTACAATTCCAAATACCATAATTGCATTAGACATATATGACAATTGAGGCTCTGCTTCTTCGCCATTATTTTCATTTTTTGCATTATCATACATTATGTTTAGGACACCACATGTCGCAATATTTAATTAATGGATACATAAACGTATCATCTGCTATATACATTCACTTTTCATTTGCATTTTTGTCACCATTATCAGCACAAACAGTGCTTTTTAGGATAAAAGACGTATTTTCAGTTTATAAATCGTATGGATTCAAATGATTTTCAATTTCATTTCAGTGAGGAGAAAATTTTTACAACGATAAATGCGGGAAAACGACTTTTTGAAGAACGATGTATGCGGGATTCGTTAACATTATTTAAGTATAATTTGTGCAGGGACCGTAGAAATAAAACGATGGATGCGGGAACGATTCATCGGGGTTTCACTGTATATGTATCTATATTTATTTAACAAGATACTTATGTGGGCGAGTTAACTTCGATAATTTTTTTTTGTTGTTGTTAATTTAATATCCTAAAAAATGAATTTCCTCAAAAAGTTGCGCATACTTAATAATTTAATTGTTTATCAAAATAATTGGGTTGGATAAAATATTTTTCGGTTATGGTACAGTTGATAAAGGCTATTTTTCAGTTATCTTGTCAAAATTGCATAACCTTTTTAGACCGGGAGCTGATAGTACCAACAATCATCTCATCAATTTCGCAGCTGAAATTCTTGAATTAGTTAAAACTCGGTTCGCATATTAAAACACAATCGGTCTACCAAGTCATATGTTTATGTTTTTAACAGAAAATTTATTATTATTATTTTGTATAATTGATGTAAGGTTATTTTTAAGGACAATGGCATCAAGCGATAAATGGACTTACTGGAGATAGATCTATTGAAAATACATGTAAAAGCCAATTTTGAAGCAAAAATTAAATTTCCTTATTTTTTATTATTATTTAACAATTCGTTTTGCCAATAGTCCAATTTTCTTATTCTTTATATTTTGTCTCATTTTATTAAAAAAAAATACAATACCATAAATTGCTTGTAAAAGATGGAAGTAGTAATTCCAAGTTGCTTGTTTTCTAGCGCTGTAAAATTACAATAAATCAATAAACAAGTCAATCGAAAAGAACGATTTTCCTTCTAAACGTTAAATATCATACTTTCAAAAGATCAAATTTAACAAATAAAACATAAAAAAAGATTTCATGCTATATATTCCATGGTATATAGCGAAACTGGATAAAAGAAAGATAGTTATCCTAAACGATTACATACATTTGTTTATATTTATGAGACTATTGCTAAACATTCTATTTGACAAAGAAGTCATTATACTTGTTCTGATGATGACTATATTTCCTTATAGAGTTTGTAATATAATATAAAGACACTAAATAAATGTATATATAAGTTTTCTGAAAATCACTACATTCGTTTCAATAATAAAGTTGCGTAAATACTTTTTCCTTTTTTTTATATGTATCCGATGATATAATGTAATGGTCTCTTATGTATGATTCTAAGCGCAAATTAGCATTTGTTCTAATTTTTTTTTATGATTATTTAACAATTGATTTTGCTAATAGGCCAATTTTCTAATTCTTGATATTTTATCTCACTTCATTTAAAAAATACGATACCATAAATTGTTTATTGAAGATGAAAGTAATAAATTCAAGTTACTTATTTTCCAGCGCTGTAAAATTACAATAAACCAATAAACAAGCCAAGCGAAAAAATGATCTTCTTTCTAAATGTTAAACGTCATGCATTCAAGGAATCAAATTTAACAAATAAAACGTAAAGAAAGATTTCGTGTTATATTATTCTATGGTATATTGCGAAACGGGATAAGAGAAAGATAGTTATCCTAAACGATTACCTGCATTTGTCTGTATTTATGAGCTTATTGCTAAATATTCTATTTCAGAAAAAAGCCGTTATACTTGTTCTGATGATGACTATATTTCCTTATAGAGTTTGTAATATAATATAAAGACACTAAATAAATGTTTCTGTAAGGTTTCTGAAAATCACTACATTCGATTACATAATAAGATTGCATAAATACTCTTTTTTTTTTTTTTTTTTTTTTTTTTTTTTTTTTTTGTATGCATTCGATGATATAATGTAATGGCCTCTTATGTATTTTTCTAAGCTCAAATAAACATTTGTTCTAAAATTTTTTGGTTTTTTTTTATTGATTATTTAACAATTGATCTTGCCAATAGGCCAGTTTTCTCATTCTTTATATTTTACCTCATTTCATTTAAAAAATACGATAACATAAATTGTTCGATGAAGATGAGAGTAATAAATTCAAGTTACTTGTTTTCCAGCGCTGTAAAATTGGAATAAACCAATAAATAAGCCAAGCGAAAAGAATGATCTTCTATCTAAATGTTAAACGTCATACTTTCAAAGAATCAAATTTAACAAATAAAACATAAAGAAAGATTTCAGGCTACAATATTCCATGATATATAGCTAAACTAGATAAAAGAAAGATAGTTATTCAAAAAGATTACACGCATTTGTCTATATTTATGAGCTTATCCATACACATTCTATTTGACAAAGAAGCTGTTATACTTGTTCTGATGATGAAAATTATTCTATTCTATAAATTATTCCAATTTATAGAATTTGTATTCAGGCTCAAACTAAAAATAAATGTAAATTTTCTAAAAATCTCCACATTCGTTTCAATTATAAAGTTGCGTAAATACTTTTTCATACATATGTTATGTATCCGATGATATAATGTAATGGTCTCTTATGTATTATTCTGAATGCAAGTAGATATCTTTTTTGTAATTTTTTCAGTTTTTTCACCAAAATAATACCAGAAATTTGAAAAAATTTGGAAGCAAAAATTAAATTTCCTTATTTTTTATGATTATTTAACAATTGATTTTGCCAACAGACCACTTTTCTAATTCTTCATATTTTACCTCACTTCATTTAAAAAATACGATACCATAAACTGCTTGTTGAAGATGAAAGTAATAAAATCTAGTTACTCGTTTTCCAGCGCTGTAAAATTACAATAAACCAATAAACAAGACAAGCGAAAAGAACAATCTCCTTTCTAAATGTTAAACGTCATACTTTCAAAGAATCAAATTTAACAAATAAAACATAAAGAAAGATTTCATTCTATAATATTCCATGATATATAAGCGCAACTGGATAAATGAAAGATAGTTATCCTAAACGATTATGCATTTGTCTGTATTTATGAGCTTATCCCTACAAATTTTATTTGGAAGAGAAGTCATTATACTTGTTTTGATGATAACAATATATCTGTATCTCCTTATAGAGTTTGTAATATAGGGTACTCATAGGAAGTAAATGAATCTATAAATTTTCCGAAACTCTCGATATTCGTATTTTTTAGCCATTTCGTTTTAATAATAACTTTATTTTTTTTTCACAATTTGTAAGTAGCTGATGATATAATGTAATGATCTCTAATATATTACTCTAAACGCATATAGACATTTGTTCTAAATCTTTCAGTTTTTTTTAAATAAATAATACTAGAAATTTTACAAAAGTATCTATGCTAGCTGATGATATAATGTAATGGTTTCTAATATACTATTCTAAACGCAAATACACCTTTGTTCTAAATCTTTCAGTTTTTTTTTTCAAATAAATAATACTAGAAATTTTACAAAAGTATCTATGCAGTTGAAAATAAGTAGGATATATTATGTGTAGGTATATTTATTTATTTAAGAAGATATTTGGTTTTGGCGCGTTAGCTTCAATAATATTTTCGTTAATCTAATAGACTAAAAATAAATGTGTACTTATAGTTGTGCTATTTTATCAATTTAATTGTTTATAAAAAATGATTGAGGTAAAGCAAATATTTTTAAGATAATGCTATAGATTAAAAAGGCTATTTTTCAGTATTTTATCAAAGTTGCATAACCTTTTAGACTAGGAAGCGGCAGCACCTCATCAAGTTCACAGCTAAAATTCCAGAATTAGTTAACAGTCGCTGCTATTTTAAACTAAACCTGGGAATCACAGCATAAAAACTCCTGGCATCATACATAACACTCCTGCATGAATTTATTTATTATCTGTCACTATTTGGAAGTTAATGAATTTTAAAATCCATTAGTCATTTTTTGGACACCCGGTAGTTATTGATAAAGGCATATAATAAAAAAATAATAATAAAGTTAAAAAATTTACTTTTTGACGAGCAAATCCTTTGCATAAAAATTGTCTGCAACATGTGGTGAGTATGTTTAATAGAGAAATTTCAAAGTGACATCTAGTATAGTATATTTCAAAACTTCGTTGATTAGTTTTACACAAATCCAAAAGACATAGCTAAAAACTTTTTTGGTTCAATTTTATATGTTCAAAGTAGAATAGTGGAAAAAAGAAAGTGAACACCTTCTACTGACCAAGGTAGTAGCTAGAAGTGAATAACAGGGGGAGGGAGGGTGTCAGTAAAAAGTAAGTTGGGGCTCATATTTTCTTTCTCTCTCTCGCTCTCTGACACAGAAAGATAAATTAGCGCATATTCACACTATAATTACTATGTTTCTCATTAAACTGCTGTAATAACTTCATTTTATGCTAAGAAAGCAACAGGGTTGGCACGGTTTAAACAAATTGGTTTTAACCATGGTTTAAACCACGGCTTAAACCAAATGGTTTTTTTAAAGAAATCTAATAACATCTTCTCTATTTTCTACATAATTTAGGAGTTTGAAATTATTGGATATAAATAATTTCTACTTTTAACACTTCATTTCAGCAATAAGCATTAGATATTATGGATCCAGGTCATGTTTATATTCATAGAATGGAATTTATCGTGTTATTAAACATATCTACTGCTATAAAATAAAAAAAATAAAATATGAATTTTTCAAAGATAAAATAGTTTAAAATAATCGATTATTTAGTATAAAACATTTTAATTTTAGAAAACTGCAGATTATTTAAAACAATCTTTCATAACATACATAGAGTCACAGAACTGCATACAACATGATCTTTAAGATTTTGGTTAAGCTGTAAAAGAAATTTTTCTTGAGTGAGGAGATTATCTTTAAGAATTAAAGTCAAAATGTGAAGTTGAGTAAGAGAGAATTAAAAAATTGAGTACTAGTTGTAGCATTTTAATGGTATTTGTGTATTTTTTTCCAAATATCTGCTGAATCTAATGCCTAAAAACGTTTACTTTAAATTGTCATTCTAAAAACAGAACCTCAAGAAATTGAAATCTATTTATTTTTAATAATTGTGGAAAAGAATGTTATATTCATCAAATTACATCAAATGTGTATTATTAGTAAATAATTTTTTTTGTGAAGATTTTCAGGTTATCACTGTTTCACTGTGTAGAGCAATTTATTCTTTGAACATAAGACTATTTACTAACATTGTTTGAATTAAAATATGATTTTTTTTTTCAATTTTCTGCATAAATTACAGTAATTATTTAATTTAAATTATTTTCAAATGAAGTTATACCACTTATGTATCAAACAATGTCTATTTTGATGAATAATTTATATGTATATGTAATTAAAAAAAAAATGTTTTTAAAAACCTGGTTTAAACCAAATAAACCGGTTTTTTGGGGGGGGGGTTTCGAAAAAGCCCGTTTTTTTCCAAACAATAGGAAAACAATAGGATGATGAAAAATTCGAATGTATATCTAGTGCAAAATTAAACATCATGTTATTACAAATAACATGAGCGAGTGTTGAAAGAATAATTTTAATTACAATTTTGCATTTCTGCAAAACTGTGAAAGGGCCTCAAAACTAAATTAGATTTTTGAACAGAATTTCTTTTGGATTTTTGGAAAATAAGTTTATTTAGTGACCTTAGAATTTTCCCAGGGAGGTTAAAAATGTTTTAGGGGGTAAAGCTTAGCCACCCCTAGCACCTCCTTAGTTACGGCCTTGCTACTGAATTTGAAACAAATTATAACAGAGGAAAGTTTCTAGTACTATTACAATTGGAAAGTCTACTTTTGAATACTGTATGTAAAATTTGCTTAGGGGGCCATCTACATATTAAAAAGAAACCAAACTTTGTTTTTTCAATTGCAATATCTAAATTTCGCATAATAAAAAATTATACACTTTTCAATTAGTTTTAAAACAATTTTTCATGAAATACACAATGTTAATTTCAGAGAAATTAATTATTTTTAAATGAGCATTTATTGGTTGCATTTGGTTTATTGGTTGCATTATCCCTTCCGCCTAAGGGAATTCAAGAGGTGATCGAAATTTACAGCATATTTCTCCATATCTCAGCCATAATTTTAGGCAAAAGGAAGATAGATTCATTTAAGATAACAAACCTAACAAAAAGTAGCTAAATACAGAGAACTTCAGTGAATTTAGAGCTGTTTTAGGTAGATTTCGTATGAAATACTACCTATTTGCGGTCACTTTAATGTTGGAATTTCTGAAAAAAATTGCAGATCTACACCAAACATGACCTCTAGACCCCAAAAATACCATTAGTAAAAATTTATACATATATATATATATATCACTTTCTTCTGGACACGATAACTTCTATAATTCTGCTCCAATCTTCTCCAAACTGATACATGAAGTCAAGGAGTATAAAATCTCGGTCGAGCTCATTAATGGGCAAAATCGGACTAAGGTTGGTGGAAATAGGGAGGGTTTTTGTGAAAGCCAAAAAAAAAAAGGGGATAAATTCTTAGTTAAAATAGGTATCGAACCAGTTTAAAGTTTATATTACTTCTAAAAAATGGGCCAAAAGTTTATACATAAAAGATTTTTGATAAAGTTAAAAATGGGCTCATGGGGTGAAAAGAACAGGGTTTTTGGGAGAAAAAAAAATTCATAACTTCGTCAATTCTCAAGATATCAAATCCAACTAAATTTTCTATAAATTTTCTTAAAATTCTCTAAAACTTTTGCATTTATAAGTTTTTCATAGGACCAACTTTTACTGATGAAAATAATTAAAAATGAAAACAAAAAGAGGGTGGAAAAGAAAAAAATCCATAACTTAGTCAATTCTTAAGCTATCAAGTCTAATTAAATTTATTTTACATCTTCTCAATAATACCTACAAGTTTTATATTAACAAGTTTTTCTAAGTCGTTTTCTAAGTTTCGAAAAGCATTTCCAATTACTAATAACACTATAGTAAATTGGGAGAAATAATAATAAATATTTAACTGTATTCAAACAACATCTTCTAATAATATTTATGAAAGTAAATATTTTAAAATGTATCTTTTTATAGGGAGCATATTGAATTTTAAATTTCCACGAACCTTGCTTATTTTGAGGGCCTAGTTTGATTTTGAACTATTTAGAAATACTAGTTTTAAGAAAAATATTTAATCTTTAATTTTGGAACTTCCATCTATAAAACTTTCTTTCCGCAAATTTTCTAAGTTAAAAATGAAAATACAATTTTTTTTCTAAAAATATCTAAAAACAATACATAAAATTAAACTGAGAATTCATCATGAGAAAACTAAATAACTTCTAATTAAATGTTTAAATGTGAATTTTTCATTTAGCCTCTTATCGCATAGCTACCATAAAATATGGAAAATATTTTGTTCGCGCTGATTTCTTAAATATTAAAGATGATACATTTAATAAATCTGACACATTCTTAATTCGATAAGTTTTATAGCTCTTCTGATAATTTTAATGTAAATTACAGTTTTTATTGAATTCAAAAACATTTTTTTTTTTCAGCTTTTAGGAGCAAATTATGCTTGTAAAGATTTAGCGTGTTTTAATCTATGAGAAAAAAAATATTTAATCAGTTTAATTTTTTTTCTGTTTGATGGAAATATAATGAAGTGAAACATCTCTTTTAGGTTGATACTTTTACGATTTTTTTTCGTCCATTTTAGTTTTTTTTTTATTTATTAATATTTTAATAACATTAAAAAGTTTTATATAATAAATTTAAATTATGAAGTGATTTTTTTTCATTGTGAACTACACACTATATTTTAAATTCTGGGATATTTTTTATTGAAATGCGCGCACGTTGAATAATGCAACTTATGTACAGAATCTCTAAGGGTTTTCGAAAACTTTAAATAGCATATGTCAGTATCATGGAAATCCGAGTTTATTTACGAGGGTTAGAGAAAGACAAACAGAGAGACAGCTCAACGAACCGAAGATATAAACACTTTTAACCTACGTTGTAAAATATAAAAATATATTCATACATTATATATAAAACTACAAAGTAAAATGTAACATGACTATGAAATTTAGCACGAATAACGAATGATGCATGATTTTCTTCATTTTAAACTCTTTATATCTTAAGAGGCCACTCGACTCATTCAAAAAGACCTAGATGATAATGGTTTTATTTTCAAATATCTTGCTCAAATTTTATTATTTTTACGTGATTTTTTTTCTCTATAGGATAGCTGAGGACGATCTACAATCGGGCAAGTTTTTTACTTTTTCGATTTTGGTTACATTTTTTACTTACCAATCATACGTAGTATAGGGTAAGTCTTGCAATCGTTTTGATAATAGAAAAAAAAAATGACGGATTTACACGTTTTCGACACTGGAGATTTCGAAAAACATATTTTTAGGGGAAAAAATTTGCCGTCCGTCTGTCTGTCTGTCTGCAAACGCTCTATCTCACGAACGAATTGAGATAGAGACTTAAAATTTCGTATGTACTTAGTAGTAAGAATGGGACGAAGCCTATTTAATATCAATAACCTTGATTACCCGGAACTATTTTTTTCGGACTCTCGAAAAATTCGTTCTGATGAAAGGTGTACAAAATTTTTTTGAAATGTTTCATTTTAAGGAGTGGACGTAAAGGCAATAAAATAATACAAATTTTGCATAAAGAACAAAGTCGATCGGATTATTAGTTTCCGAGATATGTGCAACCCTGTTTTCCACATTCTTCGATTTTTCATGACCCTGTATTTCATTCAAATTTCAATTCAAAGATATATTTGAATTGGAAATGAGACGCTTAATCTGACGCAATAAACTGTTAGTTAATAAGATTATTATTTTTGGAGTTATGAGGATGTTTCTTTTTCGCAATTCAATACTACTTGAGTAGTTAGGCGTGTTGTATAATTTATCGAAAGAGATTCATCAGCAACTCATTAATACAGCATTACTATGCACAATAAAAATATAAATACACGTTTAAATTTTGTTTTGGAATTGCAATCCATTTTATAAATAGTTTTCAAATGTATTATTTTCATACATTATATATGCATATATATGATGGGTAAGTATTACGGTGGCCCCCAACGACTAGTTTTATATTATGATAGTTTCAATTTCAGAAACAGTTTCAGCCGTTTCCGAAAGTTAAAGTATTTTTTTTTTTAAATCCGAAACCAAAATGGAAAAAGTGCAAACTAGAACAATTTTAGATCGTCCTCAACTATCCTATCAAAAAAAAAAAAAGTGAAAATATTAGAATTTGAGGAAAATATTTGAAACCAACGCCCCTACAGACTTAACATTATCACTCATGTCTTTTTCAGCGAGTCTAGGGACCTCTTATTTTTAAAAAGTAGGCTTTTAAAAATCTGTTTTAAACCACGATTTATTAAACATAGAGGGAAAAAGACATTTATGAAAATATTTCATTGAGCTTTTATTATCAATACTATTTAAAAGACTTTTTCTTTCAGGAATTTAAAAAAAAATGTTTCGTTTAAAATTAATTTCAAGTATGTAGAAAATGGCATTTCACCGTATATTAATGACGCCATTTTTAAAATTTTTGCATTTATATTCTTAGCTTTAACATGGAATAATCAATTCCTGAGTTACTTTAATCCTGAATTTATAAAGAATTCTTAGTTAAGATCTGCAATAAAAAAAAAATATATATCCTTATTTCTTTTCAATTTAAACAGCTAAAAAGTTTAAAGGAAATGCATTATTAATCTACTATTTAAAGATTTAAAAAAAATGGTAGTCTGGAAGTTTTCTTTTATCGGTTATTCGATTAAGTAATGTTCTTTTCTTTTGCTCTTTCCATAATTAATTGAATGATTTTGAAGCTTTGGGTTTGAACAAATTAATATTTTACGATGGAATTAAGTGGTCCAAAATTGTAAAAAACTTATGATAGTAATTTATTGTTAAGTTGTAAAAAAAAAATATATATATATATATATGGATTTTTTTTCTTTACTGGCGAAAAAATTTCCGCAATAATGAAATTCTTCGCTATAGATATTTTTTAAGTAAATTTACTACATTTCTATATTCTTATATTTTATACAGATATACAGAACGAATAGAAAAGCTGAGACTCACAACAATTTGCCTCATAAGTTGACAGGTATGTGATTATGTAGTTAATACTTTTAGCCAATAATCTGGCATACTGTTGTTCTCATGCTTCAACTTACAACAACTGTGAAGTATGAATCCAGGGACCTGACCACAAAAGGAATAGCCACCGAGACAATAGTATTTAAGATAAAACACACAAGTTCATATAAAATTAATTATGGATGAGATTTGCAGTGAAACCCGAGAAACTTAGTTACATTGATCAAATTTAGGTTCAACTAACTTTCAAAGGTATTTAATAGTCCAAGAGCTGACCGCACAAAACCCTAAGTCACCGAGACGAGAAAAATTCCTTTATTTTATGGAAGAGGAGTAATAGAGGAATAAATGATCCATGTCTGCCAAAAGCGAAGTGGTGCATAAGCCAAAAATTAATACCACTAATGGTTGATTCCTAGGCTTAGCATTATATTTTCCTGCACCCAGTTTTCAGTGTTTTCATATTTTTTTTGCTGTACGGCAAACACAATGTGAGTCAATCACTAGTGGTATTAATTTTTGGATTATGCACCACTTCGCTTCCGGTAGACATGGATCATTAGATTTCTCTATTATTACTCTTCCATAAAATAAAGGAATTTTTTTTTTTTGGTGCTCGATGACTTAGGGTTTTAGTGCGGTCGGTTCTTGGATTAACATGAATGTGAATACGTAATTAATACTTTTAGCCAATAATCTGGCGTGCTATTGTTCTCATGCTTCAACTTACAACAACTGTAAAGTATGAACCCACAGACCCATGCATTATTAATTATTAGTTAAAATTCATTACTCGACTAAGAATAATAGAGAAAACAAAGATTATTATCTTAGAAGTCACTGTGTACGTCTCTCTACAAATGTAATTTTAAATGACCATCTGAAAATGATAATGATAACACTTTATTTTTAAAACTCACACCGCAAAGTTTTGCAAGATAAGTTGTTTATGATTATATTAAAAGTTAAGATAGACATTTACAGATGCACTCTATTATTAAAAGAGGATGATTGAGTTTCCCTCAACCCTCACATAAACTTTTCTCTCTTGTTAGTCTAATTTTTTAATTTTAGGTTGGGGAAAAAGTAATTTCGTTTTTTACCAATAGATAGCTTTAAAGTCGTATATCTCGAGTACTACTTACTCAATTAAGCCATACTATACAGCATTTGAAAGGTAGCAGTCTCTAGCACATTTTAAATGTAAAGATATCATCATCTGTTTAATCAGTCAAAAGTTATTACGTTTTAAAAAGAGTGATTCCAGAAGATCATTTTTGTCACATTTAGTTTTTTATTTCTAAAAAGAGAAAAATGCGGCTCAGGTTCATCGAAAATTGCGTGGCGTTTATGGTGATCAATGCGTAAGTAAACGCCAAAGTCAGAATTGGTTGGCTCGTTTTCGTTCCGAAAATTTTAATGTTAAAGTTGAACATTTCCCTGGCCACATTTATACTTATTCTCGTTAAAACCATTTCGTTGAAAATAGCTCATACTTTATCGTTTCTACTGAAATCTTCAGAACGGGCCGGCAGGCCCGAAAATTTTTTTTATCGGCCCGTCTGGCCCGTTCAATTTTTTTGCCGGCCCGGCCCGTTGAAAAAACTATTCTAAATCTGCCGCCCCGGCCCGTCCCGTTAGAAAATTCGAAACGATCCCGCCGGCCCGGCCCGTGCAGACCTCTACTCCCTAAGCCCACGCAACACAGCTTACATAGTTAACCTGGATATAAAGTTGTCTTTTCAACTAGGAGGTCCAACATCATGCTTACATTGTTCGCATTGATAGACATTTACTAATCAAGAAAATTGTTGTGGAAGTACAGATGCTTCCGCAAAATAATCAAATTTAGCTTTTTTTATTTAGCCCCAGTGTAGTATGACTATAAAGTACACGATGATGACATGATTTATAAAATTTTACCTTTACGAAGTAAGTCAAATAAATACAATAAAAAGATGCTCTCTCTACACACACAGTTGCATTTGCTACTAGATATCAGTGTTTAGTTTACAATTAGTCTGAAATCAAATAATCGTTAATGTCGTCCAAAAAAATAAAATTTAAAAAAAATTCCAATGTATTGAATTCGCCTTCAATTTTTGCATACTTGCGACAATAAATTTTGATATTTTTAATATTAAGTGGTGTCAGGGCATAATGACAGATATGCTTGTTCTAAATG
This sequence comes from Maratus speculifer, assembly GCA_964019185.1. Classification (NCBI taxonomy): domain Eukaryota; kingdom Metazoa; phylum Arthropoda; class Arachnida; order Araneae; family Salticidae; genus Maratus; species Maratus speculifer. Next base: position 396,063,191 of record OZ025294.1, on the reverse strand, counting down.
CTGCTGGATCACTTCTTTTTTTATTTATTTATTTATTTATTTATTTATTTATTTATTTATTCTTAGGTGTTGTTGTTTCAGGGCTCCCAAATGATCCGCATCAGTATTTTTTAACAGAAAATTTCATGATACGTTTGCGCTAGAATTAACTTCCAAATATGGTTTCGTGACAAATTGTAAGAAAAATCTAAAAAGAAAATTCTCTAAGAAAATTCTGATGTTCAGTTCGCGGACCATTTCGGAGCCCTGTTGTTTAGGTAACAATTATCTTCCTTTTAGCAACCATTTTAAATGAGTGATATAATTTTAGAAAAAAATGAAATATATGTATAAATAAAAAGAAATACATTTCTCTGAAACTCCGAGAATTATCTTATTACACGTTATGAATTGAGAAAAACAGAGTAAACAAAGATTATTATCTCAGATGTCACGTACGTGTACACTACATTCCTCTCCAAATGTAACTTTAAATGACTTTCTGAAAATGATAACCATAACACATTATTTTAAAACTCACACCGCAAAGTTTCTCAGCATAAAATATTTAAATCTAAAATTTAATCATCGCTGTTTTTGTCCATATTTTCTTTTCTCATAAAAAAAAAATGTTATACTGTTAGTTTTTAACTAACATTATTAATTTATGATATTTTAAAATGTATGGTCTCTGTAAAGAGTCTTTTTTTTTTTTTAATTGGGGCATCCTTTCGGTAGCTTTTTCGTCTTTGCTTTTTTTAGTAAATGAACATTTTTCCTGCTTTTTTTTAAAGCTTTATTTATTTTTTTAACTTAAATTATTACCTACTTTTAATTTTTATGTTAGATAATTTTATTAATCTTATTTGTGGCTTTGCCGTACCTAAACAATATTTTATTTTTTCTTATGACTCCCTAAGCCCATGCAATATGGTTTACTTTGATATATTGGATATAAAGTTGCCTGTCAACTAGGAGATCCATTCTACAGACTACATTGTTCCCATCATGTGAGAATTTTTGTCAATAATATTCTGTGGAAGTAGTGATGCTTCCACAAAGTATTCGAATTTTTTTAGCAGACACGGCCGGACTGATCTAACAGCGGCCTACCCAATTATTAAAATCTCAATGCATTTGAAGGAAACAGTTGCGGCGGCTGTTTGCCGAGAGAAGGCGCTACTATACCTTCTCAAATCCTGCGATTTTTATAATCAGATATACGTTTGTTTATATAACTCCTAAAACAATTTATTTAAAAAACAGCACTTTTATTGCTTTTCGGGAATACTGAACTATAGGTAGATGTTGTTTCGACATTAGTAATTTTTATAGTGGTTAAAGTTCTCAGGAGCCTTTATTATTTTTTTTTTCATTATGGTTTATTGTTCTGTACCGTATTTTAAAGGTGGTGGGGATGAGCAAATATTTATTCTGGTCATGTTGTGCCGCATCTAAAAACATAAATAAATAAAATATTCATTTTAAGCATTTTTTATTCTTACATATGTTTTTTAAATTAGCTAGAGCACTCAATCATATTAATTAATCTCGTTTTGGAAACGTTTAAGTGTAAAATAAAATTGACTTTTAATAATTTCTAGGCTTAAGGTGCTGTTTAATTGCTAACGTTTCCGTTTCATCCAATTTAACTAGTTATTTTTTGCTTTTGCGCATTTTAACTTGATATATATATATATGTGTGTGTGTTTTCAATAAGATGATTGTAAAAATACTAGTTTCATTGGTTTATTGAATGGTATTGTCTGAATTACTTTGGTTGTATTTATAAAAGTATATATATATATATATATATATATATATTTATTTATATATATATATATAACCATTAATTTTTGCTACGTTTAACTTGCAAATTGCAACTTGATTTTTTATTTATTTATTTATTCTTATGTCTTATTGATTAGATAACAATTAATTTCCTTTTAACAACCATTTTAATGAAGTAATATTATTTTAGAAAAAAAAAAGTTTTTGAATTATATATATTACATAAATAATTTTTTTTTTTTCTCAGAAAAGCTGCAACGAATTCAAAATATGTTGTAGTGCTAATAAAGACCATAATTTCTAGGCCTCGCTTTTTTACAGCTACTTTTTCCGTTTAAATATATTCACGTTATCATGTTACATGATCGCAGGCAAACTTTATATTAAGCGAATATTTATAATATGAATGAACGTTTGCCAAAATTCATTGGATTTTGTTACAATAAAATACATTTGTAATCTAACATGTAACAAGTAAAAAAGCATCTATATTCAGAGAGTAAATGTATATGTTTTAAGAAGAAAATAAAAAATGAAATTTATAACGAAATTTATGCATAAACAATTTCAATTAAACAAAAATGTCAAAACAGTGACTCCAGACTATTCTTCAAATTTTATTTTAAAGATGGGATGATTTTCTCAGAGAAATATTACGCAGACACGTAGACAGTAGTGTAGTCGTAAATATATATATATATATATATATATATATATATATGTCATAACTTTTCTAAACAAGGTCTCCATATAAAAACGGAAAATAAAATAAATAACTCAGCGGATTTTATTTATTTATTTATTCTAAACAAATATTACGTCATGTTGGAAAGATAATGACCGAACGGAAGGTGACTATGACGACTTTTTATATTTTAAACTATTGAAAATAACTGCAGAATTGATACTTCAAACCGTAAAAGAACATTAAACTTTCTTATATTAAAAATGTATGTTATTTGAGAGCAAAATATACATTTTAATGGAATAGTTTATTAAAATTGATTGGACTTTGATGGCCATTTCTTTTAATCGTATAATAGCTTCGCGATTTCTTTTATGAAATTTTTAAAATACCCTTTATGAAAATTATAGCATATTTTCAATGAATTAAAATTTGTGAAAATTCAATTATTTACATACAATTATAAAAGAATTTTTAAGTGTTAAGAATTTAAATACATAATTTATTCTTATATCTGAAATCATATGCGCAAATGATACTTGCGCATTTATATATATATATATATATATATATATATATATATATATATATATATATATATATATATATATATATATATATATATATATATATATATAATTATATATCTATATATATATATATAATATTTTTTCTTTTTTGAAGTGGCAACAAAAGTAAGCAAATAAAATTAATTGTTAACTTCGTTATATAATGTGTTATTCAAATTCGAAGATAGATAATTGAAAGAACTAAAACATATTTATTTTTAAGAAATAATTACTATTAGTTTTATTTATAATATGTTTGCCATTTAAAAACAATTTATAGAATTTGGCTGAATTTAAATTTCTAAAATTACCATGCGCAAAAATATAAAATAACGTTTCTGCTTAAATAAAGATGCAAAAATACTATATAAGAATATTATTAGTTTTAAATATTTATCTTATGGAATAATGTTTCGCGAATCTAAAGAAAACATGGCTTTTGCTAGTATATATATTACGTAATTACAATATCGGTCTCAGGCTCAGATGATACAAAATTTTTCGGGTTCGGATTTAAAATCGTCATACTCGGGTGGACCCGGACTTCAAAAAGTGAGCCCGAGCTCATTTCTACTAGATATCCTTATGGCGAATTCAATCAACAAAGTTAATAAGCATTGAATTAACAGGTTGCTCCGCCCTTTAAGCAGGACGTCCCGCCCATAACTATGCACTTTCATGTTACATTATCTAAAGAAAACCTTTAAGGTGGCCTTAATTAAATTAAAAGTGAATACATTTAATAGAATGCGTTTTATAATCGAAGAGTTTATAAGTAACAGTATATTAGTTTTACAAATAATAATACGAAGTTTATTTCTGAGGTATAAATGTAATGCGTGAATTGTAAAAGTGTTGTCAGTAGGCGGAGTAACTAATATCCGAAATTCCTGACTTGGTGTTCAAAAAGGAAACAGCTTGAAATTATCTTTCTGTGTATTATAACTGTCAAATATATAAATATTTAAAAGTTTTAAAATGCAACGAGTATAAGAAAAAATTCCCCGTAAAAGATAGGGAAAATAGCTAGAATAAATAAGCCCTAGCTTGCGCCAAAAATTGTTTAAATCTCTTTTGAAATTGATAAGATATATTCTTATACGATATAGTAATAGGATTTTTTATAATTTCTTTGATACGTATATTCAACATTCGTACATCGTGTACCATAACAATCTGCTTGCTATGTTAGATGTGCCGAAACGCATTATAATTACATACATATAATATAAGCACATATTATATACATATACATGATATATATATAAGTATTGTAATTACAAAAGAAACTTTATATTAGTTCAACAACTATAGTTTAACAAACCAATGTAATAATATTAACTTTAATCAAGTTCAATTACATAATAACTATCAAAGATTATACAGAAATGCAAAATTACAAAATTCTAAAAAAAAAAAAAATTCTTTTTTTTATACCCAATGGAAAATCTTTTTTACTAATAATGCTATCTATTTACTAATTTGCTTTACTAAAATGCAAAATATTTACAGTAAATTTAGCTATTTTGAAATGTCGAAGATTTAAAAAAAATGTAGCAGTGTAACACGAATAGGAATGGCTGCAATAACAGCTATTGGCTGAACAAAAGACTATTAGGATATTTTAATAAAAATTTACGAATTTTCTCTCATAAATATGATTTAAGGATTGTGTAGTTTGGACAATACATAAATTATCGATTGTAATGATGTGGCCCACAAGTTGCAGATACAGTATATGATTGATTAAACTATTGTGATTATATATGGATAAATTAAAATTCCTAAGACAAAACTAGTAGAATGTCAGATAACTTTGAAGATGTCTAAATTTCGATTTTTTAAATGCTTATACCAAAATTTGATTCATAGAAACACTTTAAATAAAAGCACGTGCGAAAATTCGTTTTAAAACGCAATTTAAGGGGGCAATTTATCTGAAAAATGGTAAAAAATCGTTTTTTTTTTTTTCTTATCTTTTTCTTTTTTTTTAATATTGTATGAAAGTTTGTTTAATTTTTAGTAATTTGATAGCTCATTTTTACCTTTACAGCAATTATATAGAGAGACATTGTAATTTTTGTTAATACTCAGAACACAACTACACATGCAAATAAAAAGTTTAAATGATTTCAATATTGAATACGCGATTAATCGCTTGCTAACTAAGCGTAAACCCAGAGGGTGTAAAATATCCAAGCCGGGTATCGAACTCTGAACGTTTGGAATAGTGCTTCAAGTGCTTTACCATTTAAGTTATTTTTATTGTTTTTTTTTTTTTTTTTTTTTTTTTTTTGCCAAAAAAAGGAAGAAACTTTCGGAAAAACCTAATAAAACTATGAGTATAAAAATATTTCATTCAAACCAGTAAAATTAAGAAACAGTAGATTAAAGTAGTATTCTGTCCTTTCTCTAGATTGATTAACGTTCCGAAAATAAACAACCAAACGGGTGAACGCCTCTGTGCGGCTCCCCGTTGTAATATTAATACTAACTGTCACAGCCATACTAATTGTCTTCTTTATATTGTGTTGGTTGAACATTGAACTGAATGCTAGGGATAGGTAGAAAAACATGGAACAGTTCTTAGAGAAAAACCGAATGAACAGGTTTCTATTCGCCAAACGAACAGTTCTTTACAAGCTAAAATTTCACCAAACTTGACATAACACACTTTTCTCTCATTTCTGATTAATTGATGATGTTAAAAAGGATTACCAAAACTATGAGAAAAGCGAAACATTATTGAGTACCGTTGAAAGGTGCTATAAAAGGGGGGAAATCGCTTGATTAAGTTTGCAAAATCACAGGAAGAGTTTAAAAGAAACGTATTTCCCATTTTTCGGTATCATTGTGCAGTCGCAGAAAAACCATTAATGGAATGTGGAAAGAACAGATCGAGGAACAAGCATTCCCTTCTGGAACATGTTTTTTTTTTATCGCTGTTTTATCTTTCTTCTCGTTTCCGAAATATTTTTTAACTTAGAATGGTATGTCGTGTGAGGGGAGATTATTTTTCGTAAGGAGCTCTGGTAAGAAATTAACTTTGGTGTCAGCTGAAAATTGAAAATCCAGCTGTCAGTTTTCATTTTGACATGAAGACGTGACGGATTGGAATTGTCAGTCGCTGATAAACTATACAAATACCCTTTTTTTTACGAAAGATACGTAGATTATAGGTCTTTTACGTTTTCATGTCTTTTTTTAAGATCAATAAGGGTTACATAAAAAAGAAATGTAGTTTAATACTAGATTCTAATACATTACCATAGTAAATAACATATATAATAAATTCCATGTTTACTTAGTATTTAATAAATAGAAATTTCAATTTTTTTTTTCTATTTTTTTAATTGTGCATAATGAATTTTGCTTAGTAATTAGAAGTTTCAATTCACATATCTTACACACAAAAACGTCACTTTATTTTTTATTTGTGTGTAGAATCATGATAATATTGAGAATAATATTAATTAGCGTGAAAATAATATCATTTAGACATAAATTTCAATTTTCCTCTTTGTTACTTTCTTCTATCTTCATTAGAAGAAAGCATTGTAATCGAAATTTTTTTTACTTCCGGTTTTCGACGGATTTGCACGTTTTAGGAGTCAGAGAATCCAAAAAACATGTTTTTACAAAATGTCTGTCTGTCCGTCTGTCTGTGTGACTGTCTGTGTGTCTGTGTGTCGCCCTTCTACCATTAAAAAGTGTATGAAGTTATGCATTGAATTGAACCAATTTTTTTGTGAATGTTTTTGGCTGTGGCAAGCAGGTCCTCCTTCAGTTTTGAAATATTACGCTGGAAGGGGGCGCTGCAATCCTGATTTTTGTGCCATTTTATATATTGTACCGACCAAAATTATATAAAGTTATGCATCGAATTTAACCATATTTTTTGTGTAAGTGTATGACTATGGCTAGTTGGTCCACCCTGAATTTGAAAATAATCGGCGGGAAAGGTGCGCTGAAATCGCGATTTTTGTGCCATTTTCAATATTGTACCGACCAAAAGTATATGAAGTTATGCATTGAATTGAACCAAATTTTTTGTGTATGTGTATGACTGTGGCTAGATGGTCCTCCCTGAATTTGAAAAAAAATCTGTCGGAAGGGGGCGCTGCAATAGCGATTTTTGTGCCATTTTCAATATTGTACCGACCAAAAGTACATGAAGTTATGCATCGAATTGAACGAAATTTTTTGTGTAAGCGTATGGGTATAGTTTTGTGTAAGCGTATAGTTGGATCGCCCTGAATCTGAAAAAATCCGCCGGAAGGGGGCGCTGCAATAGCGAATTTTATACCATTTTCAATATTGCACCGCATAAAAGTGTATGAAGTTAGTTCTAGAAATGAACTAAATTTTTTGTATATGAGTATTTTTTGGTAAGACAAGTAGGTCCTCCCTGAATTTGAAAAAAAAAAAAAAAATTGCCTATCATTCTATTGTCCATCGGCTCGTGCAGAGACGGAAATTCATTTTTACTCCAATTAATTGATTGAAGCAGAAATTTAACATGAAAATCAAAGTTGGTATGGTATTGAATTAAAGTTAATAAAGCATTAAAATTAGTAACTATTTCTTTTAAATATCAAAATGTACGTATGAGATAGAAGAAAGTTTTGGGATTGGCACATCCAACTAGTTTTTAATATTTGTTCAACAAATGCGTGGGCGGGAATGCATAAAATCATTTCTATTAATAATTGTACTAAACCTTTTGTATCTGAGCTACCCAGATTTATGCCAGGGCTATAGAGATACAAGGGCTAGCCCATCCCTTTGAAGCGTCCCTTGCCGCTTTGAACCCACCCCCTCAAAACAGGAAGTCCCGTGTGACGTCAGCTGGTTCCCGTTCAAGAGAGATTGGTCATTTTCTTATGCGATTGCACAGAAAAAGGTTCTAAAAATCAAATATTGTTTTCTCAAATCAAATGTTGTTGATCTTAGTTTCTATTTAAAAGGCTGCTTAAAGTTACTTATTTGTGAATTAAGTGTTATAAACCCGATCTGAAAATGCTTTTCTTGTGCAATTGCTACTTGCAAGAATACCTATCGAAATAAAGATAAAAATGTTTTGTTTCATCGGTTTCCTGAAGAATGAAAATTTATCATTTTTTTAGAAGTGTTAAAATTATCTTACAATTTAATGTCTGTTTTTATCAGGGTTGGAAAAAAACCCTGTTTTTTCGAGGAAAAAAACGGCTTTTTTGGTTTAAACTGGGTTTTTTAAAGCATCCTTTATTACATATACATGCATATTTATTGATAAAAATAAACATTAATGGGTTATAAGTTGTGCAACTTCATTTTAAAATAATTTAAATTATATATTTACAGTGAATTTATGTAGAAAATTCAAGAAATTCATATTTTAATTTAAACAGTATTAGCAAACTGCTTTATGCTCCAAGAATAAACTGCTGTATACAGTGAAGCATTGATACTCTTTAAATCTTTATAAACAATCTTTTGATTGCTAATAATAAACATTTGAAAATAGTTTGATAAATAAAATATTTTTTTCCACAGTCATTCAAATAATAAATTTCAAATACTTCTTTGGATTTTGATTCTTGAGTGACAATTAGAAGTCAACGTTTTTGGTCATAGATTCAGCAGATAACTAACATTTAAAAAAATAATAAATAAATAATATTAAAATGCTATAAGTAGTACCCAATCTTTGAAAACTCTCTTATTCGGCTTCATATTTTGATTTTAATGTTTAAGATAACCTCCCCAATTAAGACTGGGGATTTCTTTTACAGCTTGAAATCTTATGGATTGTGTTATGTTATTAATTGCGTTAAATAAACTGCATTTTTCAAAAAACTAAGATATTTTATATTAAATATTGAATATTTTTAACATATTTTATATTTGATCAATTCACATGTTTGAAGCTTTCTTTTTAGAGAAATAAATATGTTCACCAATGCATATACTGATTTTAATCCTATATATAAAAAACTAAACTCACTATAACCAATGCTTATTGTTGAAATAAAGTATTAAAAATAGAAATTATTTATATCCAATAATCTGAAACACGTAAATTATGAAGAAAAAGACAAGAGAAAATGTCATTAAAAAAACCAATTGTTTTTTTTTCTTTTGAGAAAAAAAAAAAAAAAAAAAAAACAGTTGGTTTGAACCGCGGTTTAAGCCATGGTTAAAACCAATTGGTTTAAATCATGCAAACCGTGGTTTTTTTTATAATAATAATAATTATTTTTTAGATGAAATTTTATGATATAAATATCAACATGTATTAGTCGTTTTGCTAAAACGTAAAGCAATGAATTTTATATCTGTTTTCAAAATTTAGAAACTTGTTTATAGAATCTAAAAATTAAAAATAATAATAAAATAATAATCGAATAACGAAAAAATATTATTTATTTTAAATTTGTACTTGCAAAGCCTTCAATTTATTTTTTTAATTTCAATGTTTGGAAATAAGTTATTATTTATATTTCTGCCTATAGTGTAAAATTTATATAAATATTACCTGCATTTTATTTTTTTAAATACTTGATTTTCTTTCTTTTTCTTTCTTAAAAAAAAAAAAGTGCACATCTTAATTTTATTTTCTGTCTATATAGTCTGTGTCCGAAAGTAACATTAATCTTGAAATTAAAATATTAGCTGAATTTTGCATTTCCAATGCAAAGTTAAACCGATGTCAAAAATCGCTTTTGGCGCATCTCTAGTTTGCTTATTGTTATATTAACGATAGATAAACTAAATCTATTTAAGATGCTTTTGTAATGCAACTAATGCAATCAACTAACTCAAAAAAAAAAAAAAAAAAAAAAAAAAAAAAAAAAAAAAACAATTATTTAAATTCTAGTTAATTTATTAATCCTTTTTAAATTTTAATTTTTCATACGAAATTTCATGTATTGAAATAAAATACGACCAAATAAACACATTCAAAACCACGATTTTCCTTATCCTATCCTCACACTAGGAGAACCAGGAGAACCACACTACGTCATCATCCTTCCCCCTCTGTCTTCACTTTTCGGGGATGATTGTGCTCCCCCAGGATTTATGCAAGGTCTCTCTCCTTCCAATTTTCCTATCATAAATATTTTTTTTTTAACTATTTGGATAAAATAGTTATTGTTCTCTGTAGAGAATTGGGAAATCTCAAATATATCTGAATCTTTTTGTTGGTTGAATTTCGCAATAAAGTTGATTTCTTTTATTCGTTTCCTGATTGATCCAAGTTTAATGTCCAAAAATAAAATACTTCTGTTTTTTTTTTGTTGTTGTTGTTTGTTTGTTTGTTTGTTTGTTTGTTTTTTTTTTCGTTTTCTAATTGGTCCAAGTTTAATGTCTAAAAATGGAATACTTCAATTGCCACGATAACAAAAAGAGTAATAAAAACTTTTAATAAAATTAACAATTTAAAAACAAATTGTGATAGAGATTTCAAACAAATTACATAATAAAGTGCTTTTTTTTCCCTCGACGCAACGGTGTAAAAATTTAAAATGTGCGATGTTAAGAAGTTTAAAAATATGCAGTTCCGAAAATTGTAAAACTGAAATTTCATTTAAAGTTTGTTTGTGATGTGTCCAGGATTATTAATGTTTAATCCATGTCGTACGTATTAGGAGACGTTCAAAAGTCAGTCTCATTAACTCCATCAAATTAAAATGCAAGTAAAAATCTCTGTACGGGGAAAGTTGACTGCCTTTTTTAGCGAATGCTTTTCTGTAAGAAACGAATGAATAATAATTTTCGATTTATAAAGAAATCCACAAAGATTTTTTTTTTTTTTTAAGAAATAATAAAATATAATTTTGATTAAATATTCAACCCAACAAATGCTGTTCGTCAAACTTAGTGTTTAGGCGTAAGCCTTAAATAAAGAAACAAATTTATTGATAGTAATGTATTTGACCTTGACAGGTTAATTACTGTCAAATAATAATTCTTGATATTAATGGATTTGACCTTGAGAAAACCCAATTACTGTCAAAATAAAAGTCTTGATTAATATTTATGACTAAAATAATGATTTAAAAATGCTTAATATTGATTTATTATTAAATTAATGTTTATTTCTTGACAAGTTGACAGCTTAATTTAATTTAAATTCATTTAAAGAGATTTATTGGTCTTATAATTATTTTATGTCAAAATTAATGTTTTATTTATTGATAAGTTGTCAACTTGAGTACTTTTTAAATCATTATTAGAGATTTATTGAGTTCTTAATTATTTTATGTCAAGTTAATGATATATTTTTAAATTTATGATCATTTTAATTTTATCTCTATGCTTTCTTGTTATATTTCCCCAAAGGGGGTTTTTTAGTCTTGGATCTGCAACCAAGCAGATAAATAGTGTTTTTCTTGACTTCTGCAATCAGGAAGAGAATATGTTTTGCGAGCATGAAAATTTTGAATATTTTCTATCGTAATCCTATGACTGTTCTCCCAGGAATATGTTTGTTGGCTCTGTATATCAGAGAATAGTATAACAATGGATCTATTTTAAATATTCAAGTTATAGTTTACTTAATAAACATTTAGTCCTTATAGCTCTCCCATCTTATTTTAAAGAACACATAGACTGATACACCCACTTAGTTTTTAAATTTGTATTGCAAAATATTACAGCATAAGATTTCATTTTAAATCTTGAAATCAAATGAATTAAGGAGCATAACTGTACACTTTTTCTTTTTTTCCCAATGTGTAATCGAACGTTTCCTCATATTTCGGTAAATGAATTACATATTGAGTTATAAGTTTTTGTTGTACCACAAAGACAGCTTTTCTCCTTTTCCGCGCTGTTGTGTCCAGAAATTCGGATCAAGACGTCAAATTGGCATAATATTCTGAAGCATCTGTGCCTTTATTGAATTGAAAAAGGCCGTTTGATTAGCTTTTTTTTTAGTAAGAGCACCGAGCAATTTAATGCAACTACAAATAAAAATGAAATGAAGAATATGCAGCGCCGTGAAAAAGGGGGCGGTCACCCCAGGCATGGAAATTTAGGGTGCGCCAAATTTATACTACCAATGTCATTTTTGTCATATCACAAGAAAAAGTTGGGGGAAGGGGTGCCAAATACAAACTGTGACCCGGGCGCAGTTTTCTCCTCGCAAGCCCCTGAGAATATGGATATATATTTCTAGAATATTTAAAAATGTAGAGTAACAAGTTCTTTCTGACATGTAACAGAAAGTGTTGAATTTAGATTTGTGATTTGCCTTAAGATAATTAAAAAAAATTCCTGTATTGAGATATTTTTCAAAATCATACTGGTGAAAAAAATAATAAAAAAAAGAAACCAAGGCTACAATAATTAATTAAACAAAATTCCTTATGATTTATGGGTATTTTCAGGTTTTCCAAGATATCGAATGGGAAAATATAGCTTATTATTATTTAATGTATGTAATTTTATCTATGATACGCAATCAAAATAAAGTGAAAATGTTTCTTAAATGTCTTTTTTTTTTTCAAGGTCTGTTTTTGAAGATTAAATGCAATTTATCATTAATTGTACCACGAATTGAAATTAATCTTATAAACAATCCAATAAAAAACTTCTCCCATCCCTATCCTCCCTCCCCCCAACTCAATAATAAAAAAAATAACTACAATCCACTGGAAGCCTATAATTTTTTCTTGATGTATAATCTTTGAATATGTTTTTGGTGTCAACCTTATAATATATGCTTAAAAATTTTGAAGCAGTTCCAGATATGTTTTTAATTAGTTGATTTCGGGATTAAGGCCCCTTGTCCCTGTCCACGAATACACTCGCGAGCTAATGTTATTCATATGGACAGACATTTTTCTAATAACTCTTTCGCATTTTGACATTTTAATTTTTTTTTTTTTTTTTTTTTTTTTTTTTTTTTTTTTTTTTTGGATAGCTGAGGTTTTTCTCAAGATCGCTCGTTGGTTACTTTTTCGATTTTACTCACAAGTATTTTTTATAAAAATACTTTCACTTTCAGAACCGATTCAGAAAGTGAAAGCAACTTTATAAAATAATACTTGCAAGTAAAATCGAAAAAGTAATCAAGGTGCGATCTTGAGAAAAACCTCAGCTGTCCAATACAAAAACAATTATTTAAAAATGTCAAAATGCGAAAGAGTTATTAGAAAAATGCCTCCTTATAGGAAGAGCATTAACTCGCGAGTGTATTCGCGGCCAGGGACAGGACCCTTAAGGTTTACAGAAGCAGCTACAAAACATTGAGAATATTTGCATTTAAACAGTTGCTTAGGCTCTCTGTAAAACACTTTTGGGGATTTTAAAATGATTTTTTTTAATGCACTTCTAAGATACACTACAACGGGTACTCGCAGAAAAAAAGGGAAAAAAAATCACAGTAGATTTTGGAACAAACTTGCCTCAGTCAAACTGTTTTTTCTTTTTCTTTTTTTTTTTTTTTTCGGAAAAATTGTTTGTTTATTTATTTTATTTTATTTTATTTATTATTAATATTATTATTAAAATTATTATTATTATTATTATTATTATTATTATTTGTAAGTATAAAAGAATTTAAGTTACTAGGAAAATAAATAAATAATATTATTTGTTTTTCAAAATCAACAGATAAAAAGAAAAATTTAGTTAAAGCCTGTTTAAAATCAAGGATCAAAACTGCATTTACTGCAATCATTTTAAATATTGGCCATGGGCTCCATTTTCATTTTATTAAACATGTTGTAATTATTTTTTTTAATACAGCGAAACCCCCTACAGCTGTCCCTCCGAACAATGACAACCTCCGAGTACCGGTCATGCTTTAGTGTAACCTTTCATAGAAATAACATTACACTAAATCTCTGAACAACGAATTCCGAACAACGGCCACCACACAACATTTTTTTAAAATTAAATATTCCTTGTTATTTCATTTTTAGGTGCGTTCGTAATTATGTAAATACGTAGCACCTATAGTAGTCGTTTAGTCCGTCCGTCTGTCCGTCCGTCTGTCTGTCCGTCTGTCTGTCCGTCTGTCCGCATATAACAACGCAAAAACTATCCAACCGAATCGTTTGAAATTTAAAATACATAATTATTACATAATTTTGTCGAGTTATTTCAAATTTTTTGATAAGCGGGTGCATAGATCAATTACAGGGGCAATCAAAAGTATTCAATTACATTATGGTCAATAGGGGAAAAGTTTCAAATGTATTTTATACGTTTGAAATTTAAAATATATAATTATTACATAATTTTGTCGAGTTATTTCAAATTTTATGAAAATCGGATGCATAGATCAATTACAGGGACAATCTAAAAGTATTCCATTACATAATGGCATAGGGAGAACATTGTTTGGTGAGCGTTTTAATTGTAATTTACTATTTACAATTTTATGAGATTGATATATGAGAGTAATACTTTTAAAACTTCGTTATCGTACGAACGCACCTCATTTGCTACGCTTTACGTGCAATTTCCAACTTGTTTAATATAGCTGTCTGGTTTTTATTTCTTGTAAAATTTAAATTTAATGACAAATTTTGCAAATCTAAAATACGAAAATACAGAAATAATCGCAGGTGATGCTGAATTAAATAATCATTCTTTAAATAACGCCTGAGTGACCATTAAATCTAGCGAATAGGTGAATGTAGATAATGATTTGGCAGTTATTTTTTAGATATGAACAAAAATGAATCAGAAGATAACATGAAATTATCGCAAAATTATAACGTAAAATCATATTGTAATGTTCTGTTTAGCTTAAGAGAAATTGCGCTTATTTAAAATGATACAACAGGTCTGTGGAAATTATGCGTTTGTAGAAAAAAATATGCTTTTTTTCCCCTTTAACAATTTGGAATATTGTTGTTTTTCTCGGTAGAGAACTGGGATATCTGAAGTATATCTAATCTTTTTATCGGTTGAATTCCGCAACTTTATTTATTTTATTCGTTTTCTGATTGGCCCCTGTTTAATGTCCAAAAATGGAATACTTCTGATGCCACAATGAAAAAAATAATAATAATTTAAAAACAAATTGTGATAAAGATTTCAAACAACTTCTCTACTAAACGGTGTAGAATTCAAAATGTGCGATACATGGAAGTTTGAAAATTTGCAGTTCCAAAAATTGCGAAACTGAAATTTCATTTAAAATTTGTTAATGATGGGGCCAGGAATATTAATCTTTAATGTCGTACGTACTATGAAGCGTTCAGAAGTCAGTCTGATTAACTCCATCCAATAAAAATGCACATTTTAAGCAGTTAAAGATGTATATCTGTAATTTACTGGTTTTTTTTTTTTTTTTTCTTTCTAATCATTGATCTAGGAATATTTATGTTTAATGCAAGGCGTACGTAATATATGAGTCGTTATAATCATCATAAAAATGATGTTAATTATTATTATTAATTTAAATATAGAATTTATTTATAAGTCTTTAAAATTTTAGTCTGAAAATATCGTTTTCAAATTGTTGTTGTAATTTGTTAAATTACAATTTTGTTTTTTTTTTAAGTGGTTTTATTTATATAAAATAATATTATGTATTTTTCAGCTGTAAAAACAAAGTAATTTATGAGAATTATTTTGATTTTAATTTTGTGTAAATTTGACCTTTTAAAGATGTGGAACATCTGAATAACGCAACATCCGAAGTACAGTTATTTTAAGGTGCTCCCAGTGGTTGCCGCTATTCAGAGGTTTTATTGTATTCCCTTTATTTTTTCAAGCAACATCCTCTTCAGTTTTGTGTAGTCAAAATTTTGTTTCTGAAATTGTCAGTTTTAAGTTTTTGATATTTTTATGTGCAATATTTAACAAATGTTCATACGAATTGAATATTTCCAACTGAGCGAAAAATTACCCAGGCCGGGAATCGAACCCGGATACTTGGCTTACAAGGCCAATGCTTTACCTGTAAAGCTAACCGGGCGATAACCGGGTGGGATTTTTCGCTCAGATAACCTTATTGGCCATAACATGATCTGTCATTTAGACAGCTCGGCAGAATAAGCCGCAGGTAATCGCCCAATTTTTCACTCAGTTGGAAATATTCAATTCGTATGATAACTTTACCAATCATTCGATTGTGTTAAAATAATAGTATAACAAATGTTTGTTTTTTGTTAAGGTAAAATAAAATTTCCTCTTTACTAATATCAAATTGAAAATTTGCGGTTAATTTAAGTAAAATCAATAGATCTTTAATAAAAGAATATACAGTAAAGCATCGTTTATACGACGATCACTTATACGACGTTTACATTTATACAACGTTTTAATGTGGTCCCGATTCATTCCTATTCATTTTAATGTAAAAATATATCTTTTATACGACGACCAAAATCGTTTATACGTCGATTTTTCGATTTTGTATAGTTTTTTTTTTCTTGTATATTTTACGAATAAGCAGAAGTTGACAGCTATGAATGACACCAAAGAGCATGTTTAAATGCACTCCACATTATAAAAATGTGGGCTGGTGTTCGATTTGTCTGAAAAATCAACTTTCGTGTAACAGTGTAACAGATTACACTGGGAAAGGTCATTCTTTTTTCGGGGATGGTCAGCTTTCCCGACCTGTTTTAAGTTGCAAATAGACTATCCTTCTAACTGTTATCAGTATTGGCGACTTTTAGTTGGCCACGCGTGGTTTTTGATCTTTAACTTTAAATGGAAAGGAAATGATGTACTGCAAATGACGAACCTTTCGGTGAAACATAAATAAAGGTACGCATATTTAAATTGCTTACTGATCCCCCCCCCGTTTTTAAGATTATTTGTTTATTTTGGTTTGTTTAATTTAAAAATCAATGCAAATCATCACGTTAAACATTAAAATTAAGTGAAAACAAAATTAAGTCTAGTTTTGGAAGTGAAAATCGTTTATACGTCGTTATCGTTCATACGACGTTTTTCGGTAGTCCCTTCGGCGTCGTATAAATGATGCTCCACTGTATATCAGTGAAAATTGTAGCAATTTCGTCTTAATTGTAAAAGAAAATTCAATTTGAACATATCTATCCCATACTATCCTATGGGAGGAAATCTATGTTTTGTCAAAGATTTTTGTCAGAAAATCTTTGGCATTGTATTAATGTGCGGACCGCTGGATTCAATGTATCAGAATAGGGAATTAGCTTTCCGTATTATTATTGAGCTCAGTGGCTGCGGCAGCCCAGGGTAGACATATAGAAACATGTCTTCGTTCGCTACTCTTTCATTCCGACATCACATGACCTATTCCTAAGGTACAGTCACAGGCCTGTGGGTACAGGTACAGGTAAAAAGAACTGTTCCAAGTTTTGTTGGAACAATTTGTTTTTGATTTTTCAAAAAGAACAGGAAAAAAAATGCATACATACCAATCGTTCAAAGACAATGCTGGAATCTGTCGTAAATAATATAGCTGCGCCAACTGGTGGTCGGGGTGATAATGAATGCGTCGGTTTTTTGCATGACGTCATGTATGCGCAGATATCTATTATCTGCAAATCTTTTGCTCATATTTTCTGAATTTTTTCTCAATCATGACAGATTAATCAACTCTACCAGATTTATTGCAAAAAATTTTTTATAGTTTGTTTTAATAAAATTATGTGCATTAAAAAAATAGACACAATATCATTTTAATTTGGGGAGAAAAAGCACTAATGCTACGAAAAATATTGTCTTCATATTTATTGAAAAACTACCCTTAAATTAAAATGACAATGTGACTTTTTTAAATACACTTATTTTTAATCAGGAAAATCTGTAATAAAAATAGTTTGTTACAATAAATCTGGTAAATAAGATTTATCTATCTTTCAAAAGAGATTAGCTTGAAATTTATAATATGAATTCTCTAAATAGCTTTGTCTGTTAAAAGAGAGAGAGAGAGAGAGAGAGAGAGAGAATTTAATCTACGATTTTAGGAAAATTATTGTCTAGAATCGCAAAATATTTAAACAAATAAATGAACAGTATTTGTTTATCTAATAAAAAAATCATTTAATACATGCATTTAAAATTACAGTTATGCCAAATGTATAATAAAATGAGTTTTAAATTAATCGAATGAAATTTTTGCAAGTTAAATAATGAAAGTGTAATACGACCGAGAAAACATTGGATCCTTATCATCTGCAATTGATAAATGAAAAAAAAAAAAAAAAAAAAAAAGAGAGAGAGCTTAAATTGAATATTTTATTTAGTATTAAAATCTATACATATTCTTAGCACTGGTAAATGTTGTATTTGCATTGGAAATACAGCGGTGTATACCATTTTGTATATTTTAGCTCATAAAAAATTAAGTAAAATATGAGACTACTGCGAAATTCGGCCTTTACATATTAACTACTTACTAATTTTTATGACTCATCTTTCATTACATTAAAAAACATAATTAAAATCGAACTCATTTAAATCAGCGACATTTGTATCGCATAATTAAATAATATTTCATCTTAGTATATTTTATGTTAATATTTAATCGTTATACAGTTATTTATTCTATATTTATTTACAATATTTCAAACCTAAAATTTATTCTATGTAACATTTTATAAGGAACTTGCAATCAGCTGATAGCCATTGTATTTCAAGTGGAGATCAAGGTAGTTTCACCAATGAGAACAGTCTATATCTAGTATATGACCTACAGTATGACGTCAATTGCAACTGCCCTATAGAAATAAAAAAGTATCGTTGCCATTCACACAAAAGAAACTGTAATCTATTTAATAATCCTCTTGTAGTTACTCCTCCCGATAGGTGGCGATCTTGATCTTGATTGATGTGACCACGCCTTTAATCTGGCGGACACCACTCCCATTCATCGTAGGACGCTACGCTTTACTACAGCTTTGAGCTTTTTTAAGTAGGAACGCCCATTCCTAGTTTGTCTTTATTTTAATAATCTAACGAGGAGAACTTAACGCCATGCAGGCGCTCACTCGTTATTTGAATAATTGTTTTATCTTCCCCGGAGTGTGCCAGAAAATGGTTTTATTTATATATAAAATTAAGCAATTTAATTTTACTGGTATGGATTAAATATCATGATACTTTAAGGTTCTGTTTTCTATATTTGTTAGAATTATGGTTTAATTAAATATGAATATAAAAGTAATGAATTTGCTTTTATTGATGATTTGAATTTTCAGTTTTCCATGTTTGCTTTTTGGTTGCATTTCAATCCAATATGATCTAGTAAAAATGGGGATCTCTAACCTTAACGTCAGCTCTGAAAGTCACTGCTTTTTAACACTGCGTAATATTTAACTTCCTACAAGCAGCAATTGAAAGTTATCAAATTGCATAAATTAAATATACTTATAAGGTTTCAGTAATTAGAAGCTTTAAATTTATCACATTATTATGTAGCGACATTTTACAAGTCTGATCAATTGCGAATTATGGTAAATTTTTAGATAGGACATATCTGTCCCCTTAAACACCTCTATTGTCTCATTAAATTTTCATTTACTTTTGATTGTGCGAATAGTTAGAATTAGAGATCCTTCGAAAATTTGGTTTTGTTTTCGTTTTTGGCATAAAATTAGACTTTCGTCGAAAATTTATTTTCGAAGAAAATACTGTTTAAAATTCGGCCAGACTGAAACTTCACCGAAACTATCTATATTCTAAAATCACGTTTCTTCTTTTGGAAATTTTTCAAAATTATTTATTTATTTGAGGTATATTGTTTCATATAAGACACTCTTTGCTTAGTACTATGAACTTCGCTGTTGAAAGTTATCAATCATGACTGACTGAACACGTGAATACAAATTCTAAGGCAAGTAATGCATTCATGAACTTTGGCAGCGTTTTACACTTGCTCATTAAAAATGCAGGCCTATCAGTAACAGAATTTTTTTAGTTTGAACCGCAGAAATATTTCGTATACTCTTTTAACTTTTTCCAGCACACTGTGCCAGGTCTGGGATACATAATTTTAATTCCAATCTTGCAAACGGGACTAATAATATATTGTTTCATATAAGACACTAGTATATTGTTTCATATAAGACACTCTTTGCTTAGTACTATGAACTTCGCTGTTGAAAGTTATCAATCATGACTGACTGAACACGTGAATACAAATTCTAAGGCAAGTAATGCATTCATGAACTACATTCATGAACATTCGTGATTTAGTAAAATTTTGCTTTCACATTAAAAGCTTAAATTAAGGATTTCAAAAATCTGAAACATTCGCTTATGAATTCTGGTGTCACTCAATAATTTCTCATTTTACTGACAGATTTTTCCCGTTCCGGAAAGGGTTAAAAAGTTCCAGTTTAGCAGATCATTTACAAAAATCATTATAAACGATAAATCGAGGTAAATATACCTAAAACATTTTTTCATCCGTAAACTATGATTGGTCGCTTAACGAACTTGATACGTTCCAAAATGGTGATCGTTAACCTAATTTTTCGTTAATGGATCATATGTGTTAGTGTTGATATGTATCAGAATTCAATTAATTCATCGTCCGTTTCAGAGTCTGAATTTATGATAAAATCGAGCTTTTCTGCTGTGTCTTCAATCACTCCTTTATTCTTCCAGTATTTCTTTTCAAGTTCTTCGATGGATTGAAGCATTTCTTCCATTTTTCTGCAATTGTGCAATTTATGGCATCATGAGTAAGTTTGAAGAGTGCTTCTGTGCGCATATTCACAGTATCCGAAAAGAAACTCTTCGAGAGGGTTGAATTCTGATAGGGATATGCCGACGCGTTTTCACGTAACTTGGCGATAATTATGCTTGGCGAGCGATAGATGCTTCCGTCGAGGAGTTTGATATCCTTCCGAACCGAGTACAAAGTAACTTTTCTCTTGAAGCATTGCATTGGATGGAACGTGTCTTACTGAAAGCTGTACTCTTTAAAAGTTTTAAACACAAATTTTTACTTTGTACTCGGTTTACTTTGTACTCGGCTCTTAAGGAAATCAAACTCGACGGAAGCGTCTATCGCTACGCCAAGTATAATTATCGCCAAGTTACGTGAAAACCCGTCGGCCAATCTCTATCAGAATTCAACCCTCCCGAAGAGTTTCTTTGCGAATACTGTGAATATGCCTTCTATGCTATACTTCTGTTCAAATTAGTTCTATTCGATTCAGATGATAGTGGTAGGGCGGCAGTCTGATTACTTTATGGCTGTGTCGTTTCAAAAGTTTGTCGACATAATACCTTTTCGAAGGACATGCAATTGTCGAAATAATTTCAAAAAGTTCTGCTTTTCTCATATTTAATCGAAAATAACACTTTTTTGTTTTAAGGGGTCTCAGAACTGTTAAAGCTTCCAAATTTTCGAAATGTTAAACTGCCATTTTTGCTGCCTGGAAATTCTCATTAGAACAAAAGTTATGGATTTTAGAATTTTACCCGCTCAATAGCTGAAGCGGCGTTTCCAAATCTTGGAAGTCTTTTTTTTTTTTTTTTTTTTTTTTTTTTTTTTTCCATAGCGCGCACGATATCTCAAAATCTTGTAAGTATTTTCACATAAAATTTTCAAAATATATGTTTCACGTTAATCTGTATAAACTGAACCGAAAATTTCCTTTTTTATTGTTCAAAAAAGTTTATTTCTCAGGAGGTTATGTTCTTGAATTTTTCAAAAATTTGTATTAGTTAAATACAACTTTATATTCAAAATAGAAAAATGCTTTAAATATAAATTTATTTAGGTTCGAGGTATCTATTACAATATGATGCATAAGTCTGCACCAAAATTTCCATTCTAGTTGCCATATTTATTTTGTAATTGTGCGCATAAGTTATTATACTAATTTTCTGCTCGTCAAATATCGGGTAGTTTGGAGCACCCTGTAAATGCTAATTCTGCACCTTGCAATTTTTTAAAGACATAAAAAGAAAGAACGTACTTATATCTTTCATCTCAATAAAAGCTGTGTTTTAATATTATAAAAATTTTAAAATGTTAAATGTTGAAGATGATCACCTTTTTAAAAAATTTCTGATTTTAAGAGTCCTGAGACCCTTTAAGGGTGTATTTCGATTCAAACTGCTTATTTTCCGATTTATTTTTGAATTCATTTTTGATCTAAATTGCATGAAACTCGCAGATTGTCTTATTTAGAAACTACGCAAGGTGCCATGAGGGTTGATTCTTTGATAAATGCAGAAAATATTGCAAAAAAAAAAAAAAAAAAAAAAAAAAGCAATCAAAAACGGCCTTTGAACCGATTTTTCCGAAGCAAGAAATTGGGAACGAAAAAAAGGGTCCTACTGAGAAGGTAATTGTTCGTAAATCAAATTCTAATGAATGGAACGCAAAATGACATCACACGGCACCTTAAACATCTCCTCAGCAAGTTTCATGTTTCTACTTTTAAAAATGTGTCTGAAACTGTATCGGAAAATTTCGAGCTGTTGAAAGTGGAAAAGCTCTTTTTAGAATTCACCCTTAAATACTCGATCATACGCCTTAAGGGTGGACAAAGGTCTGAGATACTAAAAAAGCACATTTTTTTACAGAGTACCTTATTTATTAATATTTTTAAACTTATTGTACATTATTAAGCATTATTGTAAGAAGATTCTGCTACATTTTCATAAAAAAAAAAAAATATTGAAAATTCAACCAGTGGTAGTGGTAAGAACCGAGTCACCTAAAAAAAAAAGTATCCATGCTATAGTGAGGATAACTCATGATTGCTTCATCTGAAATTAAAAAATGAAAGAAATTTTTTAAGTACATAAATTTATCTTGAATTTGAACGAAGGGATTAACAAAACATTCATTTTTAAATTTTTGGTGAAGGTGCAATTAAAAAACCTTGATTTAAACTTTCGTTTTTGCCAAAAATTGTTCTTTTTGTTTAATTAAAAAAAAAATGTTATTTTTGAAAAAAAAAATCCGTCGTTCAGAAACTAGTATTTAGTATATAAATGAAGTGTGCAAAGATTAGACGAAATCAGTCCGAAGGTTTTTGAGAAATTTTGACTACCGACTTAAAAAAAAAAGTTTTTAGAAAAACGCGATTAAAGTTTGATTCATGAATAAAATAAAAAATTAAAAAAAAAAAAAAACTTACATAGTAGACTAGTTCATTTCAGTTCCATGAAGCAATTCGCCTGCAGCTGTTGCATGATCCGAAGTATCCTTTTGCTCTGTCCTACGAATCCAACCTAGAACAAAACAAGCCCCCAACTACAATCAAAACATTGTATTGCATTAAATTGATCAGAAATTATCTAACATCCATTTCTGAAACTACAGATATTGTTAAAAATTATTTGTATAATATACAAAAAGAATTGTAGGAGCACATCTGTTGATATGAAAACCTTATAATTCATCAGTATTTCAAGTAACAATAAAAAAGTGAATCCTTTGAAAACTGATTTCTATACTTTTCAATTTCATTTTTGTGTTTATTTTGCATAATAACAGCGTTTTATTGCTTAAACATCCAAGAACAGTTAGGAATTTAAAACTGTCTTAAATTAATTAAAAATATCGCTTTTTATAAACATGTTTTTCTCCAATTTCCGTTTACCACGACACTCCGCTTATGACGACACATTTTTCTGGTCCTGAGAGTGTCGGGATAGTGAGATTCGTCTATATTTGTAAAAGCTTATTAAATTAAGGCTTTAAATATTTTGAAATTTCACTTTTATTTATATTTATAAATAGTAACTTTGATTTCCGTATAAGCTGAATTCTGTAAATTTTTCATATAAATTATTTTGTACAGGATTAACCGAGATTAAAGTTTCGTTTCTAAAATTATTTTGGTGCCATCTATCAATATTTAATATAAACAGAAATTTTCTGTTAAAATTGCACTTTTTATGCATTTTATTAGTTTTGAAGGAACAGCAAAAAAAAAAAAAAAAAAATATGTGTGGCACTCGGGGACTGCCGCGGTAAAGCTATTGCATAGCATTTTTTATCAACTTATGCAAAAATACCGCGTCAATGTCTGCTGAAGTCTATCGAAGGATACCGCGCCGAAGTCTGCCAAACTCAAACGTCGTTAGCCGGAGTGTTAGGATTTTTTCTCGTTACGGAATTCCTAGATTCGGTCGCCGCGCTCAAAGCCCGCGATAATAGCTATGCAATAGCTTAATAAATTACCAAACAAAATTTGGCCGCTCTACGAATATTAGATCGCGAGTTATAAGCATTTTAAATTTTTCGACCCTCACCGTTGGGGATCTAATGTCCCCAAAAATTAACACTGCCTCATAATAAATTACCAAACAAAATTTGGCCGCGCTACGAAAATTAGATCGCGAGTTATAAGCATTTTAAATTTTTCGACCCTCACCATGGGGGGTCTCCTGTCACCAAAAATTAACACTGTCTTATATTAAATTACCAAACAATATTTTGCCAAGCTACCAAAATTAGATCGCGAGTTATAAGCATTTTTAATTTTTCGACCCTCACCCTGGGGTGTCTTCTGTCACCAATAATTAACAATGCCTCATAATGAATTACCAAAAAAAATTTGGCCGCGCTACGAAAATTAGATCGCGAGTTATAAGCATTTTAAGTTTTTCTACTCTCACCGTGGGGGTCTCCTGTCACCAAAAATTAACACTGTCTCATAATAAATTACCAAATAAAATTTGGCCGAGCTACGAAAATTAGATCGCGAGTTAAAACCTTTTAAATTTTTCGACCCTCACCGTGGGGGGGTCTCCTGTCACCAAAAATTAACAGTCTCATATTAAATTACCAAACAAAATTTGGCCGCGCTACGAAAATTAGATCGTGATTTATAAGCATTTTAAATTTTTCGACCCTCACCGTGGGGGGTCTAATGTCCCTAAAAATTAACACTGTCTCAGAATAAATTACCAAACAAAATTTGGCCGCGCTACGAAAATTAGATCGCGAGTTATAAGCATTTTAAATATTTCGACCCTCACCATGAGGGGTCTAATGTCCCCAAAAATTAATACTGTCTCATAATAAATTACCAAACAAAATTTAGCCGCGCTACGAAAATTAGATCGCGAGTTATAAGCATTTTAAATTTTTCGACCCTCACTGTGGGGGGTCTAATGCCCCCAAAAATTAACACTGTGTCATAATAAATTACCAAACAAAATTTGGCCGCGCTACGAAAGATAGATCGCGAGTTATAAGCATTTCAAATTTTTCGACCCTCACCGTGAGGGGGGGGTCTCCTGTCACCAAAAATTAACAGTCTCATATTATATTACCAAACAAAATTTGGCCGCGCTACGAAAATTAGATCGTGAGTTATAAGCATTTTAAATTTTTCGACCCTCACCTTGGGGGGTCTAATGTCCCCATAAATTAACACTGCCTCATAATAAATTACCAAACAAAATTTGGCCGCGCTACGAAAATTAGATCGCGAGTTATAAGCATTTTTAATTTTTCGACCCTCACCGTGGGGTGTCTCCTGTCACCAGAAATGAACAATGTCTCATAATGAATTACCAAACAAAAGTTGGCCGCTCTACGAAAAATAGATCGCGAGTTATAAGCATTTTAAATTTTTCGACTCTCACCGTTGGGGATCTAATGTCCCCAAAAATTAACACTGCCTCATAATAAATTACCAAACAAAATTTGGCCGCGCTACGAAAATTAGATCGCGAGTTATAAGCATTTTAAATTTTTCGACCCTCACCATGGGGGGTCTCCTGACACCAAAAATTAACACTGTCTTATATTAAATTACCAAACAATATTTTGCCAAGCTACCAAAATTAGATCGCGAGTTATAAGCATTTTTAATTTTTCGACCCTCACCCTGGGGTGTCTTCTGTCACCAACAATTAACAATGCCTCATAATGAATTACCAAACAAAATTTGGCCGCGCTACGAAAATTAGATCGCGAGTTATAAGCATTTTAAGTTTTTCTACTCTCACCGTGGGGGTCTCCTGTCACCAAAAATTAACACTGTCTCATAATAAATTACCAAATAAAATTTGGCCGAGCTACGAAAATTAGATCGCGAGTTAAAACCTTTTAAATTTTTCGACCCTCACCGTGGGGGGTCTCCTGTCACCAAAAATTAACAGTCTCATATTAAATTAGAAAACAAAATTTGGCCGCGCTACGAAAATTAGATCGTGAGTTATAAGCATTTTAAATTTTTCGACCCTCACCTTGGGGGGTCTAATGTCCCCATAAATTAACACTGCCGCATAATAAATTACCAAACAAAATTTGGCCGCGCTACGAAAATTAGATCGCGAGTTATAAGCATTTTTAATTTTTCGACCCTCACCGTGGGGTGTCTCCTGTCACCAGAAATTAACAATGTCTCATAATGAATTACCAAACAAAAGTTGGCCGCTCTACGAAAAACAGATCGCGAGTTATAAACATTTTAAATTTTTCGACTCTCACCGTTGGGGATCTAATGTCCCCAAAAATTAAAACTGTCTTATATTAAATTACCAAACAACATTTTGCCAAGCTACCAAAATTAGATCGCGAGTTATAAGCATTTTTAATTTTTCGACCCTCACCGTGGGGTGTCTGCTGTCACCAGAAATTAACAATGACTCATAATGAATTACCAAACAAAATTTGGCCGCGCTACGAAAATTAGATCGTGAGTTATAAGCATTTTAAATTTTTCGACCCTCACCGTGGAGGTCTAATGTCCCCAAAAATTAACACTGCCTCATAATAAATTACCAAACAAAATTTGGCCGCGCTACGAAAATTAGATCGCGAGTTATAAGCATTTTTGATTTTTCGACCTTCACCGTGGGGTCTATCACCAACAATTAACACTGTCTCATAATAAATTACCAAACAAAATTTAGCCGAGCTACGAAAATTAAATCGTGAGTTATAAGCATTTTAAATTTTTCGACCCTCACCGTGGAGTGTCTTCTGTCACCAAAAATTAACATTGCCTCATAATAAATTACCAAACAAAATTTGGCCGCTCTACGAAAAATAGATCGCGAGTTATAAGCATTTTAAATTTTTCGACCCTCACCGTTGGGGATCTAATGTCCCCAAAAATTAACACTGTCTTATATTAAATTACCAAACAACATTTTGCCAAGCAACCAAAATTAGATCGCGAGTTATAAGCATTTTTAATTTTTCGATCCTCACTCTGGGGTGTCTTCTGTCACCAACAATTAACAATGCCTCATAATAAATTACCAAACAAAATTTGGCCGCGCTACGAAAATTAGATCGCGAGTTATGAGCATTTTAAATTTTTCGATCCTCACCGGGGGGGTCTCCTGTCACTAAAAATTATCACTGACTCATAAAAAATTACCAAACAAAATTTTGCCAAGCTACCAAAATTAGATCGCGAGTGATAAGCATTTTAAATTTTTCGGCCCTAACCATGGGGTGTCTCCTGTCACCAAAAATTAACACTGTCTCATAATAAATTACCAAACAAAATTTGGCCGCGCTACGAGAATTAGATCGCGAGTTATAAGCATTTTAAATTTTTCGACCCTCACCGTGGGGGGTCTCCTGTCACCAAAAATTAACACTTACTCATAAAAAATTACGAAACAAAAGTTGGCCGCGTTACGAAAATTAGATCGCGAGTTATAAGCATTTTAAGTTTTTCTACCCTCACCGTGGGGGACCAAAAATTAACACTGACTCATAAAAAATTACGAAACAAAATTTGGTCGCGCTACGAAAATTAGATCGCGAGTTATAAGCATTTTAATTTTTTCGACCCCCACCGTGGGCGGCTCCTGTCACCAAAAATTAACAGTCTCATATTAAATTACCAAACAAAATTTGGCCGCGCTATGAACATTAGATCGTGAGTTATAAGCATTTTAAATTTTTCGACCCTCACCGTGGGGTGGTCTAATGTCCCCAAAAATTAACACTGTATCATAATAAATTACCAAACAAAATTTGGCCGCGCTACGAAAATTAGATCGCGACTTATAAGCATTTTAAATTTTTCGACCCTCACCGTGGGGGGTCTCCTGTCACCAAAAATTAACAGTCTCATATAAAATTACCAAACAAAATTTGGCCGCGCTACGAAAATTAGATCGCGAGTTATAAGCATTTTAAATTTTTCGACCCTCACCGTGGGGGGGGGGTCTCCTGTCACCAAAAATTAACAGTCTCATAATAAATAACCAAAAAAAATTTGGCCGAGCTAAAAAAATTAGATCGCGAGTTATAAGCATTTAAAATTTTTCGACCCTCACCTTGGAGGGTCTCCTGTCACCAAAAATCAACACTGTCCCATAATAAATTACTAAACAAAATTTGGCCGCGCTACGAAAGTTAGATCGCGACTTATAAGCATTTTAAATTTTTCGATCTTCACCGTGTGGGGTCTCCTGTCACCAAAAATTAACACTGTCTCATAATAAATTACCAAACAAGTTTGGCCGCGCTACGAAAATTAGATCGCGAGTTATAAGCATTTTAAATTTTTCGACCCTCACGGTGGGGGGTCTCCTGTCACCAAAATAAATAAGACCACCAAAATAAACACTGTCTCATAATAAATTACCAAACAAAATTTGGCCGCGCTATGAAAATTAGATCATAAGAAACGTAAGTTTGAGACTTGATATCCTGATATCTGAAAAATACCACGTCAATGTCTGCCGAAGTCTACCGAAGGATACCGTCCCGAAGTTTTCCGAACGGAAACGACGTTAGCCGAGTGTTAGGTTTTTTCGTTACGGATGTGTTAGGATTTTTCGCGTTACGGAAATTTTGAATTCGGTCACCGCGCTCAAAGCCCGCGATAAAAACTATGCAATAGCTTAATAAATAAATAAAAATAAATAAATAAATAGTTCTTATCAATTCTTATTTTACTTAAAATATAAGTAATATATTTATAATACCGTTTTAATATAGAAAGTTTCTGGAGGAAAAAAAATCATTATAGTATTAATGCAATTAATAATTAAAATTTTGTATTTAGCTTTGCTTTACCTTTTCAATTTAGTTTACTTATTATATAACTTATTTAGAGGAATGATGCAGGTTAAGTTAAAATTATTACAAATTTGTTGTTTAATGTCTTTATTTCAAATTCAGTTTCTTAGAAGCAAAATAATTTGTATGTAACAAAGTTCAAGTCGGGTAAAGTATAATATATTTAAAAAATCTTCTACCCGGTAATATGAATATGTAAATATATATTATAACAAGTTTTTTCGAATTAAAAGTTTTCTAATTATGTACAGCGGAATACAATTTTTATGCTGTAATATTTAAAATTTTAATGCAATTCTGATTATTTTCAAAGGAGGCATTTTTCAGTTTAAATTTTTGTATTTTATATAATATTTTAAATTGCAGTTTACAAAATATCTTTCTTTTTAGACAAAAGATTCTATTTATTTAATAACAAAATGCAAAAATCATAAAATGCCTTTTTTTTTTTTTTTTTTTTTTTTTTTTTTTTTTTTTTTTTTTTTTTTACTTTTGTTGGAAAAATATTTTTTATGTATAATTTCCTTTAAATGTTACTAGAAATTGTCTATCTTTTTTAATAGAAATTTGTTTTTTGCTATGAACTGAAAATAAAAACAGGCCCTATACCTATCTTAACAAGCATTTTTTTCTTAATTTTTCATTATAATTTTTATTAATCATGTTGAATATTTTTTAGGTAGATTGCGTATGAAATACTACCTATTGCAATCGCACCAGTTTATATATCTATCTATCTACCTATCTATCTATCTATCTATCTATCTATCTATATATATATATATATATATATATATCACTTTTTTTATGGACACGATAACTTCTATAATTCTTCACCAATCTCCACCAAACTGGTACATAAAATCAAAGGGGATAAAATCTCGGCTAAGTTCGTTAATGGGCAAAATCGGACCAAGGGGGTCGGAATAAGGGGCGTTTTTGTGAAAACCGAAAAAACGCCATAACTTCTTAATTAAAGTAGATATCGAATCGGTTTAAAGTTTATATTACTTCTTAAAAATGGGCCAAAAGTTTATGCATGACAGATTTTTGATAAATTTGGAAGTGGGCTCAAGGGACGAAAAAAAACGGGGGTTTTGAGAGACAAAATTCCTAAATTCGTCAATTTTCAAGCTTAGTTGAAAAAAAATAAAGTCAAAAAACTTAGTTTAAAAAATTTAGTCCAACTAAATTTTTTACAAATGGTCTTAAAATTATCTTACTTTTGTATTTACAAGTTTTTGATAGAACCAACTTTTACCGATGAAAAAAATTAAAAACGAAAAGAAAAAGGGCGCTGAAAAAAGAGAAAAATCCATAACTCTGTCAATTTTTAAAATATCAAATCTGGTTAAATTTATTTTACATCTTCTCAAAAATATCTACAACTTTTATACTGACAAGTTTTTCATAGGACCAATACGTATAGCAAAAAGAAATTAAACAAAAATAGAAGTTGGAGAAAAAACCTCAAATCCAAACTGCTTATATTCTGACTCATTTTTAAATTCATTTTTGATTTTAAACGCATCCAAATGGTAGATCCTCTTATTTAGAAACTGTATAAAGTGACGCATTGGTCAATTTTCTGATAAAGACAGGATATATTTCAAAAAAGGCTACCAAAAAGGGTATTTTGAACAGAGTTTCCGAAAGTCATCGGGACTGAAAATTGAAGGAAGTATTCAAATAAGAAATTGCGTTTTTTTCTGACTCGTTTTTAAATCAATTTTTGTTCTCAAACGCATCCAATTTACAGATCCTCTTATTTAAGAACTATATAATGTGATGCATTGGTCAGTTTTTTGTTAAAGACGGAATATATTTCAAAAAAGGATACCAAAAAGGGTATTTTGAACAGAATTTTCTGAAATCAACGTGACTGAAAATTTAAGGAAGTGTTCAAATAAGAAATTGCGTTTTTTTCTGACTCGTTTTTAAATCCATTTTTGCTCTCAAATGCATCCAATTTACAGATCCTCTTATTTAAGAACTATATAATGTGATGCATTGATCGGTTTTTTGATAACGACAGAATATATTTTGAAAAAGGCTACCAAAAAGGGTATTTTGAACAGAATTTCCCGAAGTCTTCGTGATTTGAAAATTTAAGGAAGTTTTCACATAGCAAATTGCGTTTTTTATGACTCGTTTTAAAATCCATTTTCGCTCTCAAACGCATCCAATTTACAGATCCTCTTATTTAGGCACTATACACTGTGATGCATTGGCCAGTTTTTTGATAAAGATAGAATATATTTTTTAAAATGCTGTCAAAGTGAGTATTTCGCACAAAATTTTCCTAAGCAATCATGATTAAAGAATTAAGAATGTATTCAAACAACAAATCGGTTATTTTATGACTCATTTTTAAATTCAATTTTTTTTCTCAAATGCATTCAACTGACAGTTTTCTGTTATTTAGGAACTGTAGTTCCATTGTACATGTATAATGTACTGTTTTGGTCGATTTTTTAATAAATTCAGAATCTTTTTCAAAATATGTTGTCAAAATGGGCATTTGAGCTGAATTTTTCTTAAGATGATTCTGATAAAATCAGTTTTTGCAGAAAAATGAAATTAAAAATTATTCATAAACGGCCAAATGAAGTTATTAAACTGGGTTTATCTCTAATCATATATATATATATTTTGAAATGAGCACTCTTCGAAATCTACCTCCGCCTATAAGCCCAGCCGACAGGAATTTTTTTTATTGAAATTACATTCAAATCATGTGATAGTTTAAGTTGAAAGCACCAGCAGCGCCGCGAATCGAGTGTTATTTTTTTTATAAAAAATACTATGATTGAAAATTTATCTCCTCTATACTCTATCTTCATGATCTAAATATTGTTTTGAAGATATTTCGTTCACATTCCGTCAGTTTCGACGGGGTTATATTCTAGAATTTTAATAATTAAAAAGAAACAGATATTTTAATGAAATAATTTACAATTACAGGTTTAAAATATTTTTATGTGATTTTAACCTATGTTATTACAGCATTAAAGTATCTGTTTCTTTTAATTATTAAAATATATATCCCTTTAGGTGATAGTAAAAATTAAGATCGCAGGTGGCCGTCTTTTATAATCGTTGAAAAAGTGCAGGGACTTCATTGTCGTTGATTACCGTTTTTTTTTTGTGTTTAGTCTCTTTTATAATTCAACGAGGAGAACTTATTGCCTTGCAAGTGCTCACTCGTTATTAAAGCGGACCCTATATTACAGAAACACACAATGAAATGGTTTTATTTCTGTATAAAATTATTCAAATTAATTTTAACGGTGTGAGTTGCATATTATGAAACTTTAAGATTTCGTGTTTTGTGACTATAGAATTACTACAATAAAACCTATCTAAAGTGACCAACATTCCGTTCCAATAAAAGTTAGTCGCACCGAAAGATGGTCCTCCCAGACGTAGCTACAAGGAGGTGTACGGGGGTGAGGATCCCCCTCGCACATTCGGCGGTATCCTCATTGCATTTGGTAAATTCACTTTCGTTCAAACATTGCGTCATTTCTCGCTGCATTTTTTCCCATCTAAGAAATTTAAAAATATATCACAAAATTATTACAAAACATAAAACAATGTCAAAACATACTTAAAATATTTTTGGAATACTTATTACATTCGGTTATTTCACATTCGTTCAAAAATTGCATCACTTCGTGCAGTATTTTTCCCTTCAAAGAATTTAAAAAGAAATTTTAAAAAATTATTACAAAACATATAACAATGTCAAAACATATTTAAAACTATTAAATAGCTTCAGAATATTCATATTTTACATTCGGAAAGCTCATTACATTCAGTAATTTCAATTTATTTAAAAATTGCCTCTTTTCATGCTGTATTTTTCCCTTCTAAGAATTATATATATATATATATATATATATATATATATATATATATATATATATATATATATATATATATATATATATATATATATATATATATATATATATATATATATATATATATATATATATATATATATATATATATATATATATATATATATATATATGTAACATTAAAAAACATAAAACAATGTCAAAACATATTTTAAACTATTAAATATTTTCGGAATACTTATATATCACATTCTAAAAACTTATTACATTCGATAATTTCTCTTTCATTAAAAAATCGCATCATTCTGCGCTGTAAGAATTTCCCTTGTAAGAATTTTTTTAATTTTATTACGAAACATAAAACAATGACAAAACTGATGGATCGTCAATATTTATTTAAAACTATTAAATGTTTTCGGAATTCTCATACTTCACATTCGGAATATTCATTACTTTCGGTACTTAAACTTTCGTTCAAAAATTGCATCATTTCGCCTGCATTTTTTCCTTCTAAGAATTTTTTAAAATATGTTAAAAAAAAGTTATTATAAAACATATTTCAAACTCTAAAATTATTTTCGAAATACTCGTACCCCACTTTCGGAATACTCATTACATTCGGTAATTTATTTCATTCAAAAATTTCTTCCTTTCATGCTGTATTTTTTCCTTCTAAGAACTTTTCAAAAATATATTATAAAACGTAAAACAATATCAAAACATATTTAAAACTACTAGATATTTTCTTAATTATTAACGCTCTACTATTTACATTATGTTATTATTGTTATTATTATTATTATTATTATTATTATTAATTTTATTATTATTATTATTATTATTATTATTATTATTATTATTATTATTATTATTATTATTATTATTATTATTATTACTCACTCTAGCCAACAACCCATTCCCAACATTTTGTCGTAAATTGCTACAAGACGGAAACTAATCTTTGTCTTGCTTTTAGAGCCATAACGACCACCGTCACGCCCCTCGTAATCGTCTTTTCGGATCTTTTAACTAAAGTATGTAAATTATTTTAAAAAAGTACATGTTAGTTAATTAGGATGCACAACCCGTGGTTAAAAGTGGGGCGCGGTGGGTTAACGTGTAGCCCTCGAATTTCGTCAATTTATAAATGGAAAAAATTGAATATTTTGTGTATAAGACACTGGAAAAAATCGTAAATTTCGTCAATTTGCGATAGGAAAAATTGAAAATTTCGTCATTCACTTAAAATTCGCCAATTTGGTTGATTGGGCAAGGAAAAATCGAGAAATTTCTTGATTGAGTGCGAAAAAGTATCGAATTTCATCGATCAGACGCGGAAGAAATATAGCAAATTTTGCTGATCGCGCGCGGAAAAATCGCGAATTTTGTCAATAAGGCACGGAAAAATCACGAATTTTTTTGATCGAACGCGAAAACTCTCAAATTTCGTTGATCAGGTAAGAAAATAAATCTACATTTTTTGATGATGCGTGGAAAAATTGCAAATTTTGTTCATAGGTTGCGGAAAAGTCGCCTGTTTTGTCTGTTTACCACACGAAAAAAAAAAAAAAAAAAAAAAAAAAAAAAACGCGAATTCCGTTGCCCGGGCGCAGAAAAAAAATTAAAATATCGTCTATCGAACATGGAAAAATCGGGAGTTTTGACTATCGGCCTTCGAAAAATCTCGAATTTTGTCTATAGGTGTCTGAAAAATCACGAATCATGTCGATCGGACATGAAAAAAAATCACGAATTTCATTTATAGGGTACGGATAAATCACGAATTCAGAATCCGGACTCCGAACCAACATAAACCTTTATATAAATTCTTAGAGCGCTTATAAAAGGGATTTCATGACAAAAATCTAATTTACCAATTAAATTTTGAGAATTTAGTTTTAACCAATGAAATTTAACCCGCTGACACAAACAGAAAGGGCCGCATGAACGTCAACTGGGAACTGGATTTAAACAAACCACTACAGATGGGGAATTCTGGGAAATTGAACAATTTGGGACAAAAAATAAATAGATACTACGCAACAGGCACAGAATGAACCAAAGTAATGGAATTTTTTAAAAAAAGAATTGTTTTGAAAGATTAATGTTTTTTTAGAATAAAATAAAATAAAAAGGGTTGATTAAACGCATGAAATTAAAAATAAAATGTTAAGATATAAAAAAAAAGGAAAAAATTCAATATTAAAAGAATTTGGACGTAATTAACTTAGGATTAAGGCGAAAATTTTTTATTAATACATATACATACACACCATTTCCATTAGGCAGGTCCTGATTACCGAATAGGCATATGCTTCCCCTAGAAAATTTTTCAAAAACCGAAATTGAGAACACAGGAGCCCCCAAATTTTAATCTGAGTAAATTCCACTCCAAAATTTTATTTGATTCCCTTTCAAATTATTAATGCATTTTTGTATAGGAGTATGTAAACTATTCAAATGTTTTACAAAAATACTTTTCCACAGCAAATTAATTTTTCATGTAGCAGGTGTCAATTTTTGTGTGCATATCTATTAGAAATGTTTCATGAAATATGTATGAACTTATCTTTGCCACTCTTTAGAATAATATTCATAGCATTGGTGATTTTCCCGGTAAGTCGAATTTAGAAAACATTTCTTGGACGAAAGAAACCCCTAAAATGATACTGTGCATCCCATAGTTTTAAAGATTAATCGGGCCCTGCTGCAAGACGAAAAATTCTGGGGCCTGCGGAAGTAAACTATTGAAAATTCATGTTTTAGAGAGAAAACTTTTATAATTTATTTTAAAAAAAATGAGTTGAAAACATATTAAACTAAATTAGATAGAATATAGAATGCAGAAGCTCTAGAAAAACCTATATATATGTATATATATATCTACAGGGTGATTCTAATTTTTTTTTTTTTTTTTTTTTTTTTTTTTTTTACAATAAAAAAGGGGTGATTGTACACATCAAGACAAACAATATTAAATAGAAGACCAAGGTTCCTAAACGTTTTCCAAAGGAGATAGCCGCCATTAAAGTTTAGGGACCAAAACTTCAAATAAACATAAAAAACGGAAAAATCGGTTGATTGATTTGCGGTTTTCACTAAAATTATTCTTTATGTCGGCATTTTCTTGAAATTAAATAATAAAGATAAATTTCAAAAAATGCCGATAGAGGGCGCTTTAGATTTTGGAGTAAAGAACAACTATTTTTTGCCGATATTTTTTGCATCTCATTAAATGTTTTCGTAAGCTTAGACTTAAACTTAAATTTTGAGCTCAAAATCTGAAAGTGGGAGTGGTTAAGTAGCACAAACTGAACTGTGTTCAGAGGGTTCAAATTTCAAATGAATATAAAAAACGGAAAAATTGGTTCATTGATTTGCGGTTTTCACTAAAATTATTCTTTATGTCGGTATTTTCTTAAAAATAAATAATAAAGATAATTTTCAAAAAATGCCGATAGAGGGCGCTTTAGACTTTGGAGTAATGAACAACTCTTTTTTGGCGTTATTTTTTGCATCTTATTAACCGCTTTCGTAAGTTTAGACTTAAATTTTCAGCTTAAAATCTGAATAGTTGGGAGTGGTTAACTAGACAAACGGAACTGTGTTCAGATGGTTCAAATTTCAAATGATTATAAAAAAACGGAAAAATTGGTCGATTCGTTTGCGGTTTTCGCTAAAACTAATTTTTAAATGAGCATTTTCTTGAAAATAAAATTTAAAGATAAATTTCACAAAATGCCGATAGAGGGCGCCTTAAACTTTGGAGTAGCGTACAACTATTTTTAACTGTTATTTTTTTAACCTCATTAAATGCTTTCGAATGCATAAACTTAAATTTTAGGCTCAAATTCTGAATCGTTGGGAGTGTTTAAGTAGCAAAAAATTGAATTGTGCTCGAGGAGGGGGGAGTGTAAAATTTCAACTCCTGAAGACACTTCAATTTGCGCTACTTAACTACTCCTAATTATTCAGATTTTGAGCTCAAAATTTAAGTTTAAATCTAAGCTTCCGAAAACATTTAATAACTTTTTGCAAGCATTTAATTAGAACAAAAAAATAATGGTTAAAATTAATTGTTGGTTACTCTGAAGTTTAAGAAGCCCTCTAATGGAATTTTTTGAAATTTATCTTTAAAATTTATTTTCAAGAAGATACTGACTTAAAGAATGGTTTTATTTTAAACCGCAAACGAATCGACAAATTTTTCCATTTTCTATAATTATTTTAAATTTGAACCCCCCCCCCCCCCCCTTAAACACAGTTCAGTTTGTGCTACTTAACTACTCCCTACTATTCAGATTTTGAGATCAAAATTTAAGTTTAAGCTTCCGAAAACATTTAATGAGGTGCAAAAAATTACGGCAAAAACTAGTTGTTCGTTACTCCAAAGTCTAAAGCGCCCTCTATCGACATTTTTTGAAATTTATCTTTATAATTTATTTTTAAGAAAATACCGACATACAGGATAGTTTTAGTGAAAACCGCAAATTAATGAACGAATTTTTCCGTTTCTTTATAATCATTTGAAATTTGAACCCTCTGAACACAGTTCAGTTTGTGCTACTTAACCTCTCCCACTTTCAGATTTTGAGCTCAAAATTTAAGTTTGAGTCTAAGCTTACGAAAACATTTAATGAGATGCAAAAAATAGCGGCAAAAAATAGTTGTTTGTTACTCCAAAGGCTAAAGCGCCCTCTATCGGCGTTTTTTGAAATTTATCTTTATAATTTAATTTCAAGAAAATGCCGACATAAAGAATAATTTTAGTCAAAACCGCAAATAAATCGACCGATTTTTCCGTTTTTTATGTTTATTTGAAATTTTGGTCCTTAAACTTTAATGGCGGCTATCTCTTTTGGAAAACGTTTTGGACCCTTGGTCTCCTATTTAATATTGTTTGTCTTGATGTGTACTATCATTCTTCTTTTATTGTAAAAAAAATTTGGAATCACCCTGTATATATATATATAGATAGATAGATAGATAGATAGATAGATAGCAGTATAAAAATATTATACTCACACCAGTAAAACTAAATAATAACAGATTTGTATTGATAACTTCAATTTCCCACTTACGCAATCTATTAAAACAGTTCGATTACAAAAACGGGTGATCTAAAACTCTCCCGTAGTAACTTCATATACAATACACGTTAAATTTCGGACAGTATAGGACATTCACACATCTAAATCGCTGAGACGATTGCTGTTTCGAAGTCAATCAGCGAACGCGAGCGTTATGATCAGGGTCGGCACTAAATCGCGCAACGCTTAGGGATAAACAAACTGAAGCTCCTCCCATACTAAGCAAGCGCGATCCACTGGCGAATCCTTTAAAACGACGTCATGCAGAACTCTAATTAAGTGAAAAAAAAATTTGCTTCAACAAATTGAAAACATTCTTCACTATACTCTTAAAATAATAATAAATATAATATATTCTTTCTGTGACTACCCATAAAATTTCCATTTTATGATCTGATATCAAAAGCTAGAAAATTTAAAATAATTTTTTTAAAGTAAAATTAATTAAGAGAGAGAGAGGATATATTTTAATACTAAATACTTAATTTATATGCTTTAACAAAGTTATGTTTTGTACTTCTTAGGACTAGTCTCTTTTAATATTAGTATGTTTTGTTTATTTGTTATTTAGATATTGTTTTACTTAAAAAAATCTATTGCAGATTTACTAATTTATGATGCCATGCAGCAAATTAAAAAAAATTACGGCTAGTTACTGAAAAATCCATGTTTAATTAATTATTATATAGGAATTCAAAGAAGAGCTTTTTTTTTTTCATTATTTTTGCATTTTATTAAGAAACAAGAGAAGTTTATTTGAAGAAACCCCTATAACTTTACTTTTCATTCTAATATTTTGAATTTATATTTAATAAAAGCGAAAGAGAAAAAAATAAGATATTAACAATTACTTTTTAATAATAAGAATGTATTTATTAAAAATACAACACATTGCTCAATGGTGCACAAAACAAGAATTTTAATATACACTTGTACAATTAAAATAAAATAAAAATACCAACGTTTCGCGACGGCACGAAACGTTGATATTTTTATTTTATTTTAATTGTACAAGTGTATATTAAAATTCTTGTTGTGTGCACCATTGAGCAATGTGTTGTATTTTTAATAAATACATTCTTATTAGTTAAATTTTATGGTGCAACTGCCCTGTACATATTTACTTTTTAATAATTTTAGCTATCAACTACTCTCAAATACCTTTATCCAAATCTTACTTAATTATTAAAATGAATTTTATAAATAAGTAGACAGATTTATACAAAAGTATTTATAAAAGAAGTATCTTAACCATCTTTAATAATTTACTAGAGAAAATAAATTATTTTTCATGTAAAAAAAAGCTACAAAAATGTACAATTTATTTAACTTATTTCAGGTAAATGTATTTAAATACGCCTTACATAAAAAAGACAATATACTCTTATATTTGGGGTTGAAAAATAGTAAAAAGGTTTGTTTTTAAATATATTTAGAAATTTAAATTCAAATTTTGTAAAGTATAAAATTTAAATAATACTTAGATATAATTATTGGAAAATAAATATAATTTTTTTTTCCAATCTCTTTTATTAAGTATAAATTCAAACAATTACTATGAAAAATAAGGTCCTACGGGGTTTTCGAAAAATTGAACTTTTCTTGTTTATTAACAAGATGCTAAAATAATAAATTGAAAAAAATATATTTTACTTGAATTCTTAAGTAATAATAATAATTGAACATGATTTTTCTATTAATGCAT
Source organism: Maratus speculifer (assembly GCA_964019185.1). Classification (NCBI taxonomy): domain Eukaryota; kingdom Metazoa; phylum Arthropoda; class Arachnida; order Araneae; family Salticidae; genus Maratus; species Maratus speculifer. The sequence goes on along the minus strand of OZ025294.1, from coordinate 396,023,591 downwards.
AACACGATAAATTATTAAATTTCAAATATTTTCTTTTCAAATTAAAAAATAAAAGAAAGAAATAACAAATAAATAAATAAGGTAATATTAACAGATGTTAGTCTTAAGTCAAGAAAAAATGTAAAGGGTTTTTTTTTCAGATTTTTAGAGAAAAAAACTATTTATGCATATATTATTCTGCAGTACATGTTCACAAATATACGTGAATATAATTTCAACATTAAGAATGTAAATAAAATATTTGATATTAAAATATATATCCTCCCTCTCTCTCTCTCTCTCTCTCTCTCTCTCTCTCTCTCTCTCCTTTTTTCAAAAGAATTTTTGCACAAATTCATTAGTTTGTGACGTCATATCATAAAATGAAAATTTTATGTGTAGTCACAGAAAAAATTTTATTATTATCATTATTATTATTTTCAGAATATTATGAAAAATGTTTTTAATGAATTGCCAAGAAGGAAAAAAAAGTAAAGTTAATTTGGATATTTTGTTTATATATATTTGGATATTTCGGATATTTATAATTTTAACTACATTTTAACAAAAACCTTTTTAACTACCTTTTTAAGACCAAATGTAAGAGTAATGTATGTATATTTTTTATGTAACATGCTCTTAAATAGTTATTTATAAAGAACAAGTGAAATAAATTGTGCCTCCTTGTTTTTGTTCTTTACATTAAAAAATTCTTTTACATAATTAAGTAAGATTTGGATAAAGGCATTTAAAAGTAACTGATAACTAAAATTATTAGAAATTATTTGCTATTATTTTTTTCTCTCTCTCCATTTCTCTTTCTTTAAATATAAATTCAAAACACCTAATATAAATTCAAAACAAAAATAAAATTCTAGTGATTTCTTTTCAAATAAACTTTTCTTGTTTCTTAAGAAAGTGCAAAAATAATGAATAAGTTCTTCTTTGAATTCGTAAATAATAATTATTATTAAATATGGATTTATCTGTAACTAGCCGTAATTTTTCAATTTACTGCATGGCATAATCAATTAGTTAAACTAAAATAAATTCATTTTAAATAAAAAAATAAATAAATAACAAATAACAAATAAATTAAACATTCTAATATTAATAGAGGATAGTCCATGTCAAGATGCAAACCGTAACTTCAATGTTAAGGGGGCTCAGGAATTGAAAACTTTAGAAAAAATCGATTTTTTTAATGATCTAATTTGATTAATCAATTAATTCTTAACTCAATGCAAAAAACCGCATAAAAATATTTGCATTTTTAACGAAGTTATAAGCATGTATGTATCAACACTTTCATAGCCGCATCCATATAATTTCAACTTTAATCGCGTTTTCACAAAACTTGATTTTTGATGACTGACACCAAGATTTTAAAAAAAAGTACATGATAAAATGGCCTAATTTTTTTTTTTTTTTTTCATGCATATAACATTATTATCTAGATTATGAATTAATATATTTTAGATAGTTTATTGTTTTGAGTATTTTTAATGGAAAAAAAGGTGTATTTTTTAGGGGTTTTTTTAATTTTCAACTTTGAGAGATTTTTTAATACTGTTTTTATTAAGTGATAGTTATATCCTTAATTCATAATCTAGATTATGATGTTATATGCATGCAAAAAAAAAAAAAAAAAAAAAAAAAAAAAAAAAAAAAAAAAATTAAGCCATTCCATCAAAGTTTTTTTTTTTTTTTAATCTTGGTGTTAGTCGTCAAAAATCAAGTTTTGAGAAAACACGATTTAAAGTTGAAATTACATGGATGCGACTATGTAAGTATTGATAGATAAATGCTTAAAACTCCGTTAAAAATGCTAATATTCTTATGCGGTTTTTTGCATTGAGTTAAGAATTAATTGAATAATCAAACTAGATCATACAAAAAATAGATTTTTTGAAAAGTTTTCAACCCCTGAGCTCCCTTAAACGTATGAATTAAATATTTAGTATTAAAATATATTCCTCATCCCCTTTCTCTCTCATTCTTTTATTATTATTATTATTATTATTATTATTATTATTATTATTAATTTTACTTTTTAAAAGTTTTATTTTAAATTTACTAGTTTATAATGCCGTATCATAAAGTGAAAATCTTGTGGATAGCTACAATAGAATACATTATAATAATAATTATTATTTTAAGAATATAGTGAAGAATGTTTTCAATTCATTGAAGCAAAAAGAAATTTTAAATTAATTTAAAGGGCTTTGCATGAAGCAGTTTTAAAGGATTCACCGGTGGATCGCATTTGTTTATTAGTATGGGAGGAGCGCCAGTTTGTTTATCCCTAAGTGTTGCGCTATTTAGCGCTGATCTATGATGACGGTCATATATACACCCACACAGTTTTATCGACAATGAACCCGTGGATGATCGGTCGCTGTAAAAGTGAAACATTTTTTTTTAAAATAATAATTTTAAATTTCCTTTATTTCAATTACAAAACATACTTATGTTGGACTTATTGTATTTAAATTTTCTAATTCGATGTTTTAAAGATAACAGGAAAAAACTTGCATAAAGAAAGTGTTAAATAATTTCTTTACGATTTACTTGCTGGACAAATAAATTTTAAAAAGAGAGCTTTTTGTAATCTTTATGCATTTTGATGCTCCTTGGCAGGAGTTCTTCAGTTTCTTTAAATTAATTGTGCTGCAAGTTGCAATGTTACATCATAAAGTGTGTAATTAGTCCATTTCTTTTACTTTTTCATATGCACTATATTATTTTTCTTTTAATACTTAAAGTTCATTGTGTATTTTTCTCTGTTTTGTAAAGCATTTTTCTAAGAAACATGGGCTTGTTATTTCACAGATTAATAGCCATCTGCACCATTATCTGTTGTCTATTTTTCAAAAAAAAAAAAAAAAAAAAAAAATCTTATCCATGCTATAAACAATGATGTGTATGCTTATCCCCTCTCCATACCCCTTACTACTATTATTATACATCTTACGCTTGAATTATATATTATTCTAAAGTTATTTAAATAAATTTTATAAATATTTGATAGAGAGTAATACAATAATTCTAATTTTTATTTTTATTTGCGAAAAAATGTTTTTGCTTTTCGCAATTTCTTTTTTTATTATTACACTCTGTTTAAAAACACTAAATCTTTTATCAAAAATATTCAACTAAAGACGTTTAGAAGAATAGTTTATTAGTAGTATAAGAAATAGTATAAAAATATTCCTATCTTTAAAAATAATATTCATTTTGCATCTATTAAATTCGAAAACAATCTAATAAAAATAAACGAACACTTTTATTTGACAGTGGGAGGAGCAACTAAATGAACTGTTGACATCGATAACGATTGCTGACTGGCTTAAAAACTGTAATCGGCTCTACGACATACATGTCTGAAATATGCATCCAGACCAAAGTATATAAAAGGAAAGTTGTAATTCCTTTTAATAAACTACTTACTGAATGGCAGCCTATCGATTATTTGGCGAGTTAAGTTGCAATTATAATACCAAATCGCTGCAAAATAACAAAAGGCAACACTGGTTTATGATTCCAATGGAATGGTAAAAACATCATATCTTGACTATCATAAGCTACCATAAAATAATAAAAATAAACAACTATCCATATAAATACGAATTGAATATTTCCATATGAGCGAAAAATTACCCAGGCCGGGAATCGAACCCAGATACCTGGCTTACAAGGCCAATGCTTTATCTGTTAAGCTACCTGGGCGATAACCGGCTGGGATTTTTCGTTCAGATAACCTTATTGGTCATAACATCTGGTCTGTCATTTAGACAGCTTAACAGAATAGACCGCAGATAAAGGAACTCCATATGACGATGGGTACTTAGATATACTATTATTTTCAACACAATCTGACTGATTGGTAAAGTAATCATACAAATTGAATATTTCCAACTGAGCGAAAAATTACCCAGGCCGGGAATCGAACCCAGATACTTGGCTTAGCCAAGTTGAAAATATTCAATTTGTATTCAATTCGTACTTTAGCCAAGTATCTGGGTTCGATTCCCGGTCTGGGTAATTTTTTGCTCAGTTGGAAATATCCAATTCGTATGATTACTTTACCAATCAGTCAGATTGTGTTTAAAATAATAGTATATCCATATAGTCTGCCTCAAAAGTTTAAGAACTCTGCAAATCTAGTTTAATATAATTGAAGAAGAAAATATTTTATGCTAATTTACAATAAATACGCGACATTTAATCAAATTAAAATAAAATAAGCCCTTTTAAGTGGTTAAAATAAAAAAGCATATTTATTTTTATTTAATTTTTCTTTTTTCTTGAAGAAACGCTGTCTCAAAAGTTTAAGCGCTTTATGCAAATATTTTTAGAAACACGGGATTGGTCATAAGTAATGACGCTGTATGACATCATATTGCATTTTTATAAAAGTATAAAAGGTGGAGAAATTATTTCCGCTCGTTTTAAAAATGCCAAAAAGTAAAGAATTCAGAAAATTTGAGATTCGGAAAGTTTTTAAATTGAAATCAAAATTGTGCAAAATAAAATTACAAGATAAAACTACAAAATAAAACTGTTTCTGATATTGCAAAATTTTTAAATCGATCAAAGTGAGGTATATTATCATATATATTTAAATTAATATTATCAAGTACTCTCTAGAAATGATAATTTCAAGTGGAAACCCAAGATGTGCACGACCACATATGACGATTATTCAAACTGATCGGAGAGTACGGAGATTGGTATCTAGACAAAATATGTCCCAATCGGCAAATTAAAAAATAATCTCATTGTACAGGTGCCCAAAGACAGTGTACGTAGACATATTAAAGTGTGTATTTACATCATACTAAAGAAAAAGTCTCTCAACTTACATCACAAACAGGCAAGAATGAACTGGGTTAAAAAACACATGTCCTACGGCGACAAATGGCTTACTGTTTTATTCAGCTATGAGAAAAAGTGGAACTTAGATGATTGGAAAGCGTATTGGCATGATTTACGAAAGAAACCAATGTCATTTTCCTGCAGGCAGCAAGGGCGTAAATCTGTTATTGTTTGGAGGGCTTTTGGATTCAATGGCCAGACCTCTCTGGCTTTTCTAAAAGGAAGACGAGATTTAAAAAAAAATATCAAGAGACGATAAACGAACATTTGCTTCCATTCGGTGACATTTTGGGGGTCCTGAATGGACTTTTCAACGAGACAATGAATCAATCAACGTATCACATTCTACAAAACTTTAGCTTTCTCAGAAAATGTTAAAGTTCCTTACTGCCAGCTTTACATCCAGACTTAAACCTCATTGAGAATGTCTGAGGTATTTTAATTTACCAGATTTACGCAATAGAAAGCAGTATGATTCTATTGAAGAATTTCAAGAGGCAATTAAGAAAGCATGGTACTCTTTGCCACCAGAAACCCTAAAAAAACAAATAATTTCGATGAGCGCACATTTATTTGAACTTATCCGAAATCACAGAAAAATAATTTGTAAATAAAAGTTCCGCAAAAATTATAAATCTGGTTATTTTTGACATTGTGCATAAACATTTGAGACAGTTAAATATATATATATATATATACTACAATTATGTAATTTATTTTTTTTCTACTTTTGATACTATTAATTTAAGGGGGCTCGTGGGTTGAAAACTTTTCAAAAAATCGATTTTTTTATGATCTAGTTTTATTATTCAGTTAACTCTGAACTCAGTGCAAAAAACAGCAAGAAAATATTTGCATTTTTTAACGGAGTTATAAGCATTTACCGGATGTCCCAAAAATGACTCATGGATTTTAAAATTCAATAACATGCAAACGGTGACAGCTATTTAAAAAATTTTTGCAGCAGGGTTATGTACAATGTCAGGAGTTTTTTACCGTAATTTTTTATTTTAATTCGCATATCAAACAATAGGTGCCGCTGACGGCGATTAAAGGCCAGGTCGGCGCTTCACTTAGCATTGATCACCTGGTCTTCAATCGCCGTCAGCGCCACCTATTGTTTGATATGCGAACTAAAATAAAAAAAATTACGTTAAAAAAACTCCTGATATTATACATAGCACTCCTGCAAAAAGTTTTTAAATAGCTGTCACCGTTTGCAAGTTATTAAATTTTAAAATCCATCAGTCATTTTTGGGACACCCGGTATGTATCAACACTTTCATAGCCACACCCATATAATTTCAACTTTAAGCCGCGTTTTCTCAAAACTTGATTTTTGTCGACTAACACCAAGATTTAAAAAAAAAATTTAATAAAATGGCTCTTTTTTTTTTTTTTTTTTTTTTGCATGCGTATAACATTATTATCTATAGAATGAATTAATGTAGTTTAGATAGTTTAATATTTTGAGTATTTTAATGAAAAAAAGTTGTATTTTTTTAGGAGTTTTTTAATTTTCAAATTTGAGAGTTTTTTAATAATATTGTTTTTGAGTGATAGTTATATCCTTAATTCATTCTATAGAGTAAAGTTTCCGGATCATTTTAAAGCAAAAATTTGGTTCTTATGCCAATTCAACGTTAAGATATCTTGGTGTTGGTGATATAACACATAATTTTTTTTTTCGAAAATTGTGTTACATAAATTTTGCTATATTTCTTATCATATTACAATGAAGTACTTCATTTTATAACTTTATAAGACTACAAACATGCCATTAATTATAAATAGAAGTTTTCATATATGTCCATTAAAAACATTTCAAATAAAAACATTTCAAAAATATGCATTAAAATATTTAATTGCTATAAAGGACGTTAAATACTAATAAAAACATTAAAAGATCTTAATAATTTTTACATGTTTCGATTGAATTTACTCAATCATTATCAGAAAAAGAAAATACAAATAAACACAAAGATGGAAAATGACAATAGTATGTATATAATAATAGTTTGTCATTTTCCATCTTTGTGTTTATTTGTATTTTCTTTTTCTGATGATGATTGAGTAAATTCAATCGAAACATGTAAAAATTATTAAGATCTTTTAATGTTTTTATTAGTATTTAACGTCCTTTATAGCAATTAAATATTTTAATGCATATTTTTGAAATGTTTTTATTTGAAATACAAACATACCTTTAAAATATCAGAAAGTTTAAATTAATTACATTGAATACTTCTGTTTTTATATGGACTCGAAGCGAGTGCTCTGTTTTCATGTTTTTCCGTATCGATCAACCCCTGAGTCCCCTTAAAACATGTTGCGAAATCTGCAAATAAAAAAATTTTATGCATTCTAACTTTTAATAATTCTTTGAAAATCGACATTTTATGCTTGTACATAAACTTTTAAGACAGACCTTAGTATTCACCATGATAAAAAAATTTATTGTTTTTTAACAGTAATTGTTATTACATGCAAAATATATGTGTTGATTAGCTTAGTTTTACGGATTTTTATCTATCCATGTTTTTGCAAAATTTCATCCTTGTAATTAAGATAGAACAGTTGATTTTTATGCTTTGCCTATACATAATTAAATAATATAATCATAAAGAGGACGATTGAATGAAGAGACGACGAAATGAAAATTTTCGAAATCCGGTTTTCGACGAATTTATACTTTAAGGATCAGAAACCCGAAAAACGTGCTTTTACAAAATGCCTGTCTATGAGTCTTTCACTCTGTCAGTAAATCAATGCCTCTCTGTTAGTGACAAAAATATTGTGGGCGCTCTATCTCAAGAACTAATTCACAGAATTTTACAAACTTTAGATTTTGTTAGATGTTGATATAAACTAAATCTGATTACTTCTTGGTGTATATCGCTCAAAAGGTGGCGATGCTATGCTGCATTATTCACAATTCCTACTATAGCCATATGTTAGAACAAGTGCATGGATTTTCATAAAATTTCTATTTAGTAAGTACTTTATATAAGATGTTTCTGATTACGTTTTGATGCAAATCGCTCAACGGCGCTGCCATGGTGTATTATTTGTGATTATCACAATAGCTCTATCTCAAGCACTAATGCACGAAGTTTTCTAAAACTCCAGATTCACATAGTCCGTAATATAGATTTGTTACGTTTAATTTTTGGTTTAAATCATTCTATAGATAGCGCTGTTATGTTACAATTTTCAAGATTTTGCAATAAATGTATCTTAACAACTAATGCATGGATTTTCGTCAAACTTACGATTCAGTTAGTAGATGATAAAAAATTGATCCTGATTAGTTTTTGGTGTACATCACCTGGCGCTGTTATCAAGATTTTTTTTAAAGATTTTGCAATAGCTCTATCTCGAAAACTAATGCACGGATTTTCATCAAACTTTAGATTCAGTTATAAGTTGACATAGATTATTGCAAGCTAGATTTTCGTTTAAATCACCTAACTAGTGACAATGCTATGCTGCATTTTTCAGGAAGTATTAGCATGCATAAGATAGAAGAAAATTTTGGGCTTGCCTCATCTGACTAGTTTCATTTGTTGTATATATATGTGTAATAAAACGACGGCGATGTTCTATAATAGTGTATAAGCTTGTAGAATACTACTATTCACTAAGACTCAATAGTGGGATGAGCAGTCGTTCTGGTAAGTGGATAAGCCATGGATTTGTTCTCGTAGGAGTTTCTCCAATAACAATGCAAGAAATCAGTTTTTTAGTTCTTTATTATTTAGAGCACGAACTTAAGTTACTCCACAGATCACCGTTCCACACATATATCACTACGCCTTCCCTCACTAAGCTGCAACATTCTCGGCGTTCTACATTCTCGGAAAAAATGACATGGCTTCCGAGTAGTTTAAAGGAGAGATGCATTCTGACCTCCTGAAAAGCCAAATGAAAATAATCATTTTCACGACAAAACTAGCGCCCTCCTACTCCGCGTCAATCATTTTAAAAATCCAATTAGGATGAACTCGAGCCTCAAACGGACAAAATGATCAATTCTAATTGGTCGTAGCAGGCGGTCCTTGGCAAGAACTATATTTTTTCCTCGAAAGAACAAGCCCTTTAGCAACGCGTAGTAACACCTGTCACGCGATGTTAAAAATAAAAAATAAAATTAAAATCCCAGGAATATTCCAGAAAGTAAAAAGCTTACGAAATACCTCCCGCCTTTTTGAGAAGCAAGAAATAATTTATTAATAACTAAAGTAAGAAAAAAAGTTTTAGCTGTTACAAGTTACGAAACTAAGATTGAAATATGTTCCACAAATTTAGAATTGAAGCTAAGAGAGAACAAAAATGGCGCAAATTTTTTTTTTATTTTATTACAAATCCCCCCTCCAGAAAACCAGAAAGGCGGGTGAAAAAGTTGGTCTGAGACCTGCAATTTCACAGAAAGGGAGATGATGCAGACTTAGCTCACGAAGTTGTTGGTAATAATAATTAGATACTAAATAAAAAAAATTTAAATTAATTTCTCTTTTTTATATAAATATAGAATTCAAATTTAAGAACACTAAGGTGATGCATGGAATAACTTTAAATTTAAATACAATAAAATAGGCATCAGTACAAATACAAGATATAATCTTGTTTAAAGTACACATCATAAAGTAATTTGAAAATATAAGCAATTACCCATAGTAATAACATAAAAATGAAACATAAAAATGAAAAACAATAACGTTGAATTCTTTTTTAACAGTGTCAAATCTAGAAATGAAAGAATTTAATAGAACTTTCTTGAAATCAATGTTGAAAGTTTGTTTCAAAAATCCATTTAAGAGTCATATTTGGAGTGTTCATGATCTCTTTTCAACTGGAGTCTAATTATATCTTATTAATTGTTCAAGAGTCATATTTGGAGTGGTATAGTCCATTGCCTCTTTTCAAGGAGGTCTAATTATATCGTTATTAATTGTCCAAATTCAATATAATAAGACATTTTATAATATAGTAACAATAAATTTTAACAATGTAAATAATAAACAATATAAGTAAGAAACATAATAAGGAAAAATATCAATAATAATAAATATCATAAGTATAAGTAAATCTCATAATGGGTATAAGTAAATCTCTTAATAAGTAATAATAAATATCACAAAAGACATTCTTTAAATACTTAATCTCGTTTATCTCATCTCAGGCATTTGGGATGAAATATAGAGAGAAGTGAAATAGAATAAAAAATACAATCAATTATGAAATCATTTACTTAATCTGGTAATTCGAGTACAGGATTAAGTAGGAATATGTACAAAAAAAAATTTAAAATATAATATGATAAATTAAAATAAAATAAAGATAAATAAAAATTTTGTTCATGTTTGAGAATGCGCGTGACCTTTAAACTACTAAGATTCTTAAAAAGAGATAATAATAAATGATAAAAATAAAAAACAAGATCTATTCATGTCAAATAATTACGCAATAAATATTCTCTCGGCGTGATAAAACATTGCAAGATGCAAGAAGGAAGAGAAAAAGAAACAAAATTATTTTATAATTGACATGTACTTGGCCTGGAATGCAGAAGCAAAGAAAGAGAGAAAGAAAAAAAATTAAAATAAAGTGATAAAAATTTTGTTACTTGGCAAATAATTAATTTATTAATAGATAGCTTAAATTTAATATTACAAATAGGTTCAGTTGAAAAAAATATATGTATATTTTTAAATATTTATTTGTTATTATATTATTCTAAGTAGGGTAATTCAGTACAGAATAAGACATTTCCACTTTGTTCGTCTACGCCGGCATAAACAAACAAATATAAAAATTTCCAGACAAGTGACACTCTCGCTGCAGTCAAGAGATATCATTGCCATTCTGTAAGAATTACAAGATATTATCTGAATTAAAATATGGAAAGAAATTTACTGTTTAAGAAAAAAAAATTATAAAATGATAAACTAGAGATATAGTCTAAGCTACAGTTTTTACTTGAGTTTGTTGTTGTTGATTAGGGGGTTGTTGCTCATGACTTAATCTAAATTTATCAGGGGAATAATAAGGCCTTAATTTAGATACACGTACTATTTCTGAACTTTTGAACTGGTTTTGCTTATCAATTTCAAAATTTACTTCGGATAATTTGTTAAGAATTTTATAAGGGCCACTAAATACTTGTGATAACTTTCTAGTATTAGGGTACTGAAATTCTTCATAGATAACTAGATCTCCTATTTTAAATTTTGGTTCGATATAATCTTTATCATAATATCTTTTATTTTTTAAATGAAATTCATCAGTTCTTGCTTTAGCAATTTTAAGTGCTTCATGAACAGGGGGATAATAATTTTGTTGTAAGGGGGAGTCATAGGGTAATTGGCCAAAAAGCAAGTGAGCAGGTGGAAATTTAGTAATAGAATGGGGTGTATTATTATATTCATTAATTACCTCAGTTAAAGGCTTAGTCCAGGGAATTTTAGAGGTAGTGGAGTTTACTTTACATTTTAATCTAGTTACTATTGTCTGATTTACTCTTTCACATTTCCCATTCGTTTGTGGATGATGGGCAGTGGTCAAACGTTGTTTAATATTATGATTTCGCAGGAATTTTTTGAATCTTGAAGAAGTAAAAGCAGCATTCCTGTCACTAAGTATTTTTTGAGGGGACTGTACACTTGAAATCTTACTAAAACAGAATAATTGTTGAGGGATTTTGATATTGAAGATTTGTTTCAAACAATTTGTATAAGTTTCTGTAGTGACACTTTTGGAAGGAAATGCCCAAACATATCTTGTGGCATGGTCTATTATAATATGGAGATATTTTTTTGTAGAATTATAATAATTGAACCTTCCTACAGTATCAACAGACAGACAGTCAAAAGGTTGATCTGTAGTGGGCATAGCTTGTAATAAGCCAAATTTTTTCTGTCTAGGTTTTTTATTTTTCTGGCAAATATCACAGTATTTAACAAAGTTAGTAATGTCTTGGGTCATATCTGGCCAATAATAGTTAGGAGAAATTAAATTTTGCATTTTTTGAACACCAGGGTGACCAAACTGTTCATGAGCAACACTAAGCAATTTTTTTCTTAGGGACATGGGAACTACCACTTTACGAAAACTTTTTCTTTTAACTATAATCAGTCCATTGTCATTAATATAATTTGATCCATACACATTTTCTTTTTCTTGCATCTCAATAATCTCTTTAACGTCAAGAAGAAAAGTAAGGGGTTTACAAAAATGAGAAATAGGGTTTCGGGACAACATGTCGGCTTCGACGTTTGTAGATCCCTTTAAGTACTCTATTTTGTAATCGAACATACTTAACTTCAATGACCACCTAAATAATCGACCTCTTAAATGTTTGACATTTTTTAACCAAACAAGAGATGCATGATCAGTATGGATGGTAAATTGTACACCGTGAAAGTAATGATAAAATTTATCTAAAGTGTCAATGATAGCAAGACACTCTAGTTCGGTAATGAAATAATTTTTCTCATAACTTCTCGATCCTCTAGAAAAATAAGCAATTGGATGTAAAAAGTTATTATGGTCGGGTTGTTTAAGAACTGCACCTACCGCTACCTGAGAAGCGTCAACAAACATGTGTAGGGGTAATTTTGGGTCATAAATCTTTAAAATTGGTTTAGCAATGAGGGCATCTTTTAATTTTTGAAAAGAGTTTTGACATTCAGTATTCCATTCCCAAATAGTATCTTTCTTAAGTAATTTATTTAGGGGGTGTCTAATTTCAGCATATTTCTCAATAAATTTATGATACACATTTATAGAACCAAGAAATCTTTGTAATTCTTTAGTATTAGTAGGAGGTTTTAATTTTTTAATTGTTTCTATATTAGTATTAGCTGGAGTTAAAGTTCCATTTTCGATTTCATACCCTAGAAAATTGATTTGTTTTTGAGCAAAAGTACATTTAGATAATTTTAATTTAATATTTTCTATTCGGCATAAATCAAAAATTTGGATGAGATGCTGTATATGTTCATCTATTGATTTAGAAAAAATAATTATATCATCAAAATATTAACAAGCAAAATCTATTTTATATTTTGTAAGAATTCTTCTAATTGTCCTGTTGAAAATTGGGGGGCCTACCTTTACACCAAAGGGGAGAACATTCCATTCCCAGAGCCCACAATTAGTAGTAAAGGCTAATTTTTCGGAATCGGCTGGGTGAATAGGTATGTGCCAATAGCCTGAGGCTAAATCTAGTGTAGAGAAATATTGGGCACCACTTAATTTGTCTAAAATTTCATCTATTCGGGGCAAAGGTTCAGCGTCATTTTTCATAATAGAATTTAATTTTCGGTAATCAACACACATTCGGGTTTTTTTGCCATCATCTCGTTTATTTACTAACGTAACTGGAGAAGAATATGGGCTATAACTTTCTTTAATTAACCCAGCAGCTAATAAGGATTGGATTTGCTGAGATATTTCTTTTTCATCAGCAGTGGATGTACGATAAGGCCTCAAAGATATTGGTAGGTCAGATTTAAGATAAATACGCTGAGGTTCAATATTAATTCTCCCTACATCATATTTATTTTTTGCAAAAATATCTAAATAATCCCTTAAAAGTTCCCTTACATTATTATTTTGAATAGCATTCAGATTCCCCAATAGATTATAATCATCATTATTAATTCGCGGCAAGGATTGAGGAGTTATGGTATTTCCATAATCGGGTTGCACAGTAGTATCATTTTTTATAATATCAAAATGAAGCAATTCTAAGTTATCACTGGATATGTTGACATATTGGTTTAACGAAATATTGTCTTGTAACACCTGGCTTTTTGCACAATCAATTTTCAATTTAAATTTGGCACAATCAGGTAAACCTAAAATAGCATAGTCCAAATCAAGCTTACTTACTAAAAAAATAACATATCTCTTTATATTACCAAATTTAATACATAATCGACAAGATTTATTAATTGTAAGAGTTCCTTGTGTCTGTCTGATAATAATAGGGGTAACATTATGTAAATTACCATTTAATTATCGAACAAATTTGAGAGGTAAAATTGAGACAGTTGATCCACTATCCACCACACAATACACTTTGTTATTGTCCACGTATCCAGGGATAAATAATTGTCAAATATTATTAGTAGGGGGTGATTGAATATGAGCAGGAGTTTGAGCTTGAAAGGAATTTGTGTTAAATATACAACTCCTCTCCCAATGATATGCATTTTCTATGCCTCTGTTTAAACATATTCTGCACGGACGACTAGGGTAGTTGTTTTGATAATGAGTTGCAGGCATTCTAGGAGTGAAAAACCTAGGATTAAAATTTTGGGATGGATTGTTTGGAGTAGGTCGAGTCCAATGTCTGGGCTGAGGATTGGGATTGTGCATAGGTCTAGTTTGTTGAAATTTCTATTGCTGTTATTAGAGGTATGATTTGGAATCGTTGCTAATTGTTTAGCAATGCGAAACCATTCACGAATATTGGAAGGAGGGTTAACCATCAAACAATTTTGATACTCCGGCTGAAGTCCATCAGTTAATCCCTGTATAATTAAATTTTCCCCAAGCTGAAGTTGCCTTCCAATCTCAACTTTCTTTCTAAAATAAGAATCCAAATCACTTAGATCATTTAACTTTAAGGAAGTAAACTCAGAAAATATTGGAACTCTAACCTGAATGTATTTTTCAGTTAAAATCTCGACAATTTCCTCATAAGTAGCACAATCCAAACAATCATTTATATAAGCTTTTAGCGCTTCCCCCTTTAAATATTTTGAAATATTTTGGTGTTTCCACTCATTATCTTTTTTTCTACAGAACATTCTCGATCAAAATGTTTAAACCATTTAAAAATATCCATGCCCGACCCAAATTCAAAAGGGACAATATCAAGTTTATTTTCTGACATTTTTTTTCTTTACTAATCCGGATCTTAATACATGAAAGAAGGATAATTCATATGGAAAATATTTAAATGCTATACTTCAATTATTAAAATTCAATTACTATACTTCAAATACTTCAATAAATAACCATAAAAATAATAAATAATAAATAAATCAATTCTGTTTGAATTCATGTGAAATAAATAAATAATAAAATAATAAGTAATAAAATAATAAAATAATAAATATCGGTTTTCCATACATGGGAAATAACAAATAATTTTAAGAACAAAAATACTTTTCTTTACGTATTGAAAATAAATTTAGCAACAGAGAATTTTTTAAGAACAAAATAATCCATCTTTCGTATTAAAAAAAACACCTTTAAAACTAAATAAAATTTCTATGAGCAGAAAATTTCAATTAATTATAAATTAAGAACAAATTTATTTTTTAATATCTGTAATAAAAAATAAAAAAAAATCAAGAATTTAAATAAAGAAATTATAATTAAAATTGCTTAATCAATAAACAAATAAAATAATAAATAATAACTTACAGACACCTCGATGTGGCCTTGTTCAAATACCTAAAATTTATTAAAATAAACAAAAATAAAGCACTTCGTAGATACGACTCACAGGTGCAAATTTCAATTAGCTTATATTACCGATGGTATCAACCGTAGTTTCGCAATCGTGATGAAGTGTTCATTTATTATTAAATGAAAATTGATCAAAATATTATTAGTTTTCTACACTTTTACCTAGAAAATACAGTAATAAATAAATAAAAGCAAATGATGTTGAAATTTGTCGTGCAGGTGTTCTTTGGATTAAACAATCAGTAAATGATTTCGTAGATGTTAATTATATTTAAAAGAATACTGGAGGCATATTTCACAAACAAGGGATTTTCCTCCTGTGGAGGCCAAACATAATCACAAACAAAATTTCATATGATGATCCTTTTCACAGAACTCCTACTTATCACCAAGCTCTTCTGAAGATCGCTTTAAAGATTCTGATTTATCTGAAATCTTTTTTCTTTCGACATCATTCCTTGCAACACCAGTGGCATTACTTCGTAGATTTAGATGCACCTCAGAACAAAACCATCACAACAGATGTTTCACCGAGTAATCGTTCATCGAACATGGCAAACACAAACAGCGTTGTGAAGCAATTCTCATACAAAGGTTCATTTTGTAGTTGATGAACTCGATAATTCTTATTCAAAAATCGAACGCCGGTTCATCTCGATCCTGCCGGCTAAAATGTAATAATAACGACGGCGATGCTCTATAATAGTGTATAAGCTTGTAGAACACCACTATTCACCAAGACTCAATAGCGGGATGAGCAGTCGTTCTGGCAAGTGGATAAGCCATGGATTTGTTGTCGTAGGAGTTTCTCCAATAACAATGCAAGAAATCAGTTTTTTAGTTCTTTATTATTTAGAGCACGAACTTAAGTTACTCCACAGATCACCGTTCCACACATCTATCACTACGGCCTTCGCTCACTAAGCTGCAACATTCTCGGCGTTCTACATTCTCGGAAAAAATGACATGGCTTCCGAGTAGTTTAAAGGAGAGATGCATTCTGACCTCCTGAAAAGCCAAATGAAAACAATCATTTTCACGACAAAACTAGCGCCCTCTTACTCCGCGTCAATCATTTTAAAAATCCAATTAGGATGAACTCGAGCCTCAAACGGACAAAATGATCAATTCTAATTGGTCGTAGCAGGCGGTCCTTGGCAAGAACTATATTTTTTCCTCGGAAGAACAAGCCCTTTAGCAACGCGTAGTAACACCTGTCACGCGATGTTAAAAATAAAAAATAAAATTAAAATCCCAGGAATATTCCAGAAAGTAAAAAGCTTACGAAATACCTCCCGCCTTTTTGAGAAGCAAGAAATAATTTATTAATAACTAAAGTAAGAAAAAGAATTTTAGCTGTTACAAGTTACGAAACTAAGATTGAAATATGTTCCACAAATTTAGAATTGAAGCTAAGAGAGAACAAAAATGGCGCAAATTTTTTTTTATTTTATTACATATATATATATAAATGCTTAAAATACTGTTCATCACATGAAGGAACCTCTTTAAGTTTCATTTCACAAAAATATTTCTTCGATCTAGCTAATTTGCTAATAATGTAGTGTTATATTTAACAATAAGTAAATGAATATGCCAAATTTTAAGCATATTTTTCTCTTAATTAACTAGTACAAATATCTATTTCATCTTAATCATGAAAATACTTTTCATGAAAAATGTGAATTTTCTACATTTCAATGTATAATCCACACAAATTACTGCATTATTTGTCTAAATCAGTTGCATAAAATTAACAGTTCAGTTTACTTAAATGTACTGATGATATATGGAACGATTTATATTATCCAACGCTGCGTCACCTGTTGACTCAGGGAAATATAAGAGCACAAAGATTCATTAATTTGCAAATGTCTACAGTTTAGATTAAAACAGTCTAATACAATTATAATGCTCTATAATCTGCTGAGACATCATAAATAATTATAACTCTAAGAGAAAACTCCAGCCTACTAATGCGCTCATGAATATTGGTTTGGATGGTTTATAAAATCATGTATTATTTCGACTCTTTATAAGGTACTGCGAAGTGTTTATTAAAATTTATTTTAACCCACAAATGTCAAATTTGAATCAGAAGTTTTGCATAAAATTTACTTTTATTATGTATTGATAACAAATCAGTTTTTTGCTAACCCTTTGAGTATTGATTTGTTTCAAAGATGTTAGTCGCGAGTATTTTTACTTTCTTCTATATTTTCAAGGGGGTTATTAGATTCATGAAAATTTTCAACTTGCGGTTTTCGACGGATTTATGTGTTTCAGAAAATCCTGAGCACGATTTGATAGTTTTTAGAAAATGTCTGCCTATCACTCATGAATATTGGTTAATTGGATAGTTATAAAATCATGTATTATTTCAACTCTCTGTAAGACACTGTTTATCCAAATTTATTTTAATCCACAAATGTCAAACTTGAACCAGAATTTTTACATAAAATTTTGCCTTTATTAAATATATAACGACAAATCGATATTTTACTAACCCTTTGAGTAAAGATTTGTTTCAGGGCTGTCAGCCGCGGGGATTTTTACTTTCTTCTATATTTACAAGAAGAAAAAAAAAATTCGACTTATGGTTTTTGATGGATTTATACGTTTCAGAAGATCCTGAACACGATTTGATGGTTTTTAGAAAATGTTTGTTTGTTACTCTGTGAGTCTGTATGTGACAAAAATATTGTGGGCGCTGTATCTGAGAAACTAATGTACGGAATTTTACAAAATTTAAGATTCAGCTATACCATGATGTAAACTGAGGCTTTTAGTGTAAATCACTCAATAGGTGGCACTTTGAACTACTCTATTCACAATTAGCACAATTTCTATATTTCAAGAACTAATGCACGGATTTTCATAAAATTTCAGATTCAGTTAATCCTTGTTGTAATTTGGTACTGATTACTTTCAAGTAAAAGTCACTGAATAAGTGACGCTGCATTATTCATGGTTATCACAATAGCTCTATCACAAGAATTAAAGTACGAATTTTCGCCAAACTTCAGAATTAGTTAAAAATTGGCCTAAGTTGCTGATGACTAAATTTTGGTGTAAATCACCTAAACGGTGGCTCTGATGTGAAGCACTTTTCTGGAAATAATAACATGTTAGAAACAAAAGGAAGTTTCGGGATTGCCACATCCGACTAGCTTAGTTCTGTCTCGTACCTTTCATTCTCTAAAGACACATTTCTTTTTTTCCGCGCATTGTACTGCAGTATTAACATTACATATATATATATTTTTTTTTTAAATATACTTAATATTATGCAATAGCTTTAAAATTTTAATCCTATATACCTAACCTTTTAGTCAATGAGCGAGAATAGATTTGGTTCAGGTATATCACATTTAAGCATGAAATAATCAGTTTGGAAATCAAACAAATTCACTCAGGATTTGGATACGAATATATATATTAGGGATGGGCATTATTTATAGTATTAGGATAAATAACAGTGTTACTACGCTAGAACCTAATATTGCATTAATATGTTACTGAAAAGTCCCTGTTAAATAAATAAACATGGTTCTTAATGACAGCATCTTCCTTCACTTGTTTTAATCAAGATTTCATTTTTTGTACCTCTAAAATAATAATAATATTCATTAAAAACGTCCTTAATCGTTTCTTTTGAGACGTTTGCCGAACAATGTTGAATGTCCGGGCTGAGTGCCCGGACAGCGCCCCCCCCCTTCCTGCTTGCGCAGACCCATTCACAATTATTTAAAAAAATTGCGTCCCCCTCCCTTATTAAAACATCCTTAAAAACCCTTATTAAAAAATCTCACAATTATACACTCTAAGATAAAAAACCTGTCTAAAACGGAATTTAAAACTGTTTTATAGGCTTTCGTTTTAGAAGGTTTTACTATATAAAATAAGATATTGTTTGTATCCAGCAAGTACAGCCCGAACAGCCCCCCCCCCCCCTGCTTGCTCAGACCCATTCACAATTATTTAAAAAATTTGCGTCCCCACCCCCTTATTAAAACACCCTTATTAAAAAAAATCTCACAATTATACACTCTAAGATAAAAACCTGTCTAAAACGGAATTTAAAACTGTTTTATAGGCTTCCGTTTTAGAAGGTTTTACTATATAAAATAAGATATTGTTTGTATCCAGCAAGTACAGCCCGGACAGCCTCCCCCCCCTGCTTGCGCAGACCCATTCACAATTATTTAAAAAATTTGCGTCCCCACCCCCTTATTAAAACACCCTTAAAAACCCTTATTAAAAAAAATCTCACAATTATACAGTCTAAGATAAAAAACTGTCTAAAACGGAATTTAAAACTGTTTTATAGGCTTCCGTTTTAGAAGATTTTACTATATAAAATAAGATATCGTTTGTATCCAGCAAGTACAGCCCGGACAGCCCCTCCCCCCCTGCTTGGGCAGACCCATTCACAATTATTTAAAAAATTTGCGTCCCCCCCCTTATTAAAAAAATCTCACAATTATACACTCTAAGATTTAAAAAAACTGTCTAAAACGGAATTTTAAACTGTGTTATAGGCTTCCGTTTTAGAAGGTTTTACTATATAAAATAAGAATATACTTTTATATTTACTATATAAAATATTGTTTGTATCCAACAAGTTTAGGTTAAAAATTCTGGGCACCCACCCGTTCAAAAAGCTGGTTATGCCTATGCAACCACAGAAGAACTCCTTAATATTCGCAAATTCAATAACTGTTAGATTTTTCACCAGTTTTTCAATTCAGTTCAGTTATGTAGTTCTTTTCTGTTAGATTTTCCACCCGTTTTTGAAAAAATGTAGTTTTTTACATTACAAAAGAACATTTTATCGCTTCGTAACTGTTGTTTATTTTCAAACGTTTTGTCTGAGGATAATGTTGTTATCGTTAACGACTTTTGATTTAAAGTTTCGTTTCCTGTTTGGTTTTCATTCGCGGTTGTTGAAGAAAGAGGATAAATAAAAAATGATTTCGTCTCTTTTTTATTAAAAAGCAGAAAGACTGAATTTGAGATTTGTGGATTTGATTTCTAAAGGGCACTTCTTGGGGGGGGGGGGGGGGGTTCCCTATAGGACCATTTTTTGGGAGGAGGGGCTGGGGGGGTGTTTCTCATTTTTTGATGTAATATGTCTATCGAAAGCTTATGCTTCATACATTACAAATCTAGCATAAAAAATTTTCTCCCGTTATTCTGGGTCACGTTACGGACCCATAATGGGTTGAAATTTAAATTTCTTAAACTTCTTCGAGGTTTTTTTGCCAAATCGGTATCAGAAAAAAATTGTGCCAACGTGATGTGTGTATGACATCTGAGCCATATAAATATTATTCAGTCTTTTTTCATTGCAATTTTTTTATGTAAAACAATATGCATTATTTTTCATGCACAATTGCGCATTAAATGAAAATTGTAATGCAATTTTCGTAGTAGTACTTTATAATAATGAATAAAAAAAACACATTATTTAAAAGTATTTCCTGCACAATAAAATGTTTCCTGACGATTACAAAAAAATATGTCCTGACAATTCAAAAAATAAAAACGTAATTGTCCAAGTTTTCACATCTGTCGACACTCCAAAAATGTCACTTTTTTAGGGGGGGGGGGGTGAAAATTTTGTGGAAATAAGCCTTATTTTTTATTTATGTATGGATCCATATAAAAATGTATGAGCTAGTGAACTTTGGAACCATTTTAATATAACTCATATTCCAAATATTAAAATAATTGAGAAAAATTATTAAAAAATTATTTTCAATTTAATCATTTTTATACTAAGTAAATGCAATTAAATTTCTTATAAATTGAATCTGGAATGTTTAGATAAGATTTTAATATTTACAAAATATAAAATACAGTACAATATATTAGGTTTACAGCTTTCTGAAAGACATAAAAATAGTAGGATAAAATTTAGATGAGTTCAAAGTATTAGAATATTTTATTTTGCGCAACAATATTACCTTATTAATATGAAGTAAATGGTAGTTAATTTTTTGTAGCACCCTCGTTTGCTTTCATAACAGCGTACAATCGATCTTGCATACTATACATATCTGCTATTAAGAAACTAGTAAAAAAAAACTGAGTCTGGAAAAAATTTCATTCTCAACCATCTGTCCTATCTCACAAGTTTCTTTCTCCTATCAGTTAATATTTGTTTTATGTTTTGCAGCCGCTCTAGTAGTGGCAGCACGCATTGACTTGCTGTACGAAAATTCAGTAATGCATTTCATCTCAGATTTTAAAACATCAACAGTGCTGATTGAGAAAACGCGGTATACGGAAAATGGATTTTTGAAAAATTCGTTTTCCTCTGTATGTTAAAGAAAGTTTTCTTAATATGTTTTCTTGTACTTTCTAATTTTCCTGCTTTTCGTATTTCCTATTGGATACATTATTTTATATTCAAAAATATGTGTGCCTATAGATATTTTCTTAAATGTTGTTGCCCCACCAGTGGCTGAGAGATTCTGCCCTCAAAACTGGTAGACGGCAGGCGCTGGATTAGAACAAAACCCAATCGCGGTCGTCAGCCCAATCATTCGGAGTTTTTCGTGGTTTTCTTCGAACTTTGGATTTCCTTGCGTAAATACGGGTTGGGTTCCCTTAGAAAGACCCCCCCCCTCCCTCCACGGAGGGCACCACCTTGGGGGCCCATATCCCATGTGTTGTCCGTTTGGGAGCATATTTAGCAATTGTTTATAAATTGTTTATTGTATCCTGTTACAAAAATAACAGGATGTTGGAACCTGTTACCAGCGCTACTGTGGAATGATGTAACCTGTTAACCAAAAATAACCATATTTCCCATCTCTAATATATATACAGTCGAACCTCGATTTAACGTGCTTTGATTTAACGAATTCTCCAATTTAACGAAAATTTTTCTTGTCCCGACAAAAAGGATGCTAAAATGCTCTGATTTAAAGAATATTTATCTTTGATTAAACGAACAATAATCGCTGAAAAAAAAAATCGCATTCGCAAATAATTCTAAAATTTTGAATTTTTTGCACATAAAATTTTGAATCTTTCACATCCTAATCCAAGTGTTACATTTTTTGCCTCATTTCTGGTGGATTCAAAAGACAGTCTTTTCCCTTTTTCAACTAGAACATGACAAAAATGTAGAGCTAAGTAGCAACGATAATGAATAAAAAGAGAATGAAGATTCTGAAAACTGTCAAAATGATGAAGAAACGGAAATTTATTTTAAAAAGATGGCGTTCCAAGAATCAATTTGCAGCTTGAACACTTTAAAAATATTTTTTTTCACTTTAAAAATATTTTTTTCTTTTTCACAAGGTTGATAGTGTTGTTCTTACGGAGTTAGAAATATCGACAAAGAACTTTGGGAAAGTCAAAACAAAGAACCTAAAACAAAGCACTTTCAAGGATTTCTTTTCAAAGTTCCAATAAGTATGTGTGTATTATGGATTAAGTTTTAAAAGCAAATAACATTAAATAATTTAAATAATTTAAAAGTTGATCTCCTAACTTATAATTTTCAAGCTCGTAGTAAACAAAAATCATTCTTTTTTTTAAAAAAATCTGCATATCTAAGAGTATTTTGTATTGATATTTTTATACTATAGGGGGAACTGGGGTACATTGATACTTGGGGCACATTGATATACCCCCTGTACAGCACACAGGGTCATTACAGGAAGGTTCACAACAACTCCAAAAGGTGATACTAGTGAAATTAACTACATACAGAAAGTTTGGAATGATTCAATAGTTTGATGAAATGGGATGGGTGATTATTTTAGATAAATTATGAAGTGTAGGATTTGCGACTCATTTTATTCAAAATGGCTATATGGGGCACATTGATGCAGTCTTTGTCGGGGCACATTGATACAACCTAAATACTTTTCTAGTTCATTTTTTCATTACCTTTTATTTATTTTTTTACCATACACTCCTTAATTCAACCACTTTTCGTCAAAAATTTCTACCATTAGTTTTTATTTAAGTGAAATAGCTCTATTTTCTTTATATTAGAACGTTTTAAAGTATTTTTGCAAACAGAAGACGTACAAACTTACACAATATCTAGTGCTAGTAGAATTAACAAAAGAAATGGACGGCAGCCTAGCAAATCTCAAATTTATATCGATTCTCCAGAGAAAAAAGTATTATCGACATGAGAAATGTTAAGTAAGAGAAACAAGTTGCAGAACAGTACAGGATAATTATATTATAAACATAATTTTTAATATAATTATCCTTTATTTTCTGTCTGTAAACCGATTTATAAACAGAAAACTTGGTAATTCTTTCACCTTTCCTAAGAAAGAAGATAATTATGGGGTTAAAGTGCCAGATATGACAAAGTTACCACAACCAACAAACAGACAAGGAACAGCCAGAACATCAGGTCATTATACATTTCATTTTGATTGCTTTAATATCGCTTACAAATAAATTGTGTGCGATTTTAATGTCTATATATATATATAAAATGGTTTGCTAACTATTTTTCTATGAAAAATATACATTGGTGTTATTTTGTCTTCATTTCTCCCAGGTATGTCAAAGTGTATCAATCTGCCCCGGGGATGGGGCACATTGATACAAATTACTTTTTTTGATTTTTTAAAAATTACATGCAAAAATAATATATAAAACAACGATTGTACATTTTTATAACACACTACACAGGTTTTGCTGACATCACATAGAAAAATAACTTGAAATTTTTGCTTTCTAGACACCAAAAAATTTTTTTGAAAAAAGCTGTATCAATGTCCCCCAGTTCCCCCTACTCTTTACAAAAATTTATATTCGATTTAATGAATTTCTTCAATTTAACGAATAGATTTGTGGGTCCCAATCAATTCGTTAAATCAAGGTTCGACTGTATGTGCATAATTATATTTCTATATATATATATATATATATATATATAAATACTTTTATAAATACATCCATATATATATATATATATATATATATATACAGTCCCTTAATATTCGCGGATTTAACATTCACAAGTTTTGATTATTCGCGAAATAAAAAATGCGGAAGATTTCAACATTCTCGAAGACTGAACTTGGTTATTCGCGAAGTTTTATAAAGAATATTTTTTTACAATGTAAACTCACTTTGTTTTAAAAGTCTAAGAATTAAGTGACACGGGTAGGGATGTAATAGAGGGTATACGAAGGAAAACGCCATATACATTCTGGATTTTTAAAAAGAACACCATATACACTCAGCTTCTCATAAAAGCTATAACATTTTTTATTTAGGGTATACCTAGAATTCCTATAATAGAGGCTGATGCAAATCCATTTTGTTTCGGATTATTGGTACCCAGTTCAGCATGATTAATCTACCGCGCCGGAGCATAATCCTGGAAAGTTCCGAAGGTTACAACCGAAGCTGGGTTGCGGAATGGTGGAAATTAGCTTGGTTTTTCGATTGGGCAATTCGGGTGCCAAATCCGAGGGAATACGTCAGCACCTATTATAGAAACCTTAGGTACACCGTCAGCCTTGAACGTACAATCTCTGCTTAGAACGTGGCATACGAGAAGTACAAGGCCATTTCAATCCACAGTGACGTCACTACACTCAGGGCTAGGAAGTAGAGCTTCTATAATATAGAGCTTCTATTATAGAAGCCTTACTAGGAAGGAAAGTGAGGAAAATATTTCCTCTCCGTATGCTTACGATATTGGATTGCTGAAATGGGCATCCCTCAATTTTTGTCAATTTTTTTTCCAACTTTATTCTTTCAAAAACTTTCGTCTATCCCCCCCCCCCAACCCTTATATGCATTTTCAGTAAAAACATTTTTAAAGCTTATGTTTTCAATTTTTCTCTTCAATATGTCACTTTTTTGTAAAAATTAATAAAGTTAATATCTAAATATAGGAACAAGGGCAAGGTTTTTTATTCTTTTTTTTTTTATATTCTTTTTTTTTTTTTCTTTTTTTTTTCTATTTGGCTTTTTTAACCTGGATGGAAGAAATATATTGCTCATTTCTAAAAAATTAAATTATCAAGTTTGTTTTTAATTTAAAGGTTGTCCTTAATATTTCAATTTTATTTTGCCAAATAAGTCACCCCATTAAAAATTAAATTTCAACAACTTCAAAATAAATGGGTGTTACAAAACAATCACCAGGTGAATAATATTTATTTTAGACTATTTCAAATAATTTTACATATATTTTAATTATTTAGAAATAATGTATTTTTTAAACATTATAAAAAGCATTCTTAAAAATTACTATTTTTATTGTTTAAAATGTCTTAGTAACTTAAATTTTAATACAAAATATTAAAAATATAAAGAGCCTTGCTTTAAATGTTCCAATTATATAAGAAAATGTTTTAGAAAAAAACATTTTATCAATGCAAGTTGCATTTATTTACTTTGCTTATATCTTTGTGGTATATATCAGTAACTTGGTTCTCTTATTTCAACTAAATAATTATTTTTTTAAAGTGAGCGAATTCAGGAAATCTAAGATTTAAAAAAAAATCTTACCTTTTATTTTTACTATTTAAACTTACCTTTTACAAGCTCTTTCTTCTTAAAAATTTTCATTTGCTTTCAGACAACTTACCATACAATGAAGATTTCATTTTTATCTAAATATCGATTCTCAACTAAATGTAATTTTATTTCTTCCTAATTATATAAGAAAAGTATCTCATTATACATTTTTGTACTTTTAATATATATTTTTATATTTTTAGAAGTTTCACACAGCTGAAAACAAATATATTTTATTTATTTTACTTTAAAATATAAAAAAAAAACCTGATAAAAGAAAAAACTGATACTCATAAACATGTTTAAAAGAAATATTTTATTTATATACATTAATTACACAATATATGCTAATTAGAAACATTTATTATATACATTGCATGCAAGACCAATAGATAAATAAAAATTACTTTAATGTACTTAATTTTCTTTTTTGACTTTTTTTTTCAGCATAACATACTGAATTTTTTATTTTACAAAAGTTGTTTAAAAATATGTTCGTTGCTGCCCGTAATATTTTTTTAAATGTCTTGTGGATTGTGATGAAATTCACAAAATGAATCAAACTGAAACAAATTTTGATTAGTTATATAATTTTCTAATGTTCTAAATGTTACTTCTCTTTGATTTGAACATTTAAGGAATTCCTCCTCTTTCTCACTTAGTATTTTATTAAGAAGTACATAGCTGTATAATATTACATTTACAACAGGGGAAGATAGGAAAAAAAGTTTACCGCTATCAAATTTTAATATGAAATCATGTATTTCAGTCAAATCGAACTGTTTGTCTACAGTTAATTCTTCTTTGCAGCTTTCACATTTATTTATTTTTTTAAATACAGAAAACACACAGTAACCTGATATATAAACCAAAACAGGCATATATTCTTCTGCCTCTGCAATTTCATTGTCATCTATATTTATTTCAAAAGTGTTTTCCCTTCTTATATTTTGGCTGAAATCTTCAAGATGGTCATCTAAAATAATATCGGATATTTGTACACTTTGATTCTTTTTTCCTAAAATTCCCAATTTCATGTTGGCCCGAATTCTAAGTTTATTTTCAGATTCAAACAGTTGTCTAATCGAAATATGGTAATTGCTCCCTGATAATTGTCTATATAAACTAAATCTAAGTTCCAAGTCATCAGTTTGGAATTTCCCTGGCAAAATGTAATTTAAATTTAATTCATTTTTACAATAAGAAGCTATCTCGATTATACCATTGGTAGTTAATTTTAAGGCACTGTGTTTTTGTTTTGTTAACGTCCCATTATTGCATTTCATATTTTACCAGGCTTCCAACCAATCCAAGTAATTATATAAAAATTTCAACTTATCATCATCATCTGAAAAAGTTAGGGGTATTTTTAAAGGGTCATTTCGCCGAATACCAACATTTTTAGATTTAACGTTCATAATTTTCCACCAATTTAAATGTATTTGTATGTAGTCAGCTGTGTCTTTATAATATGGAATTTTTTTTTTCCACCAATTTCTAGTAGGGCATTAATAATAAACTCATTAAAAATTTTTAATACAAGTTTAACATTTTGTCTTTCAAGACTAGATGGAAATAAAGATTTAAATGTTAAGTTACAGCCATATTTTAGTAGTTTGTTTGTTTCACACTCATACAAAATTTTAAGAGTATCAAAAGATGCTGTATGGAATTTTTTAATGTCTGTTATGTTTTCAAATGATGGAAAATACATGTATTTCTCTTTGTCTTTTTGATTAAACCAATTATTTTTAATACATTTAAAAAGATGAACTGGATCGATTATGAAAAATAGTGAGTTTTGTTTATCAACGGGATGAGGATACACAAATTTAAGTTTAGGAGGTTGAATAAATTGTGACATGGGTTTTCTATTAATTTCATTATTGTCAGTAATAACGCAAAATACATTATACCCAATTTTTTTCCAAATGCACAATTATTTTTCTTATAAAGTTATGTAATTCAAAAAAAAGTTATTGATTTTACAGGAAGAACATGTGCAACATCTTTATATGGTGATTGGAGACTGTTTATCATAAATACTTGAGCACTAGATGCTCAAGTTTGTATAATCGTATGACATTCCTGCAATATTGCCCCCTTTATAATCTAAAACTTCTTTTAAATATATTTCATCAATATCAAGCATTACATTAAAATCTGTCGGTTTTAAATGAGAGACTTTTTGCTTAAGATATTTTAAAAAATTAGTTTCATTTTGCTCAGATTAAGGATTTAAATTCGAATTAAAACATAACATTTAAATAGTCAATTTATGAGGTAAAATAATTTTCTTTGATTATCTAATAAATTTGTATGCAGGAGGTAATAACGTATGAAGTAAAGTACTGAAAACTAACATCTCGGGGGGGGGGGGGTATAATTAGGTTTTGACATTGCTTTTAAATTAATTTGTTCATTAAAAAAAATTAAAAAAGCATCTTCATTATTTTCTTTGACATATGACTCTAACAAATCCTTTAAAAAAATTATAAAATTAGAATTATCCGAAGAATTAGAAAAATTTGACAAATTAACAAAAGCATTCAAAATTTCCCTCAAAATATTACAGTTGTTAACTTTAAAGGGTAAAGTAAAATTTCCAATCTTTGAAATGGGAATTTTTTTCCCAAAAGCTGACACCTGCAAATCTCTTTCTATAATTACAGAATATTTCACCTCTGGAGCAGGTAACAGTTCTATAAATAAAAACATAAAATTATCTCCTTTGTAGCATGAATTCCAATTTTCAATATAATCAACTAAATGTAATTTAGTTTGAAGTTCTTCTATACTCTGAAAAGAATAAGTTTTTTCATACTCTGCTTTTTCCCTCACACTATCTTCGAAGGCTTTGGATAAATTTTCAAACTCTATTCTTTTCTTCCTTTCTTCTGGCTCCTCTCTGGTAAATTTATTAGTTGACATATAATCTGGGCAATTTGGGAATATCGTAGGGATGGCTCCAGTTTTTAATCTTGAAATTTTTAGATTAACTGTCCATTTTCATTATATTCGGAGACTTCTTTAATGATGTCATCGTCAGAGGAATGTCTCTCACAAACCTAAAATATATCAGAAAAACACGTAAGAAAGGGGGGGGGATAATATTCACATGTAAACAAACTTGCTAACTTAACTTATATGCCATATATACTTTGAACCAGAAAATTTGTTTGATTAAACCTCTCGTCAATCTGAGCCTCATATGAGACTCCTGCTTCGAATTGCAATATCCGAAAGAAAAAAAAATTATTTTTGTTACTTCCAACACCTAATAGTGATAGCATATATTGATACATTTACTATTATGACATTACTTATGTTTCAGCATTTAATATTATAATAATACCACATGTTTTATTAGTTATTAGTAAATAGTTTGCGTTGTTTGTATTTATTTATTTGTTTATTTATTTAAGCATATGTTTCACTCAATAATTTTAAATTAGGTACAGTAGAACCCCGCTAATTCGGACCCCGATAATCCGGATCGGTTTGGTCTTTTTTTTTTTTCAAGTTTGAGAAGCGATTGGCTAATTTCCATAACATTAACTTGTTTCATCGTCGTATTCTAAATAAAAAAAACTTTTTCTCACATGTTTTCGAAATAATTAAGCAAAGTAAACATTATTACTGTCTGCAAATATTCAATAAGTTTAATATAAAGCTGATTTTCTGTTAGTATGTTATATTTTATTTCATTTTTTTTTTCTAATTCTCCGGATAATCCGGATTTTTGATAATCCGGATTGGGTCCGGTCCCAATTAATCCGAATTATCGGGGTTTTACTGTACTTCTTTACGAAATGTCCTAAAAAAATCTCCCTTAGATTATTTTGACATGCATTTGAAAAACATGCAACATAACTACATTCGTTAGCTTTCTATAAAGAATACATTCGTTAAATTTCAGTAAACTGTGTCTTCTGTGATTTCAATGGCTACTTTTATTTTTGTTACCGTAAAAGTAATTTTTCCAAAAATTAGAAAAAAAATTCAATGCAGAGAGTGTTAAATGCATTTTGCACTAAATATGATAGGCAATTGAAAACTATTCATTTCCATTCTGTAAATAAATTTCTGGTTCAAATTATATATATATATATATATATATATATACAGCCGAGTCTCTCTAAAACGAAACTCCATACATCGAATTTCTCTATATAACGAATTTATAGCAGGAACGGTACCCTTTTCGCATGACTGCATTAAAAACAGTCTCTATATAGCGAAGTATCTATCCCCATATAACGAATTTTTTCATAAATTGGTCTTAATTTATTCAGTTTTAAAAAAGCTTCGAAATCATATGGAATCAATTTTCCATCACTTATTTCTGATTTATCTTCAGTTCTGAGTTTTTTTATTATTATTACTTCTCTCCTTGTTCTTTAAATCCAACGAATTCATCCCACCTCCCACACACTTTTCCACATTCTTCTCAAAACAGAATCAATTGGATTGATACCCATGTAAGAGAGGAATCGATGAGAGGCACATAAGAGAGGCCTTCAAATGGAGGAAAATGTTAACTACAATTTTTCATTCCTTGCTAAAATTTGACTTTTTTTATGAGAGCGTAACAATTTTAAAATCTAAACAACAAAAAGTTACAAATTTCTTCGTCTGAAATTAATGTAAGTCTTCCTTATTTGATTTTCATTAAGCTTTCAAATAAATGTCTGATATCTTTTTTGAAACAATTTAAATAATTAAGAAATAAAATGTTAGGTTAATATTTACTTTTAAACATTTCAAATTCTTAATTCAAAAATAATATTTTTTTCAGATTTTACCCATTAAATACAATTTTTAACATCATTCTCTATACATCGAATTTCTCTATATAACGAATTTTTTACTGGAACGGTGGATTTCGTTATATAGAGACTCGACTGTATATATAAGACCATTAATGGTAAACAATATTAATCATTTGAAATTAACCATTGAATTTAATAACTTATATCACATTGAATATGATATATATATATTTACATTTAAGAAATACAGAGATTGGCATGTTTGTGTAAAGCAAATTTAACTGAATTGAGAATTCTTGAAAAATAAATGAAATTAAAATTAAAAGATAGGAAGAAAACGATTTGGTAGGTTGGTATTCCTAATTTGTTTCTCTCATTTATGCCGTTTACCACTATAAATGGGATATTAAAAGCAATTAAATTTTTGCTTTGAAACCATAGCAATTTTGCATTTTCAAAATTGGTATTAACGACAATTTACGATAGAAATTGTCGTATAAATCGTAATGTTAAATTTACCAAAGAAATTATAATGATGAAGAATTAAATTTTTAATAATAAAAAAATCAATATTATTAATGTTGTTATCATCTACATTCATTTCAAGTAAAAAAAGCCAGTTTTAAAAATGATTATTATTTTTCATTTTAGATAAAAGTATGACTGTAAGAAAAATTATTAAAAATGTTAAACAAATTTTCTAAAATTTCCAAACTTTTCAGAAGAAAATTTCTATTTTTCATCTCATATATATTTAGAAAAATTAACTCCGATTACATAAAAAATATGAAATACGTCAAATTTAAGATTTCACACGTTTAATAACAATTTCTTATACTTTAAAAAGAATGATATTCTTAAAAAAATAAATAAATAAATAAATAAAAAGTGACAATGAAATATTAGATTTTTTTCAGCTGCATCTTAAATTGTGCAAAATTACGGGTATATTTTTAAAAAATTTTCATACCAATGGTCACAAAATAATTAAATATTTTTTTAATTTTATACTTAATGTATTAGACATAGTAATAGAAGCTTGAGAAGTTTTTTGCATAGAAAGAAAGAAAAAAAAAAGACTCGAGAGTCGTGTTCAGTTAGAAGTAATATAGTTACTTAAAATGAGAATTCATCTGCAAAATTACTTAAAAGGTCACTGAAAATGTAAACATTTCTTATACAAAATTAGCACGTTATATTTAAAACCAATTAAATTTATCATTACTGGCAATTAAAAATGGATAGGAAATTACAGTTTAAATTATTATTTTGAAAATTTACTGACAAGTTATAAATCATTACGTTGAATTTCTGAGGAAAATTATGATGATGAAAAATTAAATTTTTAGTATTAAACATCAATATTATTATTGTTGTTATTATCAATATGCATTAACAATAGGGAAAAAACTAGTTTTAATGATATTTAATATTTTTCATTACATAAGGAAATTTTTCTGTAGTAAAAGCATTTATTATAAAAAAAAAAGAAAAAAATAAATAAATAAATAATTTCCTACAAAACTTCCACTTAAGAAAAAATAAAAATCCCTTTTTTATAACACAAATTTTACATTTTCCCCCCCTCCATATGATTGATAATTAGGCAGAAATGATAAATATGAGGAATTCTAAATGAAAACAGTGACAATTAAAATATTATCACGATGATAAATTAATAAAAAAATTCCATCAGAATATACCCTTTTTTAGGTACATGAATTTAAAAAATAAAGTTAAGTTCATCCAATTCAATTATGAATAGAGATTTATGTATCTTTTTTTAATTTATAATGGAAAACCTGCACAGATAAAGAATTACTTCAAAAGAATAAAACTGCAAATATTGTAAAATTTAATTATTTATCAAAAATCAAACAGAAATGATAACAATGACAATTAAAATATTCTCATAGTGATAAATTAATGAAAATTATTGATCATCCCTTTTTTAGGCATACTCATATAAAAATTTGAGTTAAGTTCATGCATGTCAGATATGAATATAAATTTATGTAATTTTTTTTAATTTATAATTATCACAGATAAAAAATTATTTTAAAAGCATATAACTGCAAACATTATAAAATTTAATTATTTATTAAAAATAAAACAAAACTTATAACTACTACAATTAAAATATCCTTACCGGGATAAATTAATCAAAATAATTGATCAAAATATTTCCCTTTTTAGGTATATAAATTTAAAAGTATAGAGCTAAGTATATGTAGCTCAGTTATGAATATAGATTTCTGTAAATTTATTTTTTTCAATTTATAATGTAATACCGGTATAGATAAAATATATTTTCAAGAGCATAAAACTGCAAATACTACAAAATTTAATTATTTATCAAAGATTAAACAGATATGATAAGTGACAGTTAAAATATTTTTAGCATAATAATTTAATCAAATCGACCAGAATATCCTCTCTTTTAGGTTTATAAAAAAAAAAAAAAAAAAAAAAAAAAAAAAAAAAATAGAGTTAAGTTTATACAGATCAGTTATAAAAATAGATTTATGTAATTGTTTTATTAATTAATGATGTAAAACCTGGCACAGATAAAGTATTGCTTTAAAAGCATAAAACTGCAAATACTATAACAATTTAATTATTTAACAAAATTAAAAAGAGAAATGATTACTGTGACAATTAAAATATCCTCACCGGGCTAAATTAATCAAAATAGTCGATGAGACTATCCCTTTTTTATGTACATAAATTAAAATTTTGGAGTTAAGTTCATGAAGGTCAGATATGAATATAGATTTATGTAAATTTAATATTTTATATTAATAATGTAATAACAGGCACAGATAAAGTATTACTTCATAAGCATACGCTGCCAATACTATAAAATTTAACTATTTATCAAAAATAAAGCAGAAATGATATCAGTGAGAATCAAAATATACTCACCGGAATACATTAATCAAAATAATCAATCAGAATAACCCCCCCCCTCTTTTAGGTATATAAATTAAAAACATTGAGTTAAGTTCATGCAGATCAGTTATAAATATAGATTTATGTAAATTTAAATTTTTAAAATTGTAATGGAAAACCCGTACAAATAAAGTATTATTTTAAAAGTATAAAACTGAAAATACTATAAAATAAAACTGCAAATACCATAAAATTTATATATCTATCAAAAATCAAACGGTAATAATAACAGTGATAATTAAATTATTTTCATCGTGATAAATTATTCAAAATAATTGATCAGAATATCCTATCTTTTAGGTGTATAATTAAAAATTAGAGTTAAGTTCATTCAGATCAGTTATGAATAAAAATTTATGTAATTTATTTATTTTTTAATTTATGATGTAAAACCTGGCATTGATAAAGTATTATTCCAAAAGCATAAAACTGCAAGTATTATAAAATTTAGTTATTTATCAAAGATTAAACAGATATGATAACAGTGACATTTAAAATATTTTTAGCATGATAATTTAATCAAAATAACCGACCATAATATCCTCTCTTTTAAGTACATAAATTAAAAAAAATTAGAGTTGAGTTCAAACAGATCAGTTATAAATATACATTTATGTATTTTTTTTTTTTTTTTTTTTTTTTTTTTTTTTTTTTTTTTTTTTACATTTGTGATAGAAAACCTGGCACAGATAACGTATTATTTCAAAAGCATAAAACTGCAAATACCATAAAGTTTAATTATTTGTCAAAGATCAAACAGAAATGATAACGGTGACGATTAAAAAATATTTTCATTGTGATGCGCCAATCAAAATAATCGATCAGAATATGACCTCTTTTAGGTATACAAGTTTTAAAAATTAAAGTTAAGTATATGCAAATCAGTTATGAATATTGATTTGTTTTAAATCTATAATGTAAAATCAAGCTAAAGTAATACTTTAAATGCATAAAATTGCAAATAGTATTAAATTCAATAACTTTTTAACTATATGATTAAAAATCAAACTGAAATGATACATATAAAGAATTCAAAATGATAACAGTGACAATTAAAATATTCTCACCTCGATAAATTAATCGAAATAATCGACCAAAATATACCCCCTTTTTTAGGTACATAAATTTAAAAATAAAAATTATATGTACACTCATGGACAAAATTATAAACTCAGAATTATTTTTATTTGTTTACATCATAATATAAATAAGCTTAGCTTTACATTAATAAAATAATGATGAATATATATAAGACTTCTAAATTTAATATAACTCATAAATAAAATGGAGTAAGTAATTTAAATAAAAAAACACATAACTTAAAAAAAATAACATTATGTGAAACCTGGACAAAATTATAAACTCAAAGTTATGAATTTCTATATTTTGGCACATTTGATATAAATAAATGCATTTTATGATAATAAACTAATAAACGGAGTCATTATAGATCAATACATTTCACTATATCAATACCTGTTTTAATTTTTCTCATAAAATAACATTATGTGAGACCTGGACAAAATTATAAACTCAAATTTATGAATTTCTATACTCTGGTATTTTTATATAAATAATAAATGTGTTTTGTGATAAGAAACTGATTCAGCAAAATTATTTTTCACTTTGGTACTAATGCAAACAATGTTTTTTGATATTTTCAATACTTTTATCATTTATCATCTGCTTTTGAAATTCTGTTAGAATAATTTTGTTTTCTTTTAATGCATCTTGTGTATTGTATGCCATTACATGTTATTCTTAGAACAGTGAAAATCAACAATTTTTCTAATACCTCGAGGAAAGATTTTCACAGAGGTACAAGTTGGTAAAATTTTGGCATTCAGAACTTCAGGAAAAACACAACGCCAAATTCTTTGCTAATTAAATGTTCACAAGGAGCAGTAAAAAAATTTTAAAAAATCCATCAGTGTATGGATTAAAAAAAATGGAGTGACCGACGTCCACAGATAACAGAAAGAAATCGAAGATCTATCTTACAAGCAGCATCACTAGATGCTGCTTGTAAGATAGATCTTCTTTTAGCCGAAGCTTTTTCTAGCCGAATTGTAAATACTTTAAAGCTTTAAATGTAAGCCCTCGAACTGTCAGACGAATTCTTTAACAAGCGCCGAATATGAAATAAAAGAAAAAGAAATCCAAGCCAAAACTTAAGCCTCATCACATGAAAGCCAGACTTCATTTTGCACAACAGCACATGTCACGGACAACAGAGAGGAGCAAAATCATCTGGTCAGATCAAAAGAAATTTAATTTAGACAGCCCAGATGGGCATATGATACTACTGGCACAATATCAAACATGAAAAATGGCATATCTTTGGTTCATACTTTGATGGAAAGTGTGGGCTGGTATTTTTCAGAATGGTAAAACTGTTCTGACTTTTTTTAATGGAAAACAAAAAGCAGGAGACTACCAGTTTATGCTTGGAAGATAATCTTTTGCCATAGGGCAGTTGATTCAGAACTGGATATTTCAGCAAGATAATGCAGCAATAAATTCTGCAAAAAGTACAAAAGAGTGGCTGCAGCGCTGGCATGTAAATGTCTTGAACTGACCAGCCAGCAGCCTTGATCTAAACCCCATTGAAAACTGTTGGGGTGCAATGGTTCGAATTGTCTATCGCGATGGATGTAAATATCAAAACACAAATGATTTAAAGATGGCAATACTTTCAAACTAGAACCAGTTGTCTATGGAGCAGTTGGGAAAACTTGTACAATCTATGGCAAGTCATATATTCGTAGTCATTCAAAGAAATGGCGGTTCGACACATTTTTGAATGTATGCATTAATATATTGGACGAGGATTCAAAAGCGACAGTCACTTCTTAAATTCTATAATTTTATGTTTTCAGTTTACACATGTACTATATTTATATTACTCATCTTTAAAAAAATTTCTAAAAATACATTCATGTATTGAAATACTTTCATCCCTAATAACTCCATCGATTAGTTTATTATCCCAAAATACATTTATATATATCAAAAATATCAGAGAATAGAAATTTATATCTTTGAGTTTATAATTTTGTCCAGGTCTCACATAATGTTATTTTATGAAAAAAATTAAAGTATGTATTGATGTATTGAAATGTATTGATCCATAATGACTCCATTTATTAGTTTATTTTCACAAAATGCATTTAATTATATCATATATGCCAGAATATAGAAATTCATAGCTTTGAGTTTATAATTTTGTCCAGGTCTCACATAATGTTATTAATTTTAAGTAATGTGTTTTCTTATTAAATTATTTGTTCAATTTTATTTATGTGTTATATTAAATTTAAATGTATTATTATGCATATTCATCTTTATTTTATTAATTTAAAGCTAAGTTTATTTATATTACGATTTAAACAAATTAAAAATTTTCTGAGTTTATAATTTTGTCCAGGAGTGTATATGCAAATCAGTTATGACTATGGATTTACGTAAATTTCATTTTATTTTTTTTTTAATTCTGTAATGTAAAATCAGGCACAGATGATGTGTTACTTCAAAAGCATAAAACTGCAAATGGCATCAAATTTAATTATTTACAAAAGATCAAACAGAAATGATACATATAAAACATTCAAAAAAAATTACAATCACAATTAAAATATTCTCACCGTGATAAATTTATCAAAGAAATCGACGAGAATATTTCTTTTGTAATATATACTCATTTTAAGGGATAAATTTCATGATTTTTAGGTGCGTTCGTAATTATGCAAATACGTAGCACCTATTGTTGTCGCTCAGTCTGTCCGTCTGTCCGTCTGTCTATCTGTCCCTCTGTCTGTCCGTCCGTCTGTCTGTCTGTCCTCATATAACAACGCAAAAACTACCCAACCGAATCATTTGAAATTTAAAATACATAATTATAACATCATTTTGTCGAGCCATTTCAAATTTTATAAAAATCGGATGGATAGATCAACTACAGGGACAATCAAAAGGATTCCGTTACATTACGGTCAATGGGGAAAAAATTTTCAAATGCATTTTAATCGTTTGAAATTTAAAACATATAATTATTACGTAATTTTGTCGAGTCATTTCAAATGTTATGAAAGTCGGATGCATAGATCAATTACAGGGACAATTAAAAGTATTCCATTCCTTTACAGTCAATGGGAAAAAAGTTTCTAATGCATTTTAATGATGTTACACTCATGCAAACATAATAGAATTGGCATGAATCTATGAAGTATATACTAAAATATGCATTCTGTACAATCTGTGATGCAAAGAATTTTTATTATCAAATTACAGGGCCACACAAAAATATTCCACTACATAATGCTATACGGGGAAACATTGTTTGGAGCGTGTTTTAATTATATTCAATTATTTCACATTTTATAAATAAGACATACATTGCTGAGGTGTAATAAAAATTACTTCCTGCATATTTACAGAAACACAAAGCGTTCGACTACAATACTGTATCCGGAGTACGCTCTACTATATCAGCAAGATCTGAATATTTTTAAAACTTCGTTATCGTACGAACGCACCACATCTGCCACGTTTCACGTGCAATTTCCAACGTGTTATATTATGTAAGCAAAAATCAAATTTAAATGCACATAAATATAATGTCTACCGAAGTATCAATTGCTCGAGCTACACAAATTTCTGTAAGTCGTAAAGTGACATTAACTATTAATAATGTACATATTAATTTAATAAGGGATCTTTTATGTTAAGTTAAGCAATGTTAAAAACTAGGAAAAAAAGTAAACTTACCTTACTGTTTTCAGTAGGGATGAAATCTTTACGTTTTATGGCAGAAATCCATTTCGAGAGAAAACTTTTGTCTTTGGGAAAACTGAAAACCTTTACTTTCGGACCTTTCTTGTAGTTCCCATTACAATTTGGAACTGAGCACGTAAACGGCATTTTTACATTTAAAAAAATGTAATACAGTCGAGTCTCTCTATAACGAAACTCCATACATCGAATTTCTCTATATAACGAATTTTTAGTAGGAACGGTCCCCTTTTTGAATGATTACATTAAAAACAATCTCTATATAGCGAAATATCTATCTCCATATAACGAATTTTTTCATAAATTAGTCTTAATTTATTCAGTTTGAAAAAAAACTTCGAAATCATATGGAATCAATTTTCCATCAGTTTTTCTTTATTTATCGTTCAGTGCTAAGTTTTTTTTTTAATATTACTTTTCTCCTTGTTCTTTAAATCCAACGAATTCATCCCACCTCCCACACACCTTTCAACATCCTTCTCAAAACAGATTCAATTGGATTGTTACATATATAAGAGAAGAATCAATGTGAGGCACATAAAAGAGGCCTTCAAATGAAGGAAAATATTAACTACAATTTTTCATTCCTTGCTAAAATTTGAGCTTCTTTGAGAGCGTAACAATTTTAAAATCAAAACAACAAAAGATTACAGATATCTTCGTCTGAAATCAATTCAAGTCTTCTTTATTTAATTTTCATCAAGCTTTCAAATAAATGTCTGTTTTCTTTTTTTGAAACAGCTAAAATAATTAAGAAATAAAATGTTAGGTTAATATTTAGTTTTAAACATTTCAAGTTCTTAATTAAAAAGATCAAAAATAATATTTTTTTTCAAAATTTACATATT
Organism: Maratus speculifer; assembly: GCA_964019185.1. Taxonomy (NCBI): domain Eukaryota; kingdom Metazoa; phylum Arthropoda; class Arachnida; order Araneae; family Salticidae; genus Maratus; species Maratus speculifer. The sequence goes on along the minus strand of OZ025294.1, from coordinate 395,984,365 downwards.
AAATACGATTTTTAACATCATTCTCTGTACATCGAATTTTTCTATGTAACGAATTTTTTACTGGAACGATGGATTTCGTTATATAGAGACTCGACTGTATATATTTATACAATTTAGTAGAAAAGATACATTTCAATGCTTTAAACTATTTTTCAACAGAGCGAAACCAAGTGACGTATGACACAAGACAAGTGAAAGTCTTTTGTCCAGCCAGGGTGAATGAGTAGCGTTCCTCCTGACCCTATGTTTCTGACCCTAAGTATGATGACGTCAGAGCAATTGGGGGAGGGCAAGAAATGGCCTTGTATTTCTCGTATGCCACAGTTCAGCTCTGGTTTTGGAACGGGTTTCAGGTTTATTTCAAATAGAATGTTCACATTCTGGTCGGTTTGAGTGTTGACAGAAATTTTTTTTTGTCTTGATTGGATCGGGTTATGGTTCTATGAAATTTTTTTGTTGTATGCACACAACAGTCATATTTTTAAAAAATCAGTCATAATTAACATTGTTATTGAAATAGAGTAACAACTAGCCTTAATTATAATACAAAAATATTTTATTTTTACTGTGGCTTAAGAAAAGTTATTAAAATTATGCAAAAAAGTTTATTTTTCAATCAATATAAATAATTTCTACTTTTAACATCTTCTATCTCACTGTGTCACTGTGAGACATAGTGAGTCTAGGTTATATTTGTATGCATGTAGAATGCAAATTGCATGTGATGATGAACATATCTGAAGCTCTAAAGAAGATAAAATAGATTAAAAATATTCAATATTTTGAATAAAATAATTTTCTTTGAGAAAACACATATTATTTACAATTAATAACATAAAATGACCATTAAGATTTCAATCAAGCTGTGAAAGAAAATTTTCTTGATTGGGAAGATTATCTCTTAAGACTGTTCAGATAGATTTCAACTGCTCTACTTAACAAGTGCAATACGCTGCGACTTTACAAATTCGTTTTTTTTTTTTTTTTTTTTTTTTTTTTTTTTTTTTTTTTTTTTTTTACAGAAAGATAAAATTGGAAGGCCTGACAATGGAAGAGATTGGAATCGAACTATGTTTTCTATTTTTGATAAATAAATTACCTATTGAGTTATAATCAATTTTGATCATTTAAATCTTCCTTGAGTGATTATTCTACTTTCGTGTAGAAATTCGGTTCAAAATGCTCAGTCTCACACTATTTTCTGAAAAATCTATTGGTGTGGAAAAAAAAAAAAAACCGCAAAACACAATTTGATTACACAGCTTTTGAACAATAGCATCTGCTAATTTCATACATTTCCAAACAAAAATAAATTAAAACTTATGACATAAAGTTGTTCTTTCGAATTTGAGAACAGCGTTAAAAACGAAAAAAAAAAAAAAATCAAGATATGAAGTCGAATGTGAGGACATTGAAAAATTGGGTGGTAGCGAAGCACCTGTCTACTTTTAAATAAAATATACAATAAGATATATTTAAATCGTCTATTGCATAATCGAATCCACTATTTAGATCTGACAAAAAATGGGGTAAATCAAGATAAGGCTCATTTGAGACATAATAGAAAAATGTCTGATAAAAATGCCTAAAAAGATATATTATTAATTTTTAGTTTAGACATTTAAAAGTAATATGTATTATAACATAGCTTAGAAGGAGAACCTGTGTATTGAGTCTGATGGCTGTTTAAATGTTTCAGTGCATGACAACTTTTGTAAATTTGCTTTCCATTTTAAGAACAATATTTTCAGTAGTCTAAAAAGCTGATAAATATGTATTTCTATTCTATTTATTTTACTATGCCCCCCCCCCTTTTTTTTTCATCTGGCAGTGTTTGAGGAGAAGTGTCAAATGAAAATACACAATACTTCTTGAAACTTGTAAAGATTCTACTGCTAAATTCAAATCATTCTAGGAATTCTTTATAAAAAAAACTTTATTTCAGTAAAAGGTAATTGTTCATGTAGCGTTCTAACAGAAAAATTAGATATTTCAGATTGCAAATTTTTCAAATTAATTATTTTGAATATTAGTCATGGGAAAGTATATTATATTTATGAAACTACACAATATATTTATTTATAGTACTAGTAATCAAAAGATTTCTTATTAAGATTAACAAGGTATCATTGTTTCACTATGTAGAGCATTTTATTAATGGTTCATAAGACAGAGCTTTTAATAAAAATGTTTAAATTTTAAATGATTTCAATTTTCTACATAATTGATTGTAATTATTTAATTTAAATTCTTTTTAAATGAAGTTATATTACTTATATATCCAACAATGTAACTTTTTTCAATATGTATGCGCAATTGGGAAATATATCTAAAAAAAAAAAAAAAGAAAAAAAAAAAAAAGAAAAAGAAAAGAAAAGAAAAAAAACCTGGTTTAAACAAAAACAACAACAACAAAAAAAAAACAGGTTTTAAGGTTTTTTACCAACCCTGTTGTAAAGATAGAAAAAAGTGAAAAATTCTGAAGGGGATGGGAAGTCTAGGTTTTTTTCTTTTGAATTTTTCTATAAATTAGTACTTCATGATTATTACTTAGGATGTATCTGCTTACAAAATAAAATCAAAACAATTCGAAAGCTCGTAAATAAAGTTGGACGATTATTAATTTATCTACTTTTTTTGTGAGGGGAAGGGATGCATAAATGACACAATTTTAAGATAGTTTAAAGTTAAAGAATTATGAAATCTAATACAAAAAAATTTCAGTAATATGGCTTTAGATATGTTACTTACTTTTATTTTTCGCCAATTTTAAGATTTTTTAATGTTAAAGAATTATAAAACCGAATACGAAAAAATTTTAATAATCTGCGTTACGTTACTTTTATGATACGTTACTTTTTTTTTCGCAAAAAAAAAAAAAAAAAAAAACTTTTTCCAATTTTATTTTTTAATTTTAATAAGGAGAAGGAGCATTGCACTTAAACTAGATAAAATTAGTGAGATTTGAATTTTAAAAAACCGATTTCAATTTAACAAAAAAAAATATCTTATTTTATTTAATAACCAAATAATAAATAAAACATAAAACAATAATGACATCTTCAGTGTTCCGCTGCCCCACCAGTGGCCGAGAGGTTCGGACCTCTCAACTGGTAGACGGCAGGTGCTGGGTTCGAACCCAATCGCGGCTGTCGGCCTAACCGTTCGGAGTTTTCCGTGGTTTTCTTCGAACCTTGCGTAAATACGGGTTAGGTTCCTTTAGAAAGACCCCCACGGAGGGCACTCCCCCTGGTCCTATATCCCATTAGCGTAGATAATCGGACGACAAAAATCAACCAACCATCATCAGTGTTCCGCTAATGTATTTTAATTTCAAGTTGATAGATGGAGCCACTATTTCAATTGACTTCTACATTTCTGTACCGATCGCTCCCTCCTATCTTTCCCCACCTGCTAAAAAATGGAATGATCCTGCCTTATAGAGAGGGAGTTAGTCATTGAAAGGCTAGTAGAAATTATGACTTCCTCTTTAAATTCTTTGGATGGGTACGTAGCTTTTATTTATTTAGGATTATAACGGGGAGTTCCATGAGATCACCCGTTCTTTAAATGTATTCTTGCGCCAAAATTTCCAATGAAGGGAAAACGAAGTTTATATCATAAATATGTTACTGTTTTATTTTACTGGTGTGAAATTAATATTCTTATATTATTATTATTATTAGTAGTAGTAGTAGTAATTTTGTTTATTTTTATATTCTATTCAGTTTATTTTATTACGTTTTATGTTCATTTTTTTAATACAAATTATAAAAATCTCTGTAAAACATGAATTTCCAATGGTTTATTTCTCATTCAAATTTCTCGGCCTAATGAAAATTATGTTATATATATTTATATATATGTTATCGGCCAAACCCGATTTTAGGTCAAACTAGTTTATCATAAAGCCCATCGGATGAACTAGTTTTCCCCTGGCCAAACTAGTCTATCCTACCGCCTCAGCACCAGCTTTCTACGTTATCTTCGGCTGATCTTGTTTATAGTAGGTCAATGTTATTTGAGGCGTTTTTTTTCTTACCAGGCTATCAAAGACAGAGAGCTAATGTGCCCGCAAGTTCTGTATGTATACATGTACGTATATATGTTCGTATGCACGTACGTATGTACGTAACGCGATAATTCTTGATAGAAATACCCGATTTTTCAAATTTTGAATATAGGTTTATTCTAACAAGGTACTTCCCTGATTAGTTGTGGGATTTCATTGGAAAAGAATAAGGGGGTAATACATGGGTTTTTCAAACATAATTATCAGATTTTATCCAAATTTTAGATGTAGAATAATTTTGATGAGGCGCTGCCATGGTTAGTTGTGGTTGTTCATTATTTAATTACATTTTGGATATATATTTTTCTGTCTTCTGTTTTTTGTGACAGGATTTTTCTTTTATCATATAAATTTTTAACCATAGAAGTTGAATCTATACTAAAAAAATACAAACATTTCTGTTGTGTATAAATAATAATTACGTTGGTTTAACCTTTTTTTTTTTTTTTTTTTTTTTTTTTTTTTTTTTTTTTTTTAAGAAAATAGTAAAATGGACACCTATTAGTCTAATTTAGTCAGAAAAAAGATCTATGTTAATATCTATAATAATAAAAGAACAAAATGCTCTGCCTGTGTGTGTGTGTGTGTATTTGTGTGTCTGCGATGGCTAGCGAAATCTGTGAGACGTACGAGGCTCAAAACTTATTTTTTTATAGTAGTCCAAAAGGGCATAGCCGGATAAGCATTGAAAACATGCTTTTCAATCAAATTTCTAAATTTTTTCCCCAGGTGTATCTGCATGTCTGACAATGTATTTCCCCTATTATCACTTTATAAATATTTTATGAGATAAAAATGTTTTTTCGATTTTTTAAAAACCTCATTTTCCCAACTACTGTACCGAATTACATATGATTTATTGAGTTTATATAGACAGTAAAGATGCATAACTGGTAATTTTTGTATAATATTCTGATTATAAAAAGTCTGTGAAAAAAGTAAAAAGTAAATTAAAAGCTTTTGAAAAATAAAAGTCACATCTTATAGTTGTCGGAAAATTATCATTTTCTAGTAAAAAATTCCTCATATGCGCCTGGATATTTTATATATAAATGGCGAAGGTTCGCGTTTGGTACTACATATAAATATTTACTAAATTATGTTTAAATTTTATTAAAATTCATTTAAAGGCGTAATTTGGGCGGAGCTATGTAACTTCGAAATCTGAAGAATCTTTGGATCAAAGTAAACAGACAATGTGTGTCAACTGATGTATTTGAGATTTCAGTAAGAGTAGAGGTCATAATTTTCAACTTTGTCGATATTATTTCGATATCGAAAACTGGCGGTTTGTATCGAAGACAATAGTGAAAAATATTTTCAAATGGAAAACAACAGCAGTCTTGGATAAGTAAATCTAATGACAGTTACTATGATGATTTTTATTCGAACATTCTCATCACTTATAATGAAGGGTAAAGTGAGTAAGTAGTTCAGTTATAATTTTTTTGTTTTAGTTCTTTTAACATCGCAATTGAAAATGAATGTTATGTAAATATAACTAAAATTGGAACCTAATGTGTTCTTTTAATTCATCATCAAGATATGTAATTAAGATTGGGTAGTAACAGATAATTTTTTATTCAATATATGTGCTAAGCAAAACTTTTTTTTTTTCTTTTGAAAAAGCAGATTTTTGAGGATTTTTAATCCGAAGATAAATATTACCCTCATAGCATGCATGTTCACAGTGACGTCACAATGACGTCACTGTGAGTCACTTTGGTCACATCACATCTGTGACGAAAATGCCACCACTCAGTGACGTCACAATGTGACTAAGATGTGACTTTCTAAAAAAAATTTCACAGTTCGTCACAATGTTAATGTCAAAGTAGTCACAAATGACAAACTTTTCACAAATTGGTCACCTTGTGACGTCACAAAGTGGTCACAATGTGACGTCACAAAAAAGCTCTAAAACGGCCATAACGACTTCACATTTTAGTCACTGTGACTTCACATCGACGTCACGTGACGTCACATCGACAATCGATGGTCACAAAGTCACAATGTGACTTCAGAACGACGTTGCAGCGACGTCACCATGTCTTACGGGTAACGAAAGGTACATAATGTGAGTCAAAAGAAAGAAAACTGACAGCAATAGATGATATTTTATATTGAAAAATATAATTCTATAATATTGAATCGTTTAAAGTTTGATGAGTTAAAAATGTTTTTTTTAAATAAATATAGTCCAAAAAGGCACTGGGAAAATTACCAGGAGATTAATATATTGTAAAAACATAGCTATTTGTTTGTGAACATATCATAATCTTATATGCAAGCGCATAGTCGAGTTCAATGCTTGTTGTGTCGATATATTTTAATAAAAGCAGTAGACTGTATAATCACTTTTCACACAATTTAATAACACATTTCACAAATAAAATCCGCTGAGGGAACACAAGGCACACATCGTCGAGAATTCACAAACTCAACTATAAAGTAAACATAAAAGAACAATAATATCCCTGCGCAGAGGGAAAAACACATATTATCCCTACGCAGAGGGAAAAGCACTGGGATAAAAGGCAGACGATTTTTTAATTAAACATACTCCCGGCCTTGAAAGCCGAAAGGGTTTCAAAAATTTACTCTAAAGGTAATTTACACAATATAGGTCCTGCATAGTCAATTCCTGTAATAAGGAACGGACGGGTAGGTTGCACTCTAGTTGTAGGTAAATCAGCCATGATTTGTTTAGCTGTAGAAGCAGAAGCACGAGCACAGATTACACAATTCCTTACGAACTTTCTTACAGCACTTCGTCCACTTAATATCCAAAATTTCTGTCTGATAACACACAATAATAGCTGAGGGGCAGCATGAAAATGAGATAAGTGAAAATATCTGATAATCAACACTGTCACTGGATGATTTTTTGGTAACAATATTGGATGGATTTGTTCTTGTGTGAGATTTGAATGACGAAGACGTCCTCCAACTCTGAGTATTCCTTCTTTATCAAGGAATGGAGAAAGATTAATCATTTTGCTATTGCGAGGTAAACACTTACCAGAAGTCATACATTTAATGTCATCAGGAAATGATGACTCTTGCACTTGTTTAATTATCACCTTTAAGACACTCTGAATTTCTGTATGTGTAAGAAAGCCGAAGTTTCTTTTTGAAACAGGTAAACGAGAATTCGTAAGAAATCTCTAACACCAAGCAATAACACGTTTTAGCTTAGTAAATGATGATATATTTGAGAGAATAGGCATTTCCTCACTTAACTGGGCTGTAACACAAAAATAATTTTTCCTTTGTTCTAATAAAGCTTCGTCACAGAAAACACTCCCTAATTGTGATTTTGGAGAAGTGAAAGATGGATCACTGAGCCAACTGGGGCCATTCCACCACAGATCATGCAATGATAATTCTGAGGGTGATAGACCTCTTGATGCACAATCTACTGGATTCTCCTTTCCCTTTATATGATGCCAGCACTCAGAAGGAACAAGTTGCTGTATTTCAGAAACACGATTCGCAACAAAAGTTTGCCATCTTCTTGATTCGGTTGATAGCCAAGAAAGAACTATTGTTGAATCCGTCCAACAATTAATTTTAGAGATGTTCAAACACAATGAATCTAGAACAGTTTTTACCAAACGGGCTGACAGCAGGGCGGCACTCAATTCTAATTTAGGTAAAGTTATTGTTTTTAAAGGTGCAACTCTTGTTTTTGCTGCTAATATTCTAACTGATACAGCCGAATCATTTGATAAGGATCTTAAGTAAACAACTGCACCATATGCCACTAAGGAAGCGTCACTAAATGAATGAATTTCGAATGCGTTAGCTGAAGGAATAATTGCTAAACGAGGCACAGTAATTGATGTTAAACATCCGAGTTCTTCCCGAATTTTTATCCACCTATTTTTAATTAGAAGTGGAACAGGATCGTCCCATGCCAGATTACTTCTCCATAATTCCTGAAGTAGAATTTTTGCAGAAATTATAAAGGGGGAGATCCAACCAAGTGGATCGAAAAATTTTGCTATATCTGACAATATGGATCTCTTTGTGACTTCTTTTAATGTTTGTTCTATGGTGACACTAATTTTAAAGACATCGAGATTTGAGTCCCATTTTAATCCTAACACCTTTATTGAGTTATCGTTTTCAATTGATAAATCTGACTGAATTAAATTTTCAGGAATGTTTTTTAGTACGCTACTGTCATTCGAGGCCCACTTGCGTAACTCAAATCCGCCTCTTTTCATTAATTCTTGTAACTCTGATATTAATTTTATAGCTTCTTCGGGAGATGATGCACCTGTAAGTAAGTCGTCTACGTAAAAATCACGTAATACAACATTTGACGCTAATGGAAAATTTAATTTTTTATCCAACGCTAATTTCTGTAGAACTTTAGTAGCTAAATATGGGCTAGACGTTAGTCCGTATGTAACTGTAGTAAGACGATAATCACTTACATCGTCGGAAAATTTATCCTTCCAGAGAATTCTTTGAAAATTTTGATCTTCAGGAAATATTTTAATTTGACGAAACATTTTTGCAATGTCAGCATTAATAGCTATAGCATGTGTGCGGAATCTTAACAAAATAAAAAATAACTCTTGTTGAACCCTAGGACCTACAATTAAATTTTCATTAAGAGAAACATTGTGTATAGTTTTTGCGCTACCGTCAAACACAACTCTAAGACGGGTTGTTGTACTAGATTCCTTGATTACTGGATGATGTGGCAGATAGTAAATTTCATTAACGGGTTTTTGAATTTCACTCTTTGGTATTTTCTCCATGTGTCCCATTTCAAGATATTCATTCATAAATATACAATAATTTTCATACAAATCGGGCTCTCTATTAAATCGTTTTTCTAAATTTAGAAATCTTTTCATAACGATTTTGATTCCCCTAATTCTTTACACTGCTTTTTAAATGGCAAACGCACAATATATCTTCCATTAGTATCGCGTGAATGAGTTGTATCAAAAATTTCCTCACAATATTTTTCTTCATTTGTGTATATTTCTTTTGAGGGGATGCTTTCTAACTCCCAGAACCTTTTTACATAATCTGTTTCAACATTTGCAAAATTAACTATAATATTTGGTTTATTTTCTGAAAATGTATCACTATCTCCTGTTATTAACCACCCATAATCTGAATTTACTGCAAAAGGCAGTCCTGGTTTTCCAAATATTTTTTCTCCTCTAATTATAGATAATGATAATGACACGCCAAATAATAAGTCTATTGGTCCCGGTTCATTCCACTTAGGGTCAGCTAGTGTTATGTTCTTTAAATGACTGAATGCATTAATATCATATGATATAGCTGGTTGATTACTCGTTATCTTTTTCAAAATATAAAAAGTACCTAATCGTGTGTTTTGTTTATCAAAATGTGGAGAAAATTCCAATCTTACAACACCACGTGTCTCTTCGGAGTATCCCATTCCCAAGCATTTAATCTGTAAATTAGCAGAATTTCTTTTTATACCTAATAATTGTATTGCACGCTCACTTATAAAATTGTTAGTACTTCCGACATCTATTATACATCTCAATAATTTATTGCCTCCATAATTATCTTTCACATTAATTAGCGCAGTTGCAAGTATGCCAAATGATTTTGAATTTATTTCCCCAAGACATGAATTTATGGACATATTTACATTATTAGATGATTCAGGAGCAGTCTCACTAGTATGATACGAGGACTGAGACGTTACTTGGTTTTTTATATCTGGATAGTTAGTTTCTCGTCTTTCATAGTGTAATAAGCTATTATGACTCTTCAAATTACATTTTGAACAAACTCTTTTTGACTGACAATTAGTTAATTTATGATCAGCAGATAAACATGCAAAACAAAGATTTTTATTTTTTACAAATTGCACTCTTTCACGAACAGATAATTTTAGAAACTCACTACATTTAGGTATTTTATGACTAGGTGAAGAACAATATTTACATTCAGTATTATTAACAGAAGCAGCCATCGCAGTTAATTTAGGATAATTGTTTTTCTTATAAATACTATTTCCTTTAGCAGATTGTAATGAACGAGCATAATCTTTCAGAAAATTTATTAATTGATCTAACGTTGGAAGTTCGTCATTTTTTAACTGCCGTTCCCACCACAGTTTAATATTAGAATCAAGTTTTTGCAAAAGTAAATAAATCAACAAAGTTTCTGAAAAGCCACTTACCTTCTGATCCAAGATTTCGAAAGATCGAACACATTCATTCGTCATATCCACTAAATTAAGTATTGCTGCCGGTGAATCACCTTGTACGAATGGAAAATTTAATAATCTTCTAATGTGAGAATATATTAATTCTCTTTTATTTGAAAACCGTTCCGTTAATAATTCCCATGCTACATTGTATTTCGAATCTTCAATAGGAATTGATTTTATAATTTTTAACGCGTCTCCATGACAAGATAATTTTAAATATTGCAGTTTCTGAGCAGGCGATAAATTTTCATTTTCGTGTATACTTGCTGTAAACAAATCTTTGAAGCTTAACCATTCATGAATATTTCCACTGAAAGATGGTAAAGAAAGTTTAGGCAATTTCATTTCACTCACCTCCTTTTTTGGATTGTCCGTATTTATTTTTCTAGCATTAATTGCTTGTTCAATTTTTACAGTTAATTCATCTAAGATGTCTTGTTGTTCATCCTTCTCTTCTATAAATAAATCAATGTCTTTTTCTTCACATGCATAAAAAATCGATTTAAATAAATTCTTTAACTCTTCATCTAATTTTTCAATTTCTTTTTTAAATAACTGAATTTGTTCTAAGTCACACACACTCAAATCAGTTTTGAAGAATTTATTTTTCACACTTGTAATTGAAGATTTTAAAACTTTTTTATCAGTCAATATTTTCTTATCCATTTTTTTTTCTTGTGTTATTCTATTTGGCACAATTCCAATTAGCTCATTTTACTTTAGAATGAATTTCACTCACGCATTATTCTATTAACTTTTTTACTTAAATTTCGCAATACTCCGGCTGCGATGCCGACCAAAATGTTGTGTCGATATATTTTAATAAAAGCAGTAGACTGTATAATCACTTTTCACACAATTTAATAACACATTTCACAAATAAAATCCGCTGAGGGAACACAAGGCACACATCGTCGAGAATTCACAAACTCAACTATAAAGTAAACATAAAAGAACAATAATATCCCTGCGCAGAGGGAAAAACACATATTATCCCTACGCAGAGGGAAAAGCACTGGGATAAAAGGCAGACGATTTTTTAATTAAACAATGCTGTAGGCCTCACTTTCAAGAACAGTAACGTTTGCGGGGGAAAAAACTGACATCTGATAATGTGTTACATTATTTCATACATAAAAATAAAAAAAAATTCCTCTGTAACCACAAGGTTTTACAAAAAACTTCCATAACAATCACATTTCGGATTATCTTTCTTAGATGACCTATTAAGAAATAGAAATCATTCATTACATTAAATCAGTTTCGTGGCGGTTAACTATTACTTAGACATAAACATTTAACAAGATGGTAAACAGGGCACATCGCTCGGATAAAAAGCTTGAAACTATTAACATTAATTTAACTTTATAAAAATTGATGTAAATCATTTTCATTTAAATTAGCTTTGGTCACTGTTGTTACATTTCGATATCACAGAATGTAGTTTGTTTCTATTACAAAAATTATCTTCCCTGTTGTTGTATGCGACACAAACAAGAAATTTTGTTATCGAAACAGTATCATCAGCGTTAAAAATGATGACCATGTGTTCATTAAAATTTAAAATACAGCAATTCTGTAAGTGTATATTCCAAATATTTTTCAGGTGTTGAAGATGAACAGCTCCGCCGCAAATAACGCCTTTTAATGAATTTAAATGTTTTTTATTCATATTTTTGTAAATATTTATGTGTAGTATCCAATGCAAACTTTCGGTTTTTATATATAATATGCTGGCACATGTGAAGAATTTTTTACTAGAAAATGGTAATTTTCTGACACCTATAAGATATGATTTTTATTTTTCACAAATTTTTAATAGTTTTTACACACGCTTTTTATAATCAGAAAATTATACAAAAATTCCCAGTTATGCATCTTTAATGTCAATATAAACTCAATTAATCACATGTAATTTGATACAGAAATTTTTGAAAAAATGAGGTTTTTAAAAAACCGAAAAAACATTTTTAACTCATAAAATATCAGTATTTATAAGGTGATAATAGGGGAAATAGATTGTCAGATAAATAGACACACCTGGAAAAAATATCAAGAAATTTGATTGAAAGGCATGTTTTCAATGCTTATCCGGCTATGCCCTATGGATCAGAAATAAACCCTTGGAAATTCATGTTTTAGAGAAAAAAATGTTTTATAATTTGTATTAAAAAAGAACAGAGAACGTAATAAACTAAACTGAATAGAGTATGAAATTAAAAAAATAATAAAAATAGTATAAAATATTATTCTCACACCAGTAAAATTTAACAATAAAATAATAACAATATAAACTTCAATTTGTCTTTAACGGTAGTATCGGAATAATCCAGGATTACATAAAAACGGGTGATCTCATGGGACTCCCCGTTATAATTACAAATATAACTTACGTCACATATCAAAAGAATATGAAAAAGATGTCTTAATTTTTTTCAATAAGCTTCGTACCGTATCTGTTGTACATTACCTAATTTGGCAGCTTATTGCTTTTTTTGACGAGTTAGGTAGCATCAGGACAGTAGCTCAGGGGGGGGGGGGGAGAGGGTGCTATATGGGCTTAAACATTTTGAGTACCCCCCACCCCCCTAAGGAAAAGTTTCCACTGTCACTCAGTAAATTATCTTCCGAAAATCCAAATGAAATTCTGTTCAAAAATCTAATTTAGTTTTGAGGACCTCTCATAGATTTACAAAAATAATAAATTAAAGCTAAAATGAGTGTTTCAACACTTGCTCATCCTATTTGCATGTATGAAACTAACATGATTTTTAGTAATGCACTGGTTATACACTTGAATTTTTCATCGCCATGTGCTTTTCTTAGCATAAAATGATGTTGTTATAATAGTTTAATTAAAAACATAATAACTACAATGTGAATATGCAATAATTTATCTTTCTGCGTCACTGAAAGAGAGAGAGAGAATATGAACCCCCACACTACATTTTCTTCAGCCCTCCCCCAATTAGGCTACAGCCCTGGTAGCAATTATAGAAAATGCCTGTCACTGTCTGTCGGTTTTTAGAAAATATCTATCACTCTGTGAGTCTGTGACAAAAATCTTGTGGGCGTTCTGTCTCACAAATTAACGAACGGAATTTTACAAAACTTTACATTCACACATTCTCATAAATTTCACATTCCGTTAGTCCTTGATATAATTTAGTGCTGAATACTTTTAAGTAAAAATCACTCAACAGATGACGCTGCTTTGCTGCATTATTCATGATTATCACAATAGCTCTATCGAAAGAACTAATACACGAATTTTCACTTAACTTCAGATTCAGTGAGAATTCTACATGATTTGTTGATGGCAAAATTTTAATGTAAATCACTTAACCGGTAACACTGATGTACTGCATTATTTTTTCGAGGGGGAGGGGAAAATATTAACATGTGTGAAATAGTAAAAAAATTCGGGATTGCCACATCCGGCTAGTTTAATTCTATATCATACCTATCATTCCGGGAAGGCATGTTTTATTTTTTGTTTCACTCATTTTACAGCAGGATTAACATATTTACGTATATTTTAATAAAAATCATTTAACTAAAGTACCTTAGGAACCTTTATCTAGCGGTGCAATTTAGCAACGTGTTAATTTTTTTCCAGCCTCTGTGAAACAAAAGTGCATAAATTTTTAATACAGACAACTTACAATCTCTTGCATTTAATTTTTTTTTTAATATTCTATATTAAAATTTTATTTATTTATTTATTTATTATTATTATTATTATTTTATTGTTATTGTTATTGTTATTATTATTTACGTTTAGTTTTGATTAAATAGTTTAAAATTGTTCTTTGACTTGCATCGACCGCGCGCAAAATTTTCCAAAAACTCTTAAAGCAATTCGCATGAAACTTGGTAAATAGTTTCATTTTAAAATGAAGTACAATTTACACTTAAAATTTAGTGTAAAAAAAAATACATTAATTATGTAAATTTGACAATTTTTGAATTTTTTTTCTTCAAAATTTTATAATTTATTATAATTTATTTCTAATGCAGTATAAATTCAATTTAAATTAGTTTTACATCATTATCAATATTTGGGGGGGGGGGGGGCTCTTGAACCAATATTTTTGCTACAGTCTTGCACACAGTGAATGCAAGTAAAAAAACAATTTTAATTTTTTTTTTATCAAAATTAAAATAAAAAAATAATTAAAATTTCAATGTGGAATATTAAAAAATTTTTTAAATAAAAGAGATATTAAATTGTCTACATTAAAAATTTTATGCATTTATGTTTTTAAAGTCTGTAGAAAAAAAAATACTAAAAGTGATACGTTGCAAAATTGCACCATCAGTTAAAAAATAAAACTCCTGGAACATCTTAATATTATGCATTGGCTCTAAAATTTTAATGCTATATACTTTTAATGCTATAAACGATGTTTCTTTTTAGGTGCGTTCGTAATTATGTAAATACGTAGCACTTATTGTTGTCGCTCAGTCCGTCCGTCCGTCTGTCTGTCCGTCCGCATATAACAACGCAAAAACTACCCAACCGAATCGTGTGAAATTAAAAATACATAATTATTACATAATTTTGTCGAGTCATTTCAAATTTTATGAAAATCGGATGGATAGATCAATTACAAGGACAATCAAAAGTATTCCGTTACATTACGGTCAATGGGAAAAAAAGTTTCAAATGCATTTTAATCGTTTGAAATTTTAAACGTATATTTATTACGTAATTTTGTCGAGTCATTTCAAATGTTATGAAAATCGGATGGATAGATCAATTACAGGGACAATCAAAAGTATTCCGTTACATTACGGTCAATGGGAAAAAAAGTTTCAAATGCATTTTAATCGTTTGAAATTTAAAATGTATATTTATTACATAATTTTGTCGAGTCATTTCAAGTGTTATGAAAATCGGATGCATAGATCAATTACAGGGACAATCAAAAGTATTCCGTTACATTACGGTCAATGGGAAAAAAAGTTTCAAATGCATTTTAATCGTTTGAAATTTTAAACGTATATTTATTACGTAATTTTGTCGAGTCATTTCAAATGTTATGAAAATCGGATGGATAGATCAATTACAGGGACAATCAAAAGTATTCCGTTACATTACGATCAATGGGGGTAAAAGTTCCAAATGCATTTTAATGGTGTCACACTCATTTGAACACAACAGAATTGACATGAATCTATGAAATATGTACTAAAAATACATTTTGTACAGTCTGTGATGCGAAGAATATTTATTATTAAATTACAGGGCCACACAAATGTATTCCAATAAACGATGTTATACGGGGAAACTTTGTTTGAGGAGTGTTTTAATTATATTAAACTACTTTACATTTTATGAATAAGATATACGTTAATGAAGTAGAATAAAAATTACTCCATGCATATTTACAGGAACACAAAGATTTCGACCACTATACTGTATACAAAGTATGCTCGACTACATCAGCAAGATCTGTATATTTTAAAACTTCCTTATCGTACGAACGCATCTTATTCGCTACGCTTCACGTGCAATTTCCAACTTGTTTACTTTCAGAGAAATTATTGTAATCGAACTCTTTTTTCCGACCTCCGGAATTCACCGAAGGTCGAATTTACACGTTTTAAGGGTAAAAAAATCCCAAAAAACATGTTTTTAAAGAAATGTCTGTTCGTGTGTCCCTATGCAGCGATTCTACCATCGAAAAGTTTATTGAGTTGTGCATAGAACTGAACCAAACTTTTTACGTATGTACTCGGCTGTGACAAGCAGATATCTTATGATTTAGAGATATTCTGCCGTAAAGGTGGCTGTAATAGCAGTGTTTGTGACATTTTCATTATTGCGCCATCGAAAAGTTTATGAAGTTGTGCAAAAGATTGCACGAAATTATTCGTGTGTGTGTTTGGTTTTAGCCAGTCGGTCCTCCCTAAATTAAAAAAATATATACCGCCGGAAAGGACGCTGTAATAGAAATAGCTGTGCTGTTTTTATTATTGTACCATTGAAAAGTGTATGAAGTTATGCATAGAATTGAACCAATTTTTTGTTTATGCTTTTGGCTAAGGCCAGCGGGTCTTTCTTTATTTTTTAAGCCTGCCGGAAGGGGTCGCTGCAATAGAAATTTCTGTGCCATTTTTATTATTATACAATCGCGAAGATCGCGATCGGACAATTTTCATTAGAAATTTAGGGCATGAAGAAATAAACCATGGGAAATTCGTGTTTTAGAGAGAAAATGTTTTATAATTTGTATTAATAAATGAACAGAAAACATAATAAACTAAACTGAATAAAACATGAAATTAAAAAATAATAATAATAGTATGACAATATTTTTTTCACACCAGTAAAATTAAACAGTAACACATTTATGATATAAACTACCTTTCCCCATTATATGATATTCCAAGGTCAAAAATTTTAAAAACTGGTTATGTCCGAGGACTCTTCGTTATAATTTCAAATAGGTGCCTCTGCCTATTGAAAGAAATAGAATATAAAGAGGAAGCCAAAATTTCTTTCAATAAGCTTCGTATCGTATATGTTGAACATTACCTAATTCGGCAGCTTATTGCTTTTTGGCAAGTTGGGTAGCAATCAGGGCCGGCGGCTCTGCCCACCTTTAAAATTTTGAGCCCTCCCCCCCCAAGGAAAAGTTTCCAAGGTCACACAATAAATTTATGCTCCGAAAATCCAAACGAAATTCTGTTCAAAAATCTAATTTAGTTTTGAGGAGCTTTCATCGATTTACAAAAATAATAAATTATAGCTAAAATGATTGTTCCAACACTTGATCATCCTATTTGCATGTATGAAACTGACATGATTTTTAATATTGCACTGGTTATACACTTGGATTTTTCATCATCATTTTCTTTTCTTAACATAAAATGATGTTGTTACAATAATTTAAGGAAAAACATAACTACAATGTGAGTATGTGTAAAGGCGTTTTCCTTTACATATTAGTTAATAATTGTTTTCCTCCCTTAGTTAAAATTACAATTTTCCCTTAATTTGTAACTTTATTTAATAAGCTAGATTTTTAATCCTTTTAATTCTATTCAGTTACTAACGGCCATTTTTCCTTTAAAATATAATTTCAGTTATCTCTAATTCTTTCTTTAAAACCACAACGTACATCCGTTTGTTCATGTAGCTGTAAGTATTTTCCCATAGCAACAACCATTTAAAGAGTTAGTTCTAGCCTGTATTTATTCATAAGTAAACGCTATTCACTTAAGAACCAGATGCGCTAAGTTTGTCTTTATTTTATTTCATTAGAATTAATTTCCTTTCTGAACCCGTGAGACTTTTGTTAACCCTAGGTAAAGAATTCAATCCTTGTGGTTTTCCGGTGCCATATACACCCTTTTATCGTTTGGCATTAATTAGTTCAAATTTTACACTTTGAGCATTCTCATTGCACTCTATGTAACGAAAATCAAATGCATGTCTCCTATCATCGAAAATGTACATCTGGTGTTCGTTATTGGCGATAAATACCAATGTAATACGCCAAAGACAGTGGTTTCAAAAATTGTATCTTTTTATCATTGGGGCTCTTTAGTTAAAATTACAATTTTCCCTTAATTTGTAACTTTATTTAATAAGCTAGATTTTTAATCCTTTTAATTCTATTCAGTTACTAACGGCCATTTTTCCTTTAAAATATAATTTCAGTTATCTCTAATTCTTTCTTTAAAACCACAACGTACATCCGTTTGTTCATGTAGCTGTAAGTATTTTCCCATAGCAACAACCATTTAAAGAGTTAGTTCTAGCCTGTATTTATTCATAAGTAAACGCTATTCACTTAAGAACCAGATGCGCTAAGTTTGTCTTTATTTTATTTCATTAGAATTAATTTCCTTTCTGAACCCGTGAGACTTTTGTTAACCCTAGGTAAAGAATTCAATCCTTGTGGTTTTCCGGTGCCATATACACCCTTTTATCGTTTGGCATTAATTAGTTCAAATTTTACACTTTGAGCATTCTCATTGCACTCTATGTAACGAAAATCAAATGCATGTCTCCTATCATCGAAAATGTACATCTGGTGTTCGTTATTGGCGATAAATACCAATGTAATACGCCAAAGACAGTGGTTTCAAAAATTGTATCTTTTTATCATTGGGGCTCTCATCCTTTGTACTGTAATGTGACATAATATTCTCCTACGTTCCGGCGGTCGACGGGACTGACTACCGTCGACCGGAGCCTTTTTACCTGCCTGACGCTCTTCAATAAAAGGATTATGTGTCAAGAATAATTCGTCTTCTCTTGGAGTTTTTTTTGTCTTTTCTTGAACCCGTGATTACATCACCGATGCGGAGTGAATACGCCCCTACACACATTGGTGCAAAGTGCCGTATTTTTCTCCAAGTAAAAAAAAAAAAAAGAAAAAAAAAACTACGGTATGTGGATTGCAGTAATAGGCTAAAGATGTTCTTCAATCATTCGAACATTTGACGGTATACCTCCTTTCCGTGTCTCATGACGAATGTTGGATTGTTTTCGAGTTATCACGATAAAAAAAAAGAAAGAAATGAAAACTATTTCGAAGCGATTACTTTCATCAAATTGTGTTTTTCTCATTTCCGTCTATTCCTGAAGCGATTGATTATTAATCATAAAAAAAAAAACTGTTCGCAATTTAATCAAATCAAACGTCGATTCTTACTGCAAGTGACTTTGGTCAAGCCTATCTATTTAACTATTGGGACAATTATGACGTTTCTGCAGTAAACAACTTCAACAAAGCTGCAATTTATTTTCTCTCCCACTCCAAGGGTGTGACTCAACATAACACTGTGTTCCCGCCGGCAACCCTGGAATTCTCGCTGGCAAGCTAAGTTTTCTTCGCCACTCATCAGTGCCGGACTTATATGAATCATAGTGCTCCTTGATGGTTTTCGTGAAGAAAAAGGAGATAAATATGTCAATGAACTTCCATCTGACTAATTTACTACACATCACCACTTTAGACCTCTGCAGTTAATACTTTTTAAAGACAGGCTTGCAGCTGATCCTAGATTGACTTACAAAACAGATAGCGCAGCAAAATTAGCAAGGACACATGCTGTTGTTAATGTATCAGTTAATTAGGAAGGTGTTATTTGGAAAAGGAATGTTTTGTTTTTATTTTTTTTCCCGCTTCAAAGTGCAGTATAGTTAAATGGATAGAGAATAAGATTTTAACGATAATATCTAATATAGATTACATCAAGTCGCAAGGCCTTCAGTTTAATTATTTTTTTTTCTTTCAGCTAAGGTAAGTAACATATTTCTATGGAGATGTTGCGATGTAAATGCATGTTTTGCTTAAAAGGCATTTTAAAGTCTCTTATTATTAGTTATAGAGTTTTTGGTAAAAAAAAAAAAAAAAAAGGAAGTATAATGCTTCCAGGATTTTACGTTACTTGAAATATGATTTTCCTCTATTAAAACAGTTTCTAGTATAATTTTTGAGGAGATACAAAATATTGCTTAAAATATTAAGAGTTGTGCCTTCATTATGTAAATTATAGACAGGTCTTGTCACAACTTAGAAATGAAGCACTTTATTATTTTATTTTTAAGTTTTCATTTTCTTCGTGATGTGTTTTGTTTGTAAAGCTATAACCCTTCTATAAGTGTTTTTGCTGATATTAATCTAGAATTTGTTAATTATTTTTATAATAGTACACAACGTTTTTGTGCATTCCTTATGAGATTTCGTACAAAAAAATAGAAGCTAATATTACGCTCTATAAAACATTGTGGTACTAATATTTTCAATTGATGCCATTGCATAGATTATTTCTTCTTAGAAATTTCATGCCTTTTATTACTTTTAGATATTTTACGTTTTCTATATTTTAACTATTTAAAGGTATTTTTATAATATTTTTGTCTCAAGTTTGTAAACATTTAGTAAATATATTTGTAGTAGATTGTGGTTCCGTTAAATGTCTTAATATTTAAAGCAGTACATATTTTTTTGGTGTAATTCACCACATATTTTCATATAAAAATATATATTTTACATGAATAATTATGTACAGGTAAAGAGTAATCATATTTTTAAAAGTGCTCAAAATTGTTTTGCATGACTGTTATTAAATTCTTTCTCAGTTATACTCAGTCACCTATTTTAAGTTGAAATTAATTTTATTCTGACAACAATGATTGCTTATTTTTTTTTAAATATACAGTGAAATGCATTAGACACTAGTTTATTGCAGTGTATTTTTTTTCGTTCTTGAATAATTTCAAGGGTGCGTAAAATAAGTTGTGGTGTTGACATATTGTTTTTCTCAAATTAAATTGTCAGTTTATGTACAGTTTGACTTTAGTCAGTGTGTTGGATTCAGCGATACCCCACCAATTTTACATACAAATTTACATTTTGCAGTCATTACTAGTGAAAGCCTTTTTTTTCAATTTTACACGAGTATCACTGCATCCTCATATATGTGCTTAATTTTCACTTGTTTCACTTACAACCTCCCCCCCCCCCCGGTAAACGTAAATATTCATTTATTCATTTTATATTTTTACCATTCATAATATGCTGGTGTACACCAGTAGTCATTTTGGAGGTCCTACATTATTTTTTTCTCCCTATTTTGATGTTCCGGTGATGCAGGGATATTCTGCGGTGTGACAAACTCGCAATTCAGAAATGATTACTTAATCTATTTTTGAGCTCTTGAATTGCGTGTCGGGTGCTTGCGGTTATACACTCAGCCATGTGCGCTGGTTCGCATTTTTGTGTATAATCGTTTCAGTGCTTTTATTGTCACATTGCATTCTATTCGTTTTTTTTCTTCTCTCCAATAACAATATTTTGTGATGCAGTTTGCTTGACTAAAGTCACACTGTTTGTTTTTCTTATGAAATAGTTTCACACCTTTAAAAAAAAAAAGGAGTAGAAGTTGTTCACAAAAAAAAAAAATAAATAAATAAATAAATAAAAATAAAATTTCTCTTCTAGCTGAGATTTGAAAAAAAAAAAACTTGCTTTGCAATTAATAATTTTGAGACTTGTACACTTAATATATATAGACACCATACTTTTCTTGTGGTTTTTCTCTTATACCTATATATGTTTGCTGTGAATTTTTATATACCTACACTTGTTTATGTTTATTGTATATACAGGTAAGAGTGACAATCCCACTTTTATATTTTAAGTACTATACATTTTTTGTCTATCATACCTAAACACATAATTTTAAATAGAGAGTCCAGTATTGGGCTTCGAAAGTTTAACTTTTGCATCTGTGACATCGTAAGAGAAAAAGGGAGCAAGTTAAATTTATTTTTCCTACTGCTGTAAGTTGGCAGTTATTATTATTACGCAGGTTTTAATACACTTCTCTAATTCCGGTCTCTTCTAAAAAAAAAAATAATAATAATACACATATTATTTTTCAGTAATGAATTTTTCTAGTTGATTCGACTTTCTGTCATATTTATCAATAGATTTTTTTTTGGAGTCACTTTCAAGATGTAATATGAAAGCTTACACACACAGAGAAGATACTATCTCATTTTCCCCCGCTTTTTAAATGAAAGATAGTCACAGAATCTAATAAAATCATTTTATTTTTACATTTTTACACTTTTACACTTTGGTATGTGTGGCATTTGGCATACTCCTACACAGTACATTTTTATGTATTTGTTCTTTCATTTTGGCAGTCATAAAATCTTAAATTTATTTTGTGTTAGGTCATCATTCACGGCGCTGTTTTCCCGGGAGCAGCAATGTGTCTGATGTTTTGATTTCAGGGTTTGGTTGAGCAAGTTGGCCGCTTGCTTAGTCAAAGACTGAAATGGATTTATTTACACGATTTTTTTAATATTTTAATTATTCACACAACGCGAACACTTAGAATAATTTATGGTGTTTTTTGTTTTACATAAGATGTGTACATAAATTAATTGTACACAGTGATCGCACATGCATCTGAATTTTTATGCATGAAATAATTTGTAGGTTTGAATTACTTTTACACAGGTAAACACACAGGTGATAATTCATTAGTTGTACAAATAGTGACTCGATAACAATATTTCTTATTTCAATTTTTCTCTCAAATATATGACAGCATTTTTTAAATTCATGTCGGTGTATAATGTTTTGTTATTTTGCCTGCTTTGAAACATATCATCTTTCACGACTGGATCAGGTAAAAAAAAAAAAAAGGGATTTTTTTATTTTAGATTTGATGCCTCTTAATAAAATTTTAGATCATTTACACTTTAACTTTAATAATATTGTGTATGTAAACATTTTATTTTATTATGTGTATTCTTTTGCTAATATAGTATTCGACAGTATATTTTTCTCATACATAGTAGTTCATTGATAATTTACACGAAACTCAAGGTAGCTGGGTTAGACTTTAACCAGATTCTAGTTACACTTTACACGTTGTTCATTGATTTTTTTTTTACACACATACTGGTTGTTTACTATGTTGCCCTATTTTTTTCATGGCTGTATTTTCGTTTTCAGGAAAGAAGGTATATAGTAGTAACAATTTTTATTCCTAAAAAAAAAGCCTCTTTTTTAAAAAAAAAAGTAATGGATTTTTCACATTTTTAGGATGTATTTGATAGAATTTACCTTAGAAATTCCACATTTTTTTTACGTCACAAGATTTTTTTTTTCGTTGTTTGTTTTTCTTTCTTCATTCACTGTTTGGAGATTGTTGTGCCTTTTATAACAAAATTACAGCAATATTGTTTTTTTTGTAATTTAACCCTTAACTGGCAGTGTAAACAACGGTAAATTTCAAAACGTAACATAATGGGTTTTGTGCTTAGTGTACAGGAGAAACTTTTGTTCATTGAATTTACACATTAGTTCATTGCATTTTCGTTCATTGTATATTACACACGTTGCTCATGGTTTGGGTCTCTCAGTATCCAAAATTTTGCTTCACACACATTACACATTAGTTCATCGTTTACAAAAATACTACTTCCTGGTGTTTTCAGTTCTTCGTGTGCAGTGGTACTATAGCCCTTTACATTTAGATTTTTTTATGTGTGTTTGCTATGTCAGTTCCAGTTACTTTCACACATGATATTTTCTTTCATAGCTCATATGATCGTTTACACTTTGTCAGAAATTTGTTGGATATTTTTTTTGCACATTTTGTTATTACATGCACCGCTCATGTGTTTTCCCAGATTTTCTAAAATTAATTTTTAGTTACAGTTTCAATTTTCAGTTTTCCTCCACACTTCACCGTGTTTACGTTCATCCTTTTTGGTAGTGTGCATAGCGGAAATTTGATTTAACAGGACTTTTCCCCAATTTAATAGATGTACACCATGTCAGTTTTTTTCATTGTCCATTAAGACTTACACATGATATACTTGTAAGGTTTTCATTATTCCTGGTCAGTTTGTACACAGGTAAACATTATTTTTTGTTCTCGTTTCCTGTTCACATATGCAGCCGCATGCTGATAGTCTTCAGTTACTACACCGAATGGTGTTTCGGGCTGCACTCTCTCACACACACATACATCTATTCTTTTAACGCTTGTGTGCGATTCACATTAACCTGCCTTACATTTTTTTTTCACACGTTATACATTAAATCTTTTGAAGAAGGCTAGTTTTTTTTTACATATTTTTTAAAAAAAAAGTTCATTGTACACCCTTGTTTTTTTTTTTGCCTAAACTAAATACAGCCTAGATCAGTAAACAGACTGGTTTTGTTTTTGACAGAGAGAATTATTGATAAAGTCAAGTTTCATCATATAATTCTGCCATATTCGCTCCTCTTTTTGCTCTAGTTATAAAACTTATGTGTCACAGAGTTCTCAAAATGTTTGATTGTGTTCTTATATATATTCAATATTTTATGTGTTATTTTACCTTTTTGATATAATTCATGTCTCAAAAATATAATAATAAAGTAGAAGTTGGAATGTAACCAACTCGTTTAAGCAATAAAAAAAAATTGCTTTGGCTTGAATAGAAATTTCAAGCAATTTGAATTAAAATCTTCTGGAATAATATTGAGTGTGCACACAGAAAAAAAAGAAACAAGATAATATACAGCTGTCCAGAAGTTCACTGCAGTTAAAAAAAAAAGACTTTTTGCAAGTTTTATAGGTACCTACTTGCTTTCCCATGCTTGTCAGCATATTTTAAAAAAATTGAGACATGATACCTTTTCTTATTTACTATTTAGTTATTGCATTATTGAACAAGTTATAACCAGGTTTCTCTTTAAAATATGTTTGTTTGTGTTTATCTTTTAACGTTGAGCGGAGACATGTGTTTGTTTTTTTTATTTTATCTCCCGCGTTTCACGCTTTTTCTTTGTCGGTCGTCGGGGAGATATATGTAAAGGCGTTTTCCTTTACATATTAGATAATAATTGTTTTCCTCCCTTAGTTAAAATTACAATTTTCCCTTAATTTGTAACTTTATTTAATAAGCTAGATTTTTAATCCTTTTAATTCTATTCAGTTACTAACGGCCATTTTTCCTTTAAAATATAATTTCAGTTATCTCTAATTCTTTCTTTAAAACCACAACGTACATCCATTTGTTCATGTAGCTGTAAGTATTTTCCCATAGCAACAACCATTTAAAGAGTTAGTTCTAGCCTGTATTTATTCATAAGTAAACGCTATTCACTTAAGAACCAGATGCGCTAAGTTTGTCTTTATTTTATTTCATTAGAATTAATTTCCTTTCTGAACCCGTGAGACTTTTGTTAACCCTAGGTAAAGAATTCAATCCTTGTGGTTTTCCGGTGCCATATACACCCTTTTATCGTTTGGCATTAATTAGTTCAAATTTTACACTTTGAGCATTCTCATTGCACTCTATGTAACGAAAATCAAATGCATGTCTCCTATCATCGAAAATGTACATCTGGTGTTCGTTATTGGCGATAAATACCAATGTAATACGCCAAAGACAGTGGTTTCAAAAATTGTATCTTTTTATCATTGGGGCTCTCATCCTTTGTACTGTAATGTGACATAATATTCTCCTACGTTCCGGCGGTCGACGGGACTGACTACCGTCGACCGGAGCCTTTTTACCTGCCTGACGCTCTTCAATAAAAGGATTATGTGTCAAGAATAATTCGTCTTCTCTTGGAGTTTTTTTTTTTTGTCTTTTCTTGAACCCGTGATTACATCACCGATGCGGAGTGAATACGCCCCTACAGTATGCACTAATTTATCTTTCTGCGCCACTGAAAGAAAGAGAGAGAGAATATGAGCCACCACACTACATTTTCTTCAGCCCTCCCCCATTTAGGCTACGGCACTGGTAGCAATTACAGAAAATGCCTGTCACTGTCTGTCGGTTTTTAGAAAATATCTATCACTCTGTGAGTCTGTGACAAAAATTTTGTGGGCGTTCTGTCTCACAAATTAACTAACGGAATTTTACAAAACTTTACATTCAGTTAGACCTTGATATAAACGGTCGATATAAAATGTCTGTCACTCTGTGAGTCTTTGACAAAAATTTTGTGGGCATTCTGTCTCAGAAATTAATGCACGTGCACGGAATTTTACAAAATATTCAGTTAGACATTGATATAAACGGTCGCTTATCACTTTTCGGTTAAAATCGCTCAGCAGATGGCGCTGCTACGCTGCATTTTTCACAATTTCCACAACTGCTATATTTCAAGAAATACTGCACGGATTTTCATAAAACTTCAGATTCCGTTAGTCCTTGATATAATCTGGTACTGATTACTTTTAAGTGAAAATCACCCAACAGATGACGCCGCTTTGCTACATTATTCATGATTATCACAATAACTGTATCATAAGAACTAATGCTCGAATTTTCATTTAACTTCAGATTCAGTGAGAACTCTACATGATTTGTTGATGACAGGATTTTGGTGTAAATCTCTCAACTGGTGGCACTGATGTACTGCTTTTTTGGGGGGGGAAGAGGGGGATATTAACATGTGTGAGATAGAAAAAAATTTCGGAATTGCCACATCCGACTAGTTTAATTCTGTATCATACCTTTCATTCCCCGAAGACACTTTTTTTATTATTCATTTTACTGCAGGATTAAAATTAGGCATATTTTGATTTTAAAAAATACATTTAAGGGGTCTAAGGAGTCTTACTTTTTACCTAGTGGTGGAATTTAGCAAGGTGTTACATTTAATTTTTTTTCTCGGCCTCTATGAAACAAAAATGCATAGAAATTTTTACCATAGGCAACTTACTATCTCTTCTATTTAAAATATTTGTTTTTTTAATATTCTAAATTAAAATTTTTATTATATATATATATATATGTATGTATGTATATATATTAATTTTGATGAAATAATTTAAAATTGTTCTGTAATTTGCAATCGACGTCGCGCAACATTTCCTAAAAACTAATAAAGCAACTCGCTTGAAACTTGGTAAATATCTTCATTTTAAAATAAAGAATAACTTATGCTCAAAATTTAATGTTAAAATTACCTTTTTTTTTTTTTAATTTGCAGTTTTTGAAAATTTTTTGCAAAATTTTATAATTTAAATTTAAATTTATTTCAAATGAAGTTTAAAATCAAGATACATTAGTTTTGTATCATTATCAATATTTATTTTTTTTTTTTTGGGGGGGGGGGTTGAACCAATATTTCTGTTACAATCTTGCACACAGTGACTGCAAGTGGAAAAACAATTTTTTTTATTAAAATTAAAATAAAAAATAATTAATATTTCAATATGGAGCATTAAACAAAATTATTTTAAATAAAAAAGATATTAAGGTGTCAATATTAAAAATTTTATGCATTTATGTTTTTAGGGACTGAGAAAAATAAAATATTGAAAGTGATACGTTGCTAAATTGCACCATCAGTTAAAAAGTAAAACTCATGGGACACCTTAATATTATGCAAAGGCTAAAATTGTCCCGCCAGGATTTTCTGTGTGGCCCGCCAAGCTTTCAGCATTTTCATATGTTTGATTCAGTTCTCAGTTGATACAAAAAATACACTTTGCATTGCAAAAATTGCAGAGTTGCAAAATTGGAAAATGATTTTATTAAAAATATCTACTATTATTTCAGAATATCAATCTTAATTACATTGAATGGCAGATATTGGCAGACATTAAATTTAATGTAAAAAGTTTAAATTAATGGTTGTTATTTTGGATGAAAATATTTCACAGTTTGTCTTAGAAGATGCAAACAACACCAATTCAACACCATTATGGCGTAAAAGATGCTAACATACTGTCTTGAATATGATAAAATCTAATTCATTTTAAAATTTCGTTTCCAGGAGATAGGGTATGTAAAAGTTATCAATAAGAAAGTTAAGAAAACCATATCTTAATCTAAAAATTAAAAAATATATATACTTTTTTTAAAATAGTTTATTAAGTGTTTTATGTTGAAACGAATACATTATTTTATTGCACTCTCTTTGATTAACTGTAACATTACAAAGTAATGCTTGGTATTTTTTAGATACTAAAAATGTATCGAAAATCAATTAAAATATTATGCTAATTTCTAATTCAAAGTCTTTAAAAAATCAAAGAAATAAATAGCTTTAACAGGGGAAATGACACGATTTCTCGTCTTGTAAAATAATAATAATAATAATAGTAATAATAATAATAATAATATCAAAAAATTGTCACCCAGTTTTTATTACTTGGCTGCACGCATAGTCGAAAGCGAGCATTTTGGACATAAGCACATTAATTAATTTCATTCTCAAAGGTTAGTAAACGTATCATTGTAAATTATTCCTGTGTGATCTTTATCTTTCTTTATGATGAAGATATAAATTACAGATTCATAAAAGTCAATTTGAAATAATTTTGTATACTTAAACAAAGACTGAAAAATTGTGTTGGATATCCAGAAACTTCGTTGAAGTTTGCCAAGAATTTACTCACAAACATTTCGAAAAATCTACAAATATCTAGAAATAATTTAGAAAAATTAATAGATTTTAAATCGAAACTTTGTTGAAAAAAGCGTGCTCGTGAAACATATTAAAAGTAATCCATCTGCTTTTAAAAATAACATTTTCTCCCCTTTTTTTCTGCATTTGCACACAACTGGAAATTGCTCAAGTTAAAATAAAGGATGTCTAGAATAGTTAAATCGATTAAAAAATAGGCAGACATTTCTATAAATATTCATGATGTAACCAGAAATTTTAATAATCGCATGAAATCTGTAATTTCAATATGTGTTGCTGTAACTGAGTATTTTCATTAGGAGACAGTATCCATCAATAGTCACTTTTTCTCATTTAACCCTTTCATTCCCAGTGAGTCCAAATGGCATCATGACATTATTTATTTTATTTCTATATTTAATTCGGATATTTCGAATTCATACCAGAAAATTAAAATAGAAATACTTGTTTTATGTAATAGCAAAAATTCCATAATTAAATAAAGAGAAATTTATCATTGAACTTTTCTGGTGTAAATTCAGATTCTTTGAACTAAGGATTTTCTAGAACGTATTTTACCATGGGAATGAAAGGGTTAATGGTCCCGCGGCCGGTGTCTAGCATTAATTTGGCTATTTAACTTTATAATTCTTAAAATATAGGTGCAAGAAATTTTACTCTGATGGCAGTTGTTTTTTTTTTCCCAGACATGATATGTACTTAAAAATAACTGAGAAGATTCAGGAAAATATTCTATGCTGGATCAATAGCCATAGCTAATATATTTTAATCAATTATATATATTTTTTTTCATAATATTGTTCTGCCAATGATTGGTTTTATAAAAAGTTAGCAATTACAACATAAAAGAAAATTAAGATATTACAATTAAAATTTAATAACACATCTTTGTATATTTTTGATTGCGATTTAAATTTTAAAATGTTCAATATGAGTTTAAGCATGTTTATATTTTTATTTTATTTTCTATTACATTTGACAAGGCACGCTCGAAAATTATTTTGCTACAGATTTATTTTTGCTTATATTTTTAAACATTTTCTGGTGCACGTTTTAATTTTTTAAATTTTTGTATGTATTTCTGTTTGCTTGTTTGTTTTTTAAAACAATGCTGTATTTTTAAAGTACAGCTTTCATTTTATGCGATAGTCCTCAAATTACTTCTTTATTTTTAATAATGTGGCCCGCGGCTTTGTGTACAGTGCCAAATCTGGCCAGCGGTGGTACACGGTTTTGACATGCCTGCTATAGACGTTTGATGCATTCGTATATTCAAAATATCTCAAGGGTATAGTTATTTTAAACTTCTGTTTTCTATGTACTCTTCTTAAACGATGTTTCTTTTTTACTTTCAGAAGAAATTATTGTAATCTAATTCTTTTTTTCCGACCTCCAGAATTCACCAAAGGTGAGTTTACTAGAGATGGGAAATATGGTTATTTTTGGTTAACAGGTTACATCATTCCGCAGTAGCGCTGGTAACATGTTCCAATATCCTGTTATTTTTGTAACAGGATACAATAAACAATTTATAAGCAATTGCTAAATATGCTCCCAAACGGACAACACATGGAATATGGGCCCCCAAGGTGGTGCCCTCCGTGGAGGGAGGGGGGGGTCTTTCTAAGGGAACCCAACCCGTATTTACGCAAGGAAATCCAAAGTTCGAAGAAAACCACGGAAAACTCCGAATGATTGGGCTGACGACCGCTATTGGGTTTTGTTCTAATCCAGCGCCTGCCGTCTACCAGTTTTGAGGGCAGAATCTCTCAGCCACTGGTGGAGCAACAACATTTAAGAAAATATCTATAGGCACATATATTTTTGAATATAAAATAATGCATCCAATAGGAAATACGAAAAGCAGGAAAATTAGAAAGTACAAGAAAACATATTAAGAAAACTTTCTTTAACATACAGAGGAAAACGAATTTTTCAAAAATCCATTTTCCGTATACCGCGTTTTCTCAATCAGCACTGTTTATGTTTTAAAATCTGAGATGAAATGCATTACTGAATTTTCGTACAGCAAGTCAATGCGTGCTGCCACTACTAGAGCAGCTGCAAAACATAAAACAAATATTAACTGATAGGACAAAGAAACTTGTGAGATAGGACAGATGGTAAAGAATGAAATTTTTTCCAGACTCAGTTTTTTTTTTTTTTACTAGTTTCTTAATAGCAGATATGTATAGTATGCAAGATCGATTGTACGCTGTTATGAAAGCAAAAGAGGGTGCTACAAAAAATTAACTACCATTTACTTCATATTAATAAGGTAATATTGTTGCGCAAAATAAAATATTCTAATACTTTGAACTCATCTAAATTTTATCCTACTATTTTTATGTCTTTCAGAAAGCTGTAAACCTAATATATTGTACTGTATTTTATATTTTGTAAATATTAAAATCTTATCTAAACATTCCAGATTCAATTTATAAGAAATTTAATTGCATTTACTTAGTATAAAAATGATTAAATTGAAAATAATTTTTTAATAATTTTTCTCAATTATTTTAATATTTGGAATATGAGTTGTATTAAAATAGTTCCAAAGTTCATTAGCTCATACTTTTTTATATGGATCCATACATAAATAAAAAATAAGACTTATTTCCACAAAATTTTCACCCCCCCCCCCTAAAAAAAGTGACATTTTTGGAGTGTCGACAGAAGTGAAAACTTGGACAATTACGTTTTTATTTTTTGAATTGTCAGGACATATTTTTTTGTAATCGTCAGGAAACATTTTATTGTGCAGGAAATACTTTTAAATAATGTGTTTTTTTTATTCATTATTATAAAGTAC
Organism: Maratus speculifer; assembly: GCA_964019185.1. NCBI lineage: Eukaryota > Metazoa > Arthropoda > Arachnida > Araneae > Salticidae > Maratus > Maratus speculifer. The sequence continues at coordinate 395,953,331 of OZ025294.1, read as the reverse complement.
TACTACGAAAATTGCATTACAATTTTCATTTAATGCGCAGTTGTGCATGAAAAATAATGCATATTGTCTTACATAAAAAAAATTGCAATAAAAAAAGACTGAATAATATTTATATGGCGCAGATGTCATACACACATCACGTTGGCACAATTTTTTTTCTGATACCGATTTGGCAAAAAAACCTCGAAGAAGTTTAAGAAATTTAAATTTCAACCCATTATGGGTCCGTAACATGACCCAGAATAACGGGAGAAAATTTTTTATGCTAGATTTGTAATGTATGAAGCATAAGCTTTCGATAGACATATTACATCAAAAAATGTGAAACACCCCCCCAGCCCCTCCTCCCAAAAAATGGTCCTATAGGGAACCCCCCCCCACCCCAGAAGAGCCCTTTAGAAATCAAATCCACAAATCTCAAATTCAGTCTTTCTGATAATTAATAAAAAAGAGACGAAATCATTTTTTATTTATCCTCTTTCTTCAACAACCGCGAATGAAAAACAAACAGGAAACGAAACTTTAAATCAAAAGTCGTTAACGATAACAACATTATCCTCAGACAAAACGTTTGAAAATAAACAACAATTACGAAGCGATAAAATGTTCTTTTGTAATGTAAAAAACTACATTTTTTTCAAAAACGGGTGGAAAATCTAACAGAAAAGAACTACATAACTGAACTGAATTGAAAAACTGGTGAAAAATCTAACAGTTATTGAATTTGCGAATATTAAGGAGTTACTTCTTTTGTGGTTGCATAGGCGTAACCAGCTTTTTGAACGGGTGGGTGCCCAGAATTTTTAACCTGAACTTGCTGGATACAAACAATATCTTATTTTATATAGTAAAACCTTCTAAAACGGAAGCCTATAATACAGTTTTAAATTCCGTTTTACACAGTTTTTTTTTTATCTTAGAGTGTATAATTGTGAGATTTTTTTAATAAGGTTTTTTAAGGGTGTTTTAATAAGGGGGGGGGACGCAATTTTTTTAAATAATTGTGAATGGGTCTGCGCAAGCAGGGGGGGGGGCTGTCCGGGCTGTACTTGCTGGATACAAACAATATCTTATTTTATATAGTAAAACCTTTTAAACGGAAGCTTATAAAACAGTTTTAAATTCCGTTTTAGACAGGTTTTTATCTTGGAGTGTATAATTGTGAGATTTTTTTAATAAGGGTTTTTAAGGGTGTTTTAATAAGGGGGTGGGGACGCAAATTTTTTAAATAATTGTGAATGGGTCTGCGCAAGCAGGGGAGGGGGCTGTCCGGGCTGTACTTGCTGGATACATACAATATCTTATTTTATATGGTAAAACCTTCTAAAACAGAAGCTTTTAAAACAGTTTTAAATTCCGTTTTAGACAGGTTTTTTTTTATTTTAGAGTGTATAATTGTAAGATTTTTTAATAAGGGTTTTTAAGGATGTTTTAATAAGGGGGGGGGACGCAAATTTTTTAAATAATTGTGAATCGGTCAGCGCAAGCAGGAAGGGGGGGGGGGTGTGCTGTCCGGGCACCCAGCCCGGACATTCAACATTGTTCGGTAAACGTCTCAAAAGAAACGATTAAGGACGTTTATAATGAATATTATTATTATTTTAGAGGTGCAAAAAATGAAATCTTGATTAAAACAAGTGAAGGAAGATGCTGTCATTAAGAACCATGTGTTATTTATTTAACAGGGACTTTTCAGTAACATATTAATGCAATATTAGGCTCTAGCGTAGTAACACTGTTATTTATCCTAATACGATAAATAATACCCATCCCTAGAGTTTACACGTTTTAAGGGTCAAAATTCCCAAAAAACATGTTTTTAAAGAAATGTCTGTCAGCCATTCTACCATCGAAAAGTTTATTGAGTTGTGGATAGAACTGAAACAAACTTTTTATGTATGTACTTGGCTGTGGCAAGCAGATTTCCTACGATTTAGAGATACTCTGCCGAAGGGTGGCTGTAATAGCAGTGTTTGTGACATTTTCATTATTGCGCCATCGAAAAGTTTATGAAGTTGTGCATAAGATTGCACGAAATTATTTGTGTGTGTGTTTGGTTTTAGCCAGTCGGTCCTCCCTGAATTAAAAAAAAATACTGCCGGAAGGGACGCTGTAATAGAAATAGCTGTGCTGTTTTTATTATTGTACCATTGAAAAGTGTATGAAGTTATGCATAGAATTGAACCAATTTTTTGTATATGTTTTTGGCTATGGCCAGCGGGTCTTTCGATATTTTTTAAGCCTGCCGGAAGGGGTCGCTGCAATAGAAATTTCTGTGCCATTTGTATTATTATACAATCGCAAATATCGCGATCGGACAATTTTCATTAGAAATTTAGGGCATGAAGAAATAAACCATAGGAAATTCGTGTTTTAGAGAGAAAATGTTTTATAATTTGTATTAAAAAATGAACAGAAAACGTAATAAACTAAACTGAATAAAACATGAAATTAAACAACAATAATAATAATAGTATCACAATATTATTTTCACACCAGTAAAATGAAACAGTAACATATTTATGATATAAACTTCCTTTTCTCAAAAAATGGAATACCAAAGTCGTAGTCGAAAAATTTAGAAAAACGGGTGATGTCCGAGGACTCCTCGTTATAATTTCAAATAAAAGTTAGGTGCCTATTCAAAAAGAAATAGAATATAAAGAGGAAGCCATAATTTCTTTCAATAAGCTTCGTACCGTATCTGTTGCACATTACCTAATTCGGCAGCTTATTGCTTTTTGGCAAGTTGGGTAGCAATCAGGGCCGGCGGCTCTGCCCACCCTTAAAATTTTGAGCCCCCCCCCCCCCAACTTGGGAAAAGTTTCCAAGGTCACTCAATAAATTTTTTCTCCGAAAATCCAAACGAAATTCTGTTCAAAAATCAAATTTAGTTTTGAGGAACTTTCATAGATTTACAAAAATTATAAATTATAGCTAAAATGAGTGTTCCAACACTTGCTCATCCAATTTGCATGTATGAATCAGACATGATTTTTAATATTGCACTGGTTATACACTTGAATTTTTCATCATCATTTTCTTTTCTTAACATAAAATGATGTTGTTACAATAGTTTAAGGAAAATCATGATAACTACAATGTGAGTATGCACTAATTTATCTTTCTGCGTCACTGAGAGAGAGAATATGACCCTCCACCTACATTTTCTTTAGCCTTCCCCTAATTAGGCTACGGCCCTGTTAGCAATTATACAAAATGCCTGTCACTGTCTGTCGGTTTTTAGAAAATGTCTGTCAGTCTGTGAGTCTGTGATAAAAACTTGACTGTGACTGAGACATTCTGTCTCAGACATTAATGCACGTGTACGGAATTTTACAAAACATTCAGTTAGACATTGATATAAACGGTCGCTTATCGCTTTTCGGTTAAAATCGCTCATCAGATGGCGCTGCTACGCTGCATTTTTCACAATTTCCACAACTGCTATATTTCATGAAATACTGCACGGATTTTCATAAAACTTCAGATTCCGTTAGACCTTGATATAAGCTGGTTCTGATTACTTTTAAGTGAAAATCACCCAACAGCTGACGCTGCTTTGCTACATTATTCATGATTATCACAATAGCTCTATCATAAGAACTAATGCAAGAATTTTCATTTAACTTCAGATTCAGTGAGAACTCTACATGATTTGCTGATGACAATATTTTGGTTTAAATCACCTAAGTGGTGGCATTGATATGCAGCATTTTTTCAGGAAATATTAACATGTGTGAGATAGAAGAAAGTTTCGGGTTTGCCAGATCCGAAGAGTTTAATTCTGTATCATACCTTTCATTCCCCGAAGACACTTTTCTTTTTTTTCCACTCATATTATTGTAAGATTGAAATTACGCATATTTTGATTTAAAAAATATAGTTAAGGGGTCTAAGGAGTTTTACTTTTGATGCATTTTGCATACTTTACTGATGCATTCGTATATTCAAAATATCTGAAGGGTATTAATATTTTTAACTTCTGTTTTCTATGTACTCTTCTTAAACGATGTTTCTTTTTTACTTTCAGACGAAATTATTGTAATCGATTGTTTTTTTTTTTTTTTTTTTTTTTTTTTTTTTTTTTTTTTCCAAGAAACAGATTTTTATGGAGGACGAATTTACCCTTTTTAAGGGTTAAAGATCCCTAAAAGCACGTTTATAAAAAATGTCTTTCCGTCAGTCCATGTGTCCGTATGTCGCCGTTGTACCATCGAAAAGTGTATGGAGTTTGTGACTTTGTACATTATTTTAGTTATTGTTCTCATTTAATTTGGAAATATTCTGCCGAAAAGGTACACTATAATAGCAATTTTTGTGTCATTTTGATTATTTTACCATCGTTAAGTGTATAAAGTTCTGCATAGAATTGATTCTTTTTTTTTTTTTTTTTTTTCTTGTAAATGTTCTTAGATATGGCCAAAAGGATCTCCCGGAATTTGAAAAAAAATCTACTGGAAGGGAGTGCTGTGTTATCGATTTTTGTGCCGCTTTTTTATTGTACCATTGAAAAGTGTTATGCATCGATATGTACCAAATGATTTGTGTGTATATATATATATATATATATATATATATATATATACGTGTGTGTAACTTTGTTGTTGTTATGGTCAGCAGGTCCTCCTTGAATCTGGAAATATCCGTCGAAAAGGAGCGCTATGATAGCGATTTTTTCATAATTTTTTCGATTTTTGCTAGTTTTGATAGTTTTGTTGACCATCTGCAGCTCGTGCAGCGACGGGAAATCGCGTCTTTCTAAATCGGTTATTTGCAACACGTTGATATATAACAGAATAAAGAATAACTATTAAATTTTAAAAATATCATGACCGTAATACAATTGTTCTTACTTCGAACATTTAATTGAAGCTGAAATTTAAAATGAGAGTCAAAGTTGGTATAGTATTCAACTAATAAAATTGAATTATTAACATCTGTAACTATTTTTTAAAATATTAAGATGTATGAGATAGAAGAAAGTTTTTTGATTGTACTAGGTATTTATTAAGATAGAATACTGCAATATAATAAAAATGTAAACTATCAACGTTAAAAAGACCAATAATTTTGAATTTTAAGCATACTAGTTTCATTACCGTATAGCGTTGATGACGGTAAACTATATACTACCTCAACCGGTATGCTTAAAATTTTAAATTTTGGGCTACTCTAAAAAAATTAATTTTGAGCCTCGTACGTGTCGCAGATTTCGCTAGCCATCGCATACACACACAGAGAGACAGACACAGCGTATTGTTCTTTTATTAGCATAGATATTACTCCTTCTGTCCCAAAAAAATGTTGCGACATTTGATTACTCTTGTACTGATTATTAATATTTATGATTTTATGATTTTGTTTGAACATTTTTCAGAGAGCTATGCTATCAATCAACAATATTTATGTACCTAACATTCCCTCCATCATTCCATAAATAAATAATTAATTAGTTTTAAAAATCCCGGCTCACATGCTCTTAAACCACGCCCCAATTTTTAAAGACTTTTTTAACAATACATAAAACTATCTTCAAGCTAATCAATCTTCAACTCATTTACGAACATTTTATTCCAACATATCTGAAAAGTATCCTTTAGTATAAACATGCTGCAAACAAAATCGAATGACCACTCGAAGACCAATGAATAGAAGGCTAAACTAGTTCATCCTATGAGCGTTAGGTCAAAGTAATTCGGCTTAGGAAAAACAAGTTTATGCCATGAGCCTTAGGATAGACTAGTTTGGCCTAGGAAAAATAGTTATAAGATAAACTTGTTTGGCCTAAAATCGGGTTAGCCGGTAACATATATAGAGAAATATAAATAACACAATTTTCTTTAGGCCGAGAAAGGGCATAGCCGGATAAGCATTGGAAACATGCCTTTCAATATTTTTTTTTTACTTCTTTCCCAGGTGTAACTACATGTCTAACACTGTATTTCCCCTATTATCACTTTATAAATATTGATATTTTATGAGATAAAAATGTTTTTTCGATTTTTTAAAAACCTCATTTTTTCATAAACTACTGTACCGAATTGCATGTAATTTATTGAGTTTATATAAACAGTAAAGATGCATAACTGGTAATTTTTGTATAATATTCTGATTATAAAAAGTGAGTGAAAAAGCGATTAAAGTTTTTGAAAAATGAAAGTCATAACTTATAGTTGTCGGAAAATTACCATTTTCTAGTAAAAAATTCCTCATATGTGCCCGCATATTATATATAAATGGCGAAAGTTTGCGTTGGGTGCTAAATATAAATATTTACAAAAATATGTATATAATATGTATATATATATGTATATGTATATAATTTATTAAAATTCATTTAAAGGCGTAATTTGGGCGGAGCTATGGAACTTCGAAATCTGAAGAATCTTTGGAACAAAGTAAAAGACAATATGTCAACTGATGTATTTTAGATTTCAGTAAGAGTAAAGGTCCTAATTTTCAACTCAATCGATATTATTAGGATATCGAAAACTGACGGTTTGTATCGAAGACAATAGTGAAAAATATTTTCAAATGGAAAACAACACTCTTCGATATGTAAATATAATAACTGTTACAATGATGATTTTTATTCGAACATTCTCACCACTTATAATGAAGGGTAATGTGAGCAAGTAGTTCAGTTATAATTTTCATTGCTTTGGTTCTTTTAAAGTTGCAAATGAAAATGAATGTTATGTAAATATAACTAAAATTGGAACCTAATGTGCTCTTTTAATTCATCAATCAAGAGATATCATTAAGATTGGTAATAATAGATAATTTTTTATTCAATATATGTGCTAAGCAAAAAATTTTTTTTCTTTTTTTCAAATAGCAGATTTTTGAGGATTTTTAATCCTAAAATAAAAATTAACGTACCTAATGTGGGTCAAAAGAAAAAAAAAAGAAAAAAGAAAGCTGACAGCAATAGATGATTTTTTGTATTGAAAAATATATTTCTGTAATATTGAACCGTTTAAAGTTTGATGAGTTAAAAATGTTTTTTAAATAAATATAGTTCAAAAAAGCAGTGGGAAAATTACCAGGAGATTAAAATATTGTAAAGACGTAGCTATTTTTTGTGAATATATTATAATCTTATATGCAAGTGCATAGTCGGGTTCAGTGCTTTAGGCCTCAATTTCAAGAACAGTGACATTTACGGGAAAAAAAAAACTGACACCTGATAATGTATTACATTATTTCATACATTAAAAAAAATTTCTTCTGTAATCACAAGGTTTTTCAAAAAACTTATATAACAATCAAATTTCGGATTTACCAGTCTGAGATGAAATATTAAGAAATAGAAATCATTCATTACATTAAATCTGTTTTTGATCGTGGCGGTTAACTATTACTTAGACATAAACATTTAACAAGATGGTAAACAGGGCACATCGATCGGTTAAAAAGCTTGAAACTACTAACATTAATTTATCTTTATAAAAATTGATGTAAACCATTTTCATTTAAGTTAGCTTTGGTCACTATTGTTATATTTCGATATCAAAGAATGTAGTTTGTTTCTATGACAAAAATTATCTTCCCTGTTGTTGTATGCGACACCAAATGAAATTTTGTTATCCAATCAGTATCATCAACGTTGAGAATGATGACCAATGTGTTCATTAAAATTTAAAATACAGCAATTCTGTAAGTGTATAATCCAAATATTTTTCAGGTGGTGTAGATGAATAGCTCCGCCCCAAATAACGCCTTTTAATGAATTTAAATGTTTTTTTATACATATTTTTGTAAATATTTATGTGTAGTATCCAATGCAAACTTTCGGTTTTTATATATAATATGCTGGCACATATGAAGAATTTTTTACTAGGAAATGGTAATTTTCTGACACCTATAAGATATGATTTTTATTTTTCACAAATTTTTAATAGTTTTTACACACGCTTTTTATAATCAGAAAATTATACAAAAATTCCCCGTTATGCATCTTTAATGTCTATATAAACTTAATTAATCACATGTAATTTGATACAGAAATTTTTGAAAAAAATGAGGTTTTTAAAAAACCGAAAAAACATTTTTAACTCATAAAATATGAATATTTATAAGGTGATAATAGGGGAAATAGATTGTCAGATAAATAGACACACCTGGAAAGAAAAATCAAGAAATTTGATTGAAAGGCATGTTTTCAATGTTTATCTGGCTATGCCCTTTACATCAGAAATAAATCCTTGGAAATTCACGTTTTAATGTTTTATAATTTTAATATTTTATATATGTTTAAAAAAATGTTTTATAATTTGTCTTAAAAAAAGAACAGAGAACGTAATAAACTAAACTGAATAGAGTATGAAATTAAAAAAATAATAATAATAGTATAAAATATTATTCTCACACCAGTAAAATTTAACAATAAAACAATGATAATATAAACTTCAGTTTGTCTTTAACAGAAATACCAAAATCAAAAATTTATAAATACGGGTAATCTCATGGGACTCCCCGTTATAATTTCAAAAATAACTTACTTATACAAAGGATATAAAAAAGATGTAATAATTTTTTTTCAAATAAGCTTCGTACCGTATCTGTTGCACGTTAAACATCAATTTGGCAACTTATTGCTTTTTGGCGAGTTAGGTAGTAATCAGGGCCGTAGCTCAGGGTGGGGGAGGGAGGGGTTGCTATATGGGCTTAAACATTTTGAGTATTCCCGCTAAGGAAAAGTTTCCACTTTCACTAAATAAATTTATTTTCCGAAAATCTAAATGAAATTCTGTTCAAAAATCTAATTTAGTTTTGAGGACCTCTCACAGATTTACAAAAATAATAAATTGTAGCTAAAATAAGTGTTTCAACACTTGCTCATCCTATTTGCATGTATGAAACTGACATGATTTTTAGTACTGCACTTGAATTTTTCATCATCATTGTCTTTTCTTAACATAAAAGGATGTTGTTATAATAGTTTAATGAGAAACATAATAACTACAGTGTGAATATTCACTAATTTATCTTTCTGCGTCACTGAGAGAGAAATAATATGAGCCCCCCCCCCCACATTTTCTTCAGACCTCCGACATTTGAACTACGGCCCTGGTAGAAATTGTAGAAAATGTCTATCTGTCACTGTCTGTCGGTTTTTAGCAAATCTCTGTCACTCTGTGACAAAAATTTTGTTGGCGCTCTGTCTCAGAAATTAATGCACAATATTTTGCAAAACTCTTCATTCATCAGTTACACCTTGATATGAACGGTCGCTTATGACTTTTTGGTGAACATCGCTCAACAGGTGGCGCTGCTATACAGCATTATTCACAATTTCCACAATTGCTATGTTTCAAGAACCGCTGCACGGATTTTCATAAAACTTCAGATTCCGTTAGTCCTTGATATAATCTAGTGCTGAATACTTTTAAGTAAAAATCACCCAACAGATGACGCTGCTTTGCTGCATTATTCATGATTATCACAATAGCTCTATCAAAAGAACTAATGCACGAATTTTCATTTAACTTCAGATTCAGTGAGGAGTCTACATGATTTGTTGATGACAAGATTTTGGTGTAAATCTCTCAGCCGGTGACACTGCTGTAGTTTTTTTTTTTTTTTTTTTTTTTTTTTTTTTTGAAGAGGCGGATATTAACATGTGTGAGATAGAAAAACATTTTGGGATTGCCACATCCGACTAGTTTAATTTTGTATCATACCTTTCATTCCCCGAAGGCACCTTTCTTTTTTTTTTTTTTTTTTTTTCTATTCATTTTACTGCAGGATTAAAATTACGCATATTTTGATTTAAAAAATACATTTAAGGGGTCTAAGGAGTCTTACTTTTTACCTATTTGTGCAATATAGCAAGGTGTTACGTTTAATTTTTTTCTCAGCTTCTATGAAACAAAAATGCACAGAAATTTTTAATATAGGCAACTTACTATCTCTTCTATTTAAAATATTTTTTTTAATATTCTATATTAAAAATTTTATTATATATATATTTATATATTTTAAATTTTGATAAAATAATGTAAAATTGTTCTTTGATTTGCAATCGACCGAGCGCAACATTTCTCAGACAATAATAAAGCAATTTGCATGTAACTTGGTAAATATCTTCATTTTAAAACTCACAATTATACTCACAATTTAGTGTTAAAATTGCATTAATTATTTAAAATTGGTAATTTTTGAATAATTTAAATTTAAATTTATTTCAAATGAAGTATAAATTTAAGATACATTAGTTTTACATCATTATCGATATTTTGGGGGACTCTTGAACCAATATTTTTGTTACAGTCTTGCACACAGTCAATGCTAGGGAAAAACAATTTAATTTTTTTTTATAAAAATTAAATTAAAAAAATAATTAAAATCTCAAAGTGGAATATTAAAAAATTTATTTTAAATAAAAGAGAAATTAAGTTGTCTATATTAAAAATTTTATGCATTTATGTTTTTAGGGACTGAAGTAAAAAAAAAAAAAATACTAAAAGTGATTCGTTGCTAAATTGCACCATCAGTTAAAATGTAAGACTCCACAATAGGAACTGATAATAGGTCGTTATAGTGTCCATAATAAGGTCTATTGACGTTTGATGCGTTCATATATTCAAAAAATCTCTCTCTTGAGGAAATTACTATTTTTAAGTTCTTTTTCCTATATACTCTTCTTAAGCAATGTTTCTTTTTTACTTCCAGATGAAATTATTGTAATCGAATTTTTTTTCGATCTCCAAATTTCAACTTAGGTCGAATTTACACGTTTAAGGGTCAAAGATCCCCAAAAATATGTTTATAAAAATGTCTGTCCGTCAGTTTATGTGTCCGTATGCGCCATTGTAACATCGAAAAATGTATCGAGTTGTACATAGAACTGAACCAAACTTTTAATGTATGTACTTATCTGCGGCAAGGAGATTTCCTACGATTTAGAAATATTCTAGCGTAAGGGTGACTGTAATACCGTACCAGTTTTTGTGCCATTTTCATTATTGCGCCACTGAAAAGTGTATGAAATTGTGCATAAAATTGCATCAATTATTGTTTGTGTATGTTTTTGGTTCTAGTCAAATGGTCTTCCATGAATTTCAAAAAATGCCACCGGAAGGGACGCCGTAATACAAATAGCTGTGCCGTTTTTATTATTATACCTTCGCAAAGTATATGAAATTATGCATAGAATTGAAACAAAGTTTTTGTGTATGTTTTTGGCTATAGTCAGGAAATCCTACCTGAATTTTAAAAAATTCCGGCGGAATTGGGCGTTGTAATAGAGATGTATGTGCTATTTTTATTATTGTACCATCTGAAAGTCAATTATTATTGTACCATCTGAAATTATGCATGGAATTTAATCAATTTTTTTTGTTATTGTTCTTATTTAATTTGAAAATATTCTGCCAAAATGGGACACTGCTATAGCAAATTTTGTGTCATTTTGATTATTTTACAATCGTTAAGTGTATAAAGTTATGCATATAATTGAACCAATTTTTTTTTTTTTTTTTTTTTTTTTTTGTAAATGTTTTTTGATTTGGCCAGAAGTATCTCCTGGAATTTGAAAAAAAATCTAAGGGAAGGGGTGCTGTTTTATCGGTTTTTGTGTTGCTTTTTCATTGTACCATCGAAAAGTGTATGAAGTTATGCATCGATAAGAACTAAATGTTTTGTGTGTATGTATATACGTGTGTCTAACTTTGTTGTTGTTATGGTCAGCAGGTCCTTCTTGAATGTGGAAATATTCGTCGAAAAGGAGCGCTGTGATAGCGATTTTTTTCATAATTTTTTCGATTTTTGATTGTTTTTTAACCATCTGCAGCTCGTGCAGCGACAGGAACTCAGTGTCATTCTAAATCGGCTATTTGCAAAAAATTGATATGTAACAAAATAACGAGTAACTATTAATTTTTAAAAATATCATGACCGTGATCAACTCGTTTTTACTTCGATCATTTAATTGAAGCAGAAATTTATAATGAGAGTTAAAGTTGGTATTGTATTGAACTAATAACATTGAATTATTAACATCTGTAACGATTTTTTGAAATATTAAGATGTGTGAGATAGAAGAAAGCTTTGGGATTGGCACATCCAACTAGTTATTTATTAAGACATCAACGTTAAAAGCATCAATAATTTTGAATTTTAAGCATGCGAGTTTCGTTACCATATAGCGCTGAAGACGGTAAACTATATACTAATAACCGGTATGCTTAAAATTTAAAATTTTAGGCTGCTCTAAAAAAATTAACTTTGAGCCTCGTACGTTTCGCAGATTTTGTTAGCCATCGCAGACATACACACAGAGAGACAGACAGAGCTTTTGTTCTTTTATTAGTACAGATATTACTCCCTCTGCCCCAAATTAGTAGCGACATTTGAATACTCTTGTACTGATTACTGATATTTATGACTTTATGATTTTGTTTGAACATTTTTCAGAGAGCTATGCTATCAATCAACAATATTTATGTTCCTAACATTCCCTCCAGCATTCCATAAATAAGTTTAAATAATCTCAGTTCACATGCTCTTAAGCCACGCCCCAATTTTTAAAGACTTTTTTAAAGTAATCAAATAAAACTATCTTCAAGCTAATCAATCTTCAATTCATTTCCGAACATTTTATTCCAACATTTCTAAAAAATATCCTTTAATATAAACATGCTGCAAACAAAATCGATTTCTGTTGAGCTTAATTTCTTCTATTAGACATTGCTTAATGATAAATGAAATACGCTCCAAAGTTTTTTTCGCCTTGAAAATCCTGTGTAATATTGATTTACAAATTATAACAGCATTTGATAATCTTTTCAGTGATTGTCTTCGTTTTATTGGGACGTCTTTCATTTTGTTCAGAGGCATTTTTTTTTTCGTCCCCATTTACAATTTCTTGTAAACTTACATTGTAAATTTCCTCATATTTTATTTTTGACGCCTTTGCCTGCTACTGCAAACAGGATAGGATGAAAAACATTATGATGCACATTGAATTTAATAGCTGCAGCATTTATGGCATGAGGGCATAGTTTACAATTTTTCAAATAGCATATCAAACATTCCACTACAGCGTTGCGCTTAATATTATTCATTTCTTTCTTCAGAGAATTTTATAAATTAATATTTCATTTCTTTTAGTTTAAATTCAAGTTGACATTGCTTCTGACACCTAGTATGCATACGCTATATTCATTCTACTGGCGTCGATCTACTAAACTGCATCAGAAGTTATTTATGACTCCACCTATTTCAAATGTAACAACTAATTTGGGACAAAATTTTCAACCTAAATGTCGCAACTAATTTGAAAGAGAGGGAGTAACATAAATCTTTTTTCTTACTAAATTAGACTAATAGGTGTCCCTTTTATATATTTTCTTTTTCAAAAAATCTATAAAAGTTAAACCAACATAAGAAATTATTTATACACAACAGAAATGTTTTTATTTTTTGAGTGTAGATTCTATTTCACAAAAAAAAAAAAAAAAAAAAAAAAAAAATGTCAAAAATTTGTCAAAAATTTATACGATAAAAAAACAAAGGTCAAAAGACAAAAAAAAAAAAAAAATTCCATTAAAATAATGAAATAATTAAATAATGAACACCCACAACTAATCATGGCAACGTATCATCAAATTTATCCTACATCTAAAATTTGGATAAAATCTGATAAATATGCTTGAAAATCCCATTTATTATACAAGGGGTTGGGTGGATTAGCCTCCCGTTCTCAATACCTTTTTATTCTGTTCCAATGAAATCCCAAAACTAATCATTTAAGTACCTTTGAATAAACCTACAGTGGCGGTCAAAAGTTTCCGGCCAGTTAGTTTCCCCGATTTATTTACCAAAAGGTTTCAGCAAAGAAGAAGCACAATGGGGAAATTGCACGTTTTTCAATTTAACTTGCATTTTATAGAGTACAAACGTACGAGCACTTTGATGCCATTTTTACGTTTTTTTTTATTTTTTTATTTTTTTTAAACTCGGAAAGTCCATTAAATTAAATGCAGATTTTGTTTCGACGGGAAAAAGCCGCGTCACGTGACGAAAGCGGTTTTGACGTCACTACACATGAAAACAAACCGATGCCATATTTTCCCCTGTAATTTTCTATGAGGATATCTTGGATTACGCTGAATGTTTTCTTTCTTTTCTTAAAAATAGTTTGTAGAAAAAACTCGAAGCCTTGTAAATTGCTGAAATAAATAAATAATGTGAATTCCAGTGAGATTTCCCCCCCCCCCTCGTTGTTCTAAGGATTTTCATTTTAAAATATCGATACATGTTTATACTACAATCATATTTTATAGAATAACATATATTTCTCCTTCTTATTAATATTTCTCAATAATTAATTTCACAAACTGGTACAAATAGTATTTCTTTCATTATCGAATAGGTCTGGGCAACTTATAAAAAAGTTTTCGCATTTATATTTTATATTTGAAATGAGAATTTGTCCTGCTTTCGTTAAACGTTTTATCTTTTCAATTGTTAAAAAAAGCTATTTTTGAATCGGAAAACAGACAAATTCAGAATGAAAGCAATTTTTTCACGTGGCTTTAAGGTAGCCGTACAGAATCTTTATATAATTATACACAAAAGAAGAAAAAAATAATTTTTTTTAAATGTTTTACGTACACAAAAAATAACAAGTAATTATTTTAAATACTGTCGGTTTTATGAACTCCATCAGACTTTGGGATTGAAAATTTTATGCTTTATAAACTTGCAGATTACAACTCAGTATTTGGTTTATGAATTCTATTTTTTATGTTTGTTATAAATTAACAGTATTTTAACGGAAGTTAAAAGATGCAAAAGAGAGAAACAGGAATCCCCCGACATACATAAGCAATGCGTTCTGTAAACTTTTACGTAAATTTACGAACTGAAGTTTTATAAAGTACAATGCTTATTTTCAAAATGAAAATACTATAAATATATATAGGACAGTTGCACCATAAATTTAACTACTAATAACACATTGCTCAGTGGTGCACAAAACAGGAATTTTAATATACATTGTACATTTAAAATAAAATGAAACTTTCAACGTTTCGCGCCGTCTTCTGCGGGCGTCTTCAGGAAAATATGATAATTATCATATATGATATGATATATTAATATCATTATGATATGATTATCATATTTTCCTGAAGACGCCCGCAGAAGACGGCGCGAAACGTTGAAAGTTTTATTTTATTTTAAATGTACAAATGTATATTAAAATTTCTGTTTTGTGCACCACTGAACGATGTGTTATTAGTAATGAAAATACTATTTTCTTTAACAAGATAATCAAAAAAATTTCATTATTATTATTATTTAATGAAAGTTAGAGCATTGAGAAAAAGACATGTGTTTAGAATCTGATAAATGTTAAGCAGAACATTCTGAGAAACTACATTTCAAACAAATAAAAAGTACTACATGGATTCAAAAGTTTATTCGTAAGCAAACAATATTAAAACGCCAATTAAATTATTTGTACACTTTTTTATTTAACTTAACTTGGTTTTCGCATGTAAGGATAGGATTGTGCATTTGATTTTTCACCCACTTTCAGATAAATTAAGAAATATAAAAAATATGCAATAAGTTGACAATATATCGTTTTAATATTTTTAGAAGTTAATTATAAATCAATACATTAATTTTAACGGGGTTTCTATTAGCCCAAAACAGTTGATAAATTGTCGAATTCTTTTTGTCGTTACAAGTTGCAATAACATTAAGTTTATTATGTAATAAACCACAGTCGCATCCCCCCCCCCCACAAAAAAAAATCAAATGGCTGTGAAGCTGCAAATAGTTTATAAAGCATAAAGTAGAAAATATAAGTAAAAAATAAAGAGTTCCTTTTTTAATATACGATTCGTATCAATGATTTCAACTGACAAAGGTGTTCCTTGATAAAGATCAAATAAATATACATTTTTAATATTGCTATCTTTGGCATATTCGGCTACATTTGAATGGATTTCCTCACCCCACCCCCATTTCTCTCACACATCACACATTTCATTAAAAAAAAAAAAAAAAAAAAAAAAAAAAAAAGTGAAATGTTAACATGTGAAAACAAAATTTTACATGTATACATATAGAATGGTATCTGAATCTGAGTAATACATATGCATTATAAGCTGTGTTGAATTCAGGGGTTGTCCGGGATGGACATATTTAAGAAATATGCTTGAATAAATTAACTCTTTTATAATAAATGAACAATGATTATAAGTTGAAAATTCAATTTAGAAATTCTAAATGATAGTTGAAATAATGCTTTTCCTTTCTTTCTCTATATTAAAAGAGAAATCGAACAATTATTATTATTTTTTCAAAATAAATTCACAAGCCTACATTTTCTATTAAATGTGTTAAAAAAATTTTTAAAAAAAGCAGTGAATTTTTTTATAATTAAGTTCGGTAACCATGCCAAATTATCTTATTATATTGGACATTTTATAAAAATAAAAATTAAAAAAGGAACTGCAATCATAAGTTTTTGCTTTAATACTTATTTTTAAGTAAGCACATAAAAAATAAAAGACAATATTTATAAATTTAGTCACGTATGTTGTAGTAATTTGTTTCTGATCTATGAATACGCAATTATTATTGACAGTAGTTAATTTAAAATTTTATTCGATAAGTCAGTATTAAATTTTTTCTTGTTTTTTACACAATAGTTCAAAATTTAACTTTCTCATAATAAATTCGAGTTAATTTTTTATCTGTAATATAACTTGTATAACACGAAATTTTATTCATAACAAAACGAATTATTAAGCATTACAATGAATTAAGGAAACAATACATTTCAAAAAATAGATAAAGACGATTTTACTTACGATTTATTTTTTAATAAAACTATAATTCATTCTTTATTCTTTTAAGTAAATCAGAGTAAGTAAAAAATAAATGTGCCTTTTAGCTTTACTTTAGCTCCTTGTATCTTTACCCACATGAAATGCATTTTTTATGCCATTAAAATAAATTTGAAAAAAAAAAAAGCTATTTCAAGAAGGTATAATTTTGTATCTTATAAACCAACTATCTACAGCACTTTTCTAAATGAAAATTAATACAAATGTATAAATCAATAGTACATTATATTTGGATATGTTAAATAAAATAATGTTTTGACTCTAATTTGATTTATTTTTTGTGTAAATGAGTTTTTAAAAGATGTTTATAGTAGATAACAAACAGAAAGCCTTCAATCACAATGCAGACGGCTAAGGAAGAATCCGCATTTCATGTGTAGCGACGTCAAACGAATCCCGTTCCGTTTTTGTATCATGTGGTTTTGTTTTGCTTTTAACGGATTTAAAACTGCAATAACTAGTTATTTTAAATTATTTTTACAATTTCGAGTTGATTTTCAGGGAATGTAAGATGGCCTTCATCAATTAAACATAAAAGAAAGCATAATTTAAGATGAGTGCAACTTCCCCATTGCTTTAAAAGTTAGGAATATGTGAATGACCTCTTACCACGTGATCATTTTGATTGGATACTGAAGATGCTTCATGAAAAGTGATAAAATTCGAAGTTCGCGTGTGCAAAAGTTTCCGGCCACTTATCATTCTTTAGTTTTTGCTCTCGGTAAACTGTTTTTTGGTTGTGTTTATGAATGAATGAACGTGTATAGCATCATTTGTATAGTATCAGCCCATCGGAAAAACTAATTTTCCGATGGGCTTTAGGATAAACTTGTTAGGCCTAAAATCGGGTTTAGCGGGTAACATATATAGAAATATATGTAACACAATTTTCTTTAGGTCAAGAAATTTGCATCAGATATAAACCCTTGAAAATTCATGGTTTAGAGAAAAAGCATTTTATAATTTGTATTAAAAAATGCACAGAAAACGTAATAAATAAATGAATATAAAATAGAATAGAACAGAATATAAAATTAAAAAAAAATAATAGCATAAAATAATTTTCTCACACCAGTAAAATTAAAAAATGAAATAATCAAGATATAAACTTTATTTTGTGCTTATTGTCGAATCTAAGTCGAAGTATCCATGATTTTTCAAAACGGGTGATGTCACGGGACTCCCCGTTATAATTCCAAATATCAATTATTTACTTATCCAAAGAGTATAAAATAAAACTCATAATTTTTTTACATTAAGCTTCGTACCGTATGTGTTGTACGTTACCTAATTTGGCAGCTTAGCTTATTGCTTTTTTGGCGAGATAGGCAGTAATCAGGGCCGTAGTTCAGGGTGGGTGGATGGGGGGGTTCTATATGGGCTTAAACATTTTGAGTACTCCTGCTAAGAAAAATTTTCTACTGTCACAAAATAAATTTATTTTCCGAAAATCTAAATGAAATTATGTTCAAAAATATAATTTAGATTTGAGGACCTTTCACAAATTTACAAAAGTAATAAATTGTAGCTAAAATAAGTGTTTCGACACTTGCTCATCCTATTTGCATGTATGAAACTAATATGATTTTTAGTACTGCACTGGTTATGCACTCGAATTTTTCCTCACCTCCACTTAGCATAAAATGATGTTATAATAGTTTAATGAGAAACATGATAACTACAATGTGAATATGCACTAATTTATCTTTCTGCGTCATTGAAAGAGAAAGAGAGAGAATATGAGCTTCCCCCCCCCACACACACACATTACATTTTCTCCAGCCCTCCCCCAATTAGGCTACTGCCCTGGTAGCAATTATAGAAAATGCCTGTCACTGTCTGTCGGTTTTTAGAAAATATCTATCACTCTGTGAGTCTGTAACAAAAATTTTGTGGACGTTCTCTCACAGAAATTAGTGCACGGAATTTTAAAAAACTTTACATTCAGTTAGACCTTGATATAAACGGTCGCTAATTAATTTTTGGTGAAACTCGCTCAACAGGTGGCGCTGCTATACCGCATTATTCACCATATCCAAAATTGGAATATTTCAAGAATTAATGCACGGATTTTCATAAATTTCATATTCCGTTAGTTCTTGATATAATCTAGTGCTGAATACTTTTAAGTAAAAATAACACTACAGGTGACGCTGATTTGCTGCATTATTCATGATTATCAGAATAGCTCTATCAAAAGAACTAATTCAAGAATTTTCATTTAACTTCAGATTCAGTGAGAATTCTATATGGTTTGTTGATGGCAAGATTTTGGTGTAAATCTCTTAACCGGTGGCACTGATGTACAGCATGTTTTTTTGTAAGGGAAGGATATTAACATGTGTGCGATAGAAAAAATTTTCAGGATTGCCACATCCGACTAGTTTAATTCTATATCATACCTTTCATTCCCCGAAGACACTTTTCTTTTTTTCCCACTCATTTTACTGCAGGATTAAAATTAAGCATATTTTGATTTAAAAAATATACTTAAGGGGTCTAAGGAGTCTTACTTTTTACCTAGTGGTGCAAGTCAGCAACGTGTTACATTTAATTTTTTTCTCAGCCTCTCTGAAACAAAAATGCATAGAAATTTTTTATATAGGCAACTTACTATCTCTTCTATTTAAAATATTTTTTTTAAACATTCTCTATTAAAAATTTTATTATATATATATACATTTATATATTTTAAATTTTGATAAAATAATGTAAAATTGTTCTTTGATTTGCAATCAACCGAGCGCAACATTTCCCAGACAATAATAAAGCAATTTGCATGTAACTTGGCAAATATCTTCATTTTAAAATAAAGAATAACTTATACTCACAATTTAGTGTTAAAATTGCATTAATTATTTAAAATTGGCAATTTTTTAATATTTTTTGCAAAATTTTATAATTTAAATTTAAATTTATTTCAAATGAAGTATAAATTCAAGATACATTAGTTTTACATCATTATCAATATTTTGGCGGGGCTCTTGAACCAATATTTTTGTTACAGTCTTGCACACAGTGAATGCAAGGGAAGAAACAATTTAATTTTTTTTATAAAAATTAAAATAAAAAAATAATTAAAATCTCGATGTGGAATATTAAAAAAATTATTTTAAATAAAACAGAAATTAAGTGGTCTATATTAAAAATGTTATGCATTTATGTTTTTAGGGAATGAAGAAAAAAAAATACTAAAAGTAATACGTTGCTAAATTGTACCAACAGTTAAAAAGAAAGATTCCACAATAGAAACTGATAATAGGTCGTTATAGTGTCCATAATAGAGTCCAGAGATGTTTGATGCATTCATATATTCAAAATATCTTTCTCTTGAGGAAATTACTGTTTTTAAGTTCTTTTTTCTATGTACTCTTCTTAAGCGATGTTTCTTTTTTACTTCCAGAAGAAATTATTGTAATCGAATTTTTTTTCGATCTCCAAATTTCAACTTAGGTCGAATTTACACGTTTTAAGGGTCAAAGATCCCCAAAAATATGTTTATAAAAATGTCTGTCCGTCAGTTCATGTGTCCGTATGCGCCATTGTAACATCGAAAAATGTATCGAGTTGTACATAGAACTGAACCAAACTTTTAATGTATGTACTTGTCTGCGGCAAGGAGATTTCTTACGATTTAGAAATATTCTAGCGTAAGGGTGACTGTAATACCATACCAGTTTTTGTGCCATTTTCATTAATGCCCCACCGAAAAGTGTATGAAATTGTGCATAAAATTGCATCAAATTTTTTTTGTGTATGTTTTTGGTTCTAGCCAGTTGGTCTTCCGTGAATTTCAAAAAATACCACAAGAAGGGTCGCCGTAATAGAAATAGCTGTGCCGTTTTTATTATTATACCTTCGCAAAGTATATGAAATTATGCATAGAATTGTAAAAAAAATTTTGTGTATGTTTTTGGCTATAGTCAGGAAATCCTCCCTGAATTAAAAAAAAATTCCGGCGGAATTGGGCGTTGTAATAGAGATGTATGTGTTATTTTTATTATTGTACCATCTGAAAGTCTATGAAATTGTGCACAGAATTTAATCAATTTTTTCTTTCTTTCTTTTTTTTCGCTATATTTTTATTTAATTTGGAAATATTCTGCTGAAATGGGACATTGTTATAGCAATGTTTGTGTCATTTTGATTATTTTACAATTGTTAAGTGTATGAAGTTATGTATAGAATTGAACCAATTTTTTTGTAAATGTTTTTTGATTTGGCCAGAAATATCTCCTGGAATTTGAAAAAAAAATCTAAGGGAAGGGGTGCTATGTTATCGGTTTTTGTGTTGCTTTTTCATTGTACCATCGAAAAGTGTATGAAGTTATGCATCGATAAGAACCAAATGTTTTGTGTGTATGTATATACGTGTGTCTAACTTTGTTGTTGTTATGGTCAGCAGGTCCTCCTTGAATGTGGAAATATTCGTCGAAAAGGAGCGTTGTGATAGCGATTTTTTCATAATTTTTTCGATTTTTGATTTTTTTTAACCATCTGCAGCTCGTGCAGCGACGGGAAATCGCGTCATCCTAAATCGGCTATTTGCAACAAGTTGATATATAAAAGAATAACGAGTAACTATTAATTTTTAAAAGTAGCATGACCGTGATCAACTCGTTTTTACTTCGATCATTTAATTGAAGCAGAAATTTATAATGAGAGTTAAAGTTGGTATAGTATTGAATTAATAATATTGAATTATTAACATCTGTAACTATTTTTTGAAATATTAAGATGTATGAGATAGAAGAAAGCTTTGGGATTGGTACATCCAACTAGTTATTTATTAAGATGGAATAGTGCAATATAATAAAAATGTAAACTATCAACATTAAAAGCACCAATAATTTCGAATTTTAAGCATACGAGTTCCGTTACCATATAGCGCTGAAGACGGTAAACTATATACTAATAACCGATATGCTTAAAATTTAAAATTTTAGGCTGCTCTAAAAAAAATTAATTTTGAGCCTCGTACGCTTCGCAGATTTTGTTAGTCATCGCAGACACACACAGACAGAGCTTTTGTTCTTTTATTAGTACAGATAATACTCCCTCTGCCCCAAATTAATTGCGACATTTGAATACTCTTGTACTGATTACTGATATTTATGAGTTTATGATTTTGTTTGAACATTTTTCAGAGAGCTATTCTATCAATCAACAATATTTATGTTCCTAACATTCCCTCCAACATTCCATAAATAAGTATTAATTAGTTTAAATAATCTCAGTTCACATGCTCTTAAGCCACGCCCCAATTTTTAAAGACTTTTTTAAAGTAATCAAATAAAGCTATCTTCAAGCTAATCAATCCTCAACTTATTTCAGAACATTTTATTCCATTATTTCGGAAAAGTATCCTTTAATATAAACATGCTGCAAACAAAATCGAATTCTGTCGAGCTTAATTTCTTCTATTAGACTTTGTTTAATGAAAAATGAAATACACTCCAAAGTTTTTTCCGCTTTGAAAATCCTGTGTAATATTGATTTACAAATTATAACAGCATATGATAATCTTGTCAGTGATTGTCTTCGTTTTATTGGGACGTCTTTCATTTTGTTCAGAGGCATTTTTTTTTCGTTCCCATTTACAATTTCTTGTAAACTTACATTGTAAATTTCCTCATATTTTATTTTTGACGCCTTTGCCTGCTTCTGCAAACAGGATAGGATAAAAAATATAATGATGCACATTGAATTTAATAGCTGCAACATTTATGGCATGAATGCTTAGTTTACAATTTTTCAAATAGCGTATCAAACATTCCACTACAGCGTTGGGCTTAATATTATTTATTTCTTTCTTCAGAGAATTTTATAAATTAATATTTCATTTCTTTTAGTTTAAATTCAAGTTGACATTGCTTCTGACACCTAGTATACATCGCTATATTCATTCTACTGGCGTCGATCTACTAAACTGCATCAGAAGTTATTTATGACTCCACCTATTTGAAATGTAGCAACTAATTTGGGACAAAATTTTCAACCTAAATGTCGCAACTAATTTGGGAGCGAGGGAGTAACATAAATCTTTTTTCTTACTAAATTAGACTAATAGGTGTCCCTTTTATATATTTTCTTTTTCAAAAAATCGATAAAAGTTAAACCAACATAAGAAATTATTTATACATAACAGAAATGTTTGTATTTTTGAGTGTACATTCTATTTCACAAAAAAAAGTCAAAAATTTGTCAAAAATTTATACGATAAAAAAACAGTTACAAAGGTCAAAAGACAAAAAAAAAAAAAATCCATTAAAAAAATGAAATAATTAAATAATTCATCAAAATTATCGTACATCTAAAATTTGGATAAAATTTGATAAATATGCTTGAAAATCTCATTTATTATACAAGGGGTTGGGTGGATTAGCCTCCCGTTCTCAATACCTTTTTATTCTTTTCCAATGAAATCCCAAAACTAATCATTTAAGTACCTTGTTAGAATAAACCTACAGTGGCGGTCAAAAGTTTCCGGCCAGTTAGTTTCTCCGATTTATTTACCAAAAGGTTTCAGCAAAGAAGAAGCACAGTTGCTTCAAAAGTTAGAAATATGTGAATGACCTCTGTCCACGTGATCATTTTGATTGGATACTGAAGATGCTTCATGAAAAGGGATAAAATTCGAAGTTCGGTGTTCGAAGTTTCCGGCCACTTATCATTCTTTAGTTTTCTGCTATCGGTAAACTGTTTTCTGGTTGTGTTTATGAATGAATGAACGTGTATAGCATAGTCTGAATTCAAAATTGGAAAATTCAACAATTATTGTTCATAAAGGAGTGATTAGTTTGTCGCTAAAAGACCAATCTTCTCGAGATATTGTGGCAAAGTTATCGATAGATGAAATCGACCGTAAACGATATTTAAAAATTATACAAAGATGGCCGTGGCCTTCAAGACTTTCAGAGGTCCTGGAGATCCCAGAAAATTTTTATTTCTGTGGACAGAATTATCAGAAGAAAAACAATTGATAATCCGCATAAAAATTCCGCTGCAATATACTGCGATTAACGGAATGAAAGCTGAAATAAGTCCGTATACCGTATCAACATGCTGACGGGATGCATAACGTTATGGAAGAGTCTGTGTTAAAAAATTTTCAGAATAAAAAAAAAAAAAAAAAAAAAAAAAAAATACAAACGTACCCTACTGGCGTTTTCCAAAAAAACACAAAGTCTGGTCAAGTGAAAACTGGAAAAAAGCTCTATTTTTCCACCAATCGAATTTGAAACAGTTTTGGAAGTGATGGTAGACACAACGTCCGATGACCTAACAACAAAATATATGATTCGACCTATGTTATTCCTACAGTGAAGCATGGCGGGGGACACGTTATGCCGTGTTGAGTATTTTGTTCAAAAAGTGTCGGTCCGTTTATTTGAAATCCACAGCCAGGTGAATGATACAATGTATAAGGATATCTTGCAAGACTATTTTCTGCCTTATTAGAGAAACAAATTTGGTCGCAACTATTTTTCTTAACATGATAACGACATAAATAATTTTGCGATACCTTAATAAGCAATGGTTTCCGCACAAAGCAATTCGTTTTTGAAATGATTAGCCCAAGCGCCCAACATAATTCCAATAGAAAATCTTTGAAAATATGTTGACAAAAGTCTGCGGAATTATAAATATTCCAACTCAGCCGAAATTACGCCAAAATTTCAAGAAATGTGTTAGAAACGCATTATAGACTATCTTTAACCGTTGATTGTATGAATGTCACGTTGCTGCGCCGCAGTACTTATTACTAAAGCTAATAAAATAGTAATACGATAAAATACTAATTGAAAATGTTGTTAATCACTGTAATTTTCTATTACAATACCACTTTTTTACAAACTTGTGAAGGTGGCCGGAAACTTTTGAAAACACGCGTTTCCGTTTATACTTAATTTTGTCAATTAAATTTATTGATATTTACATGTTCTTCTATAAGTAAGTTCCTAACTATTATGTCAATAAAATGTATAAATATAACTTTGAGATTCCTCTTCATATAGTTATGCTTAATAAACTGAAAAATTTTTGCTGGCCGGAAACTTTTGACCGCCATTGTATATTCAAAATTTATAAAATCGGGTTTTTCTATCAAGAATTATCGCGTATACGTACGTACGTACGAACATATATACGTACAAGCATCCATACAGAACTTGCGGGCGCATTAGATCTGAGGCTTTGATAGCCTGATGAGAAATCAAATTACATTGGCCTAGTATAAACAAGATCAGCCGAGGATAAAGTAGAAAGCTGGTGCCGAGCCGGTCTTTGGGTCTAATAAAATCATGCGAAATTTTATTGGCCTAGGATAAACTTGATCGGCGTAGGATAAACTAGTCCAGACCAATGAATAGCAGACTAAACTAGTTCATCCTATGAGCGTTAGGTCAAAGTAATTCGGCCTAAGAAAAACTAGTTTATCTTTTGGGCCTTAGGATAGACTAGTTTGGCCTAGGAAAAACTAGTTTATCCTATGGGCGTTAGGATAGACTAGTTTGGTATAGGGAAAACTAATTTATCCCATGGGTGTTAGGATAAACTAGTTTGGACTAGGAAAAACTATTTTTCCGATGGGTTTTAGGATAAACTTGTTTGGCCTAAAATCGGGTTTGGCGGGTAACATATATAGAAATATATATAACACAATTTTCTTTAGGTCAAGAAATTTGCATCAGATATAAACCCTTGAAAATTCATATTTTAGAGAAAAAGTGTCATATAATTTGTATTAAAAAATGCACAGAAAACGTAATAAATAAATGAATATATAATAGAATAGAATAGAATATAAAATTTAAAAAAAATAGTATAACATATTTTTCTCACACCAGTAAAATTAAAAAATAAAATAATTAAGATATAAACTTTATTTTGTGTTTATTGAATATCGTATCGACGTATCGTACATTTTTCAAAACGGGTGATGTCATGGGACTCCCCGTTATAATTCCAAATATCAATTACGTACTTATCCAAAGAATATAAAATAAAACTCATAATTTTTTACATTAAGCTTCGTACCGTATGTGCTGTACGTTACCTAATTTGGCAGCTTATTGCTTTTTTGGCGAGTTAGATAGTAATCAGGGCCGTAGTTCAGGGTGGGTGGAGGGGGATGCTATATGGGCTTAAACATTTTGAGTACTCCTGCTAAGGAAAAGTTTCCACTGTCACTGAATAAATTTATTTTCCGAAAATCTGAATGAAATTCTGTTCAAAAATATAATTTAGTTTTGAGGACCTTTCACAAATTTAATAAAGTAATAAATTGTAGCTAAAATAAGTGTTTCGACACTTGCTCATCCTATTTGCATGTATGAAACTAATATGATTTTTAGTACTGCACTGGTTATACAGTCGAATTTTTCATCACCATGTTCTTTTCTTAGCATAAAATGATGTTGTTATAATAGTTTAATGAAAAACATAATAACTACAATGTGAATATGCACTAATTTATCTTTCTGCGTCACTGAAAGAGATAGAGAGAGAGAATATGAGCCCCCCCCCACACACACACTACATTTTCTTCAGCCCTCCCCCAATTAGGCTACTGCCCTGGTAGCAATTATAGAAAATGCCTGTCACTGTCTGTCGGTTTTTAGAAAATATCTATCACTCTGTGAGTCTGTGACAAAAATTTTGTGGGCGTTCTGTCTCAGAAATTAGTGCACAGAATTTTAAAAATCTTTGCATTCAGTTAGACCTTGATATAAACGGTCGCTAATTAATTTTTGGTGAAAATCGCTCAACAGGTGGCGTTGCTATACCGCATTATTCACCATATCCACAATTGGTATATTTCAAGAATTAATGCACGGATTTTCATAAATTTCATATTACGTTAGTCCTTGATATAATCTAGTGCTGAATACTTTTAAGTAAAAATCACCCAACAGATGACGCTGCTTTGCTGCATTATTCATGTTTATCACAATAGCTGTATCGAAAGAACTAATACACGAATTTTCATTTAACTTCAGATTCAGTGAGAATTCTACATGATTTGTTGATGGCAAGATTTTAATGTAAATCACATTTACATGCATTACTGATGTACTGCATTTTTTTTTTTTTTTTTTTTTTTTTTTTTTTTTTTTTTTAGGGGGAGGGGAAAATGTTAACATGTGTGAGATAGTAAAAATTTTCGGGACTGCCACATCCGATTAGTTTAATTCTGTATCATACCTATCATTCCCGGAAGGTACGTTTTATTTTTTTTCACTCATTTTACAGCAGGATTAACATATTTACGTATATTTTAATATAAAACATGTAACTAAAGGACCTTAGGAACCTTTATCTAGCGGTGCAATTTAGCAACGTGTTAAATTTAATTTTTTTTTTCAGCCTCTGTGAAACGAAAATGCATAAATTTTTAATACACACAACTTACAATCTCTTGTATTTAATTTTTTTTAAATATTCTATATTAAAATTTTATTTATTTATTTATTTATCATTATTATTATTATTATTATTATTATTATTATTATTATTATTATTATTATTATTTACGTTTAGTTTTGATAAAATAGTTTAAAATTGTTTTTTGACTTCCAAAGACCGCGCGCAAAATTTTCCAAAAACTCATAAAGCAACTCGCATGAAACTTAGTAAATATATTCATTTTAAAATGTTGTACAACTTACACTTAAAATTTAGTGTTAAAAAGCATTAATTATTTAAAATTGGCAATTTAAAAAAATTTCTTCAAAATTTTATAATTTTAATTATTATTTATTTCAAATGCAATATAAATTCAAGAAAAATTAGTTTTAGATCATTATCAATATTTTGGAGGGGTTCTTGAACCAATATTTTTGATACAGTCTTGCGCACATTGGATGCAAGTCAAAAAACAACTTTTTATCAAAATTAAAATAAAAGAAATTAATTAAAATTTGTATGTGGAATATTAAAAAATTTATTTTAAATAAAAGAAAAATTAAGTTGTCTATACTAAAAATGGTATTTATTTATATTTCTTAGAGACTAAGAAAAAAAAACTGGAAGTGACATGTTGTTAATTTGCACCATCAGGTAAAAAGGAAGACTCCTGAGACCCCTTAATATTATGCAATAGCTCTCAAATTTTAATACTATGTACATGACCTTTTAGTCGATGAGCTAGTATCAATTTGGTTCAGGTATATCGGATTTCAGCATGAAATATAATCAATTTGAAAATAAACTAGTCGTCTGGGGCCACTATAATACTTACCCATCATGGCTATGGATAATATAAATTGTAAAAATAAAACATGTGCAAACTATTTATAAAATGCATTACAATTTCAAAACAAAATTTAAACGTATATTATAATAAATTAATGTACATAGTAATGCTCTATTAATGAATTGTTGATGAACCCATTTCGACAAATTATATAAAATGCCAAACTACTCAAGTAGTACTTAATTGCGTAACAGAAATCATAACTCAAAAATAATAATCATATTAACTAATAGTTTACTGCGTCGGATTAAGGACTTCATTTCCAATTAAAATATATCTTTGAAATGAAATTTGAATGAAATACAGGGTCATGAAAAATCGAAGAATGTGGTAAACAGGATTACAAGTATTTCGGCATCTAATAATCCGATCGATTCTGTTTTTCATGCAAAATTTGTGTTATTTTATTGCCTTTTTTGTCCACTTCTTAAAATAAAAAATTTCGAAAAATTTTATGTACTTTTCATCAGAACAAATTTATCGATAGTCCGAAAAAAATAGATCCGGTTAATCGAGGTTGCTGATATTAAATAAGCTTCCTCCAATCCTTAAATACTATGTACGTACAAAATTTCAAGTCCATGTCTCAATTTGTTCTGGAGATACAGCGTTTACAGACACACACACAAACAGACAGACAGATGGACGGCATTTTTTTTTTCTTCTAAAAATATGTTTTTCGGAATCTCCAGTATCTTAAACGTGCAAATCCATCAAAAAAATTTCCGATTTTCAAAACGATTGCAAGATTTACCCTATACTACGTATGATGGGTAAGTAGAAAAAAAAAAAAAAAAATCTTTAATTCAATACGACAAAAAAAAAAAAAAAAGGTGTATAAATAATTAGTAATGCGTAATAAACGAATTTTTACACTTAAGGGAGCTCGTCACTCAGCTTCGGAATTCTTTTCTATAATATTAAGTCTATGGACGTTAGATGCATTCGTATATTCAAAATTTCACATGGGGTTATTAATATTTTAAAATTCCTTTTTCTATGTACTCATTTTAAACGATGTTTCTTTTTACCTTCAGAAGAAAGTACTGTAATCGGAATTTCTTCCGACTTCTGGTTTTGAACGGATTTGCACGTTTTAGGGGAGAATATACTTGTTAGTATCGCATAAGTTTAAATAAAGTTATCTGTGTTTAAGTATCGAAAGAGAGAATCAACCATGCAGATGATCTCTACTTATTTTAACGTTCCAAAGCTAATTTTTACATCCAAAACAATTTTTTATACATGTAATTTTATCAATACACATATATTTAATTATACCCGGTTGGGATTAATAATTCTATTGTACTTTCATAGCGTTTTTATACCAAACACAAATCATTACATTTTTCTCCAACTAAATTCTTTTAATGTTTAAAAAATGCCTTTTTTTTTTTTTTTTTTTTTTTTTTTTTTTTTAAGAAAAAGAAAAAAAAAAGAAGCAAACGAAGAAAAAAAAACAAGCAGTAATCCTTAAATTAAGTAAGGGAAATATGCTTTGAAATTATTTCCAGCGAAAGATCCTTTCTTTCAACAAACTTGTTGCTAAGATATCAACATACAAGAAATTTCTTTGGCACTTAAAAACAGATTGTCACCTCCATCGAATAGCATAAAATAAATTTGTAACAATGTGTGTACTTATATGCAATTATTATTATCTTTGTGTCTATTGTTAATATGGATATATATTCGGTGTAAATGAGTTCAAACCGTGTAACTAGTTCTACAGTATTTTCGTAATAATTCATTATTCAGTATGAGACAAAAATTTCTGGCTGTTAATTAAGACTTTTTTTATTTTTCTGTGCATGTGCAATCTATTTAAATTATATTTAGAAAGTATATTATAATTACGTTCTTGCTCTTACCACCTCTTACTCCTTTTCATATTTAAACTCCCTCCGCCCTTTGCCAATGTGATAATCTTATATTTGTTATGTAAATATCAATGTGGAAATTTAGCAATATAAGTTTTTTCGGAGTTTTGTCTGTGGCTCTTATTGTTGAATAACAGACTAAAATTACTTTATATTAATCATCTAAAAATATTTCAGATATTAAAGACTAGTGGAGTAATAGATTCGGCCTTAGCCGATATAAGGAGGGATTTTTCCGGCGATTTGGCTCATTTCTTCTCCGAACGTCAGAGTAAGCACGTCTCTCCAGCGCCATACTTAGTAGAGCCGAGGTGCCCTTGTCAGGGCGCCGGAGGTCTTATGCCAACAGGAGGCTGGGGAGTGGGCAGAAAAGACGTTTGGTATTTGATTGCATTAATTAAAAATTAGAATTCACTTACACCTCATTTGCAATTTATTATTTTTCTTTTTAAACTCTTAACTTAACTTTTTTTTACTTAAATTTTAGTTTTATTTTTCTGGGCAGGGATCATTCACAGTAGCTCATTAACCCTTCTTTAGTAATTTTTATTTATTTTTTATTATTTTTAAATGCTGTAAATTTCTATTAGTACTGGACATTGCTACCATTCAGGTCAATAGTTGCTCTCCTGTCATCTACATCTATCTCTAACCGGGGATGTGTGGTTTAGCCACAGGCGCCTCGGTCAAATCAGCATTCGAAGTCGAAGTCGAAGTGGAGTAATAGATATTATAATTACGTTCTTACTCTTACCACCCCTTACGCCTTTTCATGTTTAAACTCCGCCCCTCGTCACTGTGATAATTTTTTATTTGTCATGTAAGTATCAGTCGGGGAATTTAGCAATATAATCGGTATCGAAGGAGAGAATCAACCATGCAGATAATCTCTACTTCTTTTAACGTTCCAATGCTATTTTTTACAGCCAAAGCAATTTTTTATTCATGTACTTTTATAAATACACATTTATTTAATTATACCCGGTGTTGGGATTGATATTTTTATTGTGTTTTCATAGTGTTTTTATTCGGAAAATACCAAACACAAATCATCATATTTTTTCCCAAATAAATTCTTTTAATTTTTTAAAAATGCAGGTTTTTTTTTTTTTTTTTTTTCTTAGAAAAAAAAAAGAAAAGAAAAGAAAAGAAAAGAAACAAGCAATAATCTTTAAATTAAGTGAGGGAAATATGCTTTGAAAGTATTTTCATCGAAAGATCTGTTAAAAGTTCGACTGTTAAATCTTTTCTCTTTCTTTCAACAAACTTGTTACTAAAATAACAACATGTGCGAAATTTCTTTGGCTTTTAAAAACAGATTGTCACCTCCATACAGATCTTAAGCATAAAATAAAGTTATAACAGCGTGTGAGGGAAATATGCTTTGAAAGTATTTTCATCGAAAGATCTGTTAAAAGTTCGACTGTTAAATCTTTTCTCTTTCTTTCAACAAACTTGTTACTAAAATAACAACATGTGCGAAATTTCTTTGGCTTTTAAAAACAGATTGTCACCTCCATACAGATCTTAAGCATAAAATAAAGTTATAACAGCGTGTGAGGGAAATATGCTTTGAAAGTATTTTCATCGAAAGATCTGTTAAAAGTTCGACTGTTAAATCTTTTCTCTTTCTTTCAACAAACTTGTTACTAAAATAACAACATGTGCGAAATTTCTTTGGCTTTTAAAAACAGATTGTCACCTCCATACAGATCTTAAGCATAAAATAAAGTTATAACAGCGTGTGAGGGAAATATGCTTTGAAAGTATTTTCATCGAAAGATCTGTTAAAAGTTCGACTGTTAAATCTTTTCTCTTTCTTTCAACAAACTTGTTACTAAAATAACAACATGTGCGAAATTTCTTTGGCTTTTAAAAACAGATTGTCACCTCCATACAGATCTTAAGCATAAAATAAAGTTATAACAGCGTGTGTACCTTGTATGTATATTATTATTATGTATGTGTATATTGCTATTATGCATATATACTCGGTGTAAAAGAGTTCAAACCGTGTCACTAGTTCTATAGTATTTTCGGAATAATTCACAATTCAGTGTGGGACAAAACTCTATGGATGTAATATAATCCCCTTTTTCATTTCTCTCTGCATGTGCAATCAGTTTAAATTATATTTAGGAAGCATATTATAATTACGTTTTTGCTCTAACAATCCCTTCCTCCTTTTAGGTTTAAACTCCGGCCATCGACAGTGTGATAGTCTTTTATTTGTTACGTAAATATCAAGGCAGGAATGTAGCAATGTAAGTTTCTTCGGAGTTTTGTCTCTAGTTCTTGTTGAATATCAGACTAAAACAATTTTAAATTAATCACCTACAAATATTTCAAATAGCAAAGCAGGGCCGTAGCTAAGGAGACGCTATGAGCGGCTCAGCCCCCCCCCCCTAAAATATTTTGAGCCCCCCCCCCCTTGGAAAAGATTCCAAGGTCACTCAATGAATTTCTGCTCCAAAAATTCAAATGAAATTCTGTTCAAAAATCTAATTTCGTTTTGAGAGCATTTTATAGTTTTGCAGAATTACTGAATTGTATCTAAAATAAGTATTTCAACACTCCCTCATCCTATTTGTACATATAAAACTAACATGATGTTTAATTTTCTACCAATTATACACTCAAAATATTCATCATGATATACTTTTCCTAGCATAAGATGAAATTATTGCAACAATTTAATAAGAAACATAGTACCTACAATGTGAATTGGCACTAATTTATCTTTCTGCGTCAGAGAGAGAAAAAAAAATTATAACCCCCCCCCCCCCCTATTGTTCACTTCTAGCTACGGCCATGTAGCAAAGACTCATGCATGATAATACATGGGAAATGTATAAGTTTGAAATGAGGTGTAAAGCAATGCCAGCAATTTTCACATTGAGTAATACAAAAAGAAATGTTTAGGGTAGAGTACCTAAAAGCTTAAAATGTGGAATAGAATATTTAAAATATTACTTTTTTTTTCTTCGCTGATGCAATTGTAGCATTTATTATGGCAAACTTTCTTAATTCGACTGAACTATCAAAACTTATAGGTTTTTTTTTTTTTTTTTTTTTTTTTTCAATTTTCAGAAATTTTTTTCTTTCGAAATTAGTTACGATTTTTAAAAAATGTCTGCCAGATAGGACCTCAAGGATAGGACCAGATAGGACCAGATAGGACCAGATAGGATTCATACTCTATAACCAAAATATTTCCTTTTTTATCGAAATCGCTGGAGAACTTTAGCAGTTAATGGGTTTCTTTAGCTAAAAAACAAAATTTTCCAGAGAACTAAAAAACTTTGACACTTCTCATCCGCGAGGAAAATAATAGAGAAAAAAGAAAATATACATGTGGGCAAATCCGTAAACATGCGTGACAAAACGCTATATATTTCACTAAACGGCTGTATTGTGTAATCTCTGTTAATTTCATATGTCAATCTCTGTTAATCTCTAATTTACTGTATAATCTCATCAAAAATTATACAGTAAATTTAAAAAAAATCTGACAAATGTATTGAGAAAATTAAAAAAAATACATTTTAATTAATCAATTTTTCAATTAATATTTTCCTTTCAATAAAAACAAAAAGGTGAAAAATATTCTGAATTGCCTACATAAAATCACAAATTTTTGGAAAGAATCTGATAATTTCTAACAAATGATTCAAATTTACAAAAAAAAAAAAAAAAAAAAAAAAAAAAAAAAAAAAAAAATTGTGTTTTTTACCAACATGCTAACCAAATACAATCAAGTTAATCCGGTGCTTTTTTGGCGGAACAGACAAAAAATTTTCGCGCCTCAACAATAAATCTCACGACCAAACGACAATTCTTCCCCTTCCTCATACGACCTTCACAATCACCCCTTAGTTTTGGAATCTTAAAGTGACAATAGTCGCCGATAGATGGCGTGAATACTGGGTGTAAATAATGATTATTAAATGTTACTTTTGCACACAAAAAGTACGAAAAACGTCGCATGCGCAATAAAAAGTTTAGACAATATACATATATTTTGTCTTGGTGTTTTGCATACTAAAAACAGGTGAACTGAAAGATTTGAAGAAAAAATAAATAAATAAAATGTTTTAAGCATAAGCAATTAAAAATAAGTTAAATAACACGCTAATATGATACGGAAAATAAAGATTATAAATAAATTTTTGCATTTAATTACATTTAAATTCTTGATTGCTTGAAACATTGAGAATTCTGACTATAAAATATACAATATTTTACTTTATTTTTTTAATAATATTTACTAGTTTCAAAATATTAAGAAAATTTTAAAAACTTTTCCAGAAACCAAATTCTTTTCAAATCAGGATACCTTATTAAATAATTGAATTATTATTGCACCAAACTTCGGATGGAAAAAATAGGGGCATAAGGTTGATAGCGGACATCTTAGGAGCAACAAAAATGAAATTTACAGGTAAATAAAAAGAAAATAATAATAATCCTAGATTTTTATGATGTTTAGAGAAAAAATAAAAAACAAGAGAGATTATTAAATTAGTTATTTGAATTTTAGGCAGTTATAGAATATGAAATGGAATAAAAAATCTACACAATCTTAAGATAATAAGCAAGTTCGCCAGTATCCGGCAATCAACTCATAACGAAATATTTTTTTCAAAACATAGATTATTTTTGCACGATTCTTAATCAATTAATAAATATAGAATTACAATAGAATATATGTACATTGCAAACATTTTTCTTTAAATTAATAATGGCTATTATATATGTTGATCTGAAATATTCAAGCGTATCGAAAAATTATAAAATTACATGTGAAATAAAAACATATTTACGTGTTATGAAAAAAGAAAAAAAGCAAAGCTTTTGGTAATATTCGGAAATCGACTCATATTAATTTTTTTTTCAACATGAATATTTACACGATTATTAATTATTTAGATTATAGAGTACCCTATGATATATGTTTTTTCAATATATTAAAACTTTATATATACTAATTTTAACTATACACGCATATAGAAAAAATACAAAATTAAATATTTAATTCCGGACAGTCATGTTATAGAAGCATACGATAAAAATGTATTTACATGTTTCATAATCTATATAGAAAAAAAGCAAGTTTTTTAGCTAATATCTTGCAATCAAATTGCATAATTTTCCTCTTAAAAAAAAAAAAAAATAGTTATTTACACAAATTTTCAGTATATTGCCAGTAAATTTAAATATTGTTGGTGTTGATCATGAAAAAAGGGAATAAAAAACTAATAATAATTTATAAATAATAGTAACTTTTTTTTCAGGCATCATTGCTTTTAAAAATTGGTCTTTTTTTCTCTCTCTCTTTTAACAGATTGTATTCTAAATCTGAAGGATATTCATTCAAAGAAATTTCTGGAATTTTTTAGCGAATCGTAAGTGCAGCACAAAATACAGAAAAAAGTCTATTTTTCTAAAATAAATAAATAAATAAATAAATAAAAATTAAAAATTGCAATTTTAGTTGAGTTTTACTCAAGAAAACATAAGCGCGCAAGGTAAATTCTTGATAAGACACAGTCAGTAAAATGCCCCAACGATTCTCTGGCGCGAAACTCCGATTCACCAAAAGCAAAGGGATTTCGGCCTTTTTTTTATGGCCGATTAAGAGAAACCGAGTTTGGCCCTGCGTCAGCATGCATATTATCAGAATGATTTCAGGATTCAATTTTTGAACTCATTGATTGCCTTTCAAGGCAGTGGCGTAGCTAAGGGGGGGCAAGGGGGGCGTCCGCCCCGGGCGCCGAGGCCTAGGGGCGCCAAATTGAGAGAAATTGTTATATATCTACAGTCACCGCAAAAAAAATCTTGACATTTGAGATTTTAGACGTTTTGTTGAATATCTAGAAATATACATGAGGAATTATTCTGAAACTTCAGGTGTGTAAACAATATAGCACAGGTCATATATTTTCGTGAAATTTTTTTACCGAAGTCCCATAGGGGACCGTCAAAAAATTGAAAAAGAATGAATATCTTTTGGATGACCCTGTCAAAACTAATGTAGCAAAAGCATTCCAACTGCAGATTATCATTAAGTGACTTATTGTAATTATGTGTGTTCATTTTTATGCGGATAGCATGTATACTCGTAGAGAAATTAAGGTTTTTATAAAAACAGTCCCAATTTTTTTCAAGATTTTTGCTTATTATTTGCAGAGTTCTTAATATAAAATAAAGTTTTTTCCTGAACATATGACAAACAATATTATAAATAATACCCTGCAACCAGAATTTAAAAATAATAATAATTGTATGAATAATGAACAGGTTTACTAAATAAATTTTCATTGCGCATGCGTAAAAGTTATGCAAATTTTGATTGCATATTGTGTTAGCTAAAGGTATGGAGCAACTTTTGTAAAAGTCTCAGAATCGCAGCTTAAAAATGCTGAAAATTATCGCGGATGGAATCGGATGAAAATCCGTTATTTCCAAAAAGACGCAAAAAGATAAGGGGTTGTATCCAAATATAGTAGTGCGCGCAATATTATGTAGTACATACTATTGCGCTCACTACTACATTTGGATACAACCCCTTATCTTTTTGCGTCTTTTTGGAAATAACGGATTTTCATCAGATTCCATCCGCGATAATTTTCAGCATTTTTAAGCTGCGATTCTGAGACTTTTACAAAAGTTGCTCCATACCTTTAGCTAACACAATATGCAATCAAAATTTGCATAACTTTTACGCATGCGCAATGAAAATTTATTTAGTAAACCTGTTCATTATTCATACAATTATTATTATTTTTAAATTCTGGTTGCAGGGTATTATTTATAATATTGTTTGTCATATGTTCAGGAAAAAACTTTATTTTATATTAAGAACTCTGCAAATAATAAGCAAAAATCTTGAAAAAAATTGGGACTGTTTTTATAAAAACCTTAATTTCTCTACGAGTATACATGCTATCCGCATAAAAATGAACACACATAATTACAATAAGTCACTTAATGATAATCTGCAGTTGGAATGCTTTTGCTACATTAGTTTTGACAGGGTCATCCAAAAGATATTCATTCTTTTTCAATTTTTTGACGGTCCCCTATGGGACTTCGGCAAAAAAATTTCACGAAAATATATGACCTGTGCTATATTGTTTACACACCTGAAGTTTCAGAATAATTCCTCATGTATATTTCTAGATATTCAACAAAACGTCTAAAATCTCAAATGTCAAGATTTTTTTTGCGGTGACTGTATATTGGGGTGGGGGCGCAAAATTTCTTGCTGGCCCCGGGCGCCAAAAAACATGACAGTAGGTGACTACGCCACTGTTTCAAGGCGTTCAATGGTTTTTTAACAACACGATTACTCTATTCCCTGATACTGTAAAAAAAAAAAAAACAGCAATATATTTTATAAAATTTGATTTTAAATTTTTTGTGGCTTGAGTTAATTTTTTTGAAAATAAGTTAAAATTTATACCTGAAGAGATCGAATCATGGAATTTTTCTCGGCATTCGAAAAGAGCTGAAAATATTCGATTCCAATTCTACAGCTTAAATATTAAGAAAAGGTTCTTATTTAAGATAGTGGCGCATTGTAAATTCTAAACGGTAAAAACAGTTTCCTGTTCTGAAAAGACAATCTCTTTCCTAATCATTTCATGAGTTTGCAAATATTCTTCAGTGTTTAAATTCAAAACATGCACATATGTATGCATTTTTTACTTTCTTCTATCTTTACAACAAAAAAGTATTGGATTCGTGAAAATTTTTGAATTCTTGTTTTTGACGAATTTACATGTTTAGGGACCAGAGATCTCGAAAAACATGCTTTTTACAAAATGTCAGTCAGTGAGTCTGTATGTACTTGATGCAAATTTTGTGGACGCTCTTGCTGATTACTACACGGAACTTAATATAATTTATATTCAGTTAGTCCCTCATATAAATAGATGCTGATTACTTTTTAGTGTAAATCACCTAACAAGTGGCACTGCTATGGTACATTTATCAGGATTTCCGCCAGCGCCGTGCGAAAGGGGAATTGGCGAAGAGGGCGGTCGCCCCGGGCGTGGAAATTTAGGGGGCACCAAATTTATATTACCAACGTCATTTTTGTTCTATCACAAGAAAATGTTCAGGGAGGTTCGCGCCAAATTGAAACTTTTTAACCGGGGCGCAGTTTTCTCTTCGTAAACCGTGATTTCCGCAATAATTCTATCTCAGGAACTAACGCATGGATTTTCATCAAACTTTCGATGTAGTCTTGGATATGAGTTAGTAGTGACTACGTTATGGTGCAAATCATCTATCAGGTGACTATCATTTAATTTTGGTAAAGTGATGATAGCGAATTTTGAAGCATTAATATGTATGAGATTAAGGGTGTATTTCGACTGAAACTGCGTACTTTCCGATTTATTTTTAAATTCACTTTTGCTCTCAAATGCATCGAACTCGCAAATTGTCTTATTTAGAAAGTACACAAGGTGCCGTGATTATCGATTCTTTGATAAATGCAGAAAATGTTGCAAAAAAAAAATGCAATCACAAACGGCATTTCGAACTTAATTTTCCGAAGAGGGTGATCTGTGAACGAAAATAAGGGTCATACTGAGAAGATAATTGTTTATAAATCAAATTCTAATGAATTGAACGTAAAATGACATCCCACGGCACCTTATAGGTCTCTTCAAAAATACCCTCAGCCAGTTTCATGTTTCTACTTTTAAAAATATGTCTGAAATTGTATCAGAAAATTTAGAGCTGTTGAAGGTGGAAAGCGTTTTTTCGAATACACCCTTAAAGAATGTTTTAGAATTGGCTCATCCGACTAGTTTTCTTAGTTCTCAAAATATTTCTAAAATCTATGTTTAATTTAATACTTTATGTGTTAAAAGCTGACAAACTGTGAGAAAAACTGTGTAAACACTTAATGTAAAATTAAGTACATATTTTTAAAATTTGGATAAGTAAGGAAAACAAAAACATCTTTTTAAGAAGTGTACTCATACACAAAGAAAAAAAATTGGAAGTTAAAAGTATTAATTTTCCGAGGAGATATTTTAAGCATACGAATGCATCAAATGCCGTAGACTTTACATTAGTGAGGAGAATTCATAAACTGAATGACCAGCCCCCTTAAAGCTGCTGACCAATCACTTTCCGAATTCCTTTCCGTAATGTAAAGTTTATGGGCATTTCGTGCGTCGTTATATTTAAAATATCTCCTTTAAGAAATTAATATTTTTTAACTTCTCTCGGTGTTTTCTTCTTAAAGCATGTCACTTTATTTCTTAATTTTCAAAAAAATTCTAACATTTATGCTTAATTTGGTATTTTATGTGCTAAAAATTGACGAACTGGAAATAAGATTTTAACACTTCACATAAAATTAAAGATAAATTTAAGAAATAATTTGAAAACTAAGAAAAAAAGTGACATCTAATAAATTTTACGATTCGTGAATTCGAAAGTACATTAAAATAATACTTGAAAATGGAGTCTTTTTACTTGTTTATTTCGGACGACACATACTAAACACAACTACAAAACACTTAAACATAAAAACATAAATTTTACATGTATAATAAGCGAGAGTTACTATTTCTCTCTTCGAGAAACATCCTTCGAGCACTTCTGGTCTTTAGAACATGTTTTCGTAACAGACGATCGGCCCAATGGGCGCCGAAAGACAATCACCCCAACAAACACATAACTGATGGGCCTTTAGAGGCGTCGTTAGCGGTGGCCCAAAGTGTTTGATAACGGCCCGCCATCTTTGGCCGTAACGGCTCCGTCAAAAATCTGTCACGCCGGCCAGAATGCGGCCACAAGTTAATGCCCACAAATGTGCCATTAACGTTTTTATCAAAAATATCAGACAGCCACAAGCTGGCCACAATTATTCTTTTAAAGGCATTAAAAATAAAGGCTGGCCAGGAGATCACCCTCACCCAGCCATTTGTGTTTGTAAGAATTAATATTTAAGCATAAATTCAAAATTTGTTCTATAAAAAATATTTGCTGGAAAATTATTTAAATGATAAACTGTCTTTGATGTAAAACAAATGTACTAATAATCTTTATGTACACTTTTCAAAAAAGTTATAAATTTACAAATTTTTATCTTCAAATTTTTCAAAAGTTTCCAAAACATATAAGTTGAAAATGAATTTATTTGTTTATTATTTAATTATATGTTTTAAAAATTTACATTCGATACACTTAAAAAAGCATATAAATTTACTTACCTTGAACTTTTGCAAAAATTTTCAAATCACAATACTTGGCATAATAAATTTATTAATTTGTTTATTTATTCTATTATACATTTAAAAAAATAATAATATGGTTTTCAAATCGTTTCATGTCATATACAATTAAAATTATTAATTGTAAAAAAATAAACTAATTAATTAATTCGCTATGCCAAGCATTCTTTTAAAATTTTTTTAAAAAGTTCAAGATAAGTGAATTAGTAATTTTTAAGATAACCTAAATGATTATTAATATATAGTATTTTTCAAGCAAAAGCATTTATCATTTAAACAGTCTATCAATAAATATTCTTTATAGAATAAATTTTGAATTTATGCCTAAATAATATGTGTAATATTAAACTTAGTTATGTATGTTTTATTAAAAGATGTGCTTTTCTTTCTTTCTTTCTCTTTTTTTTTTTTTTCAACACTTATTGAGAATTTTTTTGTCATTATGTTATTACTTTTGCCCATTCATTAAAGTCTAATTAAATCATAAAGAAATAAGTGAAATATTTCTGAACCATCTTCATTTTATAAATACAAATTTCCACACAAGTATTATTAATAAAATAATAACAATAATAAATAATATAAAAATGCTATTTTATGTTTACATATGTCCTTAATGACATTTTTTTAAATCCCTTTCCGTTTTTTTATTTTGTTTACCATCGAAAACCATTAGATTTCTCAATTAAAGTTGATTAATCAAATTTCCAAATAATGATAATAATTTAAAGAAGAGTTTAAGCTATGCATTCTAACATTTCTTCTGAAAAATAATTTTAGAATTTTTTTTCAAAATATCTTGGTTATTTTAATGAGTTTTTCTTCACTCAAATTTTTCTTATATTGTATTAAAATTACTCAGTTGTTTAATTTAATGACATTTTCCATAAGGAAAAATTACAATCCTATATCAGAGTGGATATAAAAAAAAATCTTTTTCTTTCAAAGTCGCATTTAAAAAAATAATTATAACATTAAATGAATTTATTTAAAATAATCTAGAAGAATTACGATAGTGATATAAATAAGTCGCAATGTTTAAAACTAGTTACTTTCTTTAAAATTACTAATTAAATCTTCAACAGTTGAGGGGAAAAAAATAATAAAATCCATATAATGATACAACTAAATGAACATTTTCAAAGAGTAATAATAAAAAAACAATTATCCTACCAAACAAATACACCTTTAAAAAATTCCAGTGAATTTGCGAATTCTTACATTTTACGTCGTATAAATTATAAAATGACGACTTTTTAACTTTATATACTTATTTTTTTATAATTCTATTATAAAACTGCATTAAAATAGTACAGAAATATTTCAAATTAAACTTAATGAATAGGCAAAGAAAATATTCAGACTTACAATATTTTAGTGTAATCCCACTGCGAAGTTTTTAATAATCGTGTAAACAATCCAGTCAACATTTACGAAGTGATTTCATGCCATGAATGACACAGCAAAAATTTTGACCCCTGAATGTCACTGGTCGTGTCCTTGAAAGACCCCTTCGAAACAAACCCTTTCTCATTCGTTCCCTCGCTCACGTGTAAAGGACCGGACACATAGCACTAACTTCTTGTGGTCAGGCTTCGCTATTTTTTATCTTTCGGGTCGGCGTTTTGATGTATAAATTGTTCTTTCTTTGCACTGAATTTGAACTTCAAGAAAGAAATCGAATTCGAAATCAGTTGACAGCTTTATGACTGAAGATTGGGGGAGATAAACTTTCCCTTCCTTTGTCGGAAACAAAGATAGATTTATTGCTCTTTTAGTGCAAATGAAAGTAGTGCTGTTTTCCCGCAGCCTTATGATTCCCAACAATTTTCCGAACTTAACGATAATACTTATCAGTTAAAAATAAATAAAACTAATTTTCAGTTATTTTTTCACTTTATCCTTTACCTATGTCGGTTCAATATGGAAAAAAAAGGAAGAGAATAAGTTTTAATTATATTTAGTGAATTTCTGAAATCGTAGAATTTATGTTATCATAACATGTAACCCTTTATAAACAAATAAGAGCCATGTCACACTGGTTTAAATAAAATACATTCACACACACACTCAATTACATATATTGATATAATATTTTTTTATAGTTATATAGTTAAAGGTACCTATAACTATATAACTGGCTATTAACTATAAATCTGTCTAAGATATGTCTTAGACAGATTTTACTGTGAATATGAATTATATCTTATAAAATATTTAAAGATATAATCTATATTTATATAAATAACTTCATATAGTGTTTTGTTTTTACAAAAGATTTCGTTCAGCTTTCAGACGACTGCCAAATTCCCAGTTCAACAAAGCTAAATATTTATGCAATTTTTGAGTAATTTTGAAAGGGAAAAGACATTAAACTGGCTAGTCTGATAACTAGAGCGATTTAAGTTTTCTATTTTCTTATAAATTAATAAATTATTTGATA
Organism: Maratus speculifer; assembly: GCA_964019185.1. NCBI lineage: Eukaryota > Metazoa > Arthropoda > Arachnida > Araneae > Salticidae > Maratus > Maratus speculifer. The sequence goes on along the minus strand of OZ025294.1, from coordinate 395,910,618 downwards.
GTAAGCGGTTGTGGTCACGTGACAACCGTTTTTCCTTCTGTCTCACAGTATCATCTTCAGAACATAGATTGAAAATGTCCAGTTAAACAATATTTGCTTTTTTTTTTTTTACCAAAAAATATAAACCATCTTACGATTACATAGTTTCTTACTATCAGCTCCTGCAATTTCATTCGTTTATGAAGAAATATGAATTTAAATAGATGCTGTTATTAGATGTTTCTTCAAATTGGAATTCGTTCAACGTTTAAAGGGTTTTTTCTTTAAAATAAAATTTTTTGTTAGTGTATCCAGTGTGACATATTGTGCTTTGTATATTAAGGAAAACATTTACAAGTGTATTTCATTCCAGAGTGTTTATAAAAATACATAGATATATACATTTTAATACTTAATTTACAGAGAAGATAATTTTAAAATTATCTTCTGTAAATTAAATTATTCCTCCTATATAGGGAGAATTATTAGCACTATAATCTCTCCCTTGTCTCCGCGCTTGCAGATGCGAATGAAGGAAAATACATTCTTTCTTTCTTTCTTCTTATTATTTTTTTAATAACATGATTTTTTATTTTTTAGAATGATCTTTCCTAAAAAAAAAAAAAAAGTTTTGTATTACTGATTAATGGGGGGGGGGGGGGAAACTGAACGTGGAATGTTTTAGGCACAATCTAAGGCGTTTTTCTGTTTTAATATTTATTTTAAATTATTTTACTATATTTTAAATATTTATTCATTTTTTTTCCAACTATTTTTTACGAATAATGAATGTAAAAGTGTGCCGGTGAAGAAAAAACTTGGAATTCTGTATATATTTTGGAGACAATTCATTTTATATGTAAAAATATTTTCAAACTAAATAAAATGTCATCTATTTTATTATTTTAAATATAAATCTCGTAAATTATGCATATGCTTATTAAAGCCCAGTTATAAAGCAATTTTTGAAAGAAATAAAATACATTTTCTCTCTTATTTTTATTTTAAAATTTTTATACATTTTCTCCCTTAAAATAAAAATGCTGGTCAGTTTATATTAGCCCTCTGCTTTCTAGATTTTGGAGGGCCATTACCTTTTTGCCCGAAACCGACCTCTAAGAGTTTACCGCAAAGTAAATGCAACAGTTCTGTCATTGCCGAGCCGTTAACGGCTCTGCGATAGCTGCCGCAATTAGCGGCGGCTCACTTACGGTACAGCATTGTTTTTGTACAAATGGCCTTAACTCCTTTTGGCCACGACGAAACCAGCTTACGGCCCTAACTCGAGCGTTTGTGGGGACGTGACTGAATAGCAGGTGCATTCGTAACACTGCCCACCCATGAACATATGGATGTTCATCACAAATTATATATCAATTTAATACAACATGAATATAAATATGGAATATTATACATACTTCAAGGACAAAACTTCAACTAAATACAACAAAACTTCAACTAAAATAAGAAAAAAAAACAAGTCAAATTTCCATGTGATACAATAACTGTACTGGTCGTCTGAGAATAGATTTCTCAGTTTTTATCTTACAGGCCCTCACTTTGCCGTCTCTTCCAGGAAATAATTCAATAATTTTTCCTAGACTCCAGAAATTTCTGGGTAATTTATCATCTTTGATTAATACTATGTCATTCAATTTAAATTGAGGAAAATTAGTTTTGTTCGAACTTAAATGAGCTGACCTCAAATTTAACAAGTATTCCCCTTTCCATCTAGTCCAAAACAAGCGCATTAATTTCTCACGATAGTTAAAAGATTTAATTAATTCTTTCCTGGAAGAGATATTCGATTCAAGGTGAAGGCGAACTGGTGGCAGAGAAGAAATTCTTCTCCCAATTAGGAAATGAGCAGGCGTTAATGGTAGGGGGTCTTGACCTTCTGGCGAGGCATATGTTAAAGGTCGAGAATTGACCATTCCTTCAATTTCAACTAAAACAGTATGTAGTTCATCAACAGTTAGCGATGATTTCCCGAGTGTCTTTCTTAAAGCAGTTTTTATAGTTCTAACCATTCGCTCGTAAAATCCCCCCCACCACGCTGCTCGTTCAATGATATATTTCCACTGTATGTGATGAGAAGCAAAATAGTCTTGCACATCTGGATGAGTCATAATCCGCCAAAGGTTTTTCAAGTCATTGTCCGCACGTTTAAAAGTCTTGGCGTTATCCGAATATACTACAGATGGTAATCCTCGCCGAGAGACAAACCTGCGAAAACCTAGTAAAAATGTTTGTGTCGACAAGTTGCCCACAAGCTCCAAGTGGACATTTCTAGTAACTGCACATGTAATCAATAAAATGTATTGCTTGTTATCACAGTCTTTTACGTATAATGGCCCTGCAAAATCACATCCTATCACACTGAATGGACTGGTCTGTTCTACTCGATCATTAGGCAATGGAGCTACCGTCTGATCGCCCGGAGTTGAAGAAAATCTTTTGCAAATAATGCAATTTTTAAGCACAGCTCTCACAGATTGTCTAGCCTTTAATAACCAGAATCTTTCCCTAATCTGCACAAGTGTATGGGCAACAGCAGAATGAAAAACTCTGTAGTGGGCATCCCAAATTATAAGTTCTGAAAGTTTGGTTTTTGGCGGAAGAATTATTGGATGTTTCTCATCCATCGAATAATTTGCGTTATGGAGTCGTCCTAAAACTCGCAAAACTCCATCTGAATCGAGGTAAGGGTTCAATGAAAGCAATCTAGAGTCTCTAGGAAGTGGCTGGGAATTTTTCAGGCTTAAGATTTCTTTTTCGAAAATTTGAGTTTGACAATTTTTTATCCAGAAGATTTCGGCTTCTCGGATTTCCTCTGCCGAAAGTGTACGTATTGGTTCACGATTTTTCTTTAGTAATCTGATAAAACGAAATACGTAGGCTGTTACACGCAATAATTTTCTCAGGCTACTAAATTTCTGTATATCAATTAAATTCTCCTTGGCAATAATTGTATTAACAACAATATTACTTCTAGCTTCAATTTCAGGATTTACTGATTTTAATTTTAAATTATCATCCTTAGGCCAAAATTTTTCAGATTTACCGAGCCATTCCGGCCCGTACCACCACTGATTGGAGTTTATTAACTCTTGCGCTGACAGTCCCCTAGTTAGCATGTCAGCAGGATTATCCCTGCTATTTACATGCAGCCAAGAACTAGGGTCGCTTAAGTCCTGAATTTGCATCACTCTGTTAGCCACAAACGGCTTCCATTTGGATGCCACTCCTTTGATCCAATGTAGTACGATAGTCGAGTCTGACCACAGTACCATTTTTTCTAGATTCGTGAAAATGAGTTTAAGGTGACTAGCTATTTATGGTGGCAAGGTAGGAAATTAAGGGCACATTTCAAAGTTCTGTGATGGCAAAATAGTTCTGAGGTGGCGAAGTTTTAGAATAAAGGGCCACCTTTAACGTGCTATAGTTCTATGGTAGCGAAATATGAAAAATAGGACACATTTCATACGTGTGGCCGAGATCGATGCAAAGGATGAAATAGAAGGCACGTTTTTTTGCTAGGCCGAGATTGTAGTACAAATGTTGTGATGAACACCAGGTCCTGATTTTACATTTGTTTCTGAAGTTAAAAAATGAAGACATTTTCACTAATGAAAATCACTTCTCAGAGAATCATCTTGACTACTTTTTTTATTTCTCAAAGCACAAGAAATTGAATATCCATAAACGTTAAGTATGCAGCACGGTAATATAAAATGCCATTGAACATTATACAAAAAACCTTAGTCAGTAAACAGCACAATAATATGAAATGTCTTCGAACATAATATAGAAAACATTAGTCATCGCTGACGACAGAGATCGTGCATCTTTACTTAGCAGTGACAAACGTAAAACTGACAAAAATTTCAGATTTCACAAACGCCAAAAAAAGTCTTTTGGCATAGAATAGATTCCCAATCTGAGCAAAACAATGTACGGGTAAAAAGGACCGTTACATGATAAACAAAGGGGAAATTTTAAAAAAGGAGCGTTGCCAAGAATATAGTCTTTATCGCTCGTGGCGAGAACGTGCAGCAGCCGGCAACCCTAAACGGAATTTCACAACAGGTAACAAATTAAGTTCTTTACACAAGACAAAATGAAATGATTGGGAAATAAAAAATAGCAGTTATTTAAAACAGTCGTTTGATATTTAATCAACTGAAGAACAAGAAAGAAAAATCTAGAAATGGAATGATATTTTAAGACTAATTTATTATTTGTTCTTTTTATTTATTAATATTATTTTATATGCACTTGGAGACGAACACACAAATAAAAATACGTATTAAAAATGCTTTTCTTTTAAAAAATAAATTTTAAAAGAGGGGGGGGGGACTCACAATTGAAGAAAATAATAGAAATATATGTAATAGAATATGTGTTACATCACATATTATCACTCGAAGGACCACCAAAAAATATTTTTTTTGGCGAAGGAAAAAAAAAATATTTTTTCTTATAAAAAAATGTAAAGTGTTGGGAATCTATGTACAAAGCACAAGCAAAATATACACTTATAAAATAAGAATAACTATATGTTTATAAAAATTACAAATTATATATGATATATATAAAACACAATACGATACACAAAATGTTACCAAAAAAATAAATAAACTTCAACTTATGCCTAGGCCTTTATATTCATGCATATATGCTAGTCCTTGCTTTTAATATCCAGCAATTTGATGTGTATACACAACCTTTTTTTTTATATTCTTCGTTTCATTATTCAAGTGTAAGCGTGTCTTCGTCATCATTCAAGTGTAAGCGCTTACAAAAAAACAGTTCTGCTGTAAAAGCAAATCTTTAGATGACATATTTTTTATTTATAGAAATTGTCTTTTATGTTGCTGTTGCTTGAAAAATACTTGCAACTTGTTAAATCAAATTATCATAACAGTTTACATACACTGTTTAAACACACATTTAAAAAAATGCTGAAAAAAGAATTTTTTTTTTATATATATAAAAAATTCTAAATACTGACTTAATACAATGTTTATAGTTGAATTAAATTTACACAAATATAATACCTTTATTAAAATGTAAGGATCAAAATATGCATAATATGTAAATAAAAAAAAAATCAACACTGATCAGTATTAAAAAAAATTTGGAAATGTAAAATGCCATTCCAATAGAGTGTAGAGCAAATTTACTTAAGCACCTTATGAAATAAACTTGTCAAAATATTAAAGTACACAAATATCAAAATAGTAGTATGAAAATAAAATATAAAACCAAATTGTACACTGCATAGAGAATCTTATACACAATGAACTGAACCAGCAGTAGACCAGTAAAAGATCCAATACATAGTACACAACCAAACATAATTTTGTGTCCTGGCCAGTTAACACAAAACATGTGGCATTACATTTATTTTCTTGGTCTAAGATTATATCCTGAAATAATGTTTTGAGGAGAGCTATTGCTATTGTACTGCTGATAATTATTATTGTTGTTATTAATATTAGAGCTTGTATTTTTATTAAAGTTAGAATTAAGGTATGCATTTCTAGGTGGAGCAAGTAAAAGTCTATCTATATGCACTCTAAAAGAAGGAGCATGTGAATACTGATATTTCCTTATAGTAAATGAAACAGGTGAATGTTTCATAATAATTTCATAAGGACCAGTATATTTTGGTTTATATTTATCTCGAGATTTTAGATAAACAATATCATGGACAGTTAAAGGACGTAGTTTTGCAAATTGTGAAAATTTTAAGTTTCTTTGATGTTGAGCAGACACAATGTTTTCATAAGCTTTTTGGTACATTGCATCCAGTTCTTTTAATAATTTATAAGTGTCAACATTATCAAGAAATGGTTGATTTGCATGAGTGTCATATGTATCAAATATTAATGATAACTCACGCCCAAAATGTAAAAGATTTGGTGAGAATTTTGTAGATGAGTGTGTGGAGCCATTGTATAAGCATTTGTGAATCAACAATGCATGTTCAAAAGAGTGTCCTTCAAGTAATAAAGTATTAACTGAAGTTTTAATTGAAGAATTGATTCTTTCAGCAATCGAGTTCGATTGGGGGTGTGAGACTGAAGAATGAGATATTTTTATACCTAATGTTTCATTAAAAATGTTGTAAACACTAGAAATAAATTGGGAACCTAGATCAGACAAAATAACGCAAGGTCTCCCAAAACAGGTGAAATATTTAAACAGTGATTCAACAACTTTATTAGCAGAAGTCTCCTTTAAAGGAAATAATTCCATGTGTCTAGAAAAGTGATCTGTTACTGTTAATACTGAATAACCATTACTAAAAGGACCTACAATGTCAATTGCTACAGTATGACCAGCTTGTTTTGGAGTGTACGTTGCTTGCAAAGGTGCAGGCTGTGTTTTGTGATGTTTATGTTGCAAACATTTAATACATGACGCAACATAATTTAATGTGTCTGTGTAAATACCTTTCCAAAAATATCTTTTACTTACAAATTCATAGGTTTTCTTTAGACCGAAATGTGAAAGATGTGAAATTGCTAAAACCTTAGCTTTTAATGAGTGTGGTACCACAATATGATAAGAAAATGTTGAGTCGTGTGGCATGTTTTTTTTAAACATCAACACTTTAGTATCAGGATGAATAAAGTACATGTCATATTTATCTGAACTACCATTTTTTAATATTTCATTATATATAACAGATAATTCTGTATCTTTTAACTGTTCATTAACAAATGTTTGGTTTGATATTTCAAGCAAAGGATCTTTATGATTTTCGGAATTACCAACAGTCAAATAATTAATTGAATGTGACTCAGAGATAGTATTTTCATGCTCATCATTCTCAATGATAGGAAGAATGTGAGTGGTATCATATACTAATTCAGGATTTGTGTCTAGTGTTTGTTGATTATTTTTGAAATTATTTCTAGAAAGATAGTCAGCAAGTACATTTGAAGAACCTGGAATGTGTTGAAAATTGAATGAATATTCGGATAACTCGGTGAGCCATCTAGTTATAATATCCGCAGGGTTACTAACCTTCTTATAGTGTTTTAATGGAGCACTGTCAGACAAAATAGTAAAATTTCTGTTATAAAGATAATATTTAAAAGCAACAACTGCTTTGTAAATAGCCATTAATTCTAGCTTAATCGCAGGGTATTTTTTTTCAGAAGGGGATAATGCTTTAGAAAAATAAGCAACTGGTAGTAAGTTATTATCAAATTCTTGAAGTAAGACAGCTGAAATAGCAATTTTTGACGCATCTGTATTTAAGAAAAATGGTTTGTCCCAATCTGGTAAATGAACAATTGGTTCAGAAAAAAACATTTTTTGAATATTATTAAAAATTTTGTCATGTGCAGAAGTCCAGCGAAATTTTTCTTTAGGCCTGGTAAGCTGAATTAATGGATGTATGATTTCAGAAAATTTAGGTATTAAACTTCTATAAAAGGTCGCTAAACCAATAAAACCTTTTAGTTGGCGTTTAGTTGTTGGTACCGGAAAAGATGTTATTCGCAAAATATTACTTTGAATGGGACTTATTGCATGATTTTCAATGTGAAAACCTAGATAGTTTGTGGAAGTCTGATGAAAAGTACATTTGTTGGGAGCAAGAGTCAAATTATACTTTGATAAAACCTGTAAAATTTTCTCAAGTTTTTGTAATGTCTCTTGAAATGTGTTTGAACCAAATATAAAATCATCTTGATATGTAAATATACCTTCCAAATTTATTTCATCTAAAATCATGTCCATTAGTGCTTGAAACACTGAGGCAGAATTTTTTAATCCAAAAACTAAACGTTTATACTTATAAGAGCCATACTCAGATGTAAATGTCAATTTATCTTGCAATTCTGGTGGTAAGTCAATTTGATGGTAAGCTTGTTTTAAATCTAAGCTAGTGAAATATTTATAAGAGGATAAGTTAGCAATAATATTTTGAATTTTGGGAAGAGGATAAGAAGATCCCTGAATAACTGAATTAAGCATTCTCAAATCTAACGCTAAACGATATTTCTGTTTACCTGAACCGTCAGACTTTTTCTTGACAATTAAGATAGGGCAAGACCATTCCGAGCAATGCCTTTCTATTATTCCTGCTTCAACAAGATTATCTATTTGCTCTTTAGCATCTGCCTGAAGTGCTTGGGGAATGCTAAATGGTAAAGTTTTTATTGGGAAGTCATTAATAAATTTGATATTAGGTACAATGCGATCAGTATGACCAAGTGTCTTAAGAGATTTTGAAAAAGCAGAATAATATTTTAAGAGAAGATCAGAGATTTCCTTCTTTTCATTTGCTTCTAAATGATCCAATTTAAAATCATTTATAGAAAGATCTTTTTTTCTTTGAGCCAGTACCTGATCAGATGCATTAATAAAATTACAATAATTTTCATTTATTGAAGAATTTAAATTACTTTCCAGTTCATTTTGATCAACAATTTCATCTGGTATACACAGATAACCTATTTCCATATTTTTATTCAAATGAACAACATGATCAGATAAATTTTCAATGTAAACATGCATGATTTTGGGATATGAAATATTTTGAACTTTAGAATCTAATTTTATAAGTGCATCATGACATAACACATTATTAGAGGAAATATTACTACAAAATAGCATCTCATCTTGATCTGGTGAGATGTCAGTTTTAATTTTTACAAATTTGTGTTCATACGGATTTAAGTTCACTTTGTGTGCAAGATATGCACAGATCTGATCATGCGATTCATTACTGTTAACTTTATGCACAATATCACTTGAACTACTGTCATTATTATTTACCTCACTTTCAGAACTTTCATCAATACACATTGCATTTATTTGACTTTTTCTACATTTATTTTTTAATGGTACTTCAACACCATTTATTGAGGCAGTATTATCACTGGGATTAATAACAATATTATTTTTCACAATAAAATCATAGCCTAAAATTCCAACAAATTCTGAAGAATTTGCAATTTCAACAATATAAAAGGTATGCCGAAAGAATATTTTACCAATTTTGATAGACACAGAAATGCAAGAAGAAAATTTAACAGCAGAATTAACAGTTGAAATAGTTACTGAAGAAGCTAAATGTTTGTAACAAACATCCTTTTTTATTTCATTAAAGAAATTAAGTGATAAAATTGAAATTGAACTTCCTGTATCCAGTAATAAAAATGCCTCAAATTTTCCAAACTTACTGGAAATAATAGGTAAAAACGAACACTTATCATATACATTATAAATAACTACTTTTTCATCAGTCTGTGTTGACTGATTGTTGCAAATCTGAATTTCTTTAGATGTCTGTGAATAAGTGGATTTAACTTGTCTTTCATCCGACAGTTTACATTTATTTGCTGATGACCCAAGACAGTTTTGAGACAACAGCTCATCAGCTGTACTGCGTCTCACTGGTCGTTTAAAGGCTGAAATTGGTTATAACCAGAATTATCAAAATTAGTATTTCTATATTGTCCATAATAATTCTGATCATAAGATTTCTTTCTCTTACACCAATTCTTATATTTAAAACATTGGAGGGCCAAATGACCTCGCTTAGAACAAATTTGACAAATATTTACCTTCCTGTTATTTTTATTTTGAAACTTAAAATCAAAATTTCTAGAGTTTTTTGATTTGTACAACTCACGAGTGTCCTTCTTAAAATCAGGACGTGTTTGGGTTTGTTTAGTGTCATCTTTCTGTGTATTGTTTACAAATGACAAAGCTTTTATTTTCTCTGATAATTCAGATATCTGCTTAGAAAAATCAATATGATTAGAATATTCATTATGAATATTAATTAATTTTTCATTTGACAAAATATTTTGCAAAAACTCTGCTCTTTCTACAGCTTTGTCATAGTCATCAATTTTTTCCTCCTTAATTTTGATTCGAATATCAGTTGATAAACACTGCAAAAGTTTCTTATATTTTATTTCGTTAAGAAATTCAGGATCTTTCGTTTTAAAAGCCTTATTGGCCAAAGTATTCAATCTATGGGAAAAATTACTGATACTTTCATTAGGTAAGAGTTTTATGTTATCAAATTCGATATCTATAACTGTTTGAGATTCTTTAGAGAAAAATCGTGAAAGTTCCTGTTTAATTAGTTTTACACTATTTGAATTTCTAATTTTGTCATTTTCAAGAAAAAATTTTTGGGCAGGTCCTGCTAATTTTGTTTTAAGAAACAAGACCTCCTGATCATCTGTCCATTTTTGTATTTTTGCATAATTACTAACTATATCAAAGAAAAAATCCAAAGTGGTTGGATCACCTTCATAGCAAGGTACAGAAATATTAAAGTTATTTTTTGATGAAGTCATTTTCAAAAATATATATATACTTATAAATACTTAAGCTTGTTCAAATATATCATAATCAATTACAAATAATAATAACATAAAACCAAATATATAATATGAAACATAAAATAAAATAAAGAAAAAGAATCTGTACATTACCTTTCTTCATAGCTGAAAACAACATAAGAAAAAAAGATAAATACGTTCCCCTTTTTTTTATGGAAAAAATAACGAGAAATAAAAAAATGTTTCTTTCGGAGACTATTATTTAAATCATAAGTTATTGTAGTATCGTTGCATTTTTATTCAGCGTTCCTAAAATTTTTTATTCTGAAGGGGGGGGGGAAGTCCACATCAAGCACGATTTGAATTAGATGCTCCCACACAGAACAGAAAAACCACGACACATCTTTTTAGAACGGCTCTGTAGACGACAACTTTGTAGAACTGAAACTCCGTCTAAAACATTCCAGGATTGTACGTCGCACCCTCGTGCAGCACATCTCACATGTCTTGCATTCTATCACCACTAGCACCAGTCGAAACTATAAATGTCGAAATCACTATTCTTTCGAAAACACTTTTTTTACCGTACCATCCAGAATTCGAAGCAAAATACGGTGCACATACAAATCACATTTTCGTCTCATCACATTGTTTACACTTCTCCAGAAACAAAAAAACCCTTCTTTACGCGGCACCATAGTTCTATGGTGGCGAAATAGGAAATAAGGGCACATTTCAAAGTTCTGTGATGGCAAAATAGTTCTGAGGTGGCGAAGTTTTAGAATAAAGGGCCACCTTTAACGTGCTATAGTTCTATGGTAGCGAAATATGAAAAATAGGACACATTTCATACGTGTGGCCGAGATCGATGCAAAGGATGAAATAGAAGGCACGTTTTTTTGCTAGGCCGAGATTGTAGTACAAATGTTGTGATGAACACCAGGTCCTGATTTTACATTTGTTTCTGAAGTTAAAAAATGAAGACATTTTCACTAATGAAAATCACTTCTCAGAGAATCATCTTGACTACTTTTTTTATTTCTCAAAGCACAAGAAATTGAATATCCATAAACGTTAAGTATGCAGCACGGTAATATAAAATGCCATTGAACATTATACAAAAAACCTTAGTCAGTAAACAGCACAATAATATGAAATGTCTTCGAACATAATATAGAAAACATTAGTCATCGCTGACGACAGAGATCGTGCATCTTTACTTAGCAGTGACAAACGTAAAACTGACAAAAATTTCAGATTTCACAAACGCCAAAAAAAGTCTTTTGGCATAGAATAGATTCCCAATCTGAGCAAAACAATGTACGGGTAAAAAGGACCGTTACATGATAAACAAAGGGGAAATTTTAAAAAAGGAGCGTTGCCAAGAATATAGTCTTTATCGCTCGTGGCGAGAACGTGCAGCAGCCGGCAACCCTAAACGGAATTTCACAACAGGTAACAAATTAAGTTCTTTACACAAGACAAAATGAAATGATTGGGAAATAAAAAATAGCAGTTATTTAAAACAGTCGTTTGATATTTAATCAACTGAAGAACAAGAAAGAAAAATCTAGAAATGGAATGATATTTTAAGACTAATTTATTATTTGTTCTTTTTATTTATTAATATTATTTTATATGCACTTGGAGACGAACACACAAATAAAAATACGTATTAAAAATGCTTTTCTTTTAAAAAATAAATTTTAAAAGAGGGGGGGGGACTCACAATTGAAGAAAATAATAGAAATATATGTAATAGAATATGTGTTACATCACACTATTCTAGCAGCTATTAGAGCCCCTAAAAGCTCTAAGTGTGGTAGTGTTATTTTTTTCAACGGGGCTACTCTGGCTTTAGACATAACAAAACATGTCCTATAATTTTCCTCGGATGTTTGAAATCGGAAGTAGGCTACCGCTCCATAGCACTTCAAGGAAGCATCGGAAAAAATGTGTAGTTCTACTTTGTCGTGCACTTCACTCGAGCGATAATAATATCTGGGTATTTTTAATTGGTCTAGCAATTCGATTTCCTGATACCATGTTCTGTATTTAATTTGAAATTCTTCGTTAAATTCATCGTCCCAGTCTAGCCCACTCTGCCATAATTCTTGAAGGAAAATTTTTACCCTTATCAAAAAAGGTGACATAAATCCAACTGGATCAAATATTTTAGCGGCAGTCTGGAGAACATGCCTTTTGGTGAATTCCAAGTTGTCACCTATTGACACTAAAGATGCCAAATCTATAGCCAAAAAATCCCCTTCAACATTCCAGTTTAACCCCAATACCTTTGATTCGGCGCAGTTTTCATTAATCTCTATAACCGGGTTACCATTCCAAGCTTCTTTTAATTCTGGAGAATTAGTAACGAACTTTCGCAATTGCATATTGGCATCTTTAAATATAGAAACTGCAGTAGTTATTAGTTGCATAGCCTGTTCGACTGTAAATGATCCGTAAATCAAATCATCTACGTACAAGTATTTATTAATCATTTCATAGGCGGCGGGTTCCGTATCCTTATAATTACCAATATGCTTTTTAATTGTAGAGGCTAAAACATAGGGAGAGCTGGTGACGCCGAAGCAGTGACGATTAAAGTGATACAAAACACTACGTTTATCTATGTCGCAGTCATCGAAATACAAAAAACATAGATAATTTCTATCATTTTCTGATACTTGAATTTGTAGAAAGGCCCTAGCAATATCCCCCGTGAAAGCAATTTTAAACTGTCTGAAATTTAATATCACATCTATGAGATTAGGATTCAAATTTTGCCCCGCAAAAAGACATTGATTTAAACTTTTTTCCCCCATTTCCCGACTGCTCGCGTCAAAAACAATCCTTGTTTTTGTTGTAGAAGAACTTGGCCTAGAAACAGCAGAGTGTGGCATCACGAAATTGACAGAACAATTATCACTACATTTTTCAATAATTCCCTCAGTTAATTGCTCTCTCATAATTTCATTATATTTTAAAAACAAAGACTTATCATTCTTTAACCTTTTCGCCAAACATGCGAAACGCCTTTCTGCTACCTCGTAATTATTAGACAAATTCTGTTTATCTAATTCGCTACGCCATAACAAGGGGGTCATATATCTATCATTTTTAAAAATTATTTCTTTCTGGAATTGATTAATGACCTCATAAGTCTCCTCTTGCATTTGATCATTTGAATCGACTAAAAAGGACTCAATTTGCCATAAATTTCTAAGATCATTTTCTGAAGGGAAACAAATTACATTCATACAGGAAGTTGGCTGCGAATTATTACTATTAACTTGACCGACAATGGTTTTGCCAAATATTGTTGGCTGCATAAATAAATTATGATTAATTTTTTCGACATTACCTATTATAGTTTTGAACAGATAGTCCGCACCTAGCAAGATCTGGACCGGTTTCGAATGAATAAATGTATCGGCCAATTCCTGTTTATCTAATCGTAATTTATCTATTAACTTATAATCAACAGAAGTCATTACCTTAGTACCGCTAATGATTTCAGAAACCAGCGCTTTTACAGTTATTTTTTCATAAGGATGATGACAACTAATAATAGTTAAATTTACTACATTAAACTCCTTTTCTATGGCATCGCGATTAGCAAATGTATAAACCAAAAGCGTTTCCTTGGCAACAGGTTTTAATTTCAACGCCGAGGCTAAACTTTTTGTAATGAATGTTCTAGAGGATGCCGAATCATATAAGAGTCTCGTGCATAATTTATTACCAGTACCCTGCACTCGTACACAGGCGGTTTGCAACAATGTTGCGTACTTTTCGGGAGAATTATTAGTTTTAATTACATATGAAAATACGGTTTGACTTTCTTCATTTTTAGAATCATCGGCTTTTACTGAGCTTTCATCGTGACGCGCTTTTGTCGATTTTTTAGTCGGGCAAAATAAATAATTATGCTGGTAACTTTTACACAATTCACAAGGAGGTATTTTTACCTTACACAAGGATATTACGTGCGATTTTAAGAAGCAACGATAGCATCTTCCATCTTTTTTCAACTTATACCTTTTTTGTTCATCGGTAATTTCATTACACTTTAAGCTTAAATGATTCGCGTTACAAAATATGCAAACATTTTTTACAACAGTATTAAGCGCGATTGAAGAGGGAACATTTGGTTTAGTTCTAAAATTCCTTTTTTCATATCGTGCTACTTTCTGATTTTTTAAGGAAATCCCTGACACTGCATTTGCTGCTTCTCGCGATTCTATTTCAAACTTTATAAATTTCATCAATTCATTTACGTCACCAGCTTTTTCCGCATTTTTCTTTCTCTGATATTCTACAACTAAATTATGGGGTATCTGTTTTAAAATTATCGGTATCAATAAATATCCGAAATTGTCCGACGCGACCCCGATAGCTTGTAAATTACGAATGCTTACTTCGCATTCGTCATATAAATCTCGTAATGACTTAATATTCGTGCTCGACCTAACCGGTTCTAGTTCTAATAATTTGTTTATAAACCCGCTTATCAAAATTTCTGGTTTACCGTAACGATTCTGCAGCAAGTCTAAAGACTGCTGGTAATTCGCCTCGGTCAGGGCCAGACCGGAAATTGATTTAAGTGCTTCACCTGACAAAAAGGATTTCAAATAAATAAGTTTATCCACCTTGGATAAATTTTCATTAGCATCAATGCTGCTTTTAAAACTATTCATAAATTCCAAAAACATATTCGGATCCCCTTTAAACGTCGGGATGTTTATTTTTGGTAAATTTATTGTTGTTGGTCTAGCATTGAAATAAGGAGTTGTACTCGCGTTAAATAAAGAACTAGTATCAGGTTGATCAGAATCAATTTTAAATTTCTTCAAATTCAATTTAATTTTAAATTTTGTTTCATTTATTCCATCGTCATATTCAATAGATGACTGAATATCGTTCTCGAAAATTGTTCCATCCGATAATAATTCCTGAACCTGATTATTAACAGTTTTTAATTCGTTTTGTTTATCATTAATATTAGTTAAATATTCTGTTAACTGCTCAAAATGACTTTTATCATTAAAATCGATACTTTCTATATAAGCCTCAATTTTTGTAATAAATTTGGTTATTGCGGTTTTCAATACCTTTCTTTTACTTTTAAATTTCTCTAGATCCATAATAGTGAAAAATTAGATCAAAGAATAAATCAAAATAATTTTACAATACCTTTTTTATCCGCGATGTGAAGACGCGATGTATTCCGATAAATTCAGACCGAGAAATCCCTAAGAGCGGTAACACAAACACAGTCTTGAAATTTATAAACACCTTCTTGATCCTGAGATATCCTTAAAAGAGTCACTGACACTTTAAAAATCTTAAATTCGAAAGTCTTGCAAACAGTTATTAACACAATCACTTCCCGGGTTGAAATGTGGCACCATAATAAATTTTACGATTCGTGAATTCGAAAGTACATTAAAATAATACTTGAAAATGGAGTCTTTTTACTTGTTTATTTCGGACGACACATACTAAACACAACTACAAAACACTTAAACATAAAAACATAAATTTTACATGTATAATAAGCGAGAGTTACTATTTCTCTCTTCGAGAAACATCCTTCGAGCACTTCTGGTCTTTAGAACATGTTTTCGTAACAGACGATCGGCCCAATGGGCGCCGAAAGACAATCACGTGACTGAATAGCAGGTGCATTCGTAACAACATCCTTTACGAAGGGATCATTGAAAGAACAAGTTAAAAATATTAATTTCTGGGCAGATATTTTAAATATAACTGTTGAGATTTAAAGTGAATTAACATAGGATAGATTTATTTCTTATAGTCAAAAGAGATGTATTACCTGAAAAATAATTCATCGTAGACGGCATCTTGCAGGTCACAGGTATCGGTATCTTAACTACGAATGTTGGTTCTGGAATCACAGACTACTTGAAAACTGTTTTAAGAGCTGCTTGATGGTTAGATAGCTTGAATGATGAGGTTTTTTACACGAATAAATAAGATTTGTTGAGATTTAAAGGGATTTTAATAGAATCCTTCGAATTAAGATTTCACATCTTGTAAACATACTTAGAATAGAAACGTTTTTGTTCTGAACTGTCACGCAGTCAATCTGCGGAATAAGGAATAATCTAAAAAGATGAATTACAGATGAATATATACAAAACATATATGAAAAAACATATTGGGAATTAACAAACACAAATGAATGAGAATTAATGAATATAATAATTAATCAGAGTTATTTAACAGTCTCGTATTATTAGGATCGAAGTTTTAATGCTGCCATTTAGAGCCATTTTTCAGAAGTAATAGTGCCATTTCTGAAGATTCCTTTTAAGATTCAACAATAACAATGCATCAAACGCCCACATATTTTAGATTAGGCAAGGGAATTCGGAAAATGATTGACTAGCAGACTTAAATATCAATATTTTAGCACGAAAATTATGCATTGTCAAAATCATATCCTCATTTTCTTGTCCCATTTATTTCAACCCCGCTAATTATAAGTTTTTGCCCCGATTTTTCACACAGTTTGAATAAAAATCGAGTTAAAGCGATAAAACCATACGAAATTAAGGTGCATTTAAGACTATTACCACGACTCTGGGCAGCGTCGGATGTGGGGGAGAAAGGGTCAGCTAGTAGAATATAAAAGTGAACGCTACTGCCAAAATCTCTCTTATGTCAAATGCGACCAGAGCGTTAAATTCTGAGTTATTTAGTCAGGTCAACATTACAGCAACGCATTTAATTTTTTTTTTTTTTCGAAATGATTAAACAGATCAATATACGAAGAAAGCATACTCTCATTTTTAATGGCAAACCTCATTTTATGTTAGGTTATGAAATGTCGTTTTAACTTTTTTACGGCACAAAAATCTCTTTTTCTAAAATATTTAAAATGATTGACTGACATCAGAATGTGCGGACAAATTAGATTGAAAATAAAAATGTTCGTTTTAGAAGAACTTCCTTTAAAGAGATCTGAAGCGAAGTTATCGCTACGTATCTTTTCCCTTTCATAAAATCAGTAATTAATTCCCCTTAATAAAACTAGCGGCTCATTCGAAGAGTGGCGCACTATGTAACGGAACAATGCATTTAGAACTCTCGATATAGAAGGTGGGGAAAGATGAAAAGAGGAGACTGGGAGGGAGTCTATAGCTTATCTTCTGAACTCGGCTACGAACTAAATTGTATGGCACAACATTCCACATTCGATACCGCTCAAATTTTACATTTGAGGTTATTGAACATGCGTTATGCAATTTCATTATTCTAATACCGGGTGTTGTTACGCATTGCTTTCATTATTCTTGCATTGATGTAATTACAAGAAAAATTTAAATAAACACCCTGTTTCTAATTGATTGTTTAAACTAATATAGTAAAATGAAATTTTTGAGCAAATTTTTTTTAGTATTAGCCTCCGATGCTATTTCTTTCTGACAAGCTAAAAAATGTCGTGTCGTCAGCCCTTAATTTTCTATTCAACCGATTTTGATGATTATTTTTTTTAAATGAAAGCTATTTATTTGTAGTTGTGCCCATTTTAGCTATTTTTTAATTTATTTCCATTTTTATATTTTATTTTTAATTTTAAATGCTTTTTACGATATTTCTTCAAAATGGTGGCAACTTAGTTTAGCTTTTCTCTCGATAATAAAAATTTATTTTCCATTATCACTTTCCCCGAGTCAGAAGCTTTATTTCATCAGTGAACATGTCCTCGCATTTAAAAGAAAAAAGTCAATTGTTTTCGTAAAATTTAACCACAATAAAATGATTGCATATAATTATGCACTAATTGAGGTAATATATATATGTATATATATATATATATAATTACTGAGAAATAATAATAATAATGTAAATAAAACAACAGAAAATAATTTATGATAAAAATTAATGTCTAAAGAAAATTTTCAAATGAGGAAAATGATGTCATTTAGAAACCAGATAAATGGAAATTACAATATTATTACGGATGCCTTTTTCATATTGCTAATAACAGTAACTTTTAAAAAACATTTGAAGAGAAAAATGACGTCACTATTTAAAACATCACATTTTTACTCATAACGATATTACCTTTCAATATTTCTTTTCATTATGGACACTGAGATTGAGATTTTACTTTCAGATGATTTCAGTTAGTGAAAATAATGTCACAGTAAAAATGAAATTAGTTTTCTTTTCTTTTTTTTAATAAAATATTTTTCTGTGAGTGGATATAAAATAAAATTTCTGAATTTCGCCGGCACTCATATTACAATTTTAACTGAAGAAGTGCGAATATTTGCATGCAAAATTGTAACTGGCAAACTTGACATTAAGTTTGGAAATATATTTATTGTGTATTGATTCAATAATGTAATTACTTTTTTTTTTTTTTTTTAAACCACATCGATCGGGTCTTTTAAATGTTTCATTCGTCGAATTCGATGGGATTCCACTCGTTTTATTGTTAAAATGCATTTTCTTTTTCTCAGCGTCAATAAAAAAGCGTTTAAACTAAAGAAAAAATCCGGTTTTGATGAATCTAGTCAATGAAGAAGTAACACGTCAAATTGTATATTTTTATCATTCCGCAATTCCAAAGACTCAGAGAGAAATTGCTAATCAATTGGGTATTTCACGCCGTTCTGTTTGCTATTATATTGATAAACACAAGAAAAATGAAGTTAGTTCATTGCATTCTAAACGGGGTCGCCCTTCTAAAAACCCTATCGATTTTTTTTTTCTTTTTCTAATCGGAGGCGAAACTGAATTCTGCAATGGCAGAATCTACATTCAACTTGTTATTATTTTCTTTTTTAAAATTCTAATATTAAAAGAAAGGATAATATCATTATATATTTATAAAAATGATAAACAGAAGGAAAAAATGAAAAATGGCTTTTTTCCCCTTAAGTTTGAAATATTTTCTACTATGTGAAGAATTGAAGAGGGGGGGGAGGGGTATTAGAAGTATTTTTGTTTTTTACTGTAAATTAACAAAAATGGGCAGGAAATTTTTAAAACAGTAAAAAGTTTTTTAACTTGTGTTTTGTGAGAGAGTATGGATTTGAGTAGAATATAAATAATAAAAATTATAAAAATAAATAGAAATCTAACAAATTTTCACTCTAGAAAAAAAATATCTTTTGCCATTTGAAGAGTTTGGGGTAAAGGATTAAAATACTGATGTATGATTATTCTTTTTTTTTAATAATAAATTTACTAAATGTCCAGAAATATTTTTCAAAAGTAAAAAGATTCTGGACGTGCGTTTGTAAAGCCACAAATTCTCAACCTAAAACAAGCAAAAATGCAAGTGTGATTCAGAAGGTAAATATAAAATTGATTAAAATAATGATAACATTACATAAACTTTAATTGATAAATAATAATTTTCTTTAAAAAAAATATGCTCAGATGTCAATAGATTTCGCTCACAAAAATCTGTTATTACAAATAAAAATATTCAAAAAGGGGATAGTATTAAAAATAAATAAATAAATAAATTTTACAAAGGTAATGGTTATTATTGTTGTTATATATTTGTTTTGAGAAATCTAGAAAAAAAAATTAATCAACCAAAAAATTTCTTAGCACATTTAAACAAAAAAAAAAAAACAAAAAAAAAAAACAAAAAAAAAAAAAAAAAATCGCAAATCTATTTCCAATGTTTATAATAATAAACATATAATGATTTAAGATGCAATGTATCTTTACAAAAGTAATAAGAAAGATTAAATATTTCTGCGTCATTAAACATATGTAAATTCGGATAATCAAGGAAGATTTGAAAAATAATTAATTATAAGTGATGTGATTAGAAGAAATGTTTGTCTATAATAATTTTTAAATAAATTTCCAACTAAATAGTTAAAGAAATTTGTGTAATGGGAGAAAAATTATAAGTTTTAAAGCCAATTTTTCTTTAGAATGGAATTTAAGAAAACTTAATAATTTTTATAAATACAAGAAATCTATCAGGGACGGGGAAGATACTTAATATAAATAATAATGTATAATGTACGTAATAATGTAACAAAATAATTATAATAAAATTAAAATTGTTATGATAAAATTAGTTAGATAAATTTCCATATGAAAGGGATAAATTAGCAAAGCTTTCTGCGTATTGGAAAATAATCTGTATAAAGCCGCTATTAGATACACCAACATTCTGTAAGACTTTTGAGCCAACACTGGATTTCCTCCAACTTATTGCGAAATATCCTCCCAACATCCTGTGTCATAGCAAACTGCAATGTCTCCCAGACTTTTTCCCACACGTTCAAAAAAAATCTGGCCTAGCTTAGATTTTTCATCCAACATCGAACGTTTCAAAGAATCAGAGATAAGCGATTGATACGAGTAGGCGATAAATGTTAACGCCTGGCACGAGTGGAAACTGGTTTTACGGCTTTTCCTCCGAATTTTTCAATGACATTTGCAAACCTTTGTCCCCCTTTGAACGGGAAAATGTTAAAGTTAAAATCCGCTGAAAAGTTTGTCTCGCCTAAAGTCCGTATGTCTAATAGCAGCTTAATGCGCCCTGTGCAAATTTACGAGCACACAGACAGTGACATAAAAATATTAAAAATAAAATAAAATGTAGCAAAAACTAATTTTCTGAATTGTATATTAAAAACGTGAAACAATGTAAAACGTATTAAACAAAATCTTATTTTCAATAGAAAAAAAAGCAATTTTTTTCTTTATTTTAAATATCAACGTTGCGTAATTAAAGCTCATTAGAGGCCTACTATAAATGATGACTCGAGTTTTTTTTCCATATTTTTGAATCCCCTCCCCCCCCCCATTTGTCACATTTGTCAAATTGCACTTTTTACCCATCCCCCTCCTGTGTCATGTCACACTATATTACGTAAACATATACTTGCAATTCATAAACAAAGCACGACGTTTTAGATAACATTTCCAATTTTATTTTAAAACTCTTACTATGTGTTTTAATGACATTTGTGAGCTGAACAATAACAATCATTCCAATATTGCATTAAAAAATATATATTAGTAAAATATTAATATGAAACAGCAATTAAAAACAACAGTATTTTGGAATTTGAAATAGAGTTTAACATATTTGGTTTTAAATCTTTTTTTTATGAACACAAAATATTTTAACTTTAAAATAAATTCATAATTTAATCTGCTATATTTCAATGATTTCATTCTAATCAAAATGTCACAATTCTTCTTATCCCCTCCTACTGCCTGGTCACAAACTGTCACAATTTCATAAACCCCTCCACCCCACCCCACCCCTTTCAAGTGCGACATCATTTATGGTAAACCCCTGAGGCTATAGAGAGAAATCAGACCACAGCCCAGAGTCCAGGTAAGGGGCTGGACTTGAATTCTCCAAGTCTATTCTACTCCTCTTTCTCCACCTGCAGTATTAATGGACTAAGCCATTTCATAGTGAGCCACTCTCCGAAAGAGCCGCTAGTTTCAGCATGCGAAATTTTAAAATGGAGGGCCAAAATCACACTCCAGTGAAATCCAAGCGCATTATTGGTCATTGAGCCGCGTCCTTTTCAGAGAATAATCTCTTAGCGGTAGGAGAAATGTCGCCTTACTCCTTTTTCCGAGAAAAAATCGTAGCGGCAATTTTGAAGTAAATCTGATCTGTTTTCATTTATAATCAAAATTTTTCACTCTCGTTCTATAAAATGTCATCAAAATATCTTAACTGAGTTAATTTCGATGGTTTATCGTAAATAAGAACAGACGGTAACAATCGCTTGAAAGTTACTTTACCCCTCCTTCTTTTTCAAATGGAGAAACAAATTCGTGATTTTCACCCATTCCACACGACCAATGAGGTGTTTGGATTTTACTTGACTGTGAATTTGGCCCTCCATTTTAAAATTTCGCTTTCAGCATACATACATAATTTCGTTTCATTGTTCATTAATTTTGTCATTCAATTTCTTCAATTCATTGATTGCCTTTCTATCTAGGCGTTTTATTTATTTAAAATTATAACGGGGATAGAGTTGGCCGAGGAGTCGAGGAGTCGACTCTAAATCTCGACTCCTTACAAGTGAATCGAACTATCGACTCCTATCTGGCTAACGGAGTCGACTCAAAAGAGTCGAACTTTCATTTCAACTCAATTTGGGATTCGGAGTCGAAGAGTCGAAAAGTCAACTCACTCACTCAAAGAGTGGTTGGACCAGTTTAACAGAGTGTCGGACTTGGAGAGTCGAGAGTTGAAGATTAGATGGTCGACTCTTCGATTCTTCGACTCCTTGAAAACCACTCTTTCGACTCGGTATCAGATTTCGACTCTTCGAATCCGCGCTGGGCTTTTTAGCAAAAAACAAATGTCTTGGTTTGACTTTAGGTTGGGGATTTTTGGAAAAGCGGAGGCAGTGTAGATGTGCATTTCACGTGTAATTAGGAAGATACTGAATGACTGAAAAGAGTGGGAGGGGCAGAGAAAAAGGGGCGTTCTGCTGGTTATTTCTGGAAAGATTAATTGAATTTATGGAAAAAAGGGGCATTCAGCAGGATATTTCTGGGAAGATTAATTGAATTTATGATAAGCTTGCGCCGATTTCCGTATTGAGGAAAGATCGAACGATCAAACAAAGCAGATATTATGTTTGTATTTTTTGCTAAAAGAAAGTAGAACTGGTTAGGGAAATATTTTCAACTGCCTTTATCTGATGCAATATAGGAAAAAAAGTTGAAGAGAGAGAAATAAACTTTAACTTTAATAGAACTTATAAAACTTAATAACTTTAATAAAACTTAAACTTTTACTTTAATAGCAAATTGTTTAAAAAACAGTGTTAAATTAAGACATATTTTTTTCGAGAGGAGATTTCTGTGGGTGTAGGTGGATGTTATACAGAATTTTGGGTGGGTTTTATCATTTTCACTCTTTTATCATTTAAAACACGAAATGCCTGATATTTCAGGGGTGAGGGATCTCATTGTTTAGCGGGAATGCCTGACCCCCGGGCCACTTTCCGAATTCACCACTGCTAAAAAGTTTTATGAGTTTATTTTATGATTGATATATTTTAGATAAAGTGTTGTCCTTCATTTGATTACGAATATATTCTTTTAATATGTATTTTTTTTTTTTTTTTTTTTTATAAATTTTGCAGATAATATAAAAATGGATATAATTTTCATATAATTAAAGTTTAGATGGTCGATTTTTTTAAATATTCCTTTTTTCAAACCAGATTCGTATAATATTTCCTGTTTATTTTATTTTATTTATTTGATATATGTATATATGTGTGTGTATTTTTTTTTTCTTTTTGGGTAGCGCAAGTAAGTTCTGGGTGTCAATCGGGAGGAGAGGAGATCACAATGTCATAGCTGCCAAATTTTACGCTTATTTTTTACAGTTATTTTTTATGAAGAGAATTTGCTTGTTTTCCTAAATTTCCGATGATTTTAAAATACATTTTTTAAATTTATTATTATTATTTTTTAAATAGTGGTAGGATAAAAACATAAAACCTGGCAGTAATTCAGTATATTATCATGATTTTATAAATGGAATTTCAAAAGGAAGTCAATTATAAAAACTGTAAATATCAGGGAAAAAATTAAAAAATTAGTCTCCCCGCCGTTTTTTTATGATCGCATAAGGGGTAAATTATGTCCCAGACACTGAACATTTTGATAGTTATTAAAATTACAGAAAACTTGCAAATATACATAATTTATTTAGAGGAGCTCACAGGTCCAACCAGGCCCGGTACAAGCTAAAGCTACCCCAGGCTAAAGTAAAGTAAAAAGTTCTATCCGGTCCCGACCCGTACAAATAAATAAATTAATAAACTTACCCGGCCGGGTTCAATTTCGACAAAAAAATCCGATTTTTCTTAACATACAATAATTTTCTGAAGAATATTTTATGCACATTCATGAGCAATATTTTAGTTTAGTATGTATTCGCAAGACAGAAAATACACAATATCAACAGCAATGTTATCGCTTACTTAGATTTTTAGACTCTTCAACATTCGTTAAAAAAAATAATGTAATTTGGAATAAAAGAAAAAAAAAAGAGGGTTAAAAATGTCTCTTTTAAAGCTGTATAATATAATGTAGATTTCTGAAAATATTTCTCTGAATTTATTAAATCTGTTCTTAAATTCAAAAAAGCTATTTTCTTACACATTTCTGAATTCATTTTTAGTTTAAAAAAAAAAAAAAAAAACTCGTTAAATTGAAAAGTTTTCTTATTCAGAAATTATGTAATTGATTGGCGCTTTCCAATTTTTGGCAAAATACATTAGAAAATTACTCTTAAAATTGAAGTTTATATTGCAAGGGAAAAGAGAAAAAACTGTCGTTTCATGACAAGAATACATTTTTTCTTCATATGTAATGTAATTTGTTAAAAAATGGAAATGCTGATTGATTTTTCATCTCCTCTATAGCTGCCTGTCAATTTTTAAAATTCTAAATAAAAATGTATCAGAAATTATGTCAATGCTGAATTTTTTTTTCTAGAATTGAATCTTAAATTTTCTAATATCTCTTCACCTCTTCAAACACACTACAACAGCTTCGTTTTTTCTTTTTCGTATTTAGTTTGATTAGCAGTTCATTTATTAAACAAATGGAAAACGTTATTTGATTCGAAATTCCCTCAATAGTCGGGCTATCAATTTTATAATTGTACATTAAAACATGCTGACATTGAGCCCTGCAATATAAAGCTTATGTGAAATGAAAAATGCAATTTTCTACAAAACAATGAGACTCAGGATAATCGCTATTATTTTCCAGCAAAATTCGAATAAACTACTGTTACCCCTTTTGTTTCATAATTTTAGTTTTAATAAATTCAGAAATAGATTAGACCGGGGAGGAGGGGAGATATATTTTTTGCATTATATTTTCTACAGAATCTAAACGTAAATTAATTAATTCCTTTTTATTCGATGATACGATATCTTTCCAACATAACCAACACGACATATATGTAAACGCACACATATTAAAAAAATTAAAAAAAAATCAATTAACTTAATTTGTACTAATATTTCCCTTTTTTTTTGGGGGGGGGGGTATTTGTGAATAACTAATAATTTAAAAATATAAGAACATAATGAACTTAAAGCATCCGTTTTAAATTTTTAAGTAAAGACCCCCCCCCCCTCAAAAAAAAAGAAAGGGAAAAAAGGAAAGAAAACAATCTAATAATTTTAAACGCTGTGATTGCCGGATCCTGGCTCGAAGCTCCGGCCTATTTTTAGCGGCACTCGGGTCGGGCCTTACTTTATTTTAGAAGCCTCGGATTGGGTCTTGTCATTGCATTCTCCCAAGCCGAGCTCGAGACTTAATTTTTACTAAAAGACTAGTTCGGGTATAACCTTTTTTTTCCTCGTAGCGATCGGAAGGGAACTCGTCTATAGCGAATTTTTATTTAATGTTATTTCGTCTTGGAGGATTTTACTTTGTAGCATATTTCAGATTTTTAAGCCTCTAATAAGTAGAGTAGCACATAGTATGTGGATTAACAATATTAATATCAACTGAAACATTTACATACAAATTAACGTTAATTAAAAAATGAATATCATAGCATAGGGTTCTTCTTTAAAAATAAAGATTATAAACATAAAAAAAATCTAAAATATTAATTTTTAATTAGAACTTCTCAAACGGAAAAATCATGTTTTCTACAAATTTAACTATGCCGGATCAGGCTAAGAAGAAGATTTTAACTTTTTTCTTGTCGGGTTAATAACTGTTCTGTACGAAGCAAGTTGGCCGAACAATTATGTTTTATACCAATCAGGTCATTATTTTTTTATACTTTCTGGGACGGTACAGGACTGAAAATTTCGGCTCTTACCACAAAAATATATCTTTTATTTAAAAACTAAAGCAAAATAATTCGACCATACATTTAAAAATCCTCTCTTGTGCGATATACGTGATAGAAGACATAAAATTGCATAATTTTTACAACCAACCAACCAATCGTAAGTGAGTCGGGAGTCGATTCACTATCTCGACTCATTGACCAAGTGAATCGAGTCAGAGTCGACTCCTCAATGTGAATCGAAATGCCCAACCCTAAACGGGGAGTTCCATGAGATCACCCGTTCTTTAAATGTAGTTTTGCGTCATATTTTCCGATGAAGGGAAAACGAAGTTTATATCATAAATGTGTTACTGTTTAATTTTACTGGTGTGAAATTAATATTCTTATATTATTATTATTAGTAGTAATTTTGTTTATTTTTATATTCTATTCAGTTTATTTTATTACATTTTATGTTCATTTTTTTAATACAAATTATAAAAATCTCTGTAAAACATAAATTTCCAATGGTTTATTTCTCATTCAAACTTCTCGGCCTAATGAAAATTGTGTTATATATATTTATATATATATGTTACCAGCCAAACCCGATTTTAGGTCAAACTAGTTTATCATAAAGCCCATCGGATAAACTAGTTTTCCCCAGGCCAAACTAGTCTATCCTACCGCCTCAGCACCAGCTTTCTACGTTATCCTCGGCTGATCTTGTTTATAGTAGGCCAATGTTATTTGAGGCGTTTTTTTTTCTCATCAGGCTATCAAAGACAGAAAGTGCCCGCAAGTTCTGTATGTATACATGTACGTATATATGTTCGTATGCACGTACGTACGTATGTACGTAACGCGATAATTCTTGATAGAAATACTCGATTTTTCAAATTTTGAATATAGGTTTATTCTAACAAGGTACTTCCCTGATTAGTTGTGGGATTTCATTGGAAAAGAATAAGGGGGTGATACATGGGTTTTTCAAACATAATTATCAGATTTTATCCAAATTTTAGATGTAGAATAATTTTGATTAGGCGCTGCCATGGTTAGTTGTGGGTGTTCATTATTTAATTACATTTTGGATATATATTTTTCTGTCCTCTGTTTTTTTTGTGACAGGATTTTTCTTTTATCATATAAATTTTTAACCATAGAAGTTGAATCTATACTAAAAAAATACAAACATTTCTGTTGTGTATAAATAATAATTACGTTGGTTTAACCTTTTTTTTTTTTTTAAGAAAATAGTAAAATGGACACCTATTAGTCTAATTTAGTCAGAAAAAAAGATCTATGTTAATATCTATACTAATAAAAGAAGAAAATGCTCTGCCTGTGTGCGAGTGTGTGTGTGTATTTGTGTGTCTGCGATGGCTAGCGAAATCTGTGACACGTACAAGGCTCAAAACTTATTTTTTTAGAGTTGTCCAAAAGGGCATAGCCGGATAAGCATTGAAAACATGCTTTTCAATCAAATTTCTAAATTTTTTCCCCAGGTGTATCTGCATGTCTGACAATGTATTTCCCCTATTATCACTTTATAAATATTTTATGAGATAAAAATGTTTTTCGATTTTTTAAAAACCTCATTTTCTCAACTACTGTACCGAATTACATGTGATTTATTGAGTTTATATAGACAGTAAAGATGCATAACTGGTAATTTTTGTATAATATTGTGATTATAAAAAGTCTGTGAAAAAAGTAAAAAGTAAATTAAAAATTTTTGAAAAATAAAAGTCACATCTTATAGTTGTCGGAAAATTACCATTTTCTAGTAAAAAATTCGTCATATGCGCCCGGATATTATTTATAAATGGCAAAGGTTCGAATTTGGTACTACATATAAATATTTACTAAATTATGTTTAAAATTTATTAAAATTCATTTAAAGGCGTAATTTGGGCGGAGCTATGTAACTTCGAAATCTGCAGAATCTTTGGATGAAAGTA
The DNA here is from genome assembly GCA_964019185.1 of Maratus speculifer. NCBI lineage: Eukaryota > Metazoa > Arthropoda > Arachnida > Araneae > Salticidae > Maratus > Maratus speculifer. The sequence goes on along the minus strand of OZ025294.1, from coordinate 395,882,542 downwards.
AACAGACAATGTATCAACTGATGTATTTGAGATTTCAGTAAGAGTAAATGTCATAATTTTCAACTTTGTCGATATTATTTCGATATCGAAAACTGGCGGTTTGTATCGAAGACAATTGTGAAAAATATTTTCAAATGGAAAACAACAGCAGTCTTCGACAAGTAAATCTAATGACGTTACTATGATGATTTTTATTCGAACATTCTCATCACTTATATTGAAGGGTAATGTGAGTAAGTAGTTATATTTTTTTTGTTTTAGTTCTTTTAACATCGCAATTGAAAATGAATGTTATGTAAATATAACTAAAATTGGAACCTAATGTGCTCTTTTAATTCATCATCAAGATATATAATTAAGATTGGGTGGTAACAGATAATTTTTTATTCAATATATATATGCTAAGCATAACCTTTTTTTTTTTTTTTCAAAAAGCAGATTTTTGAGGATTTTTAATCAAAAGATAAATATTAACGAAAGGTACATAATGTGAGTCAAAAGAAAGAAAGCTGACAGCAATAGATGATATTTTATATTGAAAAATATATTTCTCTAATATTGAACCGTTTAAAGTTTGATGAGTTAAAAATGTTTTTTAAATAAATATAATCCAAAAAGGCACTGGGAAAATTACCAGGAGATTAATATATTGTAAAAACATAGCTAATTTTTTGTGAATATATCATAATCTTATATGCAAGTGCATAGTCGAGTTCATTGCTTTAGGCCTCACTTTCAAGAACAGTGACGTTTGCGGGGGAAAAAACTGACATCTGATAATGTGTTACATTATTTTATACATAAAAATAAAAAAAATTCTTCTGTAACCACAAGGTTTTTAAAAAAACTTCCATAACAATCACATTTCGGATTATCTTTCTTAGACGACCTATTAAGAAATAGAAATCATCCATTACATTAAATCAGTTTCGTGGCGGTTAACTATAACTTAGACATAAACATTTAACAAGATGGTAAACAGGACACATCGCTCGGTTAAAAAGCTTGAAACTACTAACATTAATTTAACTTTATAAAAATTGATGTAAACCATTTTCATTTAAATTAGCCTTGGTCACTGTTGTTACATTTCGATATCAAAGAATGTAGTTTGTTTCTATTACAAAAATTATCTTCCCTGTTGTTGTATGCGACACCAACAAGAAATTTTGTTATCGAAACAGTATCATCAGCGTTAAAAATGATGACCATGTGTTCATTAAAATGTAAAATACAGCAATTCTGTAAGTGTATATTCCAAATATTTTTCAGGTGTTGAAGATGAATAGCTCCGCCCCAAATAACGCCTTTTAATGAATTTAAATGCTTTTTATGCATATTTATGTGTAGTATCCAATGCAAAATTTCGGTTTTTATGTATAATATGCTGGCACATATGAAGAATTTTTTACTAGAAAATGGTAATTTTCTGACACCTATAAGATATGATTTTTATTTTTCACAAATTTTTAATAGTTTTTACACACGCTTTTTATAATAAGAAAATTATTCAAAAATTCCCAGTTATGCATCTTTAATATCTACTACAATTAATCACATGTAATTTGATACAGAAATTTTTGAAAAAATGAGCTTTTTAAAAAACCGAAAAAACATTTTTAGCTCATAAAATATCAATATTTATAAGGTGATAATAGGGGAAATATATTGTCAGATAAGTAGACACATCTGGAAAAAAAAAAAAAAAAAGAAAAGAAAAATCAAGAAATTTGATTGAAAGGCATGTTTTCAATGCTTATCCGGCTATGCCCTTTGCATCAGAAATAAACCCTTGGAAATTCATGTTTTAGAGAAAAAATGTTTTATAATTTGTATTCAAAAATGAACAGAGAACGTAAAAAAACTGAACTGAATAGAGTATGAAATTTAAAAAAATAATCACAACAGTATAAAATATTATTTTCACACCAGTAAAATTTAACAGTAAAAAAGTAATAATTTAAACTTCAGTTTGTCATTCACAGAAATACCGAAATCAAAAATTTATAAAAAACGGGTGATGTGATGGGACTCCCCGTCATAATTTCAAATATAACTTACTTACTTATCCAAAGAAAATAAAAAAGATGCCATAATTTTTTTCAATAAGCTTGGTACCGTATCTGTTGCACTTTACCTAATTTGGCAACTTATTGCTTTTTGGCGAGTTAGGTAGTAATCAGAGCCGTAGCTCAGGGTGGGGGTGCTATATGGGCTTAAACATTTTGAGTACTCCCACTAAGGGAAACTTTCCACTGTCACTAAATAAATTTATTTTCCGAAAATCTAAATGAAATTCTGTTCAAAAATCTAATTTAGTTTTGAGGACCTGTCATAAATTTAAAAAAACAATAACTTGTAGCTAAAATAAGTGTTTCAACACTTGCTCATGCTATTTGCATGTATGAAACTGACATGATTTTTAATACTGCACTGGTTATACACTTTAATTTTTCATCATCATTGTCTTTTATTAACATAAAATGATGTTGTTATAATAGTTTAATGAGAAACATAATAACTACAGTGTGAATATGCACTAATTTATCTTTCTGCGTCACTGAGAGAGAAATAATATGACCCCCTCCCCCCTCATTTTCTTCAGCCCTCCGACATTTGGACTACGGCCCTGGTAGCAATTGTAGAAAATGTCTATCTGTCACTGTCTGTCGGTTTTTAGAAAATCTCTGTCACTCTGAGACAAAAATTTTGTTGGCGTTCTGTCTCAGAAATTAATGCACAATATTTTGCAAAGCTTTTCATTCATCAGTTACACCTTGATATGAACGGTCGCTTATTAATTTTTGGTTAAAATCCCTCAACAGGTGGCGCTGCTATACTGCATTTTTCACAATTTCCACAACTGCTATATTTCAAGAACTACTGCACGGATTTTCATAAAACTTCATATTCCGTTAGCCCTTGTTATAATCTGGTGCTGATTACTTTTAAGTAAAAATCACACTACAGGTGACGCTGATTTGCTGCATTATTCATGATTAACACAATAGCTCTATCAAAAGAACTAATGCACGAATTTTCATTTAACTTCAGATTCAGTGAGGAGTCTACATGGTTTGTTGATGACAAGATTTTGGTGTAAATCTCTTAACCGGTGGGGCTGATGTACTGCATGTTTTTTTGTAAGGGGAGGATATTAACATGTGTGAAATAGAAAAAAATTTCGGGATTGCCACATCCGACTAGTTTAACTCTGTATCATACCTTTCATTCCCCGAAGAAACTTTTCTTTTTTTTTCCCACTCATTTTACAGCAGGATTAAAATTAAGCATATTTTGATTTAAAAAATATACTTGATTGGTCTAAGGAGTCTTACTTTTTACCTAGTGGTGCAATTTAGCAAGGTGTTACGTTTAATTTTTTTCTCAGCCTCTATGAAGCAAAAATGCATAGAAATTTTTAATATAGGTAACTTACTATCTCTTCTATTTAAAATATTTTTTTTAATATTCTATATTAAAAAAATTATTATGTATATATATATTTATATATTTTAAATTTTGATAAAATAATGTAAAATTGTTCTTTGATTTGCAATTGACCGAGCGCAACATTTCTCAGACAATAATAAAGCAATTTGCATGTAACTTGGTAAATATCTTCATTCTAAAATAAAGAATAACTTATACTGACAATTTAGTGTTAAAATTGCATTAATTATTTTAAATTGGCAATTTTTGAATATTCTTTGCAAAATTTTATAATTTAAATTTAAATTTATTTCAAATGAAGTATAAATTTAAGATACATTAGTTTTACATCATTATCGATATTTTGAAAGACTCTTGAACCAATATTTTTTTTACAGTCTTGCACACAGTGAATGCAAGTAAATAAATAAATAAATAAATAAATAAATTTTTTTATCAAAATTAAAATAAAAACATACTTAAAATTTCAATATGGAATATTAAAAAATATTTTAAATAAAAGAGATATTTAGTTGTCTATATTAAAAATTTTATGCATTTATGTTTTTAGGGACTGAAGAAAAAAAAATAAAAAAAAAAAGTGTTACGTCGCTAAATTGCACCTTCAGTTAAAAAGCAAGACTCCTGGGACCCCTTAATATTATGCAATGCAATGGCTCTAAAATTTTAATGCTATATGCTTCACCTTTTACTCGATGAGCTAATATCGATTTGGTTAAGGTATGTCAGATTTAAGCGTGAAATGATCAGTTTTAAAATTTAAAAAATTGATTCAGGATGTCGATACGAAAAAAAAAGTATATAAATAAGTAGTAACGCGCAATAGATATATAAAAGGTTTTTTACAGTTAAGGAAGCTGGTCTCTCAGCTTCGGAATTATTTTCCACAATAGGGACTGATAACAGGTTGTTATAGTGTCCATAATAGGGTCTATAGAAGTTTGATGCATTCATATATTCAAAATATCTCTTGGGGAAATTACTATTTTTAACTTCTTTTTACTATGCACTCTTTTTAAACAATGTTTCTTTTTTTCTTTCGAAGAAATTATTGTAATCGAATTCTTTTTTTTTTTTTTTTTTTTCTTGCCGACTTCCGGACTTTACCGAAAGTCAAATTTACACGTTTTAAGGGTAAAAAAAGCCCAAGAAACATGTTTTTAAAGGAATGTCTGTCCGTGTGTCCGTATGCAGCGATTCTGCCATCGAAAAGTTTATTGAGTTGCGCATAGAACTGAACCAAACTTTTTATGTATGTACTCGGATGTGGCAAGCAGATTTCCTACGATTTAGAGATATTCTGCCGTAAAGGTGGCTGTAATACCATACCAGTTTTTGTGCCCTTTTCATTATTGCTCCATCGAAAAGTTTATGAAGTTGTGCATAAGATTGCACGAAATTATTTTTGTGTGTGTTTAATTTTAGCCAGTCGGTCCTCCCTGAATTAAAAAAATATATACCGCCGGAAGGGACGCTGTAATAGAAATAGCTGTGCTGTTTTTATTATTGTACCATTGAAAAGTGTATGAAGTTATGCATAGAATTGAACCAATTTTTTTGTGTATGTTTTTGGCTATGGCAAGCGGGTCTTTCGTTATTTTTTAAGCCTGCCGGAAGGGGTCGCTGTAATAGAAATTACTCTGCCATTTTCATTATTTTACCAAAGCGAAGATCGCGATCGGACAATTTTCATTAGAAATTTAGTGCATGAATAAATAAACCATAGGAAATTCATGTTTTAGAGAGAAAATGTTTCATAATTTGTATTAAAGAAATGAACAGAAAACGTAATAAACTAAACTGAATAAAACATGAAATTTAAAAAATAATAATAATAATAGTATCACAATATTATTTTCACACCAGTAAAATTAAACAGTAACATATTTATGATATAAACTTCCTTTCACCAATATATGAAATTCCGAAGTCAAAAATTTGTAACAACGAGTGATGTCCGAGGACTCCTCGTTATAATTTCAAATAACAGTTAGGGGCTTATTCAAAGAAATAGAATATAAAAAGGAAGTCATAATTTCTTTCAATAAGCTTCGTACCGTATCTGTTGTACATTACCTAATTCGGCAGATATTGCTTTTTGGCAAGTTGGGTAGCAATCAGGGCCGGCGGCTCTGCCCACCCTTAAAATTTTGAGCGCCCCCCTCCCCCCCAAGGAAAAGTTTCCAAGGTCACTCAATAAATTTATGTTCCTAAAATCCAAACGAAATTCTGTTCAAAAATCTAATTTCGTTTTGAGGACCTTTCATAGATTTACAAAAATAATAAATTATAGCTAAAATGAGTGTTCCAACACTTGCTCATCCAATTTGCATGTATGAATCAGACATGATTTTTAATATTGCACTGGTTATACACTTGAATTTTCTTCATCATTTTCTTTTCTTAACATAAAATGATGTTGTTACAATAGTTTAAAGAAAAACATGATAACTACAATGTGAGTATGCACTTTGTGAGTAATTTATCTTTCTGCGTCACTGAGAGAGAGAATATGACCCCCCCCTACATTTTCTTTAGCCTTCCCCTAATTAGGCTGACCCTGTTAGCAATTATACAAAATGCCTGTCACTGTCTGTCGGTTTTTAGAAAATGTCTGTCACTCTGTGAGTCTGTGACAAAAACTTGACTGTGACTGAGACATTCTGTCTCAGACATTAATGCACGTGCACGGAATTTTACAAAACATTCAGTTAGACATTGATATAAACGGTCGCTTATCGCTTTTCGGTTAAAATCGCTCAGCAGATGGCGCTGCTACGCTGCATTTTTCACAAAAAAGACCATTTTTTTTTCAGCTGTTTTAAAGAGGTACTTCTTTAAGCTACTTCAGTCAAGCGAAATCCTATAGTAAAATTTTATAAATATGTCTTTTCGACATTTAAAGATTTTTAAATGATTTTTTTGTCATGGGATAGCTGAGATCTTAGGTACAATACCGTTTTGTATTTTTTTTTATTTTGTTTACAGGTGTTTTAAAGAGGCTACTTCAGTCAAGTGAAATACAATGGTAGAAATTTATAAAAATATCTCTTCTACATTTTAATATTTTTAAATGATTTTTTTTTTTTTTTTTTTTTTTTTTTTTTTTTTTTGTCATTGGATAGCTTAGATCTTTCTGTACAAAGACCGTTTTTTAGATTTTCGACTTTGTTTAGGGGAATTTTAAAAAAGCTACTTCAGTCAAGTGAAATCCAATGGAAGAAATTTATAAAAATATCTTCTCTACATTTTAATATTTTTAAATGTTTTTTTGTCATTGGATAGCTTAGATCTTTCGGTACAAAGACCGTTTTGTACTTTTTCGACTTTGTTTAGGGGAATTTTTAAAAAGCTTACTTCAATCAAATGAAATCCAATGGTGGAAATTTATAAAAATATCTCTTCTACATTTTAATATTTTTAAATGATTTTTTTGTCATGGGATAGCTGAGATCTTTCGGTACAAATACCGTTTTGTACTTTTTTTAGTATGTTTACAGATGTTTTAAAGAGGCTACTTCAGTCAAGTGAAATCCATTGGTAGAAATTTATAAAAATATCTCTTCTACATTTTAATATTTTTAAACGATTTTTTTGTCATTGGATAGCTAAGATCTTTCGGTACAAAGACCGTTTTGTACTTTTTAGACTTTTATTTGGGGAATTTTAAAAAAGCTACTTGTGTCAAGTGAAATCCAATGGTAGAAATTTATAAAAATATCTCTTCTACATTTTAATTTTTTTAAATTATTTTTTGGCATTCGATATCTCAGATCTTTCGGTAGAAAGAGCGTTTTGTACTTTTTCGTCTTTGTTTAGGGGAATTTGAAAAAAGCTATTTCAGTCAAGTGAAATACAATTGTAGAAATTTATAAAAATATCTCTTCTACATTTTAATATTTTTAAATGATTTTTTGACATTGGATAGCTGAAATTTTTCGGTACAAAGACCGTTTTGTACTTTTTTGATTTTTTTACAGGTGTTTTAATGAGGCTACTTCAGTCAAGTGAATTCCAATGGTAGAAATTTATAAAAATATCTCTTCTACATTTTAATATTTTAAAATGATTTTTTTTGTCATTGGATAGCTGAGATTTTTCGGTGTTAAGACCGTTTTGTACTTTTTTGGTTTTGTTTACAGATGTTCAAAGAGGCTACTTCAGTCAAGCGAAATCCTTTAGTAGAAATTTATAAATATATCTTTCCTACATTTAAATATTTTTAAATGTTTTTTTGGCATTGGATATCTGAGATCTTTCGGTACAAAGACCGTTTTATAATTTTTGGATTTTGTTATGGGAGTTTTAAAGGGGCTTACTTCAATCAAGCGAAATCCTATGAAGTTTTGAAGTTCATATAAATATATATTTTTCTCTTCTACATTTTAATATTTTTAAATGATTTTTTTAGCATTGAATGTTAGAAATTTATAAAGATATCTCTTCTACAAGTAAATATAAACTCATGATTACCTCAATCAAGTAAAATCCCATGGTAGAAATTTATAAAGATATCTTTAAGATCATTTAAAAGTCATTTGTAAAGATCATTTTAATACTTGTAACTTTTATTCATTATATAACTGATATCTTTCTTTACAAAGAACGTTTTATATATTTTCGATTTTGTTACGGGTATTTTAAAGTGACATACTTCAATAGATCTAAATCACATTTTAGAAATTTTTAAAGATATCTCGTTTGTATTTTAATTGTCTTTAAACTTTTTTTCGGGGGGGGGGGGGGGCATTAGATATCGGAGATTTCTCTGTACAAACACCTTTTTACATTTTTTCGATTTTTTACGGGTATTTTAAAGTGGCTTACTTGAATAGAGAGAAGTCCCATTATAGAAATTTATAAAGATATCTCGTCAACATTTTAATTTTTTAAATGATTTTTTTAGCATTGAATTTCCGAGATATTTCTGTACAAATACCGCTTTATATTTTTTTCGATTTTTTACGGGTATGCTAAAGGGGCTTACTTCAATGAAGCGAAATCCTATCACAGAAATTTATAGAAATATCTCGTCTATATTTTAATAATCTTTTTTATATTGAACAGCTGAGATCTTTCTGTACAAAGGCCGTATTACAATTTTTGATTTCGATACAGGTATTTTAAAGTGACTTACTTTTGTCAAGCGAAATCCCATTGTAGAAATTCATAAAGATATCTCGCCTACATTAAAATATATATATATATATATATATTTTTTTTTTTTTTTCTCTTACATTGAATAGCTTTTACGATTTCATTTATTTTAAAGAGGCTACTGCAGTTAAACGAAACAATGTCTTCGCTTTAAAACTAGTGCTATGAAAGAAATTTATAAAAGTTTATCGTCTGTGTTTTAATAGTTTTAAGTTTTTTTTTTTTTTTTTTTTTTTTTTTTTTCTTTTATACTTTGCCTAGTTGATATCGATTTGCACAAAGGCCATTTTCTATTTTTTCGATTTATTTTACGGGTATATATATACATATATATATATAACTTTAATCAAACGAAACAATTTACTAGCTTGTGATAATTCTTTCGACGATAATCCAACGGTCGAAATTTATAAATAAGTCTCATCTGCATTTTAATATTTTTCCCCTTTAATAGCTCAGAGCGATCTCTTCAAAGGCCTTTTTCTACTTTTTTAATTTTCTTTACAGGACAGTTTCATTTTCGGAACCGTTTTCAAAAGTGATATTATCCTCATATTTAAAATCTACAATCAGTATCGAAAAAAGTAAAAAGCGGCCTCTATACAAACCATCGTCAGCTATACTATGCAGAAAAAAAAATAATTAAAAATTGGAATGAAAATATGGTATCTTTAAAAAAATCTTCCATAGGTTTAGTATAATTGAGTTTGTCTTTTTGCGTGACTGAAAAAACCGCTATTCTAAAACTTAGATCAGTTAGACTATGACAAGCTTTGGAATATATGCGTATTATTTAGTTAAAATAGTATAAGAACTTTAAAAATCATTCGTTTATCTTTCTGAAAGGGAAAAACAAAGGAAAGACAATTTATATACAATAAAGCATAAATATATCATTTACGGATGTGAATTTTGCCGCAACAGAATATATTTTCTAAAGTATTGTAAATTGCTCATAATTTTCGATAGAAGTGTCAAAATAAATATATTTCTATCTTTTAAATTAGTGTTATCCAATTTAATCATGAATTGCATAATAATTAATTTATATTTTAGAGTGGGTATACTGCAAACTTTTATTGATTAAAATAGAAATATTTATGAAATATTTATGAAAAGGAACATTTAAACTAATTCATTAAGAATTGTCTAAAAGAATGATAAGAAAAATTTAATACAAATGTATTTATTCGCGAATATATCTATTCATTTTTAATTTCAGAACCATTGTTATTTTCTTTCTGCCCTTTCTTCTTTTCCCTTTGTCGTCTGCAGATGACAAAAAGTTAATTCTATTATTTTTTATAAATTAACGAATATTTCATTTTGATGTTGTCCGCAATTAAAGAATCTTTTTTAGAAATTAAACTTCAAATATATGGAAGAAAAATAATAAAAATGTTAAATGTGTTTTTATTCGAAATCAATAATGCTTTTAAAGTACATTTGAGATTGAATGCCTAGTTAAACAAACTTTTTGAAATCAGCATGTATTTACATCATTTCTGAAATTCATTTCTGATCGAACTATCATGCATTCAGGAAATGGATGTTTTTATTTTTTTATCCTAAACCAGCAAACAACATTTTACTAATAGCCACAGGCAAGATTTTACACCTTCGTCCCTGTAAGACTCCCTGGAGGTAAACCCATATCGTCTTTCACCCTAATTACTTTTAAGGCGTCTCCCTTTTAAAGGCGGAGTTAAACACCATTTTCGACTATTTTAAATCAAAGTATTTCAACTTTTTATACAAATAGCATAGATTAAATTTTTGTAAAAATCAAAATAAAAAACATTTTCTGAAAGCTAAATAATTAAACTCTGCATGCTGTTTTACCAAATTTTAAAATGTCAAACAGATTTTTCGTAATAAGACATTAAAGGTGGATTTTAAAGACTATAAAATAACGCACTTGTATCGCCTTAAAATTAAGAAAAGAAATAAAATTTCAGAATGACGTGCATAGTTTAAACCTACAGGTTTTCAAAACAACAAAAATTATTAAATTTGAGCAAAATGCGAAGGAATGAAAGCGATAAATTTCTTACATTGAAATAACATTAGCCGTTCTATCTCAGAGCGTTACTGATGTAGGGCCTTAATACTGCACTGATTTTTTGTGTTAAAAATTAAAATTGTGTATTAAAAATCATATAAGTTTCATACATGCAAATAGGATGAGCAAGTGTTGGAACACTTATTTTAGCTACAGTGTATTATTTTTGTAAATCTGTGGAAGGTCCTCAAAACTAAATTAGATTTTTGAACAGAATTTCATTTGGATTTTCGGAACATAACTTTATTGAGTGACCTTGGAAACTTTTCCTTGGGGGGGGGGGGTGCTCAAAATGTTTAAGGGTGGGCAGAGCCACCGGCCCTGATTGCTACCCATTCACTGTGTGCATAACTATAACAAAAATATTGGTTGAAGAGCCCCCCAAAACATTGATAATGATGTAAAACTAATATATCTTGAATTTATACTTCATTTGAAAAAAAGTTTAATTTAAATTTCAGAATTTTGTAAAAAATATTCAAAAATTGCCAATTTTAAATAATTAAGGTAACTTTAACATTAAATTGTGAGTATAAGTTATTCTTCATTTTAAAATGAAGATATTTACCAAGTTACATGCAAATTGCTTTATTATTGTCTGAGAAATGTTGCGCTCGGTCGATTACAAATCAAAGAACAATTTAAAATTATTTTATCAAAATTTAAAAAATATAAATATATATATAATAAAATTTTTAATATAGAATATTAAAAAAAATATTTTAAATAGAAGAGATAGTAAATTGTCTATACTAAAAATTTCTATGCATTTTTGTTTCATAGAGGCTGAGAAAAAAAAAATTAAACGTAACATCTTGCTAAATAGCACCACTAGGTAAAAATTAAGACTCCTTAGACCCCTTAAGTATACTTTTTAAATAAAAATATGCGTAATTTTAATACTGCAGTAAAATGAATCGAAAAAAAAAAAAAAAGAAAAGTATCTTCAGGGAATGAAAGGTATGATACAGAATTAAACTAGTCGGATGTGGCAATCCCGAAATGTTTTTCTATCTCACACATGTTAATATCCTCCCCTTACAAAAAAAACATGCAGTACATCAGTGCCATCGGTTAAGAGATTTACACCAAAATCTTGCCATCAACAAACCATGTAGAATTCTCACTGAATCTGAAGTTAAATGAAAATTCGTGCATTAGTTCTTTTGATAGAGCTATTGTGATAATCATGAATAATGCAGCAAATCAGCGTCACCTGTAGTGTGATTTTAACTTAAAAGTAATCAGCACCAGATTATATCAAGGGCTAACGGAATCTGAAGTTTTCCCGTGCAGTAGATTTTGAAATATAGCAGTTGTGGAAATTGTGAAAAATGCAGTATAGCAGCGCCACCTGTTGAGCGATTTTCGTCAAAAAGTAATAAGCGGTCGTTCATATCAAGGTGTAACTGATGAATGAAAAGTTTTGCAAAATATTGTGCATTAATTTCTGAGACAGAACGCCAACAAAATTTTTGTCACAGAGTGACAGAGATTTTCTAAAAACCGATAGACAGTGACAGATAGACATTTTCTACAATTGCTACCAGGGCCGTAGTCCAAATGTCGGAGGGCTGAAGAAAATGAGGGGGGGGGGTCATATTATTTCTCTCTCATTGACGCAAAAAGATAAATTAGTGCATATTCACACTGTAGTTATTATGTTTCTCATTAAACTATTATAACAACATCATTTTATGCTAAGAAAAGACAATGATGATGAAAAATTAAAGTGCAGTATTAAAAATCATGTCAGTCTCATACATGCAAATAGGATGAGCAAGTGCTGAAACACTTATTTTAGCTACAATTTATTATTTTTGTAAATCTGTGAAAGGTCCTCAAAACTAAATTAGATTTTTGAACAGAATTTCATTTAGATTTTCGCAAAATAAATTTATTTAGTGAAAGTGGAAACTTTTCCTTAGCGGGAATACTCAAAATGTTTAAGCCCATATAGCACCCCCTCCCACTCGGAGCTAAGGCCCTGATTACTATCTAACTCGCCAAAAAGCAATAAGTTGCCAAATTGATGTTTAATGTACAACAGATACGGTACGAAGCTTATTGAAAAAAATTATCACATCTTTTTTACAGTCTTTGGATAAGTAAGTTATTTTATTTTTGAAATTATAACGGGGAGTCCCATGAGATCACCCGTATTTATAAATTTTCCGATTTTCGCATTTCTGTTAAAGACAAACTGAAGTTTATATTATTATTATTTTATTGTTAAATTTTACTGGTGTGAAAATAATATTTTATACTATTATTATTTTTTTTAATTTCATAGTCTATTCAGTTTAGTTTATTACGTTCTCTGTTCTTTTTTTAATACAAATTATAAAACATTTTTTCTCTAAAACATGAATTTCCAAGGATTTATTTCTGATGCAAAGGGCATAGCCGGATAAGCATTGAAAACATGTCTTTCAATCAAATTTCTTGATTTTTTTTTTTTTTTTTTTTTTTTTTTCCAGGTGTGTCTACTTATCTGACAATCTATTTCCCCTATTATCACCTTAAAAATATTGATATCTTATGAGTTAAAAATGTTTTTTCGTTTTTTTTAAAACCTCATTTTTTCAAAAATTTCTGTATCAAATTACATGTGATTAATTGAGTTTATATAGACATTAAAGATGCATAACTGGGAATTTTTGTATAATTTTCTGATTATAAAAAGCGTGTGTAAAAACTATTAAAAATTTGTGAAAAATAAAAATCATATCTTATAGGTGTCAGAAAATTACCATTTTCTAGTAAAAAATTCTTCATGTGTGCCAGCATATTATATATAAAAACCGAAAGTTTGCATTGAATACTACACACAACATTTACAAAAATATGTATAAAAAACATTTAAATTCATTAAAAGGCGTTATTTGGGGCGGAGCTATTCATCTTCAACACCTGAAAAATATTTGGAATATACACTTACAGAATTGCTGTATTTTAAATTTTAATGAACAAATGGTCATCATTCTCAACGTTGATGATACTGTTTGGATAACAAAATTTCAATTTGGTGTCGCATACAACAACAGGGAAGATAATTTTTGTCATAGAAACAAACTACATTCTTTGATATCGAAATGTAACAATAGTGACCAAAGCTAACTTAAATGAAAATGGTTTACATCAATTTTTATAAAGATAAATTAATGTTAGTAGTTTCAAGCTTTTTAACCGAGCGATGTGCCCTGTTTACCATCTTGTTAAATGTTTATGTCTAAGTAACAGTTAACCGCCACGATCAAAAACAGATTTAATGTAATGAATGATTTCCATTTCTTAATATGTCATTTCAGAATGATAATTTGAAATTTGATTGTTATGGAAGTCTTTTGAAAAACCTTGTGGTTACAGAAGTAATTTTTTTTAATGTATAAAATAATGTAATACATTATAAGGTGTCACTTTTTATAATCAGAATATTATACAAAAATTACCAGTTATGCATCTTTACTGTCTATATAAACTCAATAAATTACATGTAATTCGGTACAGTAGTTTTTGAGAAAATGAGGTTTTTAAAAAATCGAAAAAACATTTTTATCTCATAAAATGTCAATATTTATAAAGTGATAATTAAGGGAAATACATTGTCAGACATATAGTTACACCTGGGAAAAAAGTAAAAAAAATTTATTGGAAAGGCATGTTTCCAATGCTTATCCGGCTATGACCTTTCTCGGCCTAAAGAAAATTGTGTTATATATATTTCTCTACATATGTTACCGGCCAAAGCCGATTTTAGGCCAAACAGGTTTATCTTAAAACCCATCGGAAAACTAGTTTTTCCTAGTCCAAACTAGTTTATACTAACGCCAATAGGATAAGCTAGTTTTCCCTAGGCCAAACTAGTCTATCCTAACGCCCATAGGATAAACTGTTTTTCCTAGGCCAAACTAGTCTATCCTAAGGCCCATGGGATAAACTAATTTTTCCTAGGCCGAACTACTTTGACCTAACGCTCATAGGATGAACTAGTTCAGCCTGCTATTCATTGGTCTTCGATTGGTCATTCGATTTTGTTTGCAGCATATTTATACTAAAGGATACTTTTCAGATATGTTGGAATAAAATGTTCGTAAATGAGTTGAAGATTGATTAGATTGAAGATAGTTTTATGTACCGTTAAAAAAGTCTTTAAAAATTAGGGCGTGGTTTAAGAGCATGTAAGCTGGGATTTTTAAAACTAATTAATTATTTATTTATGGAATGATGGAGGGAATTTTAGGTACATAAATATTGTTGATTGATAGCATAGCTCGCTGAAAAATGTTCAAACAAAATCATTAAATCATAAATATTAATAATCAGTACAAGAGTAATCAAATGTTGCAACATTTTTTGGGACAGAAGGAGTAATATCTATGCTAATAAAAGACCAATACGCTCTGTCTGTCTCTCTGTGTGTGTCTGCGATGGCTAGCGAAATCTGCGTACGTACGAGGCTCAAAATTAATTTTTTTAGAGTAGCCCAAAATTTAAAATTTTAAGCATACCGGTTGAGGTAGTATATAGTTTACCGTCTTCAGCGCTATACGGTAATGAAACTAGTATGCTTAAAATTCAAAATTATTGGTCTTTTTAACGTTGATAGTTTACATTTTTATTATATTGCACTATTCTATCTTAATAAATACCTAGTACAATCCCAAAACTTTCTTCTATCACATACATCTTAATATTTCACAAAATAGTTACAGATGTTAATAATTCAATTTTATTAGTTGAATACTATACCAACTTTGACTCTCATTTTAAATTTCAGCTTCAATTAAATGTTCGAAGTAAGAACAAGTGTATTACGGTCATGATATTTTTAAAATTTAATAGTTATTCTTTATTCTGTTATCTATCAACTTGTTGCGAATAGCCGATTTAGAAAGACGCGATTTCCCGTCGCTGCACGATCTGCAGATGGTCAACAAAACTATCAAAACTACCAAAAATGGAAAAAATTAAGAAAAAATCGCTATCATAGCGCTCTTTTTTGACGGATATTTCCAGATTCAAGGAGGACCTGCTGACCATAACAACAACAAAGTTACACACGCGTATATATATATATATACACAAATAATTTGGTTTATATCGATGCATAACACTTTTCAATGGTACAATAAAAAAGCGGCACAAAAATCGATAACACAGCACTCCCTTCCAGTAGATTTTTTTTCAAATTCCGGGAGATACTTTTGGCCATATCTAAGAAGATTTACAAAAAAAAAAAAAAAAAAAAAAAAAAAAAAAAAGTTCAATTCTATGCAGAACTTTATACACTTAACGATGGTAAAATAATCAAAATGACACAAAAATTGCTATTATAGTGTCCCCTTTCGGCAGAATATTTCCAAATTAAAAGAGAACAATAACTAAAAAAATGCACAAAGTCACAAACTCCCTACACTTTTCGATGGTACAACGGCGACATACGGACACATGGACTGACGGAAAGACATTTTTTTATAAACGTGCTTTTAGGGATCTTTAACCCTTAAAACGTGTAAATTCGTCCTCCATAAAAATCTGTTTCTTGGGAAAAAAAAAAAAAAAATCAATCGATTACAATAATTTCGTTTGAAAGTAAAAAAGAAACATCGTTTAAGAAGAGTACATAGAAAACAGAAGTTAAAAATATTAATACCCTTCAGATATTTTGAATATACGAATGCATCAGTAAAGTATGCAAAATGCATCAAAAGTAAGACTCCTTAGACCCCTTAACTATATTTTTTAAATCAAAATATGCGTAATTTTAATCTTGCAATAATATGAGTGGAAAAAAAAGAAAAGTGTCTTCGGGGAATGAAAGGTATGATACAGAATTAAACTAGTCGGATGTGGCAAACCCGAAACTTTCTTCTATCTCACACATGTTAATATTTCCTGAAAAAATGCTGCACATCAATGCCACCACTTAGGTGATTTAAACCAAAATATTGTCATCACCAAATCATGTAGAGTTCTCACTGAATCTGAGGTTAAATGAAAATTCGTGCATTAGTTCTTATGATAGAGCTATTGTGATAATCATGAATAATGTAGCAAAGCAGTGTCAGCTGTTGGGTGATTTTCACTTAAAAGTAATCAGTACCAGCTTATATCAAGGACTAACGGAATCTGAAGTTTTATGAAAATCCGTGCAGTTTTTCATGAAATACAGCAGTTGTGGAAATTGTGAAAAATGCAGCGTAGCAGCGCCATCTGCTGAGCGATTTTAACCGAAAAGCGATAAGCGACCGTTTATATCAATGTCTAACTGAATGTTTTGTAAAATTGCGTGCACGTGCATTAATGTCTGAGACAGAATGTCTCAGTCACAGTCAAGTTTTTGTCACAGACTCACAGAGTGACAGACATTTTCTAAAAACCGACAGACAGTGACAGGCATTTTGTATAATTCCTAACAGGGCCGTAGCCTAATTAGGGGAAGGCTAAAGAAAATGTAGGGGGGGTCATATTCTCTCTCTCAGTGACGCAGAAAGATAAATTAGTGCATACTCACATTGTAGTTATCATGTTTTTCCTTAAACTATTTAACAACATCATTTTATGTTAAGAAAAGAAAATGCTGATGAAAAATTCAAGTGTATAACCAGTGCAATATTAAAAATCATGTCAGATTCATGCATGCAAATTGGATGAGCAAGTGTTGGAACACTCATTTTAGCTATAATTTATTATTTTTGTAAATCTATGAAAGGTCCTCAAAACGAAATTAGATTTTTGAACAGAATTTCATTTGGATTTTAGGAACATAAATTTATTGAGTGACCTTGGAAACTTTTCCTTGGGGGGGGAGGGGGGCGCTCAAAATTTTAAGGGTGGGCAGAGCCGCCGGCCTTGATTGCTACCCAACTTGCCAAAAAGCAATAACTGCCGAATTAGGCAATGTACAACAGATCCGGTACGTAACTTATTGAAAGAAATTATGGCTTCCTCTTTATATTCTATTTCTTTGAATAGGCACCTAACTTTTATTTGAAATTATAACGAGGAGTCCTCTGACGCCACCCGTTGTTACAAATTTTTGACTTCGGAATTTCAAATAATGATGAAAGGAAGTTTATATCATAAATATGTTACTGTTTAATTTTACTGGTGTGAAAATAATATTGTGATACTATTATTATTATTATTTTAATTTCATGTTTTATTCAGTTTAGTTTATTACGTTTTCTGTTCATTTTTTAATAGAAATTATGAAACATTTTCTCTCTAAAACATGAATTTCCTATAGTTTATTTATTCATGCCCTGAATTCAGTAGCGGCTCGTCAGGGAGTGCTGCGTCTGATTTTTCACACCACTAAAATTTAAGAAATTCTTTCATATTATTTATTCGGCAAATTTTGTTGATTAATTAAAACTGAAATAACCATACAATTTTAGTGGTGTGAATAAATTCATGCAGCACCCCCTGACCAGCCGTTACTGCGTAAATTTCTAATGAAAATTGTCCGATCGCGATCTTCGCTATGGTATAATAATGAAAATGGCAGAGTAATTTCTATTGCAGCGACCCCTTCCGGCAGGCTTAAAAAATAACGAAAGACCCGCTGGCCATAGCCAAAAACATACACAAAAAATTGGTTCAATTTTATGCATAATTTCATACACTTTTCAATGGTACAATAATAAAAACAGCACAGCTATTTCTATTACAGCGTCCCTTCCGGCGGTATATTTTTTTTTAATTCAGGGAGGACCGACTGGCTAAAACTAAACACACACACAAATAATTTCGTGCAATCTTATGAACAACTTCATAAACTTTTCGATGGCGCAATAATGAAAATGTCACAAACACTGCTATTACAGCCACCTTTACGGAAGAATATCTCTAAATCGTAGGAAATCTGCGTGCCACATCCGAGTACATACTTAAAAAGTTTGGTTCAGTTCTATGCACAACTCAATAAACTTTTCGATGGTAGAATCGGTGCATACGGACAGACATTTCTTTAAAAACATGTTTTTTGGGATTTTTTTTGCCCTTAAAACGTGTAAATTCGACCTTCGGTAAAGTCCGGAGGTCGGGGGAAAAAAAAAAAAAAAAAAAAAAAAAAAAAAAAAAAATGAATTTGATTACAATAATTTCTTCGAAAGAAAAAAAAGAAACATCGTTTAAACATAGTGCATAGTAAAAAGAAGTTAAAAACAGTAATTTCCCCAAGAGATATTTTGAATATATGAATGCATCAAACTTCTATAGATCCTATTATGGACACTATAACGACTTATTATCAGTCTCTATTGTGGAAAATAATTCCGAAGCTGAGAGACCAGCTTCCTTAACTGTAAAAAACCTTATATATATATATATATATATATTGCGCGTTACTACTTATTTATATACTTTTTTTTCGTATCGACATCCTGAATCAATTTTTTAAATTTTCAAACTAATCATTTCACGCTTAAATCTGACATAACTTAACCAAATCGATATTAGCTCATCGACTAAAAGGTGAAGCATATAGCATTAAAATTTTAGAGCCATTGCATTGCATAATATTAAGGGGTCCCAGGAGTCTTGCTTTTTAACTGATGGTGCAATTTAGCAACGTAACACTTTTAGTATTTTTTTCTTCAGTCCCTAAAAACATAAATGCATAAAATTTTTAATATAGACAACTAAATATCTCTTATCTTTAAAATATTTTTTTAATATTCCATATTGAAATTTTAAATATGTTTTTATTTTAATTTTGACAAAAAAAATTATTTATTTATTTATATCTTTATTTATTTATTTATTTTATTTTTACTTGCATTCACTGTGTGCAAGACTGTAACAAAAATATTGGTTCAAGAGCCCCACCAAAATATTGATAATGATGTAAAACTAATATATCTTGAATTTATACTTCATTTGAAATAAATTTAAATTTGAATTATAAAATTTTGCAAAAAATATTCAAAAATTTCCAATTTTAAATAGCTAATGCAATTTTAACACTAAATTGAGAGTATAAGTTATTCTTTATTTTAAAATGAAGATATTTACCAAGTTACATGCAAATTGCTTTATTATTGTCTGAGAAATGTTGCGCTCGGTCGATTGCAAATCAAAGAACAATTTTACATTATTTTATCAAAATTTAAAATATATAAATGTATATATATAATAAAATTTTTAACATAGAATATTAAAAAAAAATATTTTAAATAGAAGAGATAGTAGGTTACCTATATTAAAAATTTCTATGCATTTTTGCTTCATAGAGGCTGAGAAAAAAATTAAACGTAATACCTTGCTAAATTGCACCACTAGGACTAAGACTCCTTAGACCCCTTAAGTATATTTTTTAAATCAAAATATGCTTAATTTTAATCCTGCAGTAAAATGAGTGGGAAAAAAAGTGTCTTCGGGGAATGAAAGGTATGATACAGAATTAAACTAGTCGGATATGGCAATCCCGAAATTTTTTTCTATCACACACATGTTAATATCCTCCCCTTACAAAAAATACATGCAGTACATCAGTGCCACCGGTTAAGAGATTTACACCAAAATCTTGCCATCAACAAACCATGTAGAATTCTCACTGAATCTGAAGTTAAATGAAAATTCGTTTATTAGTTCTTTTGATAGAGCTATTGTGATAATCATGAATAATGCAGCAAATCAGCGTCACCTGTAGTGTGATTTTTACTTAAAAGTAATCAGCACCAGATTATATCAAGGGCTAACGGAATATGAAGTTTTCCCGTACAGTAGATTTCGAAATATAGCAGTTGCGGAAATTGTGAAAAATGCAGTATAGCAGCGCCACCTGTTGAGCGATTTTCACCAAAAAGTAATGAGCGGCCGTTCATATCAAGGTGTAACTGATGAATGAAAAGTTTTGCAAAATATTGTGCATTATTTCTGAGACAGAACGCTAACAAAATTTTTGTCGCAGAGTGACAGAGATTTTCTAAAAACCGACAGACAGTGACAGATAGACATTTTCTACAATTGCTACCAGGGCCGTAGTCCAAATGTCGGAGGGCTAAAGAAAATGTGTGTGTGTGTGGGGGGGGATCATATTATTTCTCACTCAGTGACGCAGAAAGATAAATTAGTGCATATTCACACTGTAGTTATTATGTTTCTCACTTAACTATTATGACAACATCGTTTTATGTTAAGAAAAGACAATGATGATGAAAAATTCAAGTATATAACCAGTGCAGTACTAAAAATCATGTCAGTCTCATACATGCAAATAGGATGAGCAAGTGTTGAAACACTTATTTTAGCTATAAGTAAATTGTAAATTTGTGAAAGGTCCTCAAAACTAAATTATATTTTTGAACAGAATTTCATTTAGATTTTCGGAAAATAAATTTATTTAATGACAGTGGAAACTTTTCCTTTGCGGGAGTACTCAAAATGCTTAAGCCCATATAGCACCCCCTCCCTGAACTACGGCCCTGATTACTACCTAACTCGCCAAAAAGCAATAAGTTGCCAAATTAGGTAATGTTTAATGTACAACAGATACGGCACGAAGCTTATTGAAAAAAATTATTGAATAAGTATAAGTAAGTTATTAGTTATATTTGTAATTATAACGGGGAGTCCCATGAGATCACCCGTTTTTATGTAATCCTGAATTACCCGGTATACAGTTGAAGGCAATTTGAAGTTTATATTATTATTATTTTATTGTCAAATTTTACTGGTGTGATAATAATATTTTATACTATTATTATTATTTTTTTAATTTCATACGCTATTCAGTTTATTTTATTACGTTCTCTGTTCTTTTTAAAATACAATTTATAAAACATTTTTTTCTCTAAAACATGAATTTCCAAGGGTTTATTTCTGATTCATAGGGCATAGACGGATAAGCATTGAAAACATGCCTTTCAATCAAATTTCTTGATTTTTTTTTCCAGGTGTGTCTATTTATCTGACAATCTATTTCCCCTATTATCACCTTATAAATATTGATATTTTATGAGTTAAAAATGTTTTTTCGGTTTTTTAAAAACCTCATTTTTTCAAAAATTTCTGTATCAAATTACATGTGATTAATTGAGTTTATATAGACATTAAAGATGCATAACTGGGAATTTTTGTATAATTTTCTGATTATAAAAAGCGTGTGTAAAAACTATTAAAAATTTGTGAAAAATAAAAATCATATTTATAGGTGTCAGAAAATTACCATTTTCTAGTAAAAAATTCTTCAGATGTGCCAGCATATTATATATAAAAAACGAAAGTTTGCATTGGATACTACACATAAATATTTACAAAAATATGATAAAAAACATTTAAATTCATTAAAAGGCGTTATTTGGGGCGGAGCTATTCATCTTCAACACCTGAAAAATATTTGGAATATACACTTACAGAATTGCTGTATTTTACATTTTAATGAACACATGGTCATCATTCTTAACGCTGATGATACTGTTTCGATAACAAAGTTTCTTGTTGGTGTCGCATACAACAACAGGGAAGATAATTTTTGTAATAGAAACAAACTACATTCTTTGATATCGAAATGATACAAACAACAGTGACCAAAGCTAATTTAAATGAAAATGGTTTACATCAATTTTTATTAAGTTAAATTAATGTTAGTAGTTTCAAGCTTTTTAACCGAGAGATGTGCCCTGTTTACCATCTTGTTAAATGTTTGTGTCTAAGTAATAGTTAACCGCCACGAAACTGATTTAATGTAATGAATGATTTCTATTTCTTAATAGGTCATCTAAGAAAGATAATCCGAAATGTGATTGTTAAGGAAGTTTTTTGAAAAAATTTGTGGTTACAGAAGAATTTTTTTTTTATTTTTATGTATAAAATAATGTAACACATTATCAGATGTCAGTTTTTTCCCCCGCAAACGTCACTGTTCTTGAAAGTGAGGCCTAAAGCAATGAACTCGACTATGCACTTGCATATAAGATTATGATATATTCACAAAAAAATAGCTATGTTTTTACAATATATTAATCTCCTGGTAATTTTCCCAGTGCCTTTTTGGACTATATTTATTTAAAAAAACATTTTTAACTCATCAAACTTTAAACGGTTCAATATTATAGAATTATATTTTTCGATATAAAATGTCATCTATTGCTGTCAGCTTTCTTTCTTTTGACTCACATTATGTACCTTTCGTTAATATTTATCTTCGGATTAAAAATCCTCAAAAATCTGCTTCTTGAAAAAAAAAAAAAGTTATGCTTAGCATATATATATTGAATAAAAAATTATCTGTTACCACCCAATCATCATCTAAAAATCATCATAGTAACGTCATTAGATTTACTTGTCGAAGACTGCTGTTGTTTTCCATTTGAAAATATTTTTCACTATTGTCTTCGATACAAATCGCCAGTTTTCGATATCGAAATAATATCGACAAAGTTGAAAATTATGACATTTACTCTTACTGAAATCTCAAATACATCAGTTGATACATTGTTTACTTTCATCCAAAGATTCTGCAGATTTCGAAGTTACATAGCTCCGCCCAAATTACGCCTTTAAATGAATTTTAATAAATTTTAAACATAATTTAGTAAATATTTATATGTAGTACCAAAGGCGAACCTTTGCCATTTATAAATAATTTCCGGGCGCATATGACGAATTTTTTACTAGAAAATGGTAATTTTCCGACAACTATAAGATGTGACTTTTATTTTTCAAAAATTTTTAATTTACTTTTTACTTTTTTCACAGACTTTTTATAATCACAATATTATACAAAAATTACCAGTTATGCATCTTTACTGTCTATATAAACTCAATAAATCACATGTAATTCGGTACAGTAGTTGAGAAAATGAGGTTTTTAAAAAATCGAAAAAACATTTTTATCTCATAAAATATTTATAAAGTGATAATAGGGGAAATACATTGTCAGACATGCAGATACACCTGGGGAAAAAATTTAGAAATTTAATTGAAAAGCATGTTTTCAATGCTTATCCGGCTATGCCCTTTTGGACAACTCTAAAAAAATAAGTTTTGAGCCTCGTACGTGTCACAGATTTCGCTAGCCATCGCAGACACACAAATACACACACACACTCGCACACAGGCAGAGCATTTTCTTCTTTTATTAGTATAGATATTAACATAGATCTTTTTTTCTGACTAAATTAGACTAATAGGTGTCCATTTTACTATTTTCTTAAAAAAAAAAAAAAAAAAGGTTAAACCAACGTAATTATTATTTATACACAACAGAAATGTTTGTATTTTTTTAGTATAGATTCAACTTCTATGGTTAAAAATTTATATGATAAAAGAAAAATCCTGTCACAAAAAAACAGAGGACAGAAAAATATATATCCAAAATGTAATTAAATAATGAACACCCACAACTAACCATGGCAGCGCCTAATCAAAATTATTCTACATCTAAAATTTGGATAAAATCTGATAATTATGTTTGAAAAACCCATGTATCACCCCCTTATTCTTTTCCAATGAAATCCCACAACTAATGAGGGAAGTACCTTGTTAGAATAAACCTATATTCAAAATTTGAAAAATCGAGTATTTCTATCAAGAATTATCGCGTTACGTACATACGTACGTGCATACGAACATATATACGTACATGTATATATACAGAACTTGCGGGCACTTTCTGTCTTTGATAGCCTGATGAGAAAAAAAAAACGCCTCAAATAACATTGGCCTACTATAAACAAGATCAGCCGAGGATAACATAGAAAGCTGGTGCTGAGGCGGTAGGATAGACTAGTTTGGCCTGGGGAAAACTAGTTTATCCGATGGGCTTTATGATAAACTAGCTTGACCTAAAATCGGGTTTGGCCGGTAACATATATATATAAATATATATAACACAATTTTCATTAGGCCGAGAAATTTGAATGAGAAATAAACCATTGGAAATTCATGTTTTACAGAGATTTTTATAATTTGTATTAAAAAAATGAACATAGAATGTAATAAAATAAACTGAATAGAATATAAAAATAAAGAAAATTTCTACTACTAATAATAATATAAGAATATTAATTTCACACCAGTAAAATTAAACAGTAACACATTTATGATATAAACTTCGTTTTCCCTTCATTGGAAAATATGACGCAAAAATACATTTAAAGAACGGGTGATCTCATGGAACTCCCCGTTACAATTTTAAATAAATAAAACGCCTAGATGGAAAGGCAATCAATGAGTTGAAGAAATTGAATGACAAAATTAATGAACAATGAAACGAAATTATGTATGTATGCTGAAAGCGAAATTTTAAAATGGAGGGCCAAATTCACAGTCAAGTAAAATCCAAACACCTCATTCGTCTTGTGGAAAGGGTGAAAATCACGAATTTGTTTCTCCATTTGAAAAAGAAGGAGGGGTAAAGTAATTTTCAAGCGATTGTTACCGTCTGTTCTTATTTACGATAAACCATCGAAATTAACTCAGTTAAGATATTTTGATGACATTTTATAGAACGAGAGTGAAAAATTTTGATTATAAATGAAAACAGATCAGATTTACTTCAAAATTGCCGCTACGATTTTTTCTCGGAAAAAGGAGTAAGGCGACATTTCCCCTACCGCTAAGAGATTATTCTCTGAAAAGGACGCGTCTCAATGACCAATAATGCGCTTGGATTTCCCTGGAGTGTGATTTTGGCCCTCCATTTTAAAATTTCGCATGCTGAAACTAGCGGCTCTTTCGGAGAGTGGCTCACTATGAAATGGCTTACCCGGTAACTCTCCGTCAACCTGAACCTCGCATTTTGAGCTGAACTCTCGGTTGAAAGCGAAATCCAATTCGCCGTTAACTCAGCCTGCCAAAATTCAAGGCATTTCCCAACCTAGAGTTGACGAACTCAACCAAGCTGAAATCCCAGGTTAGTGAACCGCGCATGCCTACTAGAAAGAAAGATGGCCGTCGTTTTAAATAGAGCGTTGATGCGTCTTTTTCAAAAACAAAGCTGTTTATGATTTATTGATAAGGCGAAGTGTTTATTATGAAAGTTTCTATTATAACAGAATGTGACACCTAAATTTCTCCCTTTTTCTTATATAATTTTGCTCTACGAACACAAAATTACATAAATTTGTGTGTCGAAAACGAAGCTTTCAATTTTACTGATTTTGTTTGGTGGCGCCCTCTAAAGATTCCAAATAGAAATATGTTAATCTCAATGTAATTATATGGATCAAAATTCTCTATCTCTCTTTAAATAAATAATAAGGAAAAAAAAAAAGAATTTTTTATTTCTGTTGTACCGCATTACTTTTTATATATGTTTAAAGTACGAAATTTCTACCAAATTGCGTACATGTGGTCAGTTAATAATAGATAAATATATTTCTTTTGTTAATTATATGTTTGGTAAGTTTGAAATAATTACTTCTGCTTATAATAAATAAATGTATTATTTTATTATTTACTTTTATTATATTTAATACTAGTTTGATCAGATAACTTTCTGTTAAATTTACATTGAAGAAAAAATATATATTTAATAAAATAAATTTTATCTAAGAATATCACTTGCAACACAAAATTTTGTTTTGTAAACGAAAACCACCATTTGAAATTTATTTATAAGAATTTTTTATTTAAAAATTAAACATGATAAGTATGCATTTTCAATACTTCCTTTAATTTAGTTCTTGGGGATAGAAAAAAACACCAGATAAAGATAGTAGTAAGCTAGGACAGAACTCATAGCGACAACTACTAGGTCATGTGATTCGTTTGGCCAATCAGGTATGCACATTTCAACCTGAGTTTCACTAACCCGAGGTTGACTTACCTCGGGTCTGAAGTTAGCGATGAATTTCAAATATTAACCGACGGTTAGATTTGCTAACCTCAGGTTTCTCAACTGTGAGTTGAACCCCGAGTTGAAGGTTGATGAAGACTTGCCCGGTTAGTCCATTAATACTGCAGGTGGAGAAAGAGGAGTAGAATAGACTTGGAGAATTCAAGTCCAGCCCCTTACCTGGACTCTGGGCTGTGGTCTGATTTCTCTCTATAGCCTCAGGGGTTTACCATAAATGATGTCGCACTTGAAAGGGGTGAGGTGGGGTGGAGGGGTTTATGAAATTGTGACAGTTTGTGACCAGGCAGTAGGAGGGGATAAGAAGAATTGTGACATTTTGGTTAGAATGAAATCATTGAAATATAGCAGATTAAATTATGAATTTATTTTAAAGTTAAAATATTTTGTGTTCATAAAAAAAAGATTTAAAGCCAAATATGCTAAACTCTATTTCAAATTCCAAAATACTGTTGTTTTTAATTGCTGTTTCATATTAATATTTTACTAATATTTTCTTTTTTATTTTTAATGCAAAATAGGAATAATTGTTATTGTTCAGCTCACAAATGTCATTAAAACACATAGTTAGAGTTTTAAAATAAAATTGGAAATGTTATCTAAAACGTAGTGCTTTGTTTATGAATTGCAAGTATATGTTTACGTAATATAGTGTGACATGACACAGGAGGGGGATGGGGGTAAAGTGCAATTTGACTAATGTGACAAATGGGGGAGGAGGGGATTCAAAAATATGGAAAAAAACTCGAGTCATCATTTATAGTAGGCCTCTAATGAGCTTTAATTACGCAACGTTGATATTTAAAATAAAGAAAAAAATTGCTTTTTTTTCTATTGAAAATAAGATTTTGTTTAATACGTTTTACATTGTTTCACGTTTTTAATATACAATTCAGAAAATTAGTTTTTGCTACATTTTATTTTTTTTTAAATATTTATTATTTTTAAAATAAATTTAAAAAAAAAATAAATTAATTTATAATTTATTTTTTTTTAAATTTTATTTTTATGTCATTGTCACTTTGCTCGTAAATTTGCACAGGACGCATTATACAGATCATTTTCCAATACGCAGAAAGCTTTGCTAATTTATCCCTTTCATATAGAAAGTTATTTTAGAAATATATATAACATTATAGAAACTAATTTTATTATAACAATTTTTATTTTATTATAATTATTTTTTTACATTATTACGTACATTATACTTTATTATTTATATTAAGTATCTCCCCCGCCCCTGATAGATTTCTTGTATTTATAAAAATTATTAAGTTTTCTTAAATTCCATTCTAAAGAAAAATTGGCTTCAAAACTTATAATTTTTCTCCCATTACACAAATTTCTTTAACTATTTAATTGGAAATTTATTTAAAAATTATTATAGACAAACATTTCTTCTAATCACATCACTTATAATTAATTATTTTTTAAATCCTCCTTGATTATCCGAATTTACATATGTTTAATGACGCAGAAATATTTAATCTTTCTTATTACTTTTGTAAAGATATATTGCATCTTAAATCATTGTATGTTTATTATTATAAACATTACAAATGGATTTACGATTTTTTATTTATTTATTTATTTATTTATTTATTTTGTTTAAATGTGCTAAGAAATTTTTTGGTTGCTAATTTTTTTTTTCTAGATTTCTCAAAACAAATATATAATAACAATAATAACCATTACCTTTGTAAAATTTATTTATTTATTTATTTTTAATATTATCCACTTTTTGAATATTTTTATTTGTAATAACAGATTTTTGTGAGCGAAATCTATTGACATCTGAGCATATTTTTTCAAAAAAAAAAAAAAAAAAATTATTATTTATCAATTAAAGTTTATGTAATGTTATCATTATTTTAATCAATTTTATATTTACCTTTTGAATCACACTTGCATTTTTGCTTGTTTTAGGTTGAGAATTTGTGGCTTTACAAACGCACGTCCAAAATCTTTTTAATTTTAAAAAATATTTCTGGACATTTCCTAAATGTATTATTAAAAAAAAAAAGAATAATCATACATCAGTATTTTAATCCTTTACCCCAAACTCTTCAAATGGCAAAAAATATTTTTTTCTAGAGTGAAAATTTGTTAGATTTCTATTTATTTTTATAATTTTTATAATTTATATTCTACTGAAATCTATACTCTCTCACAAAACACAAGTTTAAAAACTTTTTACTGTTTTAAAAATTTCCTGCCCATTTTTATTAATTTACAGTAAAAAACAAAAATACTTCTAATACCCCTCCCCCTCCTCAATTCTTCACATAGTAGAAAATATTTCAAACTTAAGGGAAAAAAAAAGCCACTTTCCATTTTTTCCTTCTGTTTATCATTTTTATAAATATATAGTGATATTATCCTTTCTTTTAATATTAGAATTAAAAAAATAATAATAATAATACTAAAAATAATTTGCTCAAATATTTCATTTTACTATATTAGTTTAAACAATGAATTAGAAACAGGATGTTTATTTAAATTTTTCATGTAATTACATCAATGCAAGAATAATGAAAGCAATGCGTAATAACACCCGGTATTAGAATAATGAAATTGTCTAACACATGTTCAATAACCTCAAATGTAAAATTTGAGTGGTACCGTATGTGGAATGTTGTGACATACAATTTAGTTCGTAGCCGAGTTCAGAAGATAAGCTATAAAACTCCCTTCCAGTCTCCTCTTTACATCTTTCCCCACCTTCTATATTGAGAGTTCTAAATGGACCGTTCCGCTGCATAGTGAGCCACTCTTCGAAAGAGCCGCTAGTTTTATTAAGGGGAATTAATTACTGATTTTATGAAAGGGAAAATATACGTAGCGATAACTTCGCTACAGATCTCTTTAAAGGAAGTTCTTCTAAAACGAACATTTTTACTTTCAATCTAATTTGTCCGCACATTCTGATGTCAGTCAATCATTTTAAATATTTTAGAAAAAGAGATTTTTGTGCCGTAAAAAAGTTAAAACGGCATTTCATAACCTAACATAAAATGAGGTTTGCCATTAAAAATGAGAGTATGCTTTCTTCGTATATTGATCTGTTTAATCATTTCGAAAAAAATAAAAATTAAGTGTGTTGCTGTAATGTTGACCTGACTAAAAAATTACATTTGACATAACAGAGATTTTGGCAGTAGCGTTCACTTTTATATTCTACTAGCTGACCCTTTCTCCCCCACATACGACGCTGCCCGGAGTCGTGATAATAGTCTTAAATGTACCTTAATTTCGTATGGTTTTATCGCTTTAACTCGATTTTTTTTCAAACTGTGTGAAAAATCGGGGCAAAAACTTATAATTAGCGGGGTTGAAATAAATGGGACAAGAAAATGAGGATATGATTTTGACAATGCATAATTTTCGTGCAAAAATATTGATATTTAAGTCTGCTAGTGAATCATTTTCCGAATTCCCTTGCCTAATCTAAAATATATGGGCGTTTGATGCATTGTTATTGTTGAATCTATAAAAGGAATCTTCAGAAATGGCACTATTACTTCTGAAAAATGGCTCTAGATGGCAGCACTAAAACTTCGTTCCTAATAATACGAGACTGTTAAATAACTCTAATTAATTATTATATTCATTAATTCTCATTCATTTGTGTTTGTTAATTCCCAATATGTTTTTTCATATATGTTTTGTATATATTCATTTGTAATTCATCTTTTTTAGATTATTCCTTATTCCGCAGATTGACTGCGTGACAGTTCAGAACAAAAATGTTTCTATTCTAAGTATGTTTACAAGATATGAAATCTTAATTCGAAGGATTCTATTAAAATCCCTTTAAATCTTAACAAATCTTATTTATTCGTGTAAAAAACCTCATCATTCAAGCTATCTAACCATCAAGCAGCTCTTAAAACAGTTTTCAAGTAGTCTGTGATTCCAGAACCAACATTCGTAGTTAAGATACCGATACCTGTGGCCTGCAAGATGCCGTCTACGATGAATTATTCTTCAGGTAATACATCTCTTTTGACTATAAGAAATAAATCTATCCTATGTTAATTCACTTTAAATCTCAACAGTTATATTTAAAATATCTGCCCAGAAATTAATATTTTTAACTTGTTCTTTCAATGATCCCTTCGTAAAGGATGTCACTTTTTTTCTTAGTTTCCAAATTATTTCTTAAATTTATCTTTAATTTTATGATAAGTGTTAAAATCTTATTTCCAGTTCGTAAATTTTAGCACATAAAATATCAAATTAAGCATAAATGTTAGAATTTTTTTGAAAATTAAGAAATAAAGTGACATGCTTTAGGAAGAAAACACCGAAAGAAGTTAAAAAACATTAATTTCTTAAAGGATATATTTTAAATATAACGATGCGCGAAACGCCCATAAACTTTACATTACGGAGAGGAATTCGGAATGTGAGTGGTCAGCAGCACAGAGTAGGGAACAGAGAATCAACTTTCATACACTGTAATGGCAACTTGTTTAATATGGGATAACGCATAGACATTAGCGACACGAGCGGACCACTCTGAAACTGTAAGCAGCGTGTAACATAAGAGAGGTTGCTAATTCGGCGAAACATCGCTTCCTTGGCGACAAATGATAAGGGAAAAAAAGAAAAAAAATACAGCGACGGCTTGCTGCTTCTTATTTTGAAATTTATGAAAGAATTATTTTATACTTGTTCTGAAACAGTCGAAATTCAATTTTATTTTAAAATTAATGTTGTAGTAAAATAATAACAAGAATAATAGCAGTAATAATTACGAATCAATATAAGCGCGGAAATCTAAGATCAAATAGCATAAGCACGTGTTCAAAGATAATCAAATCAGCATTCAGCAAGAAGCGCCAAGCAGAATAAGGTTACAGTTAAACAGAAATCACGAGGATAAAAATCGCCAACGTGATGGTTTAGTTTCTAAGTGATCTACTGAGGGCCTCTTTTCAAGCCGAGTTGAAGCTCTGTTGTACTCTGTGGTCAGCAGCTTTAAGGGGCCTGGTCATTCAGTTTAGAAATCCCTCTCACTAATGTAAAGTCTACGGCATTTGATGCATTCGTATGCTTAAAATATCTCCTCGGAAAATTAATACTTTTAACTTCCAATTTTTTTTCTTTGTGTATGAGTACACTTCTTAAAAGATTTTTGTTTTTCTTACTTATCCAAATTTTAAAAATATGTACTTAATTTTACATAAAGTGTTCACACAGTTTTTCTCACAGTTTGTCAGCTTTTAACACATAAAGTATTAAATTAAACATAGATTTTAGAAATATTTTGAGAACTAAGAAAACTAGTCGGATGAGCCAATTCTAAAACATTGTTTAAGGATGTATTCGAAAAAACGCTTTTCCACCTTCAACAGCTCGAAATTTTCCGATACAATTTCAGACATATTTTTAAAAGTAGAAACATGAAACTGGCTGAGGGGATTTTTGAAGAGACGTATAAGGTTCCGTGTGATGTCATTTTACGTTCAATTCATTAGAATTTGATTTATAAGCAATTATCTTCTCAGTATGACCCTTATTTTCGTTCACAGATCATCCGCTTCGGAAAATTAGGTTCGAAATGCCGTTTTTGATTGCATTTCTTTGCAATATTTTCTGCATTTATCAAAGAATCGATAATCACGGCACCTTGTGTACTTTCTAAATAAGACAATTTGCGAGTTTGATGCATTTGAGAGCAAAAATTAATTTAAAAATAAATCGGAAAATAAGCAGTTTGAATCGAAATACACCCTTAATCTCATACGTATTAATGCTTCAAAATTCGCTAGCATCACTTTACCAAAATTAAATGATAGTCACCTGATGGATGATTTGCACCATAACGTACTCACTATTAACTCATATCCAAGACTACATCGAAAGTTTGATGAAAATCCGTGCGTTAGTTACTGAGATAGAATTATTGCGGAAATCTCGGTTGTACGAAGGGAAAACTGCGCCTGGGTTAAAAAGTTTCAATTTGGCGCGAACCTAATTGAACATTTTCTTGTGATAGGACAAAAATGACGTTGGTAATATAAATTTGGTGCCCCCTAAATTTCAACGCCCGGGGCGACCGCCCTCTTCGTCAATTCCCCTTTCGCACGGCGCTGGCGGAAATCCGGAAAAATGTACCATAGCAGTGCCACTTGTTAGGTGATTTACACTAAAAAGTAATCAGCATCTATTTATATGAGGGACTAACTGAATATAAATTATATTAAGTTCCGTGTAATAATCAGTAAGAGCGTCCACAAAATTTGCATCAAGTACATACAGACTCACTGACTGACATTTTGTAAAAAGCATGTTTTTCGAGATCTCTGGCCCCTAAACATGTAAATTCGTCGAAAACAAGAATTCAAAAATTTTCACGAATCCAATACTTTTTTGTTGTAAAGATAGAAGAAAGTAAAAAATACATACATATGTGCATGTTTTGAATTTAAACATTGAAGAATATTTGCAAACTCATGAAATGATTAGGAAAGAGATTGTCTTTTCAGAACAGGAAACTGTTTTTACCGTTTAGAATTTGCAATGCGCCACTATTTTAAATAAGAAACTTTTCTTAATATTTAAGCCGTAGAATTGAAATGGAATATTTTCAGCTCTTTTCGAATGCCGAGAAAAATTCCATGATTCGATTTCTTCAGGTATAAATTTTAACTTATTTTCAAAAAAATTAACTCAAGCCACAAACAATTTAAAATCATATTTTATAAAATATATTGCTGGTTTTTTTTTTACAGTATCTAGAGATGGAGTATTTATGTTGTTAAATAACCATTGAACGCCTTGAAAGGCAATCAATGAATTCATTCTGATAATATGCATGCTGAAGCACGGCCAAACTCGATTTCTCTTAATCGGCCATAACAAAAAGTCGAAATCCCTTTGCTTTTGGCAAAGAAAGTAGACTGGTACAAGAACCTCAGCTTCGAAAACACGTAACTACACCATCTGTTGGTACCTTTCTAATCCTGCGCTACCATGTATAGCAGGAAAGCAAACATTACAGGATGAAGCATGAAGCAGTGCGCGCAGACGCCTCGTTTTTCCTCCGATCAAGAACAACACTTGCTTGTTTTGGGTAGCGTGGGTCAGCCATCTTGCTTTATGCTGGTACTCGCCGGCTCGTAAAAGCAATGGATTTATTAAGCATTTACAACTTTTTAAAACAGGGTAAGTGACAGATGCTTATGTATATGTCATTTATTTAAATGTTCCCGTAAGTTTCCATTTTAATTTAAAGAATATTATCGCACTATTGTGTAGTTAAAATATAATCTATGCCATATATTATTAATACATTATTATTACGTATTTTTATATTAGTATACATTTATATTAGTGTGCTTTTATATTATTATCTTGATAGTATATTTATATTTTAATATTATGATTACATTGTATTTCACAAGCTTCAGTCTCGTAAAAAAGTAGATACTACAAAATTTAAACTTTTAATTCGACTTTTTTAATAAATTTAATAAGAAAGGGGAAATTTAAGTTTTAAGAATTGTGAAGAGTCCATTTTTCTGAGATTAGATCTGATCTTGTGGAAGATAGATCGCTGGTAATGTACAATAATGTAATACTATAACAACGCAATAGTATTATTATTCTTTAATTATTATAGTAGTAAAATATAGAATAGTATTATACAGTATGGTATTATTTAGTATAGTAATATTGTATAGAATAGCATTATTATTATTATTATTCTGATTTTTCTGATCTTGTGACAGATCGCTGATAATGTGCAATAATTTAATATAATATAACACCATAATAGTATTATTATTCTTTAATTATTATAATATTATTATATAGAATAGTATTATATAGTATAGTATTATACAGTATAATAGTATTGTATAGAATATCATTATATTCTTTTTTATTACAAACTAAAATAATGATTTTATCACAGTTTTTAATAAAAATGGAAACTTGTGTTAATATTTAAATTACATATAAATGCATAAAAATCTGTCGTTTACATTTTAAAATGAAGAAGATGAAAAATCATATATTATTAACGTCCTCATAATTTGAGTGAAAATGATTAATTGCAAAGAATTCATTACTATCACGAATAAAATTTAAAAGAAAACAATAGTTTTCAATTGTTAAATATTTTTCTTTCCTTTAAGAAAATAGCATCAGTTCTTTCATATCTATACATACATTGCCCCTTAATGAAACAAAAAATAATAGACACTCATTAAATAATGATAATAATACAATATATACTATAAGATTGAAATGCGCGGCTCTCTCCCCTTCTTCCCTACATCAAGTGCTCCTCGCTGTGCTTCATCCCTGTAAAGTTTGTTTTCTAGCACTGCTCAAAGTAGCATAGGTTACTTAGCGGTGAAAGAAGTCTGCGTTTACATTGCGCCAATGAGAGCTTTCTATTTTTTCCCCTCTCTAAGATCTTTGCTTTTGGGGAATCGGAGTTTCGCTCCAGAGAATCGTTGGGGCACTTTTACCGACTGTCTCTTATCAAGAATTTACCTTGCGCGCTTGCATTTTTGCCGATCCCACCGAAGCTAGCATAGGGGAGAAAAATACGGGCTTCTGATTGGTTGAATAATTTTGCTTTCCTTCATTTTTGAGTTTACGTTTATTTAATCATCAATTTCTGCTTTAAAGCTTTTGAAAGCTGGATTTTCCTTCTGTTTTTACATATTTATTAATAGATAAAGAAATAGATAATTCGGAATTTATAATTAAAGAAGTTAATTAGGATATTTAACAATTGTTCTGTATTACTTTTAGAAAATAATTAAAAATAGAATTGTCATTTCTTCTTTCGATTTTTTTTATCTTCTTTCGATTTTTTTAACATGATATACACATATACACACAATCAGAACAATTTATTTAGAAACAATAGTATTTTAATTTTACAGCGCCAAACTCAATTGTTCTATATTACTTTTTAAAAAATGCAATTTCTTCATCTTATTATTATTTTAATGATATACCCATATACGCTCCTAATTAGCGTTTAGTATGATCTATTTGCAAACAATTTTTCGACCAATCAGAAGCCCGTATTTTTCTCCCCTATGCAAGCTTCGGTGGGATCGGCAAAAATGCTGCGCGCTTATGGTTTCTTGAGTGTAACTTAACTGAAATTACAATTTTTAATTTTTTTTTTTTTTTATAAAAAGAAAAAAAAAAGACTTTTTTCTGTGTTTTGTGCTGCACTTACGATTCGCTAAAAAAATTCCAGAAATTTCTTTTAATGAATATCCCTCAGATTTAGAATACAATCTGTTAAAAGAGAGAGAAAAAAAGACCAATTTTTAAAAGTAATGATGCCTGAAAAAAAAGTTACTATTATTTATGAATTATTATTAGTTTTTTATTCCCCTTTTTCATGATCAACATCAACAATATTTAAATTTACTGGAATTATACTGAAAATTTGTGTAAATAACTATGTTTTTTTTTTTTTTTTTTGAGGAAAATTATACGATTTGATTGCAAGATATTGGCTAAAAAACTTGCTTATTTTCTATATAGATTATGAAACATGTAAATACATTTTTATCGTATGCTTTTATAACATGACTGTCCGGAATTAAGAATATTTAATTTTGTATTTTTTCTATATGTGTGTATAGTTAAAATTAGTATATATAAAGTTTTAATACAGTCGGCTCTCGTTAATTCGAACTCGTCGGGACCACAAGAAATGTTCGAATTATGGAAAGTATGAAATGAAAATATACTTAATATGGTACTATTACAAAGGAATTAATGCTATAGTGTTTTTTAAAACTTATTTCGTCTTTTATCATAAGAACATGACTTAATATTAAATTAGAATGTATAAATACATAAACTAATTGAAAGATTAGAAACAAGCTCAATGGAAGAAATATTTGAAGCATCACTGATGGACAGACGGGTCACTAAGAAAGTGGATATCAAATGCATGGGATTATATTTATACTCGTTCGGAACAATTTTTGCAAAAATCAAAGAAAGAAAGTTATTCAAATTATCTGAAATCTGTGAGAAAGAAAAGAAAAATGAAAAATCTGAATTCTCATTAGTTCGAATTAAACGAAGTGAAGAGAAAATGAGTTGAAAAATTTGAATTGATGAAAAATTTTAACGTTATTCTGGCATTGAAAATTTCGGGACTTCATATTTAGTTCGAATTAAGCGAAGATTCGAATTATCCGATTTCGAATTAAAGAGAGTCAACTGTATATTGAAAATATATATGTCATAGGGTGCATTAAATAATCTAAATAATTAATAATCGTGTAAATATTCATGTTTAAAAAAAATCGATATGAGTCGATTTCCGAATATTACCAAAAGCTTTGCTTTTTTTTCTTTTTTCATAACACATAAATATGTTTTTATTTTACGTAATTTTATAATTTTTCAATACGCTTGAATATTTCAGATCAACACATATAATAGCCATCATTAATTTAAAAAAAATGTTTGCAATGTACATATATTCTATTGTAATTCTATATTTATTAATTGATTAAGAATCGTGCAAAAATAATCTATGTTTTGAAAAAAATATTTCGCTATGAGTTGATTTCCGGATACTGGCGAACTTGTTTATTATCTTAAGATTGTGTAGATTTTTTATTCCATTTCATATTCTATAACTGCCTAAAATTCAAATAACTGATTTAATAATTTCTCTTGTTTTTTATTTTTTCTCTAAACATCATAAAAATCTATGATTATTATTATTTTCTTTTTATTTACCTGTAAATTTCATTTTTGTTGCTCCTAAGATGTCCGCTATCAACCTTATGCCCCTATTTTTTCCATCCAAAGTTTGGTGCAATAATAATTCAATTATTTAAAAAGGTATCCTGATGTGAGAAGAATTTGGTTTCTGGAAAAGTTTTTTAAATTTTCTTAATATTTTGAAACTAGTAAATATTATTAAAAAAATAAAATAAAATATTGTAAATTTTATAGTCAGAATTCTCAATGTTTCAAGCAATCAAGAATTTAAATGTAATTAAATGCAAAAATTTATTTATAATCTTTATTTTCTGTATCATATTAGCGTGTTATTTAACTTATTTTTAATTGCTTATGCTTAAAACATTTTATTTATTTATTTTTTCTTCGAATCTTTCAGTTCACCTGTTTTTAGTATGCAAAACACCAAAACAAGATATATGTATATGTCTAAACCTTTTATAGCGCATGCGACGTTTTTCGTACTTTTTGTGAGCAAAAGTAACATTTAACCCGTTCGCGACGGCGCGCGCATTTTGAAGTGCGCATTTGAGGACGGAGCGGGGAAATTCGATTTCACCTTCTGGGCCGGAGGATTTCGCGCAGTTAAGCCTAACGCTTGTCAAAAATTCTTTAAAAATTAATAAAAAAATAACTTTCGCATGAAACTTTTTGAAATTCACATACATGGAATTTGATGTTATTTTATATATTCATTCAAAAAATGATGTATATTGTGTGATATTTTAATTGGGAAAAAATATTTAAATGTAAATAATGAATAGTTAATATCCTGTTTTTAGCTTTTAAAATGATATAACATGACAGAAAAATACTTACCAGGCTGTTAAATATCAACCTATGAAACATTTTGCTATAATAGAAAAACAAGCCTAACCATCTTGATATTTAATAATTTTTAACGCTTTCAGTAAGTAAAATAAATGTTTTACAAAAAACGATTTATTTAGAAATGAAAAATATTAAATAAAACTTACAAACAACCTGCTACTGTTGCTTTGTAACACTTATATATATATATATATGTGTGTGTGTGTGTAAGATTGAATAAAAAAAAAACAGTTTAATTTTATAATATTTTTGAAATAAAAAAATATATATAACACATAATTAAAAACAAACAAACAATCTTGAATAATAATCAGTAATGATGTGAAATCAGAGTAAAAATTAAAAATGTACCTTTCCAAAATATGTTTATGTTAAAATTATTTCAGAAATAGAAAATATATTTCCATATGGTATATCGTATAATAAGGTATATCAAATAAAAATTATTGGATAATTATGAATAAAATTTAATAATGATTTGAAAAAGTTTTATTCATAATATCCTTTATCTCATCAGCAGTCAAATACCGGCGTCTTTAGACACTTTAATTAGTTAATAAACGATATCGCTTAAATATATATTATTAGTTTAAAACGAATTAAACGAAATTATTTAAACGAAACAAGTGTGAAAAGTAAAAATTTATCAAAAGAAGAACGCAGAAAAATATTCTTAATTTAGCTGCACTGAGAAAGAATGTTATCAGCGTATCAGCTTCCACAATCAGTTAGTAACACTTTTCTTTCTTTCTTATTATTTTTTATTTATTAACTGCGAAGCACTCCTGAAATAAAATAAAAAAATAAAAATATAAATCTTTCCTTCTGTAACAAAGAAAAACACGAAATATTAATGACGTCGGTTTTTGCCACTACGATCTGAACGATATAAAAGAGCGGGAAAAAAAGCAATGAATCAGATGTTCATGTTATCATTCGTAACCTTAAATATCCTTACTAATACACTTACTTACGTTAACCGCAAAATTTTCCTTCTGAAGTTCAGTAGCATTATTTCTATTAAAGAAAAATAAAGTTTTACTAGACGCGTAAAAAGATTTATGAAACACAAAGACGTGATGAAAAAATAATCTTTTTCCCATTGTAGTATTTCCATAAAAAATTAAATTCGCGTGGATTAAAAAAAAAAATGTTTTCATTAGCTTTCCTAGTTTGAAGGAGAACTCTTCTTCCTTAATATACATTCAAATAGAATTAGGATAAATTTTTTATATGCTAAACTGTGAAAAACAAAACGTTCCGTTTGATCGGCATCAATGGTAGTCTCGCGGGATGTGAGTACAAACAGCGCCGGCATCAATGGTAGTCTCGCGGGATCTGAGTACAATCGGTGCCGGCATCTATAGTGGTCGCTCGTCCCCAAGGGGTTAATAATCATTATTTACACCCAGTATTCACGCCATCTACCGGCGACTATTGTCACTTTAAGATTCCAAAACTAAGGGGTGATTGTGAAGGTCGTATGAGGAAGGGGAAGAATTGTCGTTTGGTCGTGAGATTTATTGTTGAGGCGCGAAAATTTTTTGTCTGTTCCGCCAAAAAAGCACCGGATTAACTTGATTGTATTTGGTTAGCATGTTGGTAAAAAACACAATTTTTTTTTTTTTTTTTTTTTGTAAATTTGAATTATTTGTTAGAAATTATCAGATTCTTTCCAAAAATTTGTGATTTTATGTAGGCAAATCAGAATATTTTCAACTTTTTGTTTTTATTGAAAGGAAAATATCAATTGAAAAATTGATTAATTACAATGTATTTTTTTTTATTTTATCAATACATTTGTCAGATTTTTTAAAATTTACTGTATAATTTTTGATGAGATTATACAGTAAATTAGAGATTAACAGAGATTGACAGATGAAATTAACAGAGATTACACAATACAGCCATTTTGTGAAATATATAGCGTTTTGTCACGCATGTTTACGGATTTGCCCACATGTATATTTTCTTTTTTCTCTATTATTTTCCTCGCGGATGAGAAGTATCAAAGTTTTTTAGTTCTCTGGAAAATTTTGTTTTTCAGCTAAAGAAACCCATTAATTGCTAAAGTACTGCAGCGATTTCGATAAAAAAGGAAATATTTTGGTTATAGAGTATGAATATAAGGTTCTATGTGGCAGACATTTTTTAAAAATTGTAACTAATTTCGGAAGAAAAAAATTTCTGAAAATTGAAAAAAAAAAAAAAAAACTATTAAGTTTTGATAGTTTAGTCGAATTAAGAAAGTTTGACATAATAAATCCTACTATTGCATCAGCGAAGAAAAAAATAAGTAATATTTTAAATATTCTATTCCACATTTTAAGCGTTTAGGTACTCTACCCTAAACATTTCTTTTTGTATTACTCAATGTGAAAATTGCTGGCATTGCTTTACACATCCTTTCAAACTTATACATTTCCCATGTATTATCATGCATGAGTCTTTGCTACAGGGCCATAGCTAGAAGTGAACAATAGGGGGGGGGGGGGCTCATAATTTTTTTTTCTCTCTCTGACGCAGAAAGATAAATTAGTGCCAATTCACATTGTAGGTACTATGTTTCTTATTAAATTGTTGCAATAATTTCATCTTATGCTATGAAAAGTATATCATGATGAATATTTTGAGTGTATAATTAGTACAAAATTAAACATCATGTTAGCTTTATATGTACAAATAGGATGGGGGAGTGTTGAAATACTTATTTTAGATACAATTCAGTAATTCTGCAAAACTATAAGAGGCTTTCAAAACGAAATTAGATTTTTGAACAGAATTTCATTTGAATTTTTGGAACAGAAATTCATTGAGTGACCTTGGAATCTTTTCCAGGGGGGGGGGGGGGTGAGCCGCTCATAGCGCCTCGTTAGCTACGGCCCTGCTTTGCTATTTGAAATATTTGTAGGTGATTAATTTAAAATTGTTTTAGTCTGATATTCAACAAGAACTAGAGACAAAACTCCGAAGAAACTTAAATTGCTACATCCCTGCCTTGATATTTACGTAACAAATAAAAGACTATCACACTGTCGATGGGCGGAGTTTAAACCTAAAAGGAGGAAGGGATTGTTAGAGCAAAAACGTAATTATAAAATGCTTCCTAAATATAATTTAAATTGATTGCACATGCAGAGAGAAATGAAAAAGGGGATTATATTACATCCATAGAGTTTTGTCTCACACTGAATTGTGAATTATTCCGAAAGTACTATAGAACTAGAACTAGTGACACGGTTTGAACTCTTTTACACCGAATATATATGCATAATAGCAATATACACATACATAATAATAATATACATACAAGGTACACACGCTTTTATAACTTTATTTTATGCTTAAGATCTGCATGGAGGTGACAATCTGTTTTTAAAAGCCGAAGAAATTTCGCACATGTTGTTATCTTAGTAACAAGTTTGTTGAAAGAAAGAGAAAAGATTTAACATTCGAACTTTTAATAGATCTTTCGATGAAAATACTTTCAAAGCATATTTCCCTCACTTAATTTAAAGATTACTGCTTGTTTCTTTTTTTTCTTTCTTTCTTTCTTTTCTCTTTTTTTTTTTTTTTTTGTTTGCTTCTTTTTTTTTTCTTAAAAAAAAAAAAAAAAAAAAAAAAAAAAAAAAACCTGCATTTTTAAAACATCAAAAGAATTTATTTGGGAAAAAATATGATGATTTGTGTTTGGTATTTTCCGAATAAAAACACTATGAAAACACAATAAAAATATCCATCCCAACACCGGGTATAATTAAATAAATGTGTATTGATAAAATTACATGCTTAAAAAATTCTTTGGCTGTAAAAAATAGCATTGGAACGTTAAAAGCAGTAGAGATTATCTGCATGGTTGATTCTCTCCTTCGATACCGATTATATTGCTAAATTCCCCGATTGATACTTACATGACAAATAAAAAATTATCACAGTGACGAAGGGCGGAGTTTAAACATGAAAATACGTAAGGGGTGGTAAGAGTAAGAAAGTAATTATAATATCTATTACTCCACTTGTCTTTAATATCTGAAATATTTTTAGATGATTAATATAAAGTGATTTTAGTCTGTTATTCAACAAGAGCCGCAGACAAAACTCCGAAAAAACTTATATTGCTAAATTTCCACATTGATATTTACATAACAAATATAAGATTATCACATTGGCAAAGGGCGGAGGGAGTTTAAATATGAAAAGGAGTAAGAGGTGGTAAGAGCAAGAACGTAATTATAATATACTTTCTAAATATAATTTAAATAGATTGCACATGCACAGAAAAATAAAAAAAGTCTTAATTAACAGCCAGAAATTTTTGTCTCATACTGAATAATGAATTATTACGAAAATACTGTAGAACTAGTTACACGGTTTGAACTCATTTACACCGATTATATATGCATATTAACAATAGACACATAGATAATAATAATTGCATATAAGTACACACATTGTTACAAATTTATTTTATGCTACTCGATGGAGGTGACAATCTGTTTTTAAGGGCCAAAGAAATTTCTTATATGTTGATATCTTAGCAACAAGTTTGTTGAAAGAAAGGATCTTTCGCTGGAAATAATTTCAAAGCATATTTCCCTTACTTAATTTAAGGATTACTGCTTGTTTTTTTTCCTTTGTTTGCTTCTTTTTTTTTCTTTTTCTTAAAAAAAAAAAAAAAAAAAAAAAAAAAAAAAAAAAAAAAAAAAAAAAAAACGCATTTTTTAAACATTAAAAGAATTTAGTTGGAGAAAAATATAATGATTTGTGTTTGGTATAAAAACGCTATGAAAGTACAATAAAATTATTAATCCCAACCGGGTATAATTAAATAAATGTGTATTGTTAAAATTACATATATAAAAAATTGTTTTGGATGTAAAAATTAGCTTTGGAATGTTAAAATAAGTAGAGATCATCTGCATGATTGATTCTCTCTTTCGATACCTAAACATACATAACTTTATTTAAACTTATGCGATACTAACAAGTATATTCTCCCCTAAAACGTGCAAATCCGTTCAAAACCAAAAGTCGAAAGAAATTCTGATTAGAATAATTTCTTCTGAAGGTAAAAAGAAACATCGTTTAAAATGAGTACATAGAAAAAGGAATTTAAAAATATTAATAACCCCATGCGATATTTTGAATATACGAATGCATCTGACGTCCATAGACTTAATATTACAGAAAAGAATTCCGAAGCTGAGAGACGAGCTCCCTTAAGTGTAAAAATTCGTTTATTACGCATTACTATTTATTTATACACCTTTTTTTTTTTTTTTTTTTTTTTTTTTTTTGTCGTACCGAATTAAAGAATAATTTTTTTTTTTCTACTTACCCATCATACGTAGTATAGGGTAAATCTTGCAATCGTTTTGAAAATCGGAAATTTTTTTGATGGATTTGCACGTTTAAGATACTGGAGATTCCGAAAAACATATTTTTAGAAGAAAAAAAAATGCCGTCCATCTGTCTGTCTGTTTGTGTGTGTGTCTGTAAACGCTGTATCTCCAGAACAAATTGAGACAAGGACTTGAAATTTTGTACGTACATAGTATTTAAGGATTGGAGGAAGCCTATTTAATATCAGTAACCTCGACTAACCGGATATATTTTTTTCGGACTATCGATAAATTTGTTCTGATGAAATGTACATAAAAATTTTCGAAATTTTTTATTTTAAGGAGTGGACAAAAAAGGCAATAAAATAACACAAATTTTGCATGAAAAACAGAATCGATTGGATTATAAATTGCCGAAATACTTGTAATCCTGTTTACCACATTCTTCGATTTTTCATGACCCTGTATTTCATTCAAATTTCATTTCAAAGATATATTTTAATTGGAAATGAAGTCCTTAATCCGACGCAGTAAACTATTAGTTAATATGATTATTATTTTTGGAGTTATGATTTCTGTTACGCAATTAAGTACTACTTGAGTAGTTTGGCATTTTATATAATTTGTCGAAATGGGTTCATCAACAATTCATTAACAGAGCATTACTATGTACATTAATTTATTATAATATACGTTTAAATTTTGTTTTTAAATTGTAATGCATTTTATAAATAGTTTGCACATGTTTTATTTTTACAATTTATATTATCCATAGCCATGATGGGTAAGTATTATAGTGGCCCCAGACGACTAGTTTATTTTCAAATTGATTATATTTCATGCTGAAATCCGACATACCTGGACCAAATTGATACTAGCTCATCGACTAAAAGGTTAGGTACATTGCATTAAAATTTGAGAGCTATTGCATAATATTAAGGGGTCTCAGGAGTCTTCCTTTTTACCTGATGGTGCAAATTAACAACATGTCACTTCCAGATTTTTTTTCTTAGTCTCTAAGAAATATAAATAAATACCATTATTAGTATAGGCAACTTAATATTTCTTTTATTTAAAATAAATT
Organism: Maratus speculifer; assembly: GCA_964019185.1. Taxonomy (NCBI): domain Eukaryota; kingdom Metazoa; phylum Arthropoda; class Arachnida; order Araneae; family Salticidae; genus Maratus; species Maratus speculifer. Next base: position 395,838,053 of record OZ025294.1, on the reverse strand, counting down.
TTTTAATATTCCACATACAAATTTTAATTAATTTCTTTTATTTTAATTTTGATAAAAAGTTGTTTTTTGACTTGCATCCACTGTGCGCAAGACTGTATCAAAAATATTGGTTCAAGAGCCCCTCCAAAATATTGATAATGATGTAAAACTAATTTTTCTTGAATTTATATTGCATTTGAAATAAATAATAATTAAAATTATAAAATTTTGAAGAAATATTTTTTAATTGCCAATTTTAAATAATTAATTCTTTTTAACACTAAATTTTAAGTGTAAGTTGTACATCATTTTAAAATGAAGATATTTATTAAGTTTCATGCGAGTTGCTTTATGAGTTTTTGGAAAATTTTGCGCGCGGTCTTTGGAAGTCAAAAAACAATTTTAAACTATTTTATCAAAACTAAACGTAAATAATAATAATAATAATAATAATAACAACAATAATAATAATAATAATAACAATAATAATAATAATAATGATAAATAAATAAATAAATAAAATTTTAATATAGAATATTTAAAAAAAAATTAAATACAAGAGATTGTAATTTGTGTGTATTAAAAATTTATGCATTTTTGTTTCACAGAGGCTGAAAAAAAAATTAAATTTAACACGTTGCTAAATTGCACCGCTAGATAAAGGTTCCTAAGGTCCTTTAGTTATATGTTTTATATTAAAATATACGTAAATATGTTAATCCTGCTGTAAAATGAGTGAAAAAAAATAAAACGTACCTTCCGGGAATGATAGGTATGATACAGAATTAAACTAGTCGGATGTGGCAATCCCGAAAATTTTTACTATCTCACACATGTTAATATTTCCCCCCCCCCCCCCCAAAAAAAAAAAAAAGCAGTACATCAGTAATGCATGTAAATGTGATTTACTAAATGTAAATCACTTAACCAGTAGTACTGATGTACTACTGGTTAAGTGATTTACATTAAAATCTTGCCATCAACAAATCATGTAGAATTCTCACTGAATCTGAAGTTAAATGAAAATTCGTGTATTAGTTCTTTCGATACAGCTATTGTGATAAACATGAATAATGCAGCAAAGCAGCGTCATCTGTTGGGTGATTTTTACTTAAAAGTATTCAGCACTAGATTATATCAAGGACTAACGTAATATGAAATTTATGAAAATCCGTGCATTAATTCTTGAAATATACCAATTGTGGATATGGTAAATAATGCGGTATAGCAACGCCACCTGTTGAGCGATTTTCACCAAAAATTAATTAGCGACCGTTTATATCAAGGTCTAACTGAATGCAAAGATTTTTAAAATTCTGTGCACTAATTTCTGAGACAGAACGCCCACAAAATTTTTGTCACAGACTCACAGAGTGATAGATATTTTCTAAAAATCGACAGACAGTGACAGGCATTTTCTATAATTGCTACCAGGGCAGTAGCCTAATTGGGGGAGGGCTGAAGAAAATGTAGTGTGTGTGTGTGGGGGGGGGGGCTCATATTCTCTCTCTCTATCTCTTTCAGTGACGCAGAAAGATAAATTAGTGCATATTCACATTGTAGTTATTATGTTTTTCATTAAACTATCATGGCAACATCATTTTATGCTAAGAAAAGAACATGGTGATGAAAAATTCGAGTATATAACCAGTGCAGTACTAACAGTCAAGTTAGTTTCATACATGCAAATAGGATGAGCAAGTGTCGAAACACTTATTTTAGTTGCAATTTATTACTTTATTAAATTTGTGAAAGGTCCTCAAAACAACTAAATTATATTTTTGAACAGAATTTCATTTAGATTTTCGGAAAATAAATTTATTCAGTGACAGTGGAATCTTTTCCTTAGCGGGAGTACTCAAAATGTTTAAGCCCATATAGCATCCCCCTCCACCCACCCTGAACTACGGCCCTGATTACTATCTAACTCGCCAAAAAAGCAATAAACTGCCAAATTAAGTAAATTACAACACATACAGTACGAAGCTTAATGTAAAAAATTATGAGTTTTATTTTATACTCTTTGGATAAATACGTAATTGATATTTAGAATTATAACGGGGAGTCCTATGACATCACCCGTTTTGAAAAATGTACGATACGTCGATATGATCTTTAATAAACACAAAATAAAGTTTATATCTTAATTATTTTATTTTTTAATTTTACTGGTGTGAGAAAAATATTTTATACTATTTTTTTTAAATTTTATATTCTATTCTATTCTATTTTATATTCATTTATTTATTACGTTTTCTGTGCCTTTTTTAATACAAATTATATAACGCTTTTTCTCTAAAACATGAATTTTCAAGGGTTTATATCTGATGCAAATTTCTTGACCTAAAGAAAATTGTGTTATATATATTTCTATATATGTTACCCGCCAAACCCGATTTTAGGCCAAACAAGTTTATCCTAAAGTCCATCGGAAAACTAGTTTTTCCTAGTCCAAACTAGTTTATCCTAACACCCATGGGATAAACTAGTTTTTCCTAGGCCAAACTAGTCTATCCTAAGGCCCAAAAGATAAACTAGTTTTTCTTAGGCCGAATTACTTTGACCTAACGCTCATAGGATGAACTAGTTTAGTCTGCTATTCATTGGTCTGGACTAGTTTATCCTACGCCGATCAAGTTTATCCTAGGCCAATTAAATTTTGCATGATTCTATTAGACCCAAAGACCGGCTCGGCACCAGCTTTCTACTTTATCCTCGGCTGATCTTGTTTATACTAGGCCAATGTAATTTGATTTCTCATCAGGCTATCAAAGCCTCAGAGCTAATGCGCCCGCAAGTTCTGTATGCATGCATGTACGTATATATGTTCGTACGCACGTACGTATACGCGATAATTCTTGATAGAAATACCCGATTTTATAAATTTTGAATATACAGTGGCGGTCAAAAGTTTCCGGCCAGCAAAAATTTTTCAGTTTATTAAGTATAACCATATGAAGAGGAATCTCAAAGTTATATTTATACATTTTATTGACATAATAGTTAGGAATTTACTTATAGAAGAACATGTAAATATCAATAAATTTAATTGACAAAATTAAGTATAAAAAGAAACGCATGTTTTCAAAAGTTTCCGGCCACCTTCACAAGTTTGTAAAAAAGTGGTATTGTAATAGAAAATTACAGTGATCAACAACATTTTCAATTAGTATTTTATCGTATTACTATTTTATTAGCTTTAGTAATAAGTACTGCGGCGCAGCAACGTGACATTCATACAATCAACGGTTAAAGATAGTCTATAATGCGTTTCTAACACATTTCTTGAAATTTTGGCGAAATTTCGGCTGAGTTTAGTTTAAATAGTTAAAGTTTTAATAGTTTAATTAGTTTAGTTTAAAATTTATAGTTCCGCAGATTTTTGTCAACTTATTTTCAAAGATTCTCTATTGGATTCGTGTTGGGCGCTTGGGCTAATCATTTCAAAAGCGAATTGTTTTGTGCGGAAACCATTGCTTATCAAGGTATCGCATACATTATTTATGTCGTTATCATGTTAAGGAAAATAGTTGCGACCGAATTTGTTTCTCTAATAAAGCAGAAAATAGTCTTGCAAGATATCCTTATACATTGTTGTAGCGGAGATTATCGCTACATATCTTTTCCTCTTCATAAAGGCAATAATTATTTCCCTTTAATAAATTCTTTGGTTTATTTTAATTTCCCTTTTCACTAATAAACCCAGTAGTTTAAATTAATTCTACATTTAATAGTTAAGTTCTAACTTTCATACTCCCACTAATAGAAGTAAAACTTTTCATCTTTTGGTGCTCTCTGTATAAAATTAATAATACATCTTCCTTTCTCACAAATTTTCTGTTGTGTCTGGAAAAACATCTGCCCATAGAAACCGCACTTATTAACAAAAGAAAGAAAGCTCTGGGCTTAGTTCATCATAATCTCTTATCCGTTACATTTTTATTAACATCTGTCTTACACACCCTGTTTTCATTCTCACGATTAATGCTTAAACCTAGAAATACTTTTATCTCTGTTTATCCTGACTCTGCCTTCTTTCTGTTCAATTGCGCATCTGGATAATATAATTGTGGTCAGCAAAACTTCAATTTAAGTAACGGCCTGCTTTGCCCTTGTCTACTTCCCAAGCTTAAAATATTCCTTTAACCCTATAAAATATTCGCAGATGTGAAAATGATCCTGGGGTTCCCAGACCGCAAAGGTACTCAATGATACTGAATGTGTGGTTTATCAAATATCGCCAAAATTCTTTGTATGAAAAACTTCTTATGCCTTTTGGCGATAAGGGCTGTGACGTTTGGGTATCACTCCACTGGATTGCCATCGTATCGACTACATGTAGGGCACTGAGCTCTCTCAGAATCACCTCCCCTTATGGGGAGTTTGCTTTGTCGTACCGCAAGTTAAATAAATGTGTCCTAAAATGTAACTCGCTTCTCGGAGTTTTTTTTGTGTGTGCTTCTCTTGGTAAATCACCTGGGCCTATGAACTAACACCTTTACATAATATATCTGGTGCATCTCGCCTTTTTTTCTCCGGTCAAAAAAAAAAAACGCACACACACAGAGAGACTTTAAAAAAAAATCATAATTAAAATCTTCGATAAAAAAATCTTGTATCAAGCACCCTCGGACATCAATGAAACAGCACTACTCCAAAAAAAAACCTTTAAAAGTCGACGAAATGTATGCATCAAACATCGACGGACTGTTTTCTACAAAGCGCTCTCCTTTTTCTGAAGTTCCAAGGCTGTCTGTACTTCATAGTGTGACGTTTTCCCCTACATCCGAACCGAAACTTGCGACAGTCTATATTATTCATTCATGACTTCTCCCGCACTCAAGAAATGTTTTATCTTCTTTCTTTTTCTCCCTGTGGTTCTGCAATATCTATGAAGGTCACAATTTATCAGCTGGTTGTTTCGCCGGAATATGGGTCAAGTGTTTTCGGCTCAGGACTGCAGCATTCTGTGTTTCATTTTACCCTGCGTTGTGATATGGCTAAGTTTTTTTTTTTTTGCAGTGTTGTGATGGTGAATCACAAAAGAGTAATTAGTGGTGGTGTCTTTCGTCATCTACGTTCCAGTGAGGTGTGCAACATATTAGTGAGAGCCCACATGCAACACCATATGCAACATTCGCCTATATGCAACATAGTGTAGCTCGGAATCATCGTTCTGTGTGTCAACATTCGAGAATGCTAAAATAAAAAAAAAGGTTTGTGATTAAAAAAAAAAAAAAAAAGATTAAGAAGAAATTTTATGCGTAACGGGTCGTCGTACCCATACATAATTAGTGAAATGAGAATAAAATTGTGTGTAAGTTTATGTAGGTCATCAATAAATCACACAAAAGCAGTGAAGTTACGATTTGAGTGCAATAAGGGGTCGTCGCACCCAGTTTTGCACGTACAGTTTCCTTTTAAACATCACAGCAAGAAAAAGTGTCGTGTTAAATACTGAAAGTAGAAAAAATTTAGTATTCTGATACAGAATGTTAAACACAAAAAAAAGGAGAAATACAGATAAAATTTTTATCCACACATAAAAAATTATGAATAGAAATTTTAATTTAGACGTTTCTCATATTGACAGTAATTATCCTTAGCTTTACATACTGAAATTTTGATATATTCCCTTTTCATGCTTTAGTATTTCATAAAAAAAATGCCCAAGTTATTATCATTCCTTCTTTTTTTATTTTATTCATGTATGTCAGTGTGAACAGAGAAGATCTTATTAAATTAACAATGTTCATTTTTAAATTCTTGTATTTCATTTGCACATTTAAATGCATTCTTCTCTTTTCATGCTCATTTTTCAAAAGTTATTATTATTTTCAGTGCATGTTGTTTTTGTATTTATGGGTTGCATACTTAAATATCACAGATTTTTATTATTTTATGTGTTCGCGCATTAATTTTTGCTGACATTACTTGTCCTTAATTAATTGCAGTTTGAGATTCCCATTCTCGTTGTTACTAAATTTTTGCCATTAACTATGCCAGTACCTTGTTAAACAAGCCTTCTTTGATTTTTTTTACTTTCGGTTGTTAAGAAACAAGGGAATTTTGGCATTGGTGTTTTTGAGTGGTTAATTAGTTTATTTTGAAGCCAGTACAAGTGCAAAAAAAAAAAAAAAAAAAAAAAGGGAATTTTGGCATTGGTATTTTTGAATGGTTAATTAGTTTATTTTGAAGGCAATACAAGTTTAAAAAAAAAAAAAAAAAAAAAAAAAAAAAAAAAAGAGAGATTTTGTGTTTGCTTTTTTTTAAAAAAAAAAAAAGCGTTTTATTTAGTGTCTGCATTTTCATTGTTTTAGTTAGCTAGGCTCACATTTTGTTTACCCCCCCCCCCTCATTAGATGTGTCTTGATTCACTCGTAACTTACCAGGGTTTACTCTCTGACTAATGCAAAATTTAATTTTTGGTTTTGCCTTGCATTTTCATGTTATTTCCACCAAATTATTAATTTTAATACTGGTTAACAGTCACATTTTTTTTGTGCACCTAGTTTATTTATACATCTTTCTTTTGATTTATATTTGTGTTTTTTTCCTTTTGGTAAACATCTATGGCTGATATTGAGCTAAACCAAGCTTCAGCTACTTCCCAAACAATGTTAGAGAGAGATAATAAATTTGGGTCTACTTTTGGACAATCACAAGTTTCAATATCCCCTTTACTTGATTTTTATGAGGAAAATTTAACAAAGTTTTCAGACACAATTGTTGCTGAAGCCACAGCATTTCAAAATCAAATACAAAGTCAAAATAACACTGATACACTTGCCTCTAATTTTAAGGAACTCAAATTCACAATTGAATGGGATCTTAATATTTTGAAAGAGACCTTTCAGGGACTCAAAGATGAATACACTAAAGTAAAACATGATAAGGAAAATTTATTTTTGGTAAATAATAAACTTTTGGAACGGGTACGTGACTTGTCTCAGGAACTACAAAGTAAAACTAAACCTCACATATCAAATACTCAAAAAGATATCACTCCTTCGGTTAATACTGCTTGTTTAAAATCTGTTCAGAATATGTCCACACAGACAGATAACAAACTCATTATCAAATCTCCACACACTACAATACATGAATGTTGCAATACAAATCCCTCTTTTTCTAGTAATCAACAGGTTAATGATTTATGTGACAGTAACAATTTTCATCCCAGTATTTTCAGTACCCCTAAGAAAGATAGTACCAATTTTATCCCTGTTGTAATCATGCGTTTGCCTGAAAATTTTAGCATACCTGACATTATTTTGACCATTTCAAATCTAACTGATACTTCTTCGCCTCCCATTCAATTTCAAAGCAAAATAAAAATAAAGCATTGTAATTTATTTAACTGGATTTTTCTAATGCCATCCCACTTTGCTGAAATTTTCCTTGTACATAAACATATTATTATTCAGGCCACAAAGTTTACTCTTAAAAGGTACATAGATATAAAAAGATGTTTTACATGTCAGAGTCTTTTTCATTTAAGTAAATTCTGCCCTAATGACATAATATGCCCTGTCTGTGCTATGTCACATAAAGATCCTAATTGTGTAAACACACCAAAATGCATTAATTGCATGAGGTGCAATGAATCAAGTAATACCCATTTTGACATTCAACATACAGCTTTTTCTCATAACTGCCCAGCTGTCAAGAGATATATAAACATACAAAGACAATCGCTTCATACAACTGAGTCTATTTCAAATGAGAAATGATTTTTTTTTCTTTAATTTAATTTTCCTGGTCACACATTACATATTAAAGGATGAATTCACTACGTTTTTATGCATTCTTTATACATTTTGACAGATTTGCTTTTATTTTTATAAAACATTTAGTATTTTGTTCCCTCACATTTCCTGTTACACTTTAAATTTTAACAATGTTTCTTCACATTAATCTTGTGTACAAATGCATTTTTATTCTTTTTCTTATTCGGCTATCAGGCGCCAGATGGTTGAGTAATAGAAAGAAGGCATGTAAGAGTGAAAATTTTGATGCGGGTCGTCAATTTTGTTTTTTTCACTTGGTTTTGGTTGTTTCGCGTTGGTGTACACAATCAGCTTATACATATTTACACATTCAAGCACATATATGCACACTTTTCTTTCCCCTTTTAATTTTTTGTGGATGCAGTAACAGGAATGCAGTTAACAGTAACAATATTTCAACTCTATTGTTATACAGGCTACATTTTCCACATTTAATACATTTTTCATGGTAGATATATTTTTTTGCGTTCTCAATTAAATTTTAACTTTAAAAGGATTTTTGACAGTACAATTACATTTTTTACTTTCCTCAACTTTGAGTTATATATTTTTTTTGCTTTTACACACATTTTTCTTTCATGTGTTTTTACACAAGGTCATGTGCATTTCTCTCGGTCAAGGTATATTAGATACCAGGTCATGCGATTTCTTTTACACACATTTTTCCTTCATGTGTTTTTACACAAGGTCATGTGCATTTCTCTCTCGGTCAAGGTATATTAGATACCAGGTCATGTGATTTCTTTTACACTCAATTTTTCCTTCATGTGTTTTTTACACAAGGTCATGTGCATTTCTCTAGGTCAAGGTATATTAGATACCAGGTCATGTGATTTCTTTTACATTTTTTTTCTTTCATGTGTTTTTACACAAGGTCATGTGTTTTTCTCTAGGTCAAGGTATATTAGATACCCGGTCATGTGATTTCTTTTACACACTATTTTTTTTCATGTGTTTTTGCACAAGATCATGCGATTTCTTACACTATCACATTGTGTTTTTTTTCTATATACACTCAGTCATGTGCAATACACAAGGTCATGCGAATACACTTTAGGTCATGTGCAACATATCAGGTCATGTGGTTCTTACTTTTTTCTCCTATTTCTCGGGTTGAGGATTGTACACCAATTTCACTTGTTTTCTCAAAACTCGTTCATGATAACACACCACACAGTCTTGTCATGTGTTTACATTTTTTTTACACTTTTATCATGTGATATAAATCTTTCCCTCATTAAATATAAAATTACTTTGTAATTAGGTAGTTGAAAACCTCATTCACACAAATATCTTGAATATTTTTTTTCTTTTAACACACTTACCGTTAAATTCTCTTCGGTTCATTTTTTTATTTTGTTTTTGTTAAATGGCTCATTCTAAAAAAAAAACAGTTCACATTTTTTTACAGTTTGTCATGCTCACACTTAACCATTTCATCTTAATTGTTCAAGGTTAGATTTATCCCCTTTACATATTACAGTGCTTCAAACGACACTTAGTTTTTTTGTTTGTCACATCTACATTATAGGGTTATTTATTTTTTTCACACTACATGTAAATTCCCTTGTTACACTTACCTCTTTTTATGTAGTGGCAGTACATGAAAAGAAGGTCACTTACTTCACTAATAATTAATTTTCATTACATGCATTTTATTACAACATTGTAGTTCCACAATAATTACAAATTATTTTGGACAGTGGAATAGTACCATGCAAAAAAAAAAAAACACAAAAAAACCTTGTATCATTCTTATTTTTGATGTATTCCAGTTGTAGTAGCACCTAAACTTGACTATTTTGTTTTACTTTTACCCGGACAGACTGTTTCAATTTATGAGATGGATTACATTTCATCTTATACTTTTATTTTATTTTTCTAATTCATCCCCCAAAAGTTGTGAACCGTTCAAAATTATGCCCCAAGGTTTCACGCCACACCTGTCTTGCGAAACATTTTTACCTTGAATTGGCCTGCCAATTCCTTCATGTTAATTTTTAAGTGACTTCCAAGCGCGCTCCTTTCGTAGATCAGTGCGATTTTACTGAGGAGCGGGGCGGACTTATATTGTACGCAATGTGGGTTCGTCCACTACTCCCTCCCCCCCTAGGGCCGACGTCTTAAACCGAAGCCATAATACTTGTACTGTTTGTACAAGAATAAGGGCTACAACCTTTTTATGGGCATGCCAGTGGCATCTCTTTTTTTAGTAGTCCTGTGCCTTATGCACAAATTTTCATTTTCAATTTTTAACAACATACATTATTTTTTAGAACATATTATTGTAGTTAGTTTTCTTTTTATTTTTATTTTAAGTATATACTATTTCTGTTTTGTGTTTTTAAATATATATTTTTGCTTGCAATTATGCCATTTTGATCTCAAAAAAGATCAATTTAAAGAGAAGTTCTCAAATATTAAGCTAACAGGTGATCACAAATAAATAAATAATAGACTTCTCAATTTTTGCTCATGACAAAATATAAAATAAATAAAAAAATAAACAGCTGGTACCAGCGCCACAATAAATAGATTGAATAAAGGATCCGATATTAGGTAAATATTGTGTGGCAATTTGTTTGAACTATTAAGGAGCTCCCTGTCATGATAATTATAAAGATAGATATGGCCATTGTTTTTATTTACATATGCTGCAAGCAAATAGATATTTAATCATTTTTGTAGTACTCATATATATACTTGTATGTTTTTGATATGTGTTTTTATATATATTTTGGTAGACGACACATTCAATATCCTCAAAATTATGACAACAATAGTAAAATAAAAAAAAAAAAAAAAACTTTAATACAAGTATAAAGTTTTTTTTGTGGTGGCTGGGGTGAGTTATGTAGCGGAGATTATCGCTACATATCTTTTCCTCTTCATAAAGGCAATAATTATTTCCCTTTAATAAATTCTTTGGTTTATTTTAATTTCCCTTTTCACTAATAAACCCAGTAGTTTAAATTAATTCTACATTTAATAGTTAAGTTCTAACTTTCATACTCCCACTAATAGAAGTAAAACTTTTCATCTTTTGGTGCTCTCTGTATAAAATTAATAATACATCTTCCTTTCTCACAAATTTTCTGTTGTGTCTGGAAAAACATCTGCCCATAGAAACCGCACTTATTAACAAAAGAAAGAAAGCTCTGGGCTTAGTTCATCATAATCTCTTATCCGTTACATTTTTATTAACATCTGTCTTACACACCCTGTTTTCATTCTCACGATTAATGCTTAAACCTAGAAATACTTTTATCTCTGTTTATCCTGACTCTGCCTTCTTTCTGTTCAATTGCGCATCTGGATAATATAATTGTGGTCAGCAAAACTTCAATTTAAGTAACGGCCTGCTTTGCCCTTGTCTACTTCCCAAGCTTAAAATATTCCTTTAACCCTATAAAATATTCGCAGATGTGAAAATGATCCTGGGGTTCCCAGACCGCAAAGGTACTCAATGATACTGAATGTGTGGTTTATCAAATATCGCCAAAATTCTTTGTATGAAAAACTTCTTATGCCTTTTGGCGATAAGGGCTGTGACGTTTGGGTATCACTCCACTGGATTGCCATCGTATCGACTACATGTAGGGCACTGAGCTCTCTCAGAATCACCTCCCCTTATGGGGAGTTTGCTTTGTCGTACCGCAAGTTAAATAAATGTGTCCTAAAATGTAACTCGCTTCTCGGAGTTTTTTTTGTGTGTGCTTCTCTTGGTAAATCACCTGGGCCTATGAACTAACACCTTTACAATTGTATCATTCACCTGGCTGTGGATTTCAAATAAACGGACCGACACTTTTTGAAGAAAATACTCAACATGGCATAACGTGTCCTCCACCATGCTTCATTGTAGGAATAACATATGTCGAATCATATATTTTGTTGTTAGGTCATCGGACGTTGTGTCTGCCATCACTTCCAAAACTGTTTCAAATTCGATTGATGAAAAAATAGAGCTTTTTTCCAGTTTTCACTTGACCAGACTTTGTGTTTTTTTTTTGGAAAACGTCAGTCGGGTACGTTTATATTTTTTTAACTCTGAAAAAATTTTAACACCGACTTTTCCATAAAGTTATGCATCGCGTCAGCATGTTGATACGGTATACGGACTTATTTCAGCAATATTTTCATTCCGTAAATCGCAGTATATTGCAGAGGAATTTTTATGCGAATTATCAATTGTTTTTCTCCTGATCATTCTGTCCACAGAAATAGTAATTTTCCGGGATCTCCAGGATCTCTGAAAGTCCTGAAGGCCAAGGCCATCTTTATATAATTTTTAAATATCGTTTACGATCGATTTCACCGATCGATAGCTTTGCCACAATATCTCGAGAAGATTGGCCTTTTAGCGACAAACTAATCACACCTGTATGAACAATAATTGTTGAACTTTTCAATTTTGAATTCAGACTATGCTATACACGTTCATTCATTCATAAACACAACCAAAAAACAGTTTACCGATAGCAAAAACTAAAGAATGATAAGTGGCCGGAAACATTTGCACACGCGAACTTCGAATTTTATCCCTTTTCATGAAACATCTTCAGTATCCAATCAAAATGATCACGTGGTCAGAGGTCATTCACATATTCCTAACTTTTGAAGCAATGGGGAAGTTGTACTCATCTTAAAAATTATGCTTTCTTTTATATTTAATTGATGAAGACCATCTTACATTCCCTGAAAATCAACTCGGAATTGTAAAAATAATTTAAAATAACTAGTTATTGCAGATTTAAACTCTGTCAAAACAAAGCCACGTGATGTGAAAACGGGACGGGATTGGTTTGACGTCACTACACATGAAATGCGGATTCTTCCTTAGCCGTCTGCATTGTGATTGAAGGCTTTCTGTTTGTTATCTACTATAAACATCTTTTAAAAACTCATTTACACAAAAACAAAATCAAATTAGAGTCAAAACATTATTTTATTTAACATATCCAAATATAATGTACTAGTGATTTATACATTTGTATTAATTTTCATTTAGAAAAGTGCTGTAGGTAGTTGGTTTATAAGATACAAAATTATACCTTCTTGAAATAGCTTTTTTTTCCTCTCAAATTTATTTAAGGGCATAAAAAATGCATTTCATGTGGGTAAAGATACAAGGAGCTAAAGCTAAAAGGCACATTTATTTTTACTTACTCTGATTTACTTAAAAGAATAAAGAATGAATTATAGTTTTATTAAAAAATAAATCGTAAATAAAATCGTCTTTATCTAGTTTTTGAAATGTATTGTTTCCTTAATTCATTGTAATGCTTAATAATTCGTTTTGTTATGAATAAAATTTTGTGTTGTGCAAGTTATATTACAGATAAAAAATTAACTCAAATTTATTATGAGAAAGTTAAATTTTGAACTATTGCGTAAAAAACAAGAAAAAATTTAATACTGATTTATCGAATAAAATTTTTAATTAACTACTGTCAATAATAATTGCATATTCATAGATCAGAAACAAATTACTACAACATACGTGACTAAATTTATAAATATTGTCTTTTATTTTTTTATGTGCTTACTTAAAAATAAGTATTAAAGCAAAAACTTATGATTGCATTTCATTTTTTATTTTTTATTTTCATAAAATGTCCAATATAATACGATAATTTGGCATGGTTACCGAACTTAATTATAAAAAATTTACTGCTTTGTAGCTCACAGGCTATCATAGCCTGAGAGCTTATGTGCCCGTCCGTTCTGTATGTACGTTCGTACGTGCGTTCGTGCGTAACGCGATAACTCGTGATAAAAATATCCGATCCACTTTAAATTTTGCATGTAGGTATATCCTGACAAGGCGCTTCCCTGATTAATTTTTGCAGTTCATTCGATATGTATAAGAGGGGGAACGCGGGGCTCATGCCCCTCCCCTTAGTTGATATAAATGGGATTTTCATGCAGAATTAAGTTTTCGTTCAAAATTTAGATTAGGATCATTCTGATGAGGCGATTCCCTGATTGTTATTTGGTGTTCATTGAATAAGTATAAATAGGGGGAACAGGGATTCTAATGCCCTTCCCCCCTTAATTCATGTAAATGGGTTTTTCAAGCAGAATTTTCAGATTTAGTTCAAATCTCTGAATAGTTTTGGAAGTTTAATGGTTAAGTATAAAAGAGGGGGATAACTTCTTTTAAATTATATAAATGCTAAATGGGTTTTTATTAAGAATTATCTCATTTGCTCTGAATTTTGGATATAGATTTTTTATATGATAAAGCATGTCTTTGATAGTATAGGAGATTCATTGTTTAAGTATAAAAAAAGAGGAAAGGGGAGAGCTGTTTCCCTTAATTTTTTCTCGAACGGAATTAACCCTTGAAAATATAAGGCTTTATTGTACAATTAGTATTTGTAGCCTGTGAGCTCAATGCCATCAGTTTAACTGGGCAGTATTCTTTATTTTTTTATATTCTTTTTAACACATTTAATAGAAAATGTAGGCTTGTGAATTTATTTTGAAAAAATAATAATATTTGCTCGATTTCTGTTTTAATATATAGAAAGAAAGGAAAAGCATTATGTCAACTATCATTTAGAATTTCTAAATTGAATTTTCAACTTATAATCAGTGTTCATTTATTATGAAAATGTTAATTTATTCAAGCATATTTCTTAAATATGTCCACCCCGGACAACCACTGAATTCAACACAGCTTATAATACATATGTATTACTCAGATTCAGATACCATTCTATATGTATACATGTAAAATTTTGTTTTCACATTTCACTTTTTTTTTTTTTTTAATGAAATGTGTGAGAGAAATGGGGGGTGGGGTGAGGAAATCCATTCAAATGTAGCCGAATATGCCAAAGATAGCAATATTAAAAAATATATATTTATTTGATCTTTATCAAGGATTACCTTTGTCAGTTGAAATCATTGATACGAATCGTATATTAAAAAAGGGACTCTTTATTTTTTACTTATATTTTCTACTTTATACTTTATAAACTATTTGCAGCTTCACAACCATTTGATTTTTTTTTTTTGGGGGGGGGGGGGAGAGGGGCGACTGTGGTTCAGAACATAATAAACTTAATGTTATTCCAACTTGTAACGACAAAAAGAATTCGACAATTTATCAACTGTTTTGGGCTAAAGGAAAACCCCGTTAAAATTAATGTATTGATTTATAATTAACTTCTAAAAATATTAAAACGATATATTGTCACTGGAATTATACCTTATTGCATATTTTTTATATTTCTTAATTTATCTGAAAGTGGGTGAAAAATCAAGTGCACAATCCTATCCTTACATCATGCGAAAACCAAGTTAAGTTAAATAAAAAAGTGTACAAATAATTTAATTGGCGTTTTAATATTGTTTGCTGACGAATAAACTTTTGTATCCATATAGTACTTTTTATTTGTTTGAATTGTAGTTTCTCAGAATGTTCTGCTTTACATTTATCAGATTCTAAACACATAAGTCTTTTTCTCAATGCTCTAACTTTCATTAAATAATAATAATAATGAAATTTTTTTGATTATCTTGTTAAAGAAAATAGTATTTCCATTTTGAAAATAAGCATTGTACTATATAAAACTTCAGTACGTAAATTTACGTAAAAGTTTACAGAGCGCATTGCTTATGTATGTCGGGGGATTCCTGATTCTCTCTTTTGTTAAAATACTGTTAATTTATAACAGACATAAAAAATAGAATTCATAAACCAAATACTGAGTTGTAATCTGCAGGTTTATAAAGCACAAAATTTTCAATCCCAAAGTCTGATGGAGTTCATAAAACCGACAGTATTTAAAATAATTACTTGTTATTTTTTGGGTACGTAAAACATTTTAGAAAAATTATTTTTTCTTCTTTTGTGTATAATTATATAAAGATTCTGTAAGGCTATCTTAAAGCCACGTGAAAAAATTGCTTTCATTCTGAATTTGTCTGTTTTCCGATTCAAAAATAGCTTATTTAACAATTGAAAAGATAAAACGCTTAACGACAGCAGGACAAATTCTCATTTTAAATATAAAATATAAATGCGAAAACTTTTTTATAAGTTTCCCAGACCTATTCGATAATGAAAGAAATACTATTTGTACAGTTTGTGAAATTAATTATTGAGACATATTAATAAGAAGGAGAAATATATGTTATTCTATAAAATACGATTGTAAGTATAAACATGTATCGATATTTTAAAATGAAAACCCTTAGAACAACAAGGGGGGGGGGGAATCTCTCTCGAATTCACAATATTATTTATTTATTTCAGCAATTTACAAGGCTTCTAGTTTGTTCTACAAACTATTTTTAAGAAAAGAAAGAAATCATTCAGCGTAATCCAAGATATCCTCATAGAAAATTACAGGGGAAAATACGGCATAGATTTGTTTTCATGTGTAGTGACGTCAAAACCGCTTTCGTCACGTGACGCGGCTATTTCCCGCCGAAACAAAATCTGCATTTTTAAAGCTAATTTAATGGACTTTCCAAGTTAAAAAAAAAAAATGTAAAAATGACATCAAAATGCTCGTACGTTTGTACTCTATAAAATGCAAGTTAAATTGAAAAGCGTGCAATTTCCCCATTGTGCTTCTTCTTTGCTGAAACCTTTTTGTAAATAAATCGGAGAAACTAACTGGCCGGAAACTTTTGATCGCAACTGTAGGTTTATTCTAACAATGTACTTAAATGATAAGTTTTGGGATTTCATTGGAAAAGAATAAAAAGGTATTGAGAACGGCAGGCTAATCCACCCAACCCCTTATATAATAAATGGGATTTTCAAGCATATTTATCAGATTTTATCCAAATTTTAGATGTAGGATAATTTTGACGATACGTTGCCATGATTAGTTGTGGGTGTTCATTATTTAATTATTTCATTATTTTAATGGATTTTTTTTGTCTTTTGACCTTTGTCGTATGACAAAGGGGAAATTTGTCGTTTTGAAATTTATCGTATAAATTTTTGACAAAATTGACAAAACATTTTGACAAAACATTTTTTTTTTTTTTTTTTTTTTTTTTTTTGTGTGTGTGTGTGAAATAGAATCTACACTCAAAAAATACAAACATTTCTGTTGTGTATAAATAATTTCTTATGTTGGCTTAACCTTTATCGATTTTTTGAAAAAGAAAATATATAAAAGGGACACCTATTAGACTAATTTAGTAAGAAAAGAGATTTATGTTACTCCCTCTCTCCCAAATTAGTTGTGACATTTAGGTTGAAAATTTTGTTCCAAATTAGTTGTTACATTTGAAATAGGTGAAGTCATAAATAACTTCTGATGCAGTTTAGTAGATCGACGCCAGTAGAATGGATATAGCGATGTATACTAGGTGTCAGAAGCAATGTCAACTTGAATTTAAACTAAAAGAAATGAAATAATAATTTATAAAATTCTCTGAAGAAAGAAATGAATAATATTAAGCGCAACGCTGTAGTGGAATGTTTGATATGCTATTTGAAAAATTGTAAACTAAGCTCTCATGCCATAAATGCTGCAGCTATTAAATTCAATGTGCATCATAATGTTTTTCATCCTATCTTGTTTGCAGTAGCAGGCAAAGGCGTCAAAAATAAAATATGAGGAAATTTACAATGCAAGTTTACAAGAAATTGTAAATGGGGACAAAAAAAAAAATGCCTCTGAACAAAATGAAAGACGTCCCAATAAAACGAAGACAATCACTGAAAAGATTATCATATGCTGTTATAATTTGTAAATCAATATTACACAGGATTTTCAAGGCGAAAAAAACTTTGGAGCGTATTTCATTTATCATTAAGCAATGTCTAATAGAAGAAATTAAGCTCGACAGAAATCGATTTTGTTTGCAGCATGTTTATATTAAAGGATACTTTTCAGAAATGTTGGAATAAAATGTTCGGAAATGAATTGAAGATTGATTAGCTTGAAGATAGTTTTATTTGATTACTTCAAAAAAGTCTTTAAAAATTGGGGCGTGGCTTAAGAGCATGTGAACTGAGATTATTTAAACTTATTTATGGAATGCTGGAGGGAATGTTAGGAACATAAATATTGTTGATTGATAGCATAGCTCTCTGAAAAATGTTCAAACAAAATCATAAAGTCATAAATATCAGTAATCAGTACAAGAGTATTCAAATGTCGCTACTAATTTGGGGCAGAGGGAGTAATATCTGTACTAATAAAAGAACAAAAGCTCTGTCTGTCTCTCTGTGTGTATGTCTGCGATGGCTAACAAAATCTGCGAAACGTACGAGGCTCAAAATTAATTTTTTTAGAGCAGCCTAAAATTTTAAATTTTAAGCATACCGGTTATTAGTACAGTAAAACCTCTAAATAACGGACACCTCCGGAACGCAGAAATTGTCCGCTATTCGGAGGTGTCCGCTATTGGGAAAAGCTCAGATATTCAAAAAGCGCTAAGAAATGCTTAACATTTCATTAATTGCTATTTATATATCCTAAAACATCTGTTATATGATTAATCAGAAATTAAAATTACTTTTTAAGCAATGGGATTTAAATAAAATTGTACACAGCTTTATCCACTGTTTATTACATTCTTATGAAAAAACCTGCTACAAAAGTTAACTTTTGCTTGCGATAACATGTAATTTGTTTTTCAAAGTGACATTATTGAACATTACAGAGTTCCGGGCGGGGAGCGGGATTGCATTTTTTGATTGATAAAAGCATAAAATCTCAAAGTTTTTCGAGGGGTATATTTCAATGCTCTAGAAGATTCCTCCTAAACAACCTCTTCAATTCAACGCTGAACGTAAAAGGGGGGGGGGGATTTTCCCTAGCCCATTTATCTGTGATCACAAAATTCCCTGATAAATTTAGAGGACTTTTTACTTTTTTTTAATTTTTTTTCTGCTTAAAAAAATAATTTTTCATCCTTTGTCGCCGTAAATAGTGTCCGCTATTCGGAATGTCCGTTATTCAGAGGTTAAACATACAAAAATTTAAGTTTTGGAGTGGGGATTGGAAAATTGTCCGTTAAATAGAGGTGTCCGCTATTCGGGAGTGTCCGTTATGGAGGTTTTACTGTATATAGTTTACCGTCTTCAGCGCTATATGGTAACGAAACTCGCATGCTTAAAATTCAAAATTATTGATGCTTTTAACGTTGATGTCTTAATAAATAACTAGTTGGATGTGCCAATCCCAAAGCTTTCTTCTATCTCACACATCTTAATATTTCAAAAAATCGTTACAGATGTTAATAATTCAATGTTATTAGTTCAATACAATACCAACTTTAACTCTCATTATAAATTTCTGCTTCAATTAAATGATCGAAGTAAAAACGAGTTGATCACGGTCATGATATTTTTAAAAATTAATAGTTACTCGTTATTTTGTTACATATCATTTTTTTGCAAATAGCCGATTTAGAATGACACTGAGTTCTTGTTGCTGCACGAGCTGCAGATGGTTAAAAAACAATCAAAAATCGAAAAAATTATGAAAAAAATCGCTATCACAGCGCTCCTTTTCGACGAATATTTCCACATTCAAGAAGGACCTGCTGACCATAACAACAACAAAGTTAGACACACGTATATACATACACACAAAACATTTAGTTCTTATCGATGCATAACTTCATACACTTTTCGATGGTACAATGAAAAAGCAACACAAAAACCGATAAAACAGCACCCCTTCCCTTAGATTTTTTTTCAAATTCCAGGAGATACTTCTGGCCAAATCAAAAAACATTTACAAAAAAATTGGTTCAATTCTATGCATAACTTCATATACTTATCGATTGTGAAATAATCAAAATGACACAAAAATTGCTATAACAGTGTCCCATTTCGGCAGAATATTTCCAAATAAAATGAGAACCATAGCCCCCCCCCCCAAAGAAAAAAGATTAAATTCCATGCATAATTAGACTTTCAGATGGTACAATAATAAAAATAACACATACATCTCTATAGCATCGCCCCCTTCCGACGGAATTGTTTTTAATTCAGGGAGCTGACTATTACTGACTATAGCAAAAAACATACACAAAAAATGTCTTTCTATTCTATGCATAATTTCATATACTTTGCGATGGTATAATAATGAAAAAGGTACAGAAATTGCCATTGCAGTGACCCCTTCCGGGAGACTTTTTTTTTAAAATTCATGGAGGACGAACTGGCTAGAACCAAAAACATACGTAAAAAATTTGGAGCAGTTTTATGCACAACTTCATACACTTTTCGGTGGCGCAATAATGAAAATTGCACAAAAACTGGTATGGTATTACAGTCACCCTTAAGGCAGAATATTTCTAAATCGTACGAAATCTTCTTGCCACAGACAAGTACATGCATAAAAAGTTTGGTTCAGTTCTATGTACAACTCCATACATTTTTCGATGTTACAATGGTGCATACGGACACATGAACTGACGGACAGACATTTTTATAAACATATTTTTGGGGATCTTTGACCCTTAAAACGTGTAAATTCGACCTAAGTTGAAATTTGGAGATCGAAAAAAAATTCGATTACAATAATTTCTTCTGGAAGTAAAAAAGAAACATCGCTTAAGAAGAGTATATAAGAAAAAGAACTTAAAAATAGTAATTTCCTCAAGAGAGAGATATTTTGAATATATGAACGCATCAAACGTCTATAGACCTTATTATGGACACTATAACGACCTATTATCAATTCCTATTGTGGAGTCATACATTTTAACTGATGGTGCAATTTAGCAACGAATCACTTTTAGTACTTTTTTTTACTCCAGTCCCTAAAAACATAAATGCATAAAATTTTTAATATAGACAACTTAATTTCTCTTTTATTTAAAATAATTTTTTTAATATTCCACATTCAGATTTAAAATAATTTTTTTAATATTCCACATTCAGATTTTAATTATTTTTTTATTTAAATTTTTATAAAAAAATTTAAATTGTTTTTTCTCTTGCATTTACTGTGTGCAAGACTGTAACAAAAATATTGGTTCAAGAGACCCTCAAAATATCGATAATGATGTACAACTAATGTATCTTAAATTTATACTTCATTTGAAATAAATTTAAATTTAAATTATAAAATTTTGCAAAAAATATTCAAAATTTGCCAATTTTAAATAATTAATGCAATTTTAACACTAAATTGTGCGTATAAGTTATTCTTTGTTTTAAAATGAAGATATTTACCAAGTTACATGCAAATTGCTTTATTATTGTCTGAGAAATGTTGCGCTCGGTCGATTGCAAATCAAAGAACAATTTTACATTATTTTATCAAAATTTAAAATATATAAATATATATATATAATAAAATTTTTAATATAGAATATTTAAAAAAATATTTTAAATAGAAGAGATAGTAAGTTACCTATATTAAAAATTTCTATGCATTTTTGTTTCATAGAGGCTGAGAAAAAAAATTAAATGTAACACCTTGCTAAATTTCACCACTAGATAAAAAGTAAGACTCCTTAGACCAATCAAGTATATTTTTTAAATTAAAATATGCTTAATTTTAATCCTGCAGTAAAATGAGTGGGAAAAAAAAGAAAAGTGTCTTCGGGGAATGAAAGGTATGATACAGAATTAAACTAGTCGGATGTAGCAATCCCGAAATGTTTTTCTATCTCACACATGTTAATATCCTCCCCTTACAAAAAAAACATGCAGTACATCAGTGCCACCGGTTAAGAGATTTACACCAAAATCTTGCCATCAACAAACCATGTAGAATTCTCACTGAATCTTAAGTTAAATGAAAATTCATGCATTAGTTCTTTTGATAGAGCTATTGTGATAATCATGAATAATGCAGCAAATCAGCGTCACCTGTAGTGTGATTTTTACTTAAAAGTAATCAGCACCAGATTATATCAAGGGCTAACGGAATCTGAAGTTTTCCCGTGCAGTAGATTTTGAAATATAGCAGTTGTGGAAATTGTGAAAAATGCAGTATAGCAGCGCCACCTGTTGAGCGATTTTCACCGAAAAGTAAGAAGCGGCCGTTCATATCAAGGTGTAACTGATGAATGAAGAGTTTTGCAAAATATTGTGCATTAATTTCTGAGACAGAACGCCAACAAAATTTTTGTCACAGAGCGACAGAGATTTTCTAAAAACCGACAGACAGTGACAGATAGACATTTTCTACAATTGCTACCAGGGCCGTAGTTCAAATGTCGGAGGGCTGAAGAAAATGTGGGGGGGGGGGTCATATTATTTCTCTCTCAGTGACGCAGAAAGATAAATTAGTGCATATTCACACTGTAGTTATTATGTTTCTCACTAAACTATTGTGACAACATCGTTTTATGTAAAGAAAAGACAATGATGATGAAAAATTCAAGTGTATAACCAGTGCAGTACTAAAAATCATGTCAGTTTCATACATGCAAATAGGATGAGCAAGTGTTGAAACACTTATTTTAGCTACAAGTTAGTGTTTTTGTAAATTTGTGAAATAGGCCAGTCAAATTGTCAGAAAAAAGGGCCAATAGATGCAAAAATTCTGCTAGAAGATTTTATGTTTTTAAAATGTTTATGGGGATGCTAGTAACAAGAATTAATGGTTTTCCAACAAAATATCTCGAGGCTAAACTTTGTGGAGCCAAAAAACAACAAAATTTTCCGACTTTTTTCAGTTTTTTGCTTATAAATAAAAAATTATTAACTTTTTGCGTACCATACTCAATTACAAAAAGAAAGTACATTAAATTCTCTACAAATTTCATAATAAAACTTTTTTTCTAAAGCCAATATTAAGCGCGCTACAGCTTTCTGAAAGTGACTCTTTTTTTCAAATTTTGTGAAAAATTTTCAAAAACGAAAATTTGACACAATTTTTCATTATTTTATCCTCTTTAATGTAACTTATTTAGATTACAGGTATTTGCATGATAACAATCACGATGAATTACAACGGTAACATTGTAAAAAAATTAAGAACATTATAACTTTTTTGTATTTAGAGCTTTAGTAAAGAACATTAATAAGCTATTTAACTGAAGGTAAGTAAAAAATGTTTTCGGTATTTTGCCTGTAACTCGAAAATATAAACTTTTTGCGTAATATACTTAATTACAAAAAGAAGGAACATTAACATTAAATTCTGTATAAATTTGTTATAAAAACGTTTTTCTAAGCCCATTACTAAGCGCGCTATGGTTTTTTGAAAATGTCACTCTTTTTTTAACTTTACAGAAAGTGACCTATTTTTCGCCTCCCATCCCAAAAAAACTTTTCATCACTAACAATGAAAATTAAATAGACCTGTTGATTGATGAAAAATGAATTTTTTAAGAAAGGCAGGCAAAAGTTGCACAAATTCTAGAAACCCTATAAGTAAACAATTACAAAGAGAGTGCTGGGAATTAAAAAAAAAAGAATGCAGATGGAAGATTGTGGTCAGTGACGTTCCCGTGCCGCTTTCGTTGAGATGCAAGTGTTCTTTTTTAAATACATACTCTTCCAATATGCTGTTATTAAGTTTATTGCATCTCTTCACGTACAGTAATGAAAAATGAGTGAGCTCTACCCAAAATTGTGTTTCATTCGCCAAACGGCTTCAAATAGTGATACTCGCGTTGTAAGCCAGAAAGGACTTGCCAAGCTCTTTGAACATAGCGTTTAGCGTCAAAGTAATATTCATCAAAAGTAATATTGATCAGTTTTTTGAAAAACAGCAAGGAAATTAGAATACAGGATGATTGCCGAAAAACATATGCGAATGAGAGAATGATAGCAGCATACGTTCGTCGGGATGAAGATTCTACACAGGCTATAGTTTGTCCCTCAGATCAAGCACTTCTTTCAAGCTTCAAGATAATTGCTTCTCATGTCACGAATTGCTTCTTACGTCAAAACAAGGTAATCCCGTTGACTTCAACGAAAAACAATAGAAAAAGCCCTACGCAAAGAGAAATTTGATTCAAAAAGTAATGAAATTAGAAACGAAAATTATATTTTTGAAAGCTGCTGAAAAACGTGGGGATGTAGGGTCCCAAAAAGTAATTGAGCGTATTCAGCACGAACTTGACTTGCAGATGCGAACCTGACTTGCAGATGCATGGTATTATAGTTTTTGTCGCGTAAACCTAGATCAATCTGTAACAAGTAGAGAAAAAAGAGGACGTCGACCCACATCATCCGTTGACGAAGCCAATGGCAGAAACAAGAGCCGCTTTATTTCATTGCTTAAAACAAATTAAAAATTTCAAAACAAGAATTTCACAATAACAGAATTCAAGTTGAGCAGGCAAAGGAAGAAGCTGATATCATGACAGTTACCTCAGCCATTTCAAGAGCCGAATCTTTTGAAGGCGTTTAATTGTCGGAGAAGACATTGACCTTCTCGTGATAATGACGAGCTTAGGCTATCAGCACAAAATCAGTTTTCCTAAAAGCCAGGAAGAAGTAACATCGAAACCAAGTGATTTTCAACCATGTCGTTCAGATACAATTACAACAATGTTCTTACAACAATGTTCAATCTGCAGATGCGATACAACATCCGCTCTTTTGGGGCAAAGAAAGTCAAAGTTTTGTAACACTTTGAAAAAACATGATCAGCTAAGAGAAATAGCCTGCGTATTCAATAAAATAGGTTCTACCCGTCAAGAAATCATCAAGGTTGGGAAAAAAATCCATATTGCACTATATTGGATGCATAGCTACCACACAGAATTTGACCACTTTAAGGCTCCAGCCATTTGCTAAATTTGCCACAAAAAAGCAAAGTTCATTTTACAAGACTACCACCCACGCAAGAGGCTGCGCAACATCAGAGCCTGATTACTAACGGGGCACTCTCTCCCCAGTAAAATTACATAGAAATTTTCGCCTTGTTTAAACGCCCTTTTCAGTCAAAATTGCTATCATGAATAAGGAAAAAATTTCTATTTATTTTTTCTGGTGGGAGAGTGCCCCGTTGATAATCAGGCCCTGCGCAACATCATTTACTCCGATGTTATCATCAGGTACAAGCTAGGCTAGAAGCAACATCCCTGCTGAAGGATGTGGATGGGCACACAGGTTCTTTTTCAGCCAGTTCAAATGTGCCAAGACCCGGCACTTGAATCCTTGCTCTATGTTGTGTCGTGTAGCTGTAGAAAAGGGGCAGCAAAGCATGTTCTTTTCATAAATTAAGACTCAAATGCTCGGCAATTTGTAAAAAAAATGTAATGGGATCAACTATGAAAATGTCGACGACATTATTTATCAAGAAGGAGGGGATGTAAAAGTGTCACTGTAAGTATTTTTTACTTATATTCAGTTAAATACTTAATATTAATGTTCTCCACTAAAGCTCTAAATACAAAAAAGTTATACTGTTCTTAATTCTTATACAATGTTACCGTTGTAATTCATCATGATTGTTATCATGCAAATACCTGTAATTTAAATAAGTTACATTAAAAAGGATAAAACAATGAAAAATCGTGTCAAATTTTCGTTTTTGAAATTTTTCCACAAAGTTAGAAGAAAAGAGCCACATTCAGAAAGCTGTAGCGCGCTTAATATTGGCTTTAGAAAAACAGTTTTAATGTGAAATTTGTAGAGAATTTAATGTTCTTTGTTTTTGTAATTGCATATGGTACGCAAAAATTTTATAATTTTTGAGTTATAGGCAAAAAACTGAAAAAAGTCCGAAACTTTTGTGGTTTTTTAGCTCCACAAAATTTAGCCTCGAGATATTTTGTTGGAAAACCATTAATTCTTGTTACTAGCATCCCCATAAACAGTTTTAAAACATAAAATCTTCTAGCAGAATTTTTGCATCTATTTATGACAATTTGACTGGCCTAAAAGATCCTCAAAACTAAATTATATTTTTGAACAGAATTTCATTTAGATTTTCGAAAAATAAATTTATTTAGTGACAGTGGAAACTTTTCCTTAGCAGGAGTACTCAAAATGTTTAAGCCCATATAGCACACCCCCCCACCCTGAGCTATGGCTCTGATTACTACCTAACTCGCCAAAAAACAATAAGTTGCCAAATTAGGTAATGTTTAATGTACAGCAGATACGGCACGAAGCTTATTGAAAAAATTTATTCCATCCTTTTTATATTCTTTGTATAAGTAAGTCATATGTGAAATTATAACGGGGAGCCCGATGAGATCACCCGTTTTTAAAAATCTTGGATTTCGTTATTTCTGTTGAAGATAAACTGAAGTTTATATTATTACTATTTTATTGTTAAATTTTACTGGTTTGAAAATAATATTTTATACTATTATTATTATTTTTTTAATTTCATACTCTATTCAGTTTAGTTTATTACGTTCTCTGTTCTTTTTTTAATACAAATTATAAAACATTTTTTTTCTCTAAAACATGAATTTCCAAGAGTTTATTTCTGATTCATAGGGCATAGCCGGATAAGCATTGAAAACATGCCTTTCAATCAAATTTCTTGATTTTTTTTTCCAGGTGTGTCTATTTATCTGACAATCTATTTCCCCTATTATCACCTTATAAATATTGATATTTTATGAGTTAAAAATGTTTTTTCGGTTTTTTAAAAACCTCATTTTTTCAAAAATTTCTGTATCAAATTACATGTGATGACATGACATCGGGGTGCTTACGGAGTGCCAACACAATGTGGGTCCATTGCGCATAACGTCCAACTAAATATGGAAAAAGAAACATAAAAAGACGAATTTCGAAACAAAGCACGGTCAAAAAGTATAATTTATAGTCTCTGGTGGAAATCCTAAGATTATTCCAGAGCTGGAAGCACGAGGTTAAATATTACCTGCTAAAAAAGGGGCGCATGCGGCATCCAAACGAGTTTGGTTGCCCCATACTTCGATGTCATTTCACCGACTGGTGTCGGCAAAGAACGGAGAGTGTAAAGGCAGTATGGTAACAAGAAGCACAGAAAAGGCATAGCATAAGGTATCCCAGCCCACGACTAACTCTAACAAGGAAGGTCTCCATTGGGGGCATACTCAGAATTTTTTGAAAAAAATACGAATTAAACTACTCATGTAGGTAATAAAGGATCAGTGAAAATTAGCGGCGGAATTACATTATTAGAATGTAAAAAAATAAAATAGTTTGGAATAACTGGCGTGAAAAGCTGAAAGCGACGCGGGATTTGGCGAGCAGTGCATTTCCTCGCCAAAAGCAGACGATTTTAACGAATCTGAAAATTGATTTTAATTGACTTCACTGTTAAAAATCTGCAGCATTTACTGCAACGTCACTCCACTACTTTTATAAAATATCTCTTTTCTGACCAATGAGAATGCTCCATAGCACTGTGAATTGACCGTGTCATACACTGTTAAAAATCTGCTGCATTTTGTTGCAACGCACTCCACCGCTTGTATATAATACCTCTATTCCAACCAATGAGAAAGCTCCATTTCACGGCCAAGTAACCGTTATCTATACAAGCAAGGGAGTGCGTTGCAACAAAATGCAGCAGATTTTTAACAGTGTATTTTTCAATTTGGAACAATTTTAATTGTGTTTTGAATGATAAAATATATTAATTTCATTTTGTTATAAGTACATATAAACGTATATGACAAAATTACACTTAAAGTAAAGTAAAAATGCAAAACTAAAATTACTTAAACTAAACTTATTTAAATAAATTGAACATAGAAAGTTTTTTCTTTAAAAAGTATTTGAAGCGTAAAAGCGTATTTTTCAAAATTTCGTTTTTTCGCCAACCGGAGATAAATCGCCAAATAAACGAAATTTTTATTATTTTTTTACGGACGTTATAAGGAGGTTCCGCCGAAATTTTTTTTATAAACATATATAACTATATGAGAAGAACATTCTGTAATTTTTTCAGATTTTTCTGAATATGCCCGTATGGAGACCTTCCTTGTAAGAACCAAAAAAAAGGGGGGGGCACATAGATCACTAATTTTGGTGACAATCACCTGAAACCCATTTATCTTTGAAGCTTCCCATCGGCTAACATAGCGGCACAGGTTTCGCGTTTTACTGGCATATGTTATCGGCCACCTGGACCGTACTACCAAACGAAGTTCCTGTACACACTACGCTCTCGCAGGTCCACAACTCCAGTAAACAAGTTATTCGGTTCAAGCCTGGTCTAAACGGGGGTCAAGTTAAATTTAGAAGAAATTTAAAATCTAAATGCTGAATTAAACTGAAAACTGTGAGGTGAAATTTTGCGACCATTGCCGGCGGCGAGTTCCTCACACACCAGCGGTCGAGGGTAGAATGAGCCAAAAGGGGGAGAAAAGGTCTTATAAATCCGATGTACAGTGAGCAAGCACCTCTTGGCCAATAGGAGAATGAGGAAGGCGTGGCCTATCCTCAAAGATGACAGTGACTTCTACAAAACTAAGAAATCTAAAATTTAGAAAAAGATAGAGTACCCAATTACAATTTACAAATAAAATTAATAAGAAAGTAAAGGGAAGTCGAAACAATAAAAAAGTAATAAAAATAAAATTTACAATTAATTAGAAAAGCTGAAAAACGCGACTGTATCAAACTATAAAATGCTGCATGACGTCAGGGGTAAAGCCAATTCTAGATGAAAATTTCTTTCAATCTAGGGAAAATAGAATATTTCCTGGGAATTCTGCTTAAGTGACAGCGGAAGGATTCCTTCCGGATGTTTTGGAACATGGGATGAAGTTATCATCCGGGGAAAGAATAGCTAGGGGCCGTTTCCGGTTTTTCCCAACTGATCCGTCATAACGCCTGATGGCATTTAAAGCAGGATTCCGCACGGCAGCGACAGACCTATGAAACTTCAATGTAAGTTTCTTGATTTCCGTAAAAATCGGTTTAATTTTAAGGTCACGATGAATGACGTCATTTCGGACATAATGGGTTGCTTTGGTAAACCTACGAAGCAGTTTATTTTGAAAAGTTTGAATTTTTTCAAGTCTAGTTTTTAGTGTACTTCCATAAACAACCGAACCATAAGTTATGATCGGTCTGACCATGGATTTATATAGTAACAATTTATTTTTCATTGACAGGGGGCTGTTCCAAGCCAAGAGGGGATTAAGGGAGCCCACGGCGCGGTTCGCACGATACAGAGTTTCTGAGATGTGCTTGCACTATGTTAATTTAGAATCTTGGTGAATACCTAGGTACTTATAATCAGACTTCCAGGGAATTGGTTCGTCGTTCAATTTAAAATTTAAGTTAGCGATGGGGTTACAACGTTGGTTGGTGAAAAGAATGGCGGCACTTTTGGCACTTTACTTTAATTTTCCATTTTTTAAACCGAGCCGAAAGAATATTTAGATAATTTTGAAGTTTAGAGAACACTTTTTGTGCTTGTTTGTGTTTGAAAAGCATGGCTGTGTCATCCGAAAATCGCTAAGTCGATTTCAGGCTCTTTAGGAATGTCGTTAATAAAGACATTAAAAAGAGTGGGACCGCTTAGAGAACCTTGTGGAACAGAGCTAGCAATAGGTTTAGGGTTAGAGTAAGAACTTCCTACTCTAACAGAGAAAGATTTATTTTTAAAGTAATCAGCATAGATTTTAATTAGTTGAGCCGGAACTCTTAATTTGTTTAAAGAGAAGAGCAATATGCCAGACTTTATCAAAAGCCTTTTGAATATCGAGAAATATTGC
Source organism: Maratus speculifer (assembly GCA_964019185.1). Lineage (NCBI taxonomy): Eukaryota > Metazoa > Arthropoda > Arachnida > Araneae > Salticidae > Maratus > Maratus speculifer. The sequence goes on along the minus strand of OZ025294.1, from coordinate 395,808,705 downwards.
TCCCGTCACACCGCCGGACGTGAAACCGTCATGAATGAGTTCAGAAACTCTCCATATCTGATGGGTTGTTGAGTGACGCACTCGAAATCCAAATTGCTCCGGAATCAGCATCATGAGAGTTCAAAAACTCCTTCAGGTGGTTCACGAGAACATATTCATAAACTTTAGATATACAAGAGAGCAAAGAGATAGGTCGGAAGCTGGTTGGGACGTGGCTGTCCTCCGCCCCACTTTTCAGTAGGGGAATGACAATAGCCTTTTTCCAGCAATCAGGAAAAATATTTAAAGTCATCATGCAGTTAATTAAAAGAACAATATAAAGAATAAATCTATTAGGTAAGTTAATAAGCATATTATTAGAAATACGGTCCTCACCCGGAGACTTATTTTTTTTAAGCCTGAAATGTACTCCCGGACCTCGGTAGGCGTGGCCGGTGGTAGCGTATTTGGTGTGTTAGTGTTTAAGGAATTTTGGACTGTGGTCTCCAACACAGTTGCAACCCTGGGGTTGTCCATACCAGAATTAGGTGTAAACTGACTTCTAAGACTTTCACCAATAGCTTCAGCTTTTTCAGTGTTAGTATAAGCCATGCCATTTGGGCATCTGATGGCAGGAATGTGTGTTTGTGTCCTACGAATGCGGGAAGCAGTCTTCCAAATGGTGTTGTCTTCAGTCGAAAGAGATTCGACAAAAGTGTTCCAGGGTTCGTTTCTAAACTTTGAAATAGCAGCATTAACTTGTCGATGAAGTTGATTTAAATGGGTCCTATAAGATTGCGTGCGATAGATCTGCCACATTCTGCGAGTACGATTTCGCTCCGTTATCAATTCCCTGATCTCCTCCGGAAGTCTGAGAAAAGCAGCAGTGGTTTTTCTCGGTTGAGAACACTGCTGAAAAGTATCTCTCAAGACGTCACCAAGTTGACTAATGGCAAGTTCCGCCTACTCTTTCGTTTCCGGTAGAGTGGGCGGAGTTTCACGCTGTTCAAGTAGGAATTTGAAATCTTCCCATCTAGTATGAATTTGCTTGCCAAGATCGAGGTTGTAAGAGTCAACTTGGTACCGAAACAGAACCGGCAAATGGTCCGAACTCAACTCGTTCTCGTTTGAATGCAGTAAGGATAAGGAAAATTGCGGGTGATTGCTAAATCCAAGTAATAATTAGAAAAAAGTGAAAGTGGGTGAGGGGGGCGCTATAATTTGCGCAAAATTTTGATTCACCCATTTCCTGAGTTTGCTTCCAAACCCATTAGTTGATCCACAGTGCCAAGAGGGATGAGTAGCATTAAAATCACCCGCAAGAATAAAATTTGGAAAAGTATTAGTGAGCCGCGATAAGTCTTGCTCCAGCAGATTTCTATCATTTAACGGTGGTACATAAATGGCTGCTATGAGGAGTTTTGGAATACTGGGAAAATCCAAGACAATCGGAGTAACTTCAATACAATTTGTAGGGGGAATATTAATAAAAGTGGCATTAAACCCTCTTTTAACATAGATTGCAGTGCCGCCAAAGCTGCGGGTATTATCACCCCTACGAGCCCTGTCTACATTGAATAACTCGTAGTTGGCGATTCTGGAGATATTTCCCTGGGAAAAATGAGTCTCACTGACCAAAATGATGTCTAAATTGTCACTATAAACCCAAGCGCTGAACTCAGTAGCCTGTCTTTTAAGCCCATTGGCATTAAAAATACCAATGGAGAGAGAATCCAAATTACCAGTAGCTGGGAACATGGCGATAGGAAAGATTGTCTAAAAATGGGGAAGGCAACCATCGAGAGATGGTGCCACCTAAACAAATTTTGAAACAGCCTTCACCAAACTGATTAATAAAAAGAAATAAGTTAGTAATGAATTCGGCGAGCAAAATGCATCTGTTACTGGGGCCGAATTTGAATTTTGAGGAACAGAAGGGGTGGTGGGTGGAGCAACCTCTTGTCCAATAGCAGCTTCCCTGAAAGACAGGGAATTTTCAGCTTTCCTGTTGGAAAAAGAACGATTAGTATTCACAGAAACAACAGTTTTAGTGTTGGCCTTTGATTTTGGAATAGCATTAGAATTTAAGTTTTTTCCTTTCTGAGGGGGGGGGGTGTTTTAGGGAACTTTGGACAGTTCCTAAAATTCGCCGGGTGATCACCGCCACAGTGACAGCATCGACAGGGAGTGTCAAAAGATTTTACACATTCTTTCGTCTTATGTGCACCGGCACATTTAAGACATTTCGATGGTAAATTACATGAAATGGATGAATGAAAAAACCCCTGACAATTATGACACTGTGAGGGACCTTTTTGCCCGCGATATTTTTCGAAACTGACCTCAGTACCCATAATTTCTGTGATTTGGAAGATGCGGTCAACATCAGGTTCTTTTTGGATCGAAACATAAAATAGTGGCATATATCTTTTGTTGCTCACGGGACCTCTGTACATTTGGGTCACCGTGAAGTCCAAGAAATCTTCTAATTCTAGGGCTTGATGTATTTCTTGGACTGCTGTGTTGACGGGAAGCCCCCGAAGAACCACTCTTAGAGGTTTTGCATCTTCCAAAAGATACGATTGAAATTGAATATTTACGTCAATTAAGTGTTTTTGCACTAGTCTATAATCTTCAGGATTTTCAACCTTAATATTAAGGAATTTTTTTTTAGTTTAGAAGTGGCCGTGGGTACAATTTTTTTAATTCGAAAAATAAGTTCTCTCCAGTTATCTGGAGGTATAATTTTGAAAGGGGGAACCCTAGAATTTTTCTTTTGAGAAGCTGGAGGTTCATTATCCGTCACTTCCATATCAACAGAGTTGTCCAAAATATCATTATTAGCATTAATTTTAGAAATTTGTTTACTTTTTTTACTTTTCACAACAGTAAAATTTTCCTGCTCGGATTGGTTGAAATTTTGAATGTCCGAATCATCCTCAAACCTTCTCTTGCTGGTCGAGAGAGTTTGGTTTTCATCCATGATAACAGATGGCGCCACCTCACCCGACTGGCTCGAGTTAGAAATCGGAATGTCAGACTTAACATTTGCCGAAACAGTGGGAACTACTTTAACATTGTTTGGCACAAGATAATCATAGGTGAAAACGTCCTTTGGACGAATCTGTAAGATGGTCTGGTCATCTTTTTCCAATATAGAATACTTTTCAAGTAATTCTGACAATTTTTTCAACTGAGCATCAGTAAGCTCTTTGTTTCTCTGAAGCTTGGTGATTTCACCTCTAATAGAGAATAAATCCGCTTTCGTCTTAACTAAAAGAGCTTCTAAATCAATTTCTGAGAGTTGTCTCACATCTGGATAACCAGATCCCCCCAAAATAGCAAAAGACATATCTAAAGATATAATACCTTTCTCTCTTGGAACATGGGGTTTACTTCCCAGTAGTCCACCGTCTAAGATATTGCAGAGGCTCTCAGACAAGGCAGACGTCGTCATCAGGCGCTCAGCCAATCCGAATTAGGCAGGGAAATAGGCCACACCCACACACATATATACTAAGAACTGACACGGGATGACGGGTAATAACACGTCTTACTCCTTCCGCGTCTGGACAGCGAATCCAGATCAGAAATTCATTACATGTGATTAATTGAGTTTATATAGACATTAAAGATGCATAACTGGGAATTTTCTGATTATAAAAAGCGTATGTAAAAACTATTAAAAATTTGTGAAAAATAAAAATCATATCTTATAGGTGTCAGAAAATTACCATTTTCTAGTAAAAAATTCTTCATATGTGCCAGCATATTATATATAAATACCGAAAGTTTGCATTGAGTACTACACATAAATATTTACAAAAATATGTATAAAAAACATTTAAATTCATTAAAAGGTGTTATTTGGGGCGGAGCTATTCATCTTCGACACCTGAAAAATATTTGGAATATACACTTACAGAATTGCTGTATTTTAAATTTTAATGAACACATGGTCATCATTCTCAACGGTGATGATACTGTTTGGATAACAAAATTTCTTTTTGGTGTCGCATACAACAACAGGGAAGATAATTTTTGTCATACAAACACACTACATTCTTTGATATCGAAATGTAACAACAGTGACCAAAGCTAATTTAAATGAAAATGGTTTACATCAATTTTTATAAAGTTAAATTAATGTTAGTAGTTTCAAGCTTTTTAACCGAGCGATCAGAGCCTGATTACTAACGGGGCACTCTCTCCCCAGTAAAATTACATAGAAATTTTCGCCTTGTTTAAACGCCCTTTTCAGTCAAAATTACTATCACGAATGAGGAAAAAATTTCTATTTATTTTTTCTGGTGGGAGAGTGCCCCGTTGATAAACAGGCCCTGCGAGCGATGTGCCCTGTTTATCATCTTGTTAAATGTTTATGTCAAAGTAATAGTTAACCGCCACGATCAAAAACAGATTTAATGTAATGAATGGTTTTTATTTCTTAATATGTCATCTCAGAATGATAATCCGAAATTTGATTGTTATGGAAGTTTTTTGAAAAAACTTGTAGTTAAGAAGAAATTTTTTTTAATGTATAAAATAATGTAATACATTATTAGGTGTTAGTTTTTTTTCCCGTAAATGTCACTGTTCTTGAAGTTGAGGACTAAAGCACTGAACCCGACTATGCACTTACATATAAGATTATAATATATTCACAAAAAATAGCTACGTCTTTACAATATTTTAATCTCCTGGTAATTTTCCCACTGCTTTTTTGAACTATATTTATTTAAAAAACATTTTTAACTCATCAAACTTTAAACGGTTCAATATTATAGAAATATATTTTTCAATACAAAAAATCATCTATTGCTGTCAGCTTTCTTTTTTCTTTTCTTTCTTTTCTTTTCTTTTGACTCACATTATGTACATTAATATTTATCTTCGGATTAAAAATCCTCAAAAATCTGCTATTTGAAAAAAAGAAAAAAAAAAGTTTTGCTTAGCACATATATTGAATAAATATTATCTATTTCTACCAATCTTAATGATATCTCTTGATGAGGAATTAAAAGAGCACATAGGTTCCAATTCTAGTTATATTTACATAACATTAATTTTCACTAGCGACTACCCATTAACGCCCAGCGTCCTCGTTTGAGGACGCTTAAAAAAAATTTATTTCCCGCCTTAAAATTAAAAATATTCTTTTATTTACATATTGGTCTTATAGATGGCAGCACTACACAATATCACACATGCGATTATTTTTAATTAAGTGAAAATACGCGGGAAAGATATGGTATAATTTCCCGGGTTTTTTTGTGATCACGTTATGTATTTTTGATACTACTGTATGGAACTGGATTAATGAGGTAACTTCTTTTAATTTAGTATAAATATAACCTAGATAGTCCATATTATGCCATTAGTATGTTTTTTAATTTTTATTGTTGTTAATATATCCGCAATAAACAGGAAAAGTTATCCGTCATCAATTGAGGACGCTGGGCGTTTGGGTATACTTTTTTTCATATTAAGATTTCTTTCTCAAAAGTTTTAAATTTTTTATTGCAGATAAGCTATAAAAGAAAATTGACACATGAGTCGAAAAAAAGTTTTTAAAAGCTTGGAAGAGGCAACTGCTTATCTTTTTTCTGAAGAAATAGAAGCAGATATTATATTAATGCCTCCGGATGTGGATGATCTAACTGATGAAGAACAATTTGATGATGATAATTTGGATACACCGGTTGTATCAGATGTTGCAGGTACATTGGAAATTACTATACCAGATGACAAGGAAAACTCGATTATTTTGGATGAAAAAAAGGAAAAAAAATCTCATAAGCGTAAAAGAGAAGTACCAGTTGCATGGACAAATGAAATCCCCGCTTACAAATTTGGGACTTTGGAGAATTCTTCAAAGAGAAATATGGATATACTAACTACGGAAACTAGTAATCTGAGTCCAGTTGAATTGTTTGAGACGAAATAAAAACATTTATTGGATTTTTGATATTTTCAGGATATCATACTTTACCAAGTGAACGGGATTACTGGGCAGAAGCAGAAGATTTAGGAGTTACAATAGTGAAGAATGCTATGACTAGAAATTTTTACTTAGAGCTCAAGAGATTATTACACTTCCAAGATAATAAATTACATGAATGCAACAAACACGATAAATCGTTCAAAATACGTCCCTTGATAGAAATGCTTTCCAAAAATTTTCAAAAATGGGGCATTTTCCATGAAAATTTATCTATTGATGAAATGATCGTTCGGTATTATGGTCATCATACACTAAAACAGTTTATAAAATCTAAACCTATTAGATTTGGATATAAACTCTGGGCTTTGTGCGGCAGCGATGGTTATTGTTATAACTTTACACTGTATTGTGGAAAAGAATCAAATTCTTCTGAATCCGACAAATTCTTGTTGTTAAGTGGAAGGACAATAAGTGTGTTTCTTTAGCCACTAATTTTGATACAATATTACCACTGACATCGGTACAAAGATGGAGTGTAGAAAAAAAAGAAAAGGTGAAGGTGATTCAGCCTCATGCTATAAGTTCCTATACTTCATTCATGGGGGGCGTTGACCTGCATGACTGGCTACTTGAGAAACATTCTATAGCTATACGTGGAAAGAAATGGTATTTTTGCCTTGTCACTAGGATGATAGACATGGCTGTAGTTAATGGCTATGCCATTTATAAGAAGATTCATGGGTCGAAATCGATGACAATCAAAGATTTTAGGAGATATATTTCAGTAACCTATTTAAAAAAAGGTGCTGATTCAAGAGCAATTCCCGGAAGGCCAATACAAAGGCAAATAACATCCAGATCCAGTGTGGTTCCGGACGTAAAATTTGACAAAATACAGCAAGTTATTGGCAAAAGGGAGAAACAAAGGCGTTGCCAATACGATAAATGTTCTTCAAAGCCAAGAACTTATTGTATGAAATGCAATGTAACACTATGTATGGAATGTTTTCCACTTTTTCACACTAAGAGTCAATCTTAAAAATGTAAAAAAAAGAGTTTTCTTGCATATCTAAGAATAAATTTTGATTTCAAACAATATTTTCTCCATTAGTTTGCTTATATATTAAAAAAATGTCTTTTTATAAAAAAAAATCATTTTTTAAAATTTTAGATTTTTTTCATACAAACGCCCAGCGTCATCAAATGAGGACGGCTTGAAAAATAGGGTTGCAATTATTTTTTTTTCAAAATGCTTTCGAAATATCCTTAATTTATGCATTTTTACCCATATGTGTTAATTTCAAAGAAAATTTTCAAAAATTGATAATTTGGGCGTTAATGGGTTAAAAGAACCAAAACAATGAAAATTATAACTGAATTACTTACTCACATTACCCTTCATTATAAGTGGTGAATGTTCGAATAAAAATCATCATAGTAACTGTTATTACATTTACATATCGAAGAGTGTTGTTTTCCATTTGAAAATATTTTTCACTATTGTCTTCGATATAAACCGTCAGTTTTCGATATCCTAGAAATATCGACAGAGTTGGAACAATGGCGGATCTAAGGGGGGGGGGCAAAAGGGCGATCGCCCCCCCCCTTAAATCCGCCATTGGCGGATTCAAGGAAAATGCGCCTTGGCATTTTTCAAGGCGAAATATCGATCGCACCCCCTCCCCTTGGGCTGATAAAAGTTTCCTAAAAAGACATGCATCCTCGCAGGAAATGAATTGAAGCCTAACTCGACTCCGGCGTCTTTTTAATTTCTTGGGGCTCGGGCTGGGTCAGGTCTTCTCGCTTTCAGAACCGGGCCGTATCGTGATCATTATTTTTCTGCAGATTTGGGTCGGGCCCAATGGCGGGTCTGACGGGGCGATCGTCTTCACTTCTGAGGCTAATAAAAGTGTCCCAAAAATGCATGCATTCTTGGAAAAAATGAGTTAGATCCTAACTAGAATCCGGCGCCCCCCCCCCTCCCCCGGTCGCGCCTTTTTCAGTTTGCGAGGCTCGGGCTGTGTCTGCCCTTACCGCATTCAGAACTCGGCCGTTATTTATTTGATACTATCATGATCATTATTTTTCTGCAGATTTGGGTAGGGCGTGACTTATTTTTCTTCCAGCTGACCTGGAGTCATTCTTCTTCGATGCCTGCATTAGAGATGACACAGGTTCAGACTTAGCCCGTGTCCGATACGAGATCGTGCTCTGTTTTTATGCTGGTCTACTGATTCGGACTCATTTTTTCTGAAATCTGAAAATTTTATTTATCGATGAATAGAAAAATGTAAAAAACTTTTTTCCTCTTAAAAATTAGTATTTATTCCTTTTCAAATCAATGTCTTGCTATTTTGATAAAAGTGAAAGTAAAGCACAATTTTTTTTCTATTTTAATATTTGAAAGCTATTAAAAAAAAAAAACAATTAGTCATATCTACATCTGTAGATTTATGCTCAAGCATTGCTGACGACCGACGATCCGCCGGGCGCCTACGAAAAAAGGTGGGAATAATGAATTAGTGTTTAATTCGATTTTTGTTTGTGGCAGAGATTATTTTGCAATTGGATCGTTTATTGTTATTATTATTATTATTATTTAGACATCTAACGCGAAAAGAATATTTCCTTTTGATTTTATTTTGCGGTTACCGAATAATTTAAATTTCTAGTGTAATACTAATAATTTCTAGTGTTCTCAACATATACAAGTCTTAATCGCTTTTCATATGGAAATAACTGTAGTAAGTAGCATTTCTTTTGGGATCTCTGCTGATGCCGTAGCTGTAAGTAAATGTATTTACCATACTCTTGCGATCGAGTAGTGTTTCCTCTGTTCCTAAAAAAGGATTGAATTTAAAATTTTTAATTTGAGTTTATTTTCTGGGTCATGCTATAACGAAGGCTTGTTATGAAGAATGAAATGGTTAAAGTTAAAAATGTGCATAAAAATGTTGTTCGATTTGACAGATAATAGACAGTATTTTCTACAGGTTCCATGCATTTATTCATGAAACACACCTCATTAACATGTCCATTGTCTATAATATTTTCTTACTAAAACAGAGACAAAACATGAGAATCCTTTTATGCGTAAAGTATATTTTTATTTTACACCAAACTGTTCTTTTGATAATAATAAATTTAATTTTTCGTTTAACAGCCTTTTTTATATAAAAAAATAGCTTTAAAATTATAATTACTTTTGGTACATTTTTTATAAGTATTATGCAATTTTTTCTACAGCGTAATTTCATTAGCGGGCTTTTGCTCTTGATGCCGCAAAATGTTTCTGGCTCAGGCGGGACCGGGCTGTGGAATAAGAGCATGAATTTATCTATAGTCCGCACTGACCAAAATTTCACTGTTTGGGGTTCGGCTCGGAATGAAAGTTAAATTTCGGTTCGTGTCCAACCCAGCCTAGACGTATGCATGTGTCCGAGCCTCGCCGAGTCGGCGGAATGGTTCCGTATTTTCTAACGTGCTAGCAAAATTAGAATCATTTTTCCAACAGGCCGGGCCGGTAAACAAAATAAACGGGCCGATCAGGCAAAAAAATTGAAGGGCCATATGGGCCGATCCCATAAAAAAAATTACGGGCCCACTGGCCCTTTATAAAGATTTAAGCAGCAACGTTAAAATATGAGCTATTTTCAATTATATAGGTTTAATAAGAATAAGTATAAATGTGCGTCACCAGTCGATACTAGTTTGGCAACATCAATACAGAAATGTAACTTTTACAGTGTAGAGATCAGCATCGAAGAATTACATTGTGTGTAACCTGGGTTTAATTTTTTTAGCAGGCTCGTACCGGCCCGAGATCAGGCTTGCATTGTTTTTCTGCATTTAGACGAGCCGGGCTGGAACTAGACTTAATTTTCTCAAAATGTGTCGGACAGACAATATGCAACGCCGTGCGAAAGGGGGGGGGGCAAAGGATGCGGTCGGCACGGGCGCGGAAATTTAGGGGCGCCAAATTTATGCTACAAGCGTGATTTTTGGCCTGTTACAAGAAAAATTTGGGTCGGGGGGGGCGCCACATTTTGCTTTGCCCCAGGCGCAGTCTTCTCTTCGCACGGTAAATGATTGCGGATTTTTCTACCTTCTCATGCTGTTGCTTCCAGAAATTTTATTCAAAACGATAATTTTCACAGTATTTTCTTAAATTGCTTATCAAAAAATGGCGCCATAGTTTCTGAATAAAAACACCTGCTAATGTGATCCACAACATAAACATTAGTTAACCCGACCAGCAGCAAAAAAAGGAAGTGAACCGGACCCAAACCCGACCCACAGCAAAAACTAGAAGTCAACCGGACCGAGAAACGACCCGCAGCAAAAAATAAAAGCAACATGAACCGCAGTGAAAAAATTAGCCCCGACCCACGCATTAAAGTCGAGTCTCCAAATTTCTAAAATCGCCCCCCCCCCCCCTTGAGGACTCTCCAGATCCTCCCGTGTAAAAGAACCCGAACTCATTTCTTGTCTGTACTGATCAAAATTTCGAGGTCGAGGCTCGGCCCTGAGTAAAAGCTAAACGTTTTTTCCGTGTCCGACCCAGCCTGTATGATAAGCATTATTGGCCCGACCGCAATTCGTGCAATTCTTCACTCCGAGCCCAATTTACACTGGCATCTTATTTGTTATTCGTAAAAAATATATTTATGTTGTACATTTGTTTAGCGAAATCTTAAGAAATACATTTTTAACTATTTACTTTTGTTCTTATTGTAGATCTGTACTATTATGATTTATATTATAAGTAAAAGGTAACCCGACCCGCAACAAAAAGAAGTCAACCGGACCCAAACACAACCCACAGAAAAAAAAGTATAAGTTAACCCGACCAGCAAAAAAAACACACACACACACGCACAAAAAAAATAAATAAATAAATAAATAAAATAAAATAAAATAAAAAATAAAATAAATAAATAAACAGAAATCAACACGACCAGTAGCAAAATATAGTCAACCGGTCTCAAACCCAACAAGTAGCAAAAAAGAAGAAGATAACCTTATCCGCTGCAAAAAGTAGAAGTCAATCGGACCCAAATGCGAACTACAGAAAAAGTATTAGTTACATCACGGTGTGAAAGGGTGGGGGGGGGGGGGGGGCGGTCGCCTCGGGTCCGGAAATTTAAAAGACGTCAAATTTATACTACCGAGTCATTTTTGGCCTGTCACAAGAAAAGTCGTTTGGGGTAGGTGGGGGGGGGGGGGGCAAACTGAAAATTTGCCCAGGCGCAGTTTTTTCTTCACACACCCTTGATTAGTTAGCATGACCAACAGCAAATATAGAAATCAACTGGACCCAAACCCGACCCGCTTGAAAAATAGAAGTCGACCGGAACCAAACCCGACCCGCGGAAAATAGAGAAGATAACCGGACCCAAACCAGACCCGCAGTGAAAATATTAGCCCCGACCTGCGCATGAGATTCGAGACTCCCAATTTTTTAAATCGCCCCCCCCCCCTTGAGGACTCTCCAGATCCGCCCTTGAGTTGAAAATTATGACCTTTACTCTTACTGAAATCTAAAATACATCAGTTGACACATTGTCTGTTTACTTTGTTCCAAAGATGCTTCAGATTTCGAAGTTGCATAGCTCCGCCCAAATTACGCCTTTAAATGAATTTTAATAAATTATATACATATTTTTTGTAAATATTTATAACCAACGTAAACTTTTGCCATTTATATATAATATGCGGGCACATGTGAGGAATTTTTTTACTAGAAAATGGTAATTTTCCGACAACTATAAGATATGACTTTCATTTTTCAAAAACTTTTAATCGCTTTTTCACTCACTTTTTATAATCAGAATATTATACAAAAATTATTAGTTATGCATCTTTACTGTCTATATAAACTCAATAAATTACATGTAATTCAGTACAGTAGTTTTTGAGAAAATGAGGTTTTTAAAAAATCGAAAAAACATTTTTATCTCATAAAATATCAATATTTAAAAAGTGATAAAAGGGGAAATACATTGTCAGACATGTAGTTACACCTGGGAAAAAAGTCAAAAAAATTTATTGAAAGGCATGTTTCCGATACTTATCCGGCTATGCCCTTTCTCGGCCTAAAGAAAATTGTATTATATATATTACAATTTACTCCATATTTTTATCACCTCCTCCTCTGAAAATTCTTTCGACTGAGGCATTTTGTACTAACTCATAAACAACAACTAACTGCTTCTTATACATCCAGAAATTGTTTGCGTTCCCAACCGCTTACGTCAGATTGTAAAATTTGCATAAAAACGATTTTGTGCTTAAACTTTTGACACGGTTATTTTTGTTCTGTTCTTAAACTCCATGGTTTGAAATAAAATTTAAAAGTTAATTTCAATGAATACGGTGTTAAAATAGATATTATTAACATATATAAGACAGATATTGAAATAAAGTGAATATTTAAAGTTTTATTTGAAAATTGCTATTGTGCTTAAACTTTTGACACGCACTGTACTAAAGGATACTTTTCAGATATGTTGGAATAAAATGTTCGTAAATGAGTTGAAGATTGATTAGATTGAAGATAGTTTTATGTACTGTTAAAAAAGTCTTTAAAAATTGGGGCGTGGTTTAAGAGCATGTGAGCTGGGATTTTTAAAACTAATTAATTATTTATTTATAGAATGATGGAGGGAATGTTAGGTACATAAATATTGTTGATTGATAGCATAGCTCTCTGAAAAATGTTCAAACAAAATCATAAAATCATAAATATTAATAATCAGTACAAGAGTAATCAAATGTCGCAACATTTTTTTGGGACAGAAGGAGTAATATCTATGCTAATAAAAGAACAATACGCTCTGTCTGTCTCTCTGTGTGTGTCTGCGATGGCTAGCGAAATCTGCGACACGTACAAGGCTCAAAATTAATTTTTTTAGAGTAGTCCAAAATTTAAAATTTTAAGCATACCGGTTGAGGTAGTATATAGTTTACCGTCTTCAGCGCTATACGGTAATGAAACTAGTATGCTTAAAATTCAAAATTATTGGTCTTTTTAACGTTGATAGTTTACATTTTTATTATATTGCACTATTCTATCTAAATAAATACCTAGTACAATCCCAAAACTTTCTTCTATCTCATACATCTTAATATTTCAAAAAATAGTTACAGATGTTAATAATTCAATTTTATTAGTTGAATACTATACCAACTTTGACTCTCATTTTAAATTTCAGCTTCAATTAAATGTTCGAAGTAAGAACAAGTGTATTACGGTCATGATATTTTTAAAATTTAGTAGTTATTCGTTATTCTGTTATATATCAACTTGGGGACCGTTCAAGTATTACGTAAGCACTGAAGGGGGAGGAGGGGGTCCAGAGTCTGCTTATTTTTTCTGACAAGGGGGGGGGAGGGAGTCACGACAATTCTTACGTAAGCATTAAACAACGATGCAACTGCACTTCAAATTCAACAAGCAAACAAAGTATGATGAGGAAAGAGCGTTCTACAGTCCGTTCGAAATTCGCCGTTTATTTTCGATTTTATCCTTTGCTTATCCATCGGCAGTCGCGTGACCCGCATCACCCACTCGCCCTTTGTCTTCATTGTTGTCTGTTAAGTTGTGTGCCAAGTCAAGTACATTGATAGACCATAAAAACACAGGAACTGGTGTGGCTGGATTCTGTTGCCAGGGTAATTGGTCAGTTTATTTTAGGTAAATCCGGCATTTTCTTTTCTCCCGTTCGATCGGTCATGGAATTCTGGGAATTTTTGCAGAATTTCTGGGAAATTTTGTCTTTCCGCTCCTATTGTCGAATTTCCTTCTCTACAGGTTTTGGAACTTTAGAAAGCAGAAAACCTACTTGAGGTTTTTCTTCTCTCGGATACATAGCACAGATATTTATTATTTTAGTTCAGATGCATAGTGAATTTACATAGTGATTTTTTAGTGAAAGACTATTGCTTTTAGTTGCATAGTGAATTTAGTAGGATTTAATTATGGATACTAACATTGACAAAGAATAAGAACCGGAAATCCGCAATACCCCAGGCCAGTTCCAGTGAAAACTTTATAATAGACAATGTTGAAACATTGGTTCACGGATCCTGGACATCAGATTAAAATATGAACACCAAATTGAACTCCAACATTTGTATGATTCATGTCAAAAATTTTAGTTATGATGCCTAAGTAAGTTAAGACTTCTTGTGTATCTTGTTTTATTGTTCAATGTGATAAATAACAATCTATTTAAACCATTTTGTATTCTGTGGTTTGTTTAATGCAATAAGCAACAATATATTAAAAACATTTTATATATTTTGATATCACAATCCCTATATGCCTATATAAAGTTATAGGACTAATAATGTAATTGATTGGTAACTTTTTATAAGTCAAGAAGTATTGATGTATAAACTGTCATAAAATCTTATGTAAGCAAAGGGGGGGGGGGAGGTCTAGCATTTGCTTATATTTTCTTACAAGGGGCAGGAGGGGGTACAAAATGACTAAAAATATGCTTACGTAATACTTGAACGGCCCCTTGTTGCAAATAGCCGATTTAGAAAGACGCGATTTCCCGTCGCTGCACGAGCTGCAGATGATCAACAAAACTATCAAAACTACCAAAAATCGAAAAAATTATGAAAAAATCGCTATCATAGCGCTCCATTTCGACGGATATTTCCAGATTCAAGGAGGACCTGCTGACCATAACACAACAAAGTTACACACGTATATATGTATATATATATATATATATATATATACAGGGTGATTCCGAATTTTTTTTACAATAAAAGAGGGGTGATAGTACACATCAAGACAAACAATATTAAATAGGAGACCAAGGGTCCAAAACGTTTTCCTAAGGAAATAGCCGCCATTAAAGTTTAGGGACCAAAATTTCAAATAAACATAAAAAACGGAAAAATCGGTCGATTGATTTGCGGTTTTCACTAAAATTATTCTTTATGTCGGAATTTTCTTGAAATTAAATTATAAAGATAAATTTCAAAAAATACCGATAGAGGGCGCTTTAGACTTTGGAGTAACGAACAACTATCTTTTGCCGGTATTTTTTGCTTCTCATTAATTGTTTTCGTAAGCTTAGACTCAAACTTAAATTTTGAGCTCAAAATCTGTAGTTGGGAGTGGTTAAGTAACACAAACTGAGCTGTGTTCAGAGGGTTCAAATTTCAAATGATTATAAAAAAAGGAAAAATTGGTCGATTGATTTGCGGTTTTCACTAAAACTATTCTTTATTTAGGTATTTTCGTGAAAATAAATTATAAAGATAAATTTCAAAAAATGCCGATAGAGAGCGCTTTAGACTTTGGAGTAACGAAACACTCTTTTTTGGCGTTATTTTTTGCATCTTATTAAATGCTTTCGTAAGCTTAGACTTGAACTTAAATTTTGAGCTCAAAATCTGAATAGCTGGGAGTGGTTAAGTAGACAAACTTAGCTGTGTTCAGAGGGTTCAAATTTCAAATAATTGTAAAGAACGGAAAAATTGGTCGATTCGTTTGCGGTTTTTGCTAAAACTAATTTTTAAATCAGCAGTTTTCTTGATCAATCAGTGTTTTCTTGAAAATAATTTTTAAAGATAAATTTTACAAAATGCCGATAGAGGACGCCTTAGACTTTGGAGTAGCGTACAACTATTTTTAACTGTTATTTTTTATAATCTCATTAAATGCTTTCAAATGCCTAGACTTAAATTTTGGGCTGAAATTCTGAATCGTTGGGAGTGTTTAAGTAGCGAAAAATTGAATTGTGCTCGAGGAGGAAAGAGGGTTAAATTTTTACTCCTGAACACAATTCAGTTTGCGCTTCTTAACTCCTCATAACGATTCAGGATTTGAGCTCAAAATTTAAGTTTAAATCTAAGCTTCTGAAAACATTTAAAATGCTTTTGCAAGCATTTAATTAGAACCAAAAAATAATGGTTAAAATGAATTGTTGGTTACTCTGAAGTTTAAGGCGCCCTCTGACGGAATTTTTTGAGATTTATCTTTAAAAATTATTTTCGAGAAGATACGGACTTAAAGAATAGTTTTATTTTAAACCGCAAACAAATCGACCAATTTTTCCATTTTCTATAATTACTTTAAATTTCAACCTTTCCCTCCCCCTTGAACACAGTTCAGTTTGTGCTACTTAACCACTCCCTACTACTCAGATTTTCAGCTCAAAATTTAAGTTTAAGTCTAACGTTCCTAAATCATTTAAAGAGATGCAAACAATAACGGCAAAAAATAGTTTTTCGTTACTCCAAAGTCTAAAGCGCCCTCTATCGGCATTTTTTGAAATTTATCTTTATAATTTATTTTCACGAAAATACCTAAATAAAGAAAAGTTTTAGTGAAAACCGCAAATTAATCGACCAATTTTTCCGTTTTTTTTTAATCATTTGAAATTTGAACCCTCTGAACACAGCTCAGTTTGTGCTACTTAATCGCTCCCAACTACAGATTTTGAGCTCAAAATTTAAGTTTGAGTCTAAGCTTACGAAAACATTTAATGAGACGCAAAAAATACCGGCAAAAAATAGTTGTTCGTTACTCCAAAGTCTAAAGCGCCCTCTATCGGCATTTTTTGAAATTTATCTTTATAATTTAATTTCAAGAAAATGCCGACATAAAGAATAATTTTAGTGAAAACCGAAAATCAATCGACCGATTTTTCCGATTTTTATGTTTATTTGAAATTTTGGTCTCTAAACTTTAATGGCGGCTATCTCCTTAGGAAAACGTTTTGGACCCTCGGTCTCCTATTTAATATTGTTTGTCTTGATGTGCACTATCACCCCTCTTTTATTGTAAAAAAAATTTGGAATCACCCTGTATATATATATATATATATATATATATATATGTATATGTATATATATATATACACAAATAATTTGGTTCATATCGATGCATAACACTTTTCAATGGTACAATAAAAAAGCGGCACAAAAATCGATAACACAGCACTCCCTTCCAGTAGATTTTTTTTCAAATTCCGGGAGATACTTTTGGCCATATCTAAGAACATTAAAAAAAAAAAAAAAAAAAAAAAAAAAAAAAAAAAATCAATTCTATGCAGAACTTTATACACTTAACGATGTAAAATAATCAAAATGACACAAAAATTGCTATTATAGTGTACCTTTTCGGCAGAATATTTCCAAATTAAATGAGAACAATAACTAAAATAATGCACAAAGTCACAAACTCCATACACTTTTCGATGGTACAACGGCGACATACGGACACATGGACTGACGGAAAGACATTTTTTATAAACGTGCTTTTAGGGATCTTTAACCCTTAAAACGTGTAAATTCGTCCTCCATAAAAATCTGTTTCTTGGAATTAAAAAAAAAAAAAAAAAAAAAAAAAACAATCGATTACAATAATTTCGTCTGAAAGTAAAAAAGAAACATCGTTTAAAAAGAGTACATAGAAAACAGAAGTTAAAAATATTAATACCCTTCAGATATTTTGAATATACGAATGCATCAGTAAAGTATGCAAAATGCATCAAAAGTAAGACTCCTTAGACCCCTTAACTATATTTTTTAAATCAAAATATGCGTAATTTTAATCTTGCAATAATATGAGTAGAAAAAAAAAGAAAAGTGTCTTTAAACTAGTCGGATGTGGCAAACCCGAAACTTTCTTCTATCTCACACATGTTAATATTTCCTGAAAAAATGCTGCACATCAATGCCACCACTTAGGTGATTTAAACCAAAATATTGTCATCACCAAACCATGTAGAGTTCTCACTGAATCTGAGGTTAAATGAAAATTCGTGCATTAGTTCTTATGATAGAGCTATTGTGATAATCATGAATAATGTAGCAAAGCAGTGTCAGCTGTTGGGTGATTTTCACTTAAAAGTAATCAGTACCAGCTTATATCAAGGACTAACGGAATCTGAAGTTTTATGAAAATCCGTGCAGTATTTCATGAAATATAGCAGTTGTGGAAATTGTGAAAAATGCAGCGTAGCAGCGCCATCTGCTGAGCGATTTTAACCGAAAAGCGATAAGCGACCGTTTATATCAATGTCTAACTGAATGTTTTGTAAAATTCCGTGCACGTGCATTAATGTCTGAGACAGAATGTCTCAGTCACAGTCAAGTTTTTGTCACAGACTCACAGAGTGACAGACATTTTCTAAAAACCGACAGACAGTGACAGGCATTTTGTATAATTGCTAACAGGGTCGTAGCGTAATTAGGGGAAGGCTAAAGAAAATGTAGGGGGGGGGGTCATATTCTCTCTCTCAGTGAGGCAGAAAGATAAATTAGTGCATACTCACATTGTAGTTATCATGTTTTTCCTTAAACTATTGTAACAACATCATTTTATGTTAAGAAAAGAAAATGATGATGAAAAATTCAAGTGTATAACCAGTGCAATATTAAAAATCATGTCTGATTCATACATGCAAATTGGATGAGCAAGTGTTGGAACACTCATTTTAGCTATAATTTATTATTTTTGTAAATCTATGAAAGGTCCTCAAAACGAAATTAGATTTTTGAACAGAATTTCGTTTGGATTTTAGGAACATAAATTTATTGAGTGACCTTGGAAACTTTTCCTTGGGGGGGGGGGGGAGGGGGGCGCTCAAAATTTTAAGGGTGAGCAGAGCCGCCGGCTCTGATTGCTACCCTACTTGCCAAAAAGCAATAACTGCCGAATTAGGTAATGTGCAACAGATACGGTACGAAGCTTATTGAAAGAAATTATGGCTTCCTCTTTATATTCTATTTCTTCGAATAGGCACCTAACTGTTATTTGAAATTATAACGAGGAGTCCTCGGACATCACCCGTTGTTAAAAATTTTTGACTTCGGAATTTCATATGATGATGAAAGGAAGTTTATATCATAAATATGTTACTGTTTAATTTTACTGGTGTGAAAATAATATTGTGATACTATTATTATTATTATTATTTTAATTTCATGTTTTATTCAGTTTAGTTTATTACGTTTTCTGTTCATTTTTTAATACAAATTATGAAACATTTTCTCTCTAAAACATGAATTTCCTATGGTTTATTTATTCATGCCCTAAATTCAGTAGCGGCTCGTCAGGGAGTGCTGCATCTGATTTTTCACACCACTAAAATTTAACAAAATCTTTCATATTATTTATTCGGCAAATTTTGTTGATTAATTAAAACTGAAATAACCATACAATTTTAGTGGTGTGAATAAATTGATGCAGCCCCCCCTGACCAGCCGCTACTGCCTAAATTTCTAATGAAAATTGTCCGATCGCGATCTTCGCTATGGTATAATAATGAAAATGGCAGAGTAATTTCTATTGCAGCGACCCCTTCCGGCAGGCTTAAAAAATAACGAAAGACCCGCTGGCCATAGCCAAAAACATACACAAAAAATTGGTTCAATTCTATGCATAACTTCATACACTTTTCAATGGTACAATAATAAAAACAGCACAGCTATTTCTATTACAGCGTCCCTTCCGGCGGTATATATTTTTTTTAATTCAGGGAGGACCGACTGGCAAAAACTAAACACACACACAAATAATTTCGTGCAATCTTATGCACAACTTCATAAACTTTTCGATGGCGCAATAATGAAAATGTCACAAACACTGCTATTACAGCCACCTTTACGGCAGAATATCTCTAAATCGTAGGAAATCTGCTTGCCACATCCGAGTACATATATAAAAAGTTTGGTTCAGTTCTATGCACAACTCAATAAACTTTTCGATGGTAGAATCGCTGCATACGGACACACGGACGGACATTTCTTTAAAAACATGTTTTTTGGGATTTTTTTACCCTTAAAACGTGTAAATTCGACCTTCGGTAAAGTCCGGAGGTCGGAAAAAAAAAAAAAAAAAAAAAAAAAAAAAAAAAAAAAAAAAAGAATTCGATTACAATAATTTCTTCGAAAGAAAAAAAAAGAAACATCGTTTAAAAAGAGTGCATAGTAAAAAGAAGTTAAAAATAGTAATTTCCCCAAGAGATATTTTGAATATATGAATGCATCAAACTTCTATAGACTCGATTATGGACACTATAACGACCTATTATCAGTCCCTATTGTGGAAAATAATTCCGAAGCTGAGAGACCAGCTTCCTTAACTGTAAAAAACCTTTTATATATATATTGCGCGTTACTACTTATTTATATACTTTTTTTTCGTATCGACATCCTGAATCAATTTTTTAAATTTTCAAACTGATCATTTCACGCTTAAATCTGACATACCTTAACCAAATCGATATTAGCTCATCGACTAAAAGGTGAAGCATATAGCATTAAAATTTTAGAGCCATTGCATTGCATAATATTAAGGGTTCCCAGGAGTCTTGCTTTTTAACTGAAGGTGCAATTTAGCGACGTAACATTTTTAGTATTTTTTTTTCTTCAGTCCCTAAAAACATAAATGCATAAAATTTTTAATATAGACAACTAAATATCTCTTTTATTTAAAATATTTTTTAATATTCCATATTGAAATTTAAAGTATGTTTTTATTTTAATTTTGATAAAAAAAAATTATTTATTTATTTATTTATTTATTTATTTACTTGCATTCACTGTGTGCAAGACTGTAACAAAAATATTGGTTCAAGAGCCCCACCAAAATATTGATAATGATGTAAAACTAATATATCTTGAATTTATACTTCATTTGAAATAAATTTAAATTTAAATTATAAAATTTTGCAATAAATATTCAAAAATTTCCAATTTTAAATAGTTAATGCAATTTTAACACTAAATTGTGAGTATAAGTTATTCTTCATTTTAAAATGAAGATATTTACCAAGTTACATGCAAATTGCTTTATTATTGTCTGAGAAATGTTGCGCTCGGTCGATTGCAAATCAAAGAACAATTTTACATTATTTTATCAAAATTTAAAATATATAAATATATATATATAATAAAATTTTTAATATAGAATATTAAAAAAAATATTTTAAATAGAAGAGATAGTAAGTTACCTATATTAAAAATTTCTATGCATTTTTGCTTCATAGAGGCTGAGAAAAAAATTAAACGTAACACCTTGCTAAATTGCACCACTAGGTAAAAAGTAAGACTCCTTAGACCCCTTAAGTATATTTTTTAAATCAAAATATGCTTAATTTTAATCCTGCAGTAAAATGAGTGGGAAAAAAAAGAAAAGTGTCTTCGGGGAATGAAAGGTATGATACAGAATTAAACTAGTCGGATGTAGCAATCCGAAATTTTTTTTTTATCTCACACATGTTAATATCCTCCCCTTACAAAAAAACATGCAGTACATCAGTGCCACCGGTTAAGAGATTTACACCAAAATCTTGCCATCAACAAACCATGTAGAATTCTCACTGAATCTTAAGTTAAATGAAAATTCGTGCATTAGCTCTTTTGATAGAGCTATTGTGATAATCATGAATAATGGAGCAAATCAGCGTCACGTGTAGTGTGATTTTAACTTAAAAGTAATCAGCACCAGATTATATCAAAGGGCTAACGGAATCTGAAGTTTTCCCGTGCAGTAGATTTTGAAATATAGCAGTTGTGGAAATTGTGAAAAATGAAGTATAGCAGCGCCACCTGTTGAGCGATTTTCACCGAAAAGTAATAAGCGGCCT
This sequence comes from Maratus speculifer, assembly GCA_964019185.1. Classification (NCBI taxonomy): domain Eukaryota; kingdom Metazoa; phylum Arthropoda; class Arachnida; order Araneae; family Salticidae; genus Maratus; species Maratus speculifer. Next base: position 395,787,159 of record OZ025294.1, on the reverse strand, counting down.
TTCATATCAAGCTGTAACTGATGAATGAAAAGTTTTGCAAAATATTGTGCATTAATTTCTGAGACAGAGCGCCAACAAAATTTTTGTCACAGAGTGACAGAGATTTTCTAAAAACCGACAGACAGTCACAGATAGACATTTTCTACAATTGCTACCAGGACCGTCGTCCAAATGTCGGAGGGCTGAAGAAAATGTGGGGGGGGGGGGCTCATATTATTTCTCTCTCAGTGACGCAGAAAGATAAATTAGTGCATATTCACACTGTAGTTATTATGTTTCTCACTAAACTATTATGACAACATCGTTTTATGTTAAGAAAAGACAATGATGATGAAAAATTCAAGTGTATAACCAGTGCAGTACTAAAAATCATGTCAGTTTCATACATGCAAATAGGATGAGCAAGTGTTGAAACACTTATTTTAGCTACAAGTTAGTGTTTTTGTAAATTTGTGAAATAGGCTAGTCAAATTGTCAGAAAAAAGGGCCAATAGATGCAAAAATTCTGCTAGAAGATTTTATGTTTTTAAAATGTTTATGGGGATGCTAGTAACAAGAATTAATGGTTTTCCAACAAAATATCTCGAGGCTAAACTTTGTGGAGCCAAAAAACAACAAAATTTTCCGACTTTTTTCAGTTTTTTGCTTATAAATAAAAAATTATTAACTTTTTGCGTACCATACTCAATTACAAAAAGAAAGTACATTAAATTCTCTACAAATTTCATAATAAAACTTTTTCTCTAAAGCTAATATTAAGCGCGCTACAGCTTTCTGAAAGTGACTCTTTTTTTCAAATTTTGTGAAAAATTTTCAAAAACGAAAATTTGACACAATTTTTCATTATTTTATCCTCTTTAATGTAACTTATTTAGATTACAGGTATTTGCATGATAACAATCACGATGAATTACAACGGTAACATTGTAAAAAAATTAAGAACATTATAACTTTTTTGTATTTAGAGCTTTAGTAAAGAACATTAATACAGTGAAACCTCCGAATAAGGGACACCTATGGGACCGGAACTTTTGTCCCTTAAATAGAGGTGTCCCTTATTCGGAGTTTTTTACATTATTTTTAATTCAGAAGGATATAAAAATAACAAAGCATCAAAGGAGAAATTTAAATGTATCTGAAGTGTATAAATTACGTTAATCAGACAAAAGGAAGAAAAGAGAATTAATTAATTAAAATTTTCCATTAATTACTAAATTATTAAATTATTTCTAGAATTATTGATTTGTATTTTCTATGCATATTCTGTACATGCAAAAGTATAAAAACATTTGAAAGAATTTTACTTGAAGTAATCAGTCAAAAAGGATTGTTTTGCAAATTTCAATTTTTCTGTAGAAATCTTTGAAGTGTTCATTTACCTTATTTACAGTTCTCTAATACCACCAATATCACCTCCCCCGCCCTCCCCCCCCCCAAAAAAAAGTATTCAAACGCTTTGCGTATTTTAGGACAACAAATCTCTACACTGCCCTACTCAGCAAGCGGAAAACGTTTTGACTCAGAATTCATTTTTTTTTTTTATTTAAAATGTTTTTTTTTTTTTTTGTTTTTTTTTTTTTGTTTTTTTTTTTTGTTTGTTTTAGTTAAAAATTTATTTTCAACGGAAAAATATAAAATTGGAACGCTTGACTATAATTTTAATATGGAAGCGATTTGGAATTGAACTGTATTTTCATTTTTTTAATAAATAAATCACCTATTGAGTTATATGCGATTTTTATCACGTGACAAAGACGTTTTTTACCCTTTCTTGAGTAGTTATTCTTCTTTCGCATGGAAATTTGGTTCAAAACGTCCACTTTGTTAATATTTTCTGTAAAATCTATTGCATTTGAAAAAAAAAAATGGTAGATTACACGTTTTCTGAACAACAACACCTGCTAGCTTCAGGCATTTCCGAATAAAAATAAATTAAAACTTATCCCTTAAAAGTTGCCATTTTTGGATTTGAGAACAGCCTAAAAGCATCTGTAAAGTTCATTATTTCAAAATTTTCTTTCATTTTCCAATTTCAGAATCATCCTCACAATTTTCAGCATTACTTTCAATGCGGATAAAGGCATTGATGTCGAATCAGAATTCTGGGTAAATAAATCGCCGTAAATTGTGTCGTACGCCTCTGTATCAATATGACTGTCTGTCTGCTTGATAAGTTCACAAAAATCTGTATTTTTATTTTCATCAAAGACTACTTCATTACCTGAAATTCAAAAACCAGTCCCTTTAATCTCATTTTCAACCGTCCCTTAAATAGAGTGTGCCTTATTCAGAGGTAAATACATTAAACGTCCTATACCTTGGGACTGGGACCGGAGGTTTTGTCCCTTAAATAGAGGTGTCCCTTATTCGGAGTGTCCCTTATTTGGAGGTTTCACTGTATTAGCTATTTAACTGAAGGTAAGTAAAAAATGTTTTCGGTATTTTGCCTGTAACTCGAAAATATAAACTTTTTGCGTAATATACTTAATTACAAAAAGAAGGAACATTAACATTAAATTCTGTATAAATTTGTTATAAAAACGTTTTTCTAAGCCCCTTACTAAGCGCGCTATGGTTTTTTGAAAATGTCACTCTTTTTTTAACTTTACAGAAAGTGACCTATTTTTCGCCTCCCATCCCAAAAAAGCTTTTCATCACTAACAATGAAAATTAAATAGACCTGTTGATTGATGAAAAATGAATTTTTTAAGAAAGGCAGGCAAAAGTTGCACAAATTCTAGAAACCCTATAAGTAAACAATTACAAAGAGAGTGCTGGGAATTAAAAAAAAAAGAATGCAGATGGAAGATTGTGGTCAGTGACGTTCCCGAGCCGTTTTCGTTCAGATGCAAGTGTTCTTTTTCAAATACATACTCTTCCAATATGCTGTTATTAAGTTTATTGCATCTCTTCACGTACAGTAATGAAAAATGAGTGAGCTCTACCCAAAATTGTGTTTCATTCGCCAAACGGCTTCAAATAGTGATACTCGCGTTGTAAGCCAGAAAGGACTTGCCAAGCTCTTTGAACATAGCGTTTAGCGTCAAAGTAATATTCATCAAAAGTAATATTGATCAGTTTTTTGAAAAACAGCAAGGAAATTAGAATACAGGATGATTGCCGAAAAACATATGCGAATGAGAGAATGATAGCAGCATACGTTCGTCGGGATGAAGATTCTACACAGGCTATAGTTTGTCCCTCAGATCAAGCACTTCTTTCAAGCTTCAAGATAATTGCTTCTCATGTCACGAATTGCTTCTTACGTCAAAACAAGGTAATCCCGTTGACTTCAACGAAAAACAATAGAAAAAGCCCTACGCAAAGAGAAATTTGATTCAAAAAGTAATGAAATTAGAAACGAAAATTATATTTTTGAAAGCTGCTGAAAAATGTGGGGATGTAGGGTCCCAAAAAGTAATTGAGCGTATTCAGCACGAACTTGACTTGCAGATGCGAACCTGACTTGCAGATGCATGGTATTATAGTTTTTGTCGCGTAAAACTAGATCAATCTGTAACAAGTAGAGAAAAAAAGAGGGCGTCGACCCACATCATCCGTTGACGAAGCCAATGACAGAAACAAGAGCCGCTTTATTTCATTGCTTAAAACAAATTAAAAATTTCAAAACAAGAATTTCACAATAACAGAATTCAAGTTGAGCAGGCAAAGGAAGAAGCTGATATCATGACAGTTACCTCAGCCATTTCAAGAGCCGAATCTTTTGAAGGCGTTTAATTGTCGGAGAAGACATTGACCTTCTCGTGATAATGACGAGCTTAGGCTATCAGCACAAAATCAGTTTTCCTAAAAGCCAGGAAGAAGTAACATCGAAACCAAGTGATTTTCAACCATGTCGTTCAGATACAATTACAACAATGTTCTTACAACAATGTTCAATCTGCAGATGCGATACAACATCCGCTCTTTTGGGGCAAAGAAAGTCAAAGTTTTGTAACACTTTGAAAAAACATGATCAGCTAAGAGAAATAGCCTGCGTATTCAATAAAATAGGTTCTACCCGTCAAGAAATCATCAAGGTTGGGAAAAAAATCCATATTGCACTATATTGGATGCATAGCTACCACACAGAATTTGACCACCTTAAGGCTCCAGTTATTTGCTAAATTTGCCACAAAAAAGCAAAGTTCATTTTACAAGACTACCACCCACGCAAGAGGCTGCGCAACATCAGAGCCTGATTACTAACGGGGCACTCTCTCTCCAGTAAAATTACATAGAAATTTTCGCCTTGTTTAAACGCCCTTTTCAGTCAAAATTGCTATCATGAATAAGGAAAAAATTTCTATTTATTTTTTCTGGTGGGAGAGTGCCCCGTTGATAATCAGGCCCTGCGCAACATCATTTACTCCGATGTTATCATCAGGTACAAGCTAGGCTAGAAGCAACATCCCTGCTGAAGGATGTGGATGGGCACACAGGTTCTTTTTCAGCCAGTTCAAATGTGCCAAGACCCGGCACTTGAATCCTTGCTCTATGTTGTGTCGTGTAGCTGTAGAAAAGGGGCAGCAAAGCATGTTCTTTTCATAAATTAAGACTCAAATGCTCGGCAATTTGTAAAAAAAATGTAATGGGATCAACTATGAAAATGTCGACGACATTATTTATCAAGAAGGAGGGGATGTAAAAGTGTCACTGTAAGTATTTTTTACTTATATTCAGTTAAATACTTAATATTAATGTTCTCCACTAAAGCTCTAAATACAAAAAAGTTATACTGTTCTTAATTCTTATACAATGTTACCGTTGTAATTCATCATGATTGTTATCATGCAAATACCTGTAATTTAAATAAGTTACATTAAAAAGGATAAAACAATGAAAAATCGTGTCAAATTTTCGTTTTTGAAATTTTTCCACAAAGTTAGAAGAAAAGAGCCACATTCAGAAAGCTGTAGCGCGCTTAATATTGGCTTTAGAAAAACAGTTTTAATGTGAAATTTGTAGAGAATTTAATGTTCTTTGTTTTTGTAATTGAATATGGTACGCAAAAATTTTATAATTTTTGAGTTATTGGCAAAAAACTGAAAAAAGTCCGAAACTTTTGTGGTTTTTTAGCTCCACAAAATTTAGCCTCGAGATATTTTGTTGGAAAACCATTAATTCTTGTTACTAGCATCCCCATAAACAGTTTTAAAACATAAAATCTTCTAGCAGAATTTTTGTATCTATTTATGACAATTTGACTGGCCTAAAAGATCCTCAAAACTAAATTATATTTTTGAACAGAATTTCATTTAGATTTTCGAAAAATAAATTTATTAAGTGACAGTGGAAACTTTTCCTTAGCAGGAGTACTCAAAATGTTTAAGCCCATATAGCACACCCCCCCACCCTGAGCTATGGCTCTGATTACTACCTAACTCGCCAAAAAACAATAAGTTGCCAAATTAGGTAATGTTTAATGTACAGCAGATACGGCACGAAGCTTATTGAAAAAATTTATTCCATCCTTTTTATATTCTTTGTATAAGTAAGTCATATGTGAAATTATAACGGGGAGCCCGATGAGATCACCCGTTTTTAAAAATCTTGGATTTCGTTATTTCTGTTGAAGATAAACTGAAGTTTATATTATTACTATTTTATTGTTAAATTTTACTGGTTTGAAAATAATATTTTATACTATTATTATTATTTTTTTAATTTCATACTCTATTCAATTTAGTTTATTACGTTCTCTGTTCTTTTTTTAATACAAATTATAAAACATTTTTTTTCTCTAAAACATGAATTTCCAAGAGTTTATTTCTGATTCATAGGGCATAGCCGGATAAGCATTGAAAACATGCCTTTCAATCAAATTTCTTGATTTTTTTTCCAGGTGTGTCTATTTATCTGACAATCTATTTCCCCTATTATCACATTATAAATATTGATATTTTATGAGTTAAAAATGTTTTTTCGGTTTTTTAAAAACCTCATTTTTTCAAAAATTTCTGTATCAAATTACATGTGATGACATGACATCGGGGTGCTTACGGAGTGCCAACACAATGTGGGTCCATTGCGCGTAACGTCCAACTAAATATGGAAAAAGAAACATAAAAAGAGGAATTTCGAAACAAAGCACGGTCAAAAAGTATAATTTAGAGTCTCTGGTGGAAATACTAAGATTATTCCAGAGCTGGAAGCACGAGGTTAAATATTACCTGCTAAAAAAGGGGCGCATGCGGCATCCAAACGAGTTTGGTTGCCCCATACTTCGATGTCATTTCACCGACTGGTGTCGGCAAAGAACGGAGAGTGTAAAGGCAGTATGGTAACAAGAAGCACAGAAAAGGCATAGCATAAGGTATCCCAGCCCACGACTAACTCTAACAAGGAAGGTCTCCATTGGGGGCATACTCAGAATTTTTTGAAAAAAATACGAATTAAACTACTCATGTAGGTAATAAAGGATCAGTGAAAATTAGCGGCGGAATTACATTATTAGATATGTAAAAAAATTAAATAGTTTGGAATAACTGGCGTGAAAAGCTGAAATCGACGCGGGATTTGGCGAGCAGTGCATTTCCTCGCCAAAAGCAGACGATTTTAACGAATCTGAAAATTGATTTTAATTGACTTCACTGTTAAAAATCTGCAGCATTTACTGCAACGTCACTCCACTACTTTTATAAAATATCTCTCTTCTGACCAATGAGAATGCTCCATAGCACTGTGAATTGACCGTGTCATACACTGTTAAAAATCTGCTGCATTTTGTTGCAACGCACTCCACCGCTTGTATATAATACCTCTATTCCAACCAATGAGAAAGCTCCATTTCACGGCCAAGTAACCGTTATCTATACAAGCAAGGGAGTGCGTTGCAACAAAATGCAGCAGATTTTTAACAGTGTATTTTTCAATTTGGAACAATTTTAATCAATTTTAATTGTGTTTTGAATGATAAAATATATTAATTTCATTTTGTTATAAGTACATATAAACGTAAAAATGCAAAACTAAAATTACTTAAACTAAACTTATTTAAATAAATTGAACATAGAAAGTTTTTTCTTTAAAAAGTATTTGAAGCGTAAAAGCGTATTTTTCAAAATTTCGTTTTTTCGCCAACCGGAGATAAATCGCCAAATAAACGAAATTTTTATTATTTTTTTACGGACGTTATAAGGAGGTTCCGCCGAAATTTTTTTTATAAACATATATAACTATATGAGAAGAACATTCTGTAATTTTTTCAGATTTTTCTGAATATGCCCGTATGGAGACCTTCCTTGTAAGAACCAAAAAAGGGGGGGGGGGGGCACATAGATCACTAATTTTGGTGACAATCACCTGAAACCCATTTATCTTTGAAGCTTCCCATCGGCTAACATAGCGGCACAGGTTTCGCGTTTTACTGGCATATGTTATCGGCCACCTGGACCGTATTACCAAACGAAGTTCCTGTACACACTACGCTCTCGCAGGTCCACAACTCCAGTAAACAAGTTATTCGGTTCAAGCCTGGTCTAAACGGGGGTCAAGTTAAATTTAGAAGAAATTTAAAATCTAAATGCTGAATTAAACTGAAAACTGTGAGGTGAAATTTTGCGACCATTGCCGGCGGCGAGTTCCTCACACACCAGCGGTCGAGGGTAGAATGAGCCAAAAGGGGGAGAAAAGGTCTTATAAACCCGATGTACAGTGAGCAAGCACCTCTTGGCCAATAGGAGAATGAGGAAGGCGTGGCCTATCCTCAAAGATGACAGTGACTTCTACAAAACTAAGAAATCTAAAATTTAGAAAAAGATAGAGTACCCAATTACAATTTACAAATAAAATTAATAAGAAAGTAAAGGGAAGTCGAAACAATAAACAAGTAATAAAAATAAAATTTACAATTAATTAGAAAAGCTGAAAAACGCGACTGTATCAAACTACAAAATGCTGCATGACGTCAGGGGTAAAGCCAATTCTAGATGAAAATTTCTTTCAATCTAGGGAAAATAGAATATTTCCTGGGAATTCTGCTTAAGTGACAGCGGAAGGATTCCTTCCGGATGTTTTGGAACATGGGATGAAGTTATCATCCGGGGAAAGAATAGCTAGGGGCCGTTTCCGGTTTTTCCCAACTGATCCGTCATAACGCCTGATGGCATTTAAAGCAGGATTCCGCACGGCAGCGACAGACCTATGAAACTTCAATGTAAGTTTCTTGATTTCCGTAAAAATCGGTTTAATTTTAAGGTCATGATGAATGACGTCATTTCGGACATAATGGGTTGCTTTGGTAAACCTACGAAGCAGTTTATTTTGAAAAGTTTGAATTTTTTCAAGTCTAGTTTTTAGTGTACTTCCATAAACAACCGAACCATAAGTTATGATCCGTCTGACCATGGATTTATATAGTAACAATTTATTTTTCATTGACAGGGGGCTGTTCCAAGCCAAGAGGGGATTAAGGGAGCCCACGGCGCGGTTCGCACGATACAGAGTTTCTGAGATGTGCTTGCACTATGTTAATTTAGAATCTTGGTGAATACCTAGGTACTTATAATCAGACTTCCAGGGAATTGGTTCGTCGTTCAATTTAAAATTTAAGTTAGCGATGGGGTTACAACGTTGGTTGGTGAAAAGAATGGCGGCACTTTTGGCACTTTACTTTAATTTTCCATTTTTTAAACCAAGCCGAAAGAATATTTAGATAATTTTGAAGTTTAGAGAACACTTTTTGTGCTTGTTTGTGTTTGAAAAGCATGGCTGTGTCATCCGAAAATCGCTAAGTCGATTTCAGGCTCTTTAGGAATGTCGTTAATAAAGACATTAAAAAGAGTGGGACCGCTTAGAGAACCTTGTGGAACAGAGCTAGCAATAGGTTTAGGGTTAGAGTAAGAACTTCCTACTCTAACAGAGAAAGATCTATTTTTAAAGTAATCAGCATAGATTTTAATTAGTTGAGCCGGAACTCTTAATTTGTTTAAAGAGAAGAGCAATATGCCAGACTTTATCAAAAGCCTTTTGAATATCGAGAAATATTGCTCCCGTCACACCGCCGGACGTGAAACCGTCATGAATGAGTTCAGAAACTCTCCATATCTGATGGGTTGTTGAGTGACGCACTCGAAATCCAAATTGCTCCGGAATCAGCATCATGAGAGTTCAAAAACTCCTTCAGGTGGTTCACGAGAACATATTTATAAACTTTAGATATACAAGAGAGCAAAGAGATAGGTCGGAAGCTGGTTGGGACGTGGCTGTCCTCCGCCCCACTTTTCAGTAGGGGAATGACAATAGCCTTTTTCCAGCAATCAGGAAAAATATTTAAAGTCATCATGCAGTTAATTAAAAGAACAATATAAAGAATAAATTTATTAGGTAAGTTAATAAGCATATTGTTAGAAATACGGTCCTCACCCGGAGACTTATTTTTTTTAAGCCTGAAATGTACTCCCGGACCTCGGTAGGCGTGGCGGGTGGTAGCGTATTTGTTGTGTTAGTGTTTAAGGAATTTTGGACTGTGGTCTCCAACACAGTTGCAACCCTGGGGTTGTCCATACCAGAATTAGGTGTAAACTGACTTCTAAGACTTTCAGCAATAGCTTCAGCTTTTTCAGTGTTAGTATAAGCCATGCCATTTGGGCATCTGATGGCCGGAATGTGTGTTTGTGTCCTACGAATGCGGGAAGCAGTCTTCCAAATGGTGTTGTCTTCAGTCGAAAGAGATTCGACAAAAGTGTTCCAGGGTTCGTTTCTAAACTTTGAAATAGCAGCATTAACTTGTCGATGAAGTTGATTTAAATGGGTCCTATAAGATTGCGTGCGATAGATCTGCCACATTCTGCGAGTACGATTTCGCTCCGTTATCAATTCCCTGATCTCCTCCGGAAGTCTGAGAATAGCAGCAGTGGTTTTTCTCGGTTGAGAACACTGCTCAAAAGTATCTCTCAAGACGTCACCAAGTTGACTAATGGCAAGTTCCGCCTACTCTTTCGTTTCCGGTAGAGTGGGCGGAGTTTCACGCTGTTCAAGTAGGAATTTGAAATCTTCCCATCTAGTATGAATTTGCTTGCCAAGATCGAGGTTGTAAGAGTCAACTTGGTACCGAAACAGAACCGGCAAATGGTCCGAACTCAACTCGTTCTCGTTTGAATGCAGTAAGGATAAGGAAAATTGCGGGTGATTGCTAAATCCAAGTAATTATTAGAAAAAAGTGAAAGTGGGTGAGGGGTGCGCTATAATTTGCGCAAAATTTTGATTCACCCATTTCCTGAGTTTGCTTCCAAACCCATTAGTTGATCCACAGTGCCAAGAGGGATGAGTAGCATTAAAATCACCCGCAAGAATAAAATTTGGAAAAGTATTAGTGAGCCGCGATAAGTCTTGCTCCAGCAGATTTCTATCATTTAACGGTGGTACATAAATGGCTGCTATGAGGAGTTTTGGAATACTGGGAAAATCCAAGACAATCGGAGTAACTTCAATACAATTTGTAGGGGGAATATTAATAAAAGTGGCATTAAACCCTCTTTTAACATAGATTACAGTGCCGCCAAAGCTGCGGGTATTATCACTCCTACGAGCCCTGTCTACATTGAATAACTCGTAGTTGGCGATTCTGGAGATATTTCCCTGGGAAAAATGAGTCTCACTGACCAAAACGATGTCTAAATTGTCACTATAAACCCAAGCGCTGAACTCAGTAGCCTGTCTTTTAAGCCCATTGGCATTAAAAATACCAATGGAGAGAGAATCCAAATTACCAGTAGCTGGGAACATGGCGATAGGAAAGATTGTCTAAAAATGGGGAAGGCAACCATCGAGAGATGGTGCCACCTAAACAAATTTTGAAACAGCCTTCACCAAACTGATTAATAAAAAGAAATAAGTTAGTAATGAATTCGGCGAGCAAAATGCATCTGTTACTGGGGCCGAATTTGAATTTTGAGGAACAGAAGGGGTGGTGGGTGGAGCAACCTCTTGTCCAATAGCAGCTTCCCTGAAAGACAGGGAATTTTCAGCTTTCCTGTTGGAAAAAGAACGATTAGTATTCACAGAAACAACAGTTTTAGTGTTGGCCTTTGATTTTGGAATAGCATTAGAATTTAAGTTTTTTCCTTTCTTAGGGGAAGGGGGTGTTTTAGGGAACTTTGGACAGTTCCTAAAATTCGCCGGGTGATCACCGCCACAGTGACAGCATCGACAGGGAGTGTCAAAAGATTTTACACATTCTTTCGTCTTATGTGCACCGGCACATTTAAGACATTTCGATGGTAAATTACATGAAATGGATGAATGAAAAAACCCCTGACAATTATGACACTGTGAGGGACCTTTTTGCCCGCGATATTTTTCGAAACTGACCTCAGTATCCATAATTTCTGTGATTTGGAAGATGCGGTCAACATCAGGTTCTTTTTGGATCGAAACATAAAATAGTGGCATATATCTTTTGTTGCTCACGGGACCTCTGTACATTTGGGTCACCGTGAAGTCCAAGAAATCTTCTAATTCTAGGGCTTGATGTATTTCTTGGACTGCTGTGTTGACGGGAAGCCCCCGAAGAACCACTCTTAGAAGTTTTGCATCTTCCAAAAGATACGATTGAAATTGAATATTTACGTCAATTAAGTGTTTTTGCACTAGTCTATAATCTTCAGGATTTTCAACCTTAATATTAAGGAATTTTTTTTTAGTTTAGAAGTGGCCGTGGGTACAATTTTTTTAATTCGAAAAATAAGTTCTCTCCAGTTATCTGGAGGTATAATTTTGAAAGGGGGAACCCTAGAATTTTTCTTTTGAGAAGCTGGAGGTTCATTATCCGTCACTTCCATATCAACAGAGTTGTCCAAAATATCATTATTAGCATTAATTTTAGAAATTTGTTTACTTTTTTTACTTTTCACAACAGTAAAATTTTCCTGCTCGGATTGGTTGAAATTTTGAATGTCCGAATCATCCTCAAACCTTCTCTTGCTGGTCGAGAGAGTTTGGTTTTCATCCATGATAACAGATGGCGCCACCTCACCCGACTGGCTCGAGTTAGAAATCGGAATGTCAGACTTAACATTTGCCGAAACAGTGGGAACTACTTTAACATTGTTTGGCACAAGATAATCATAGGTGAAAACGTCCTTTGGACGAATCTGTAAGATGGTCTGGTCATCTTTTTCCAATATAGAATACTTTTCAAGTAATTCTGACAATTTTTTCAACTGAGCATCAGTAAGCTCTTTGTTTCTCTGAAGCTTGGTGATTTCACCTCTAATAGAGAATAAATCCGCTTTCGTCTTAACTAAAAGAGCTTCTAAATCAATTTCTGAGAGTTGTCTCACATCTGGATAACCAGATCGCCCCAAAATAGCAAAAGACATATCTAAAGATATAATACCTTTCTCTCTTGGAACATGGGGTTTACTTCCCAGTAGTCCACCGTCTAAGATATTGCAGAGGCTCTCAGACAAGGCAGACGTCGTCATCAGGCGCTCAGCCAATCCGAATTAGGCAGGGAAATAGGCCACACCCACACACATATATACTAAGAACTGACACGGGATGACGGGTAATAACACGTCTTACTCCTTCCGCGTCTGGACAGCGAATCCAGATCAGAAATTCATTACATGTGATTAATTGAGTTTATATAGACATTAAAGATGCATAACTGAGAATTTTCTGATTATAAAAAGCGTGTGTAAAAACTATTAAAAATTTGTGAAAAATAAAAATCATATCTTATAGGTGTCAGAAAATTACCATTTTCTAGTAAAAAATTCTTCATATGTGCCAGCATATTATATATAAATACCGAAAGTTTGCATTGAGTACTACACATAAATATTTACAAAAATATGTATAAAAAACATTTAAATTCATTAAAAGGTGTTATTTGGGGAGGAGCTATTCATCTTCGACACCTGAAAAATATTTGGAATATACACTTACAGAATTGCTGTATTTTAAATTTTAATGAACACATGGTCATCATTCTCAACGGTGATGATACTGTTTGGATAACAAAATTTCTTTTTGGTGTCGCATACAACAACAGGGAAGATAATTTTTGTCATACAAACACACTACATTCTTTGATATCGAAATGTAACAACAGTGACCAAAGCTAATTTAAATGAAAATGGTTTACATCAATTTTTATAAAGTTAAATTAATGTTAGTAGTTTCAAGCTTTTTAACCGAGCGATCAGAGCCTGATTACTAACGGGGCACTCTCTCCCCAGTAAAATTACATAGAAATTTTCGCCTTGTTTAAACGCCCTTTTCAGTCAAAATTACTATCACGAATGAGGAAAAAATTTCTATTTATTTTTTCTGGTGGGAGAGTGCCCCGTTGATAATCAGGCCCTGCGAGCGATGTGCCCTGTTTATCATCTTGTTAAATGTTTATGTCAAAGTAATAGTTAACCGCCACGATCAAAAACAGATTTAATGTAATGAATGATTTCTATTTCTTAATATGTCATCTCAGAATGATAATCCGAAATTTGATTGTTATGGAAGTTTTTTGAAAAAACTTGTAGTTACAGAAGAAATTTTTTTTAATGTATAAAATAATGTAATACATTATTAGGTGTTAGTTTTTTTTCCCGTAAATGTCACTGTTCTTGAAGTTGAGGACTAAAGCACTGAACCCGACTATGCACTTACATATAAGATTATAATATATTCACAAAAAATAGCTACGTCTTTACAATATTTTAATCTCCTGGAAATTTTCCCACTGCTTTTTTGAACTATATTTATTTAAAAAACATTTTTAACTCATGAAACTTTAAACGGTTCAATATTATAGAAATATATTTTTCAATACAAAAAATCATCTATTGCTGTCAGCTTTCTTTTTTCTTTTCTTTTTTTCTTTTGACCCACATTATGTACGTTAATTTTTATTTTCGGATTAAAAATCCTCAAAAATCTGCTATTTGAAAAAAAGAAAAAAATTTTTTTTCTTAGCACATATATTGAATAAAAAATTATCTATTACTACCAATCTTAATTATATATCTTGATGATGAATTAAAAGAGCACATTAGGTTCCAATTTTAGTTATATTTACATAACATTCATTTTCATTTGCAACTCTAAAAGAACCAACGCAATGAAAATTATAACTGAACTACTTACTCACATTACCCTTCATTATAAGTGGTGAGAATGTTCGAATAAAAATCATCATTGTAACAGTTACTATATTTACATATCGAAGAGTGTTGTTTTCCATTTGAAAATATTTTTCACTATTGTCTTCGATACAAACCGTCAGTTTTCGATATCCTAATAATATCGATTGAGTTGAAAATTATGACCTTTACTCTTACTGAAATCTAAAATACATCAGTTGACATATTGTCTTTTACTTTGTTCCAAAGATTCTTCAGATTTCGAAGTTCCATAGCTCCGCCCAAATTACGCCTTTAAATGAATTTTAATAAATTATATACATATACATATATATATACATATTATATACATATTTTTGTAAATATTTATATTTAGCACCCAACGCAAACTTTCGCCATTTATATATAATATGCGGGCACATATGAGGAATTTTTTACTAGAAAATGGTAATTTTCCGACAACTATAAGTTATGACTTTCATTTTTCAAAAACTTTAATCGCTTTTTCACTCACTTTTTATAATCAGAATATTATACAAAAATTACCAGTTATGCATCTTTACTGTTTATATAAACTCAATAAATTACATGCAATTCGGTACAGTAGTTTATGAAAAAATGAGGTTTTTTAAAAAATCGAAAAAACATTTTTATCTCATAAAATATCAATATTTATAAAGTGATAATTGGGGAAATACAGTGTCAGACATGTAGTTACACCTGGGAAAAAAGTAAAAAAAAATTATTGAAAGGCATGTTTCCAATGCTTATCCGGCTATGCCCTTTCTCGGCCTAAAGAAAATTATGTTATTTATATTTCTCTATATATGATACCGGCTAACCCGATTTTAGGCCAAACAAGTTTATCTTATAACTAATTTTCCTACGTCAACCTAGTCTATCCTAAGGCTCATGGCATAAACTTGTTTTTCCTAGGCCGAATTACTTTGACCTAACGCTCATAAAATGAACTAGTTTAGCCTTCTATTCATTGGTCTTCGAGTGGTCATTCGATTTTGTTTGCAGCATGTTTATACTAAAGGATACTTTTCAGATATGTTGGAATAAAATGTTCATAAATGAGTTGAAGATTGATTAGCTTGAAGATAGTTTTATGTATTGTTAAAAAAGTCTTTAAAAATTGGGGCGTGGTTTAAGAGCATGTGAGCAGGGATTTTTAAAACTAATTAATTATTTATTTATGGAATGATGGAGGGAATGTTAGGTACATAAATATTGTTGATTGATAGCATAGCTTTCTGAAAAATGTTCAAACAAAATCATAAAATCATAAATATTAATAATCAGTACAAGAGTAATCAAATGTCGCAACATTTTTTTGGGACAGAAGGAATAATATCTATGCTAATAAAAGAACAATACGCTGTGTCTGTCTCTCTGTGTGTGTCTGCGATGGCTAGCGATATCTGCGACATGTACGAGGCTCAAAATTAATTTTTTAGAGTAGCCCAAAATTTAAAATTTTAAGCACACCGGTTGAGGTAGTATATAGTCTTCAACGCTATACGGTAATGAAACTAGTATGCTTAAAATTCAAAATTATTGGTCTTTTTAACGTTGATAGTTTACATTTTTATTATATTGCAGTATTCTATCTTAATAAATACCTAGTACAATCAAAAAACTTTCTTCTATCTCATACATCTTAATATTTCAAAAAATAGTTACAGATGTTAATAATTCAATTTTATTAGTTGAATACTATACCAACTTTGACTCTCATTTTAAATTTCAGCTTCAATTAAATGTTCGAAGTAAGAACAATTGTATTACGGTCATGCTATTTTAAAAATTTAATAGTTATTCTTTATTCTGTTATATATCAACGTGTTGCAAGTAGCCGAATTAGAAAGACGCGATTTCCCATCGCTGCACGAGCTGCAGATGGTCAACAAAACTAGCAAAACTAGCAAAAATCGAAAAAATTATGAAAAAATCGCTATCATAGCGCTCCTTTTCGACGGATATTTCCAGATTTAAGAAGGACCTGCTGACCATAACAACAACAAAGTTACACACACGTATATATATATATATATACACACACAAATCATTTGGTACATATCGATGCATAACACTTTTCAATGGTACAATAAAAAAGCGGCACAAAAATCGATAACACAGCACTCCCTTCCAGTAGATTTTTTTTCAAATTCCGGGAGATACTTTTGACCATATCTAAGAACATTTACAAGAAAAAAAAAAAAAAAGAATCAATTCTATGCAGAACTTTATACACTTAACGATGGTAAAATAATCAAAATGACACAAAAATTGCTATGATAGTGTACCTTTTCGGCAGAATATTTCCAAATTAAATGAGAACAATAACTAAAATAATGTACAAAGTCACAAACTCCATACACTTTTCGATGGTACAACGGCGACATACCGACACATGGACTGACGGAAAGACATTTTTTATAAACGTGCTTTTAGGGATCTTTAACCCTTAAAACGTGTAAATTCGTCCTCCATAAAAATCTGTTTCTTGGAAAAAAAAAAAAACAATCGATTACAATAATTTCGTCTGAAAGTAAAAAAGAAACATCGTTTAAGAAGAGTACATAGAAAACAGAAGTTAAAAATATTAATACCCTTCAGATATTTTGAATATACGAATGCATCAGTAAAGTATGCAAAATGCATCAAAAGTAAGACTCCTTAGACCCCTTAACTATATTTTTTAAATCAAAATATGCGTAATTTTAATCTTGCAATAATATGAGTGGAAAAAAAAAAGAAAAGTGTCTTCGGGGAATGAAAGGTATGATACAGAATTAAACTAGTCGGATGTGGCAAACCCGAAACTTTCTTCTATCTCACACATGTTAATATTTCCTGAAAAAATGCTGCACATCAATGCCACCACTTAGGTGATTTAAACCAAAATATTGTCATCACCAAATCATGTAGAGTTCTCACTGAATCTGAGGTTAAATGAAAATTCGTGCATTAGTTCTTATGATAGAGCTATTGTGATAATCATGAATAATGTAGCAAAGCAGTGTCAGCTGTTGGGTGATTTTCACTTAAAAGTAATCAGTACCAGCTTATATCAAGGACTAACGGAATCTGAAGTTTTATGAAAATCCGTGCAGTATTTCATGAAATATAGCAGTTGTGGAAATTGTGAAAAATGCAGCGTAGCAGCGCCATCTGCTGAGCGATTTTAACCGAAAAGCGATAAGCGACCGTTTATATCAATGTCTAACTGAATGTTTTGTAAAATTCCGTGCACGTGCATTAATGTCTGAGACAGAATGTCTCAGTCACAGTCAGAGCCTGATTACTGACGGGGCACTCTCTCCCCAGTAAAATTACATAGAAATTTTCGCCTTGTTTAAACGCCCTTTTCAGTCAAAATTATTATCATGAATAAGGAAAAAATTTCTATTTACTTTTTCTGGTGGGAGAGTGCCCCGTCGATAATCAGGCCTTGGTCACAGTCAAGTTTTTGTCACAGACTCACAGAGTGACAGACATTTTCTAAAAACCGACAGACAGTGACAGGCATTTTGTATAATTGCTAACAGGGTCGTAGCCTAATTAGGGGAAGGCTAAAGAAAATGTAGGGGGGTCATATTCTCTCTCTCAGTGACGCAGAAAGATAAATTAGTGCATACTCACATTGTAGTTATCATGTTTTTCCTGAAACTATTGTAACAACATCATTTTATGTTAAGAAAAGAAAATGATGATGAAAAATTCAAGTGTATAACCAGTGCAATATTAAAAATCCTGTCTGATTCATACATGCAAATTGGATGAGCAAGTGTTGGAACACCCATTTTAGCTATAATTTATTATTTTTCTAAATCTATGAAAGGTCCTCGAAACGAAATTAGATTTTTGAACAGAATTTCGTTTGGATTTTAGGAACATAAATTTATTGAGTGACCTTGGAAACTTTTCCTTGGGGGGGGGAGGGGGGCGCTCAAAATTTTAAGAGTGGGCAGAGCCGCCGGCCCTGATTGCTACCCAACTTGCCAAAAAGCAATAACTGCCGAATTAGGTAATGTACAACAGATACGGTACGAAGCTTATTGAAAGAAATTATGGCTTCCTCTTTATATTCTATTTCTTTGAATAGGCACCTAACTGTTATTTGAAATTATAACGAGGAGTCCTCGGACATCACCCGTTGTTAAAAATTTTTGACTTCGGAATTTCATATAATGATGAAAGGAAGTTTATATCATAAATATGTTACTGTTTAATTTTACTGGTGTAAAATAATATTGTGATACTATTATTATTATTATCATTTTAATTTCATGTTTTATTCAGTTTAGTTTATTACGTTTTCTGTTCATTTTTTTAATACAAATTATGAAACATTTTCTCTCTAAAACATGAATTTCCTATGGTTTATTTATTCATGCCCTAAATTTCGAATGAAAATTGTCCGATCGCGATCTTCGCTATGGTATAGTAATGAAAATGGCAGAGTAATTTCTATTGCAGCGACCCCTTCCGACAGGCTTAAAAAATAACGAAAGACCCGCTGGCCATAGCCAAAAACATATACAAAAAATTGGTTCAATTCTATGCATAACTTCATACACTTTTCAATGGTACAATAATAAAAACAGCACAGCTATTTCTATTACAGCGTCCCTTCCGGCGGTATATATTTTTTTTTAATTCAGGGAGGACCGACTGGCTAAAACTAAACACACACACAAATAATTTCGTGCAATTTTATGCACAACTTCATAAACTTTTCGATGGCGCAATAATGAAAATGTCACAAACACTGCTATTACAGCCACCTTTACGGCAGAATATCTCTAAATCGTAGGAAATCTGCTTGCCACATCCGAGTACATACATAAAAAGTTTGGTTCAGTTCTATGCACAACTCAATAAACTTTTCGATGGTAGAATCGCTGCATACGGACACACAGACGGACATTTCTTTAAAAACATGTTTTTTTTGGGATTTTTTTACCCTTAAAACGTGTAAATTCGACCTTCGGTGAATTCCGGAGGTCGGAAAAAAAGAGTTCGATTACAATAATTTCTCTGAAAGTAAACAAGTTGGAAATTGCACGTGAAGCGTAGCGAATAAGGTGCGTTCGTACGATAACGAAGTTTTAAAATATACAGATCTTGCTGATGTAGTCGAGTGTACTTTGTATACAGTATAGTGGTCGAAATCTTTGTGTTCCTGTAAATATGCATGGAGTAATTTTTATTCTACTTCATTAACGTATATCTTATTCATAAAATGTAAAGTAGTTTAATATAATTAAAACACCCCTAAAACAAAGTTTCCCCGTATAACATCGTTTAGTGGAATACATTTGTGTGGCCCTGTAATTTAACAATAAATATTCTTTGCATCACAGACTGTACAAAATGTATTTTTAGTACATATTTCATAACGTAACTAAACGTAAATAATAATAACAATAACAATAACAATAAAATAATAATAATAATAAATAAATAAATAAATAAATAAAATTTTAATATAGAATATTTAAAAAAAAATTAAATGCAAGAGATTGTAAGTTGTCTGTATTAAAAATTTATGCATTTTTGTTTCACAGAGGCTGAAAAAAAAATTAAATTTAACACGTTGCTAAATTGCACCGCTAGATAAAGGTTCCTAAGGTACTTTAGTTAAATGATTTTTATTAAAATATACGTAAATATGTTAATCCTGCTGTAAAATGAGTCATGTCAATTCTGTTATGTTCAAATGAGTGTGACACCATTAAAATGCATTTGGAACTTTTACCCCCATTGATCGTAATGTAACGGAATACTTTTGATTGTCCCTGTAATTGATCTATCCATCCGATTTTCATAACATTTGAAATGACTCGACAAAATTACGTAATAAATATACGTTTAAAATTTCAAACGATTAAAATGCATTTGAAACTTTTTTTCCCATTGACCGTAATGTAACGGAATACTTTTGATTGTCTTTGTAATTGATCTATCCATTCGATTTTCATAAAATGTGAAATGACTCGACAAAATTATGTAATAAACATACATTTTAAATTTCAAACGATTAAAACGCGTTTGAAAAATTTTTCCCCCATTGACCGTAATGTAACGGAATCCTTTTGATTGTCCTTGTAATTGATCTATCCATCCGATTTTCATAAAATTTTAAATGACTCGACAAAATTATGTAATAATTATGTATTTTTAATTTCACACGATTCGGTTGGGTAGTTTTTGCGTTGTTATATGCGGACGGACAGACAGACGGACGGACGGACTGAGCGACAACAATAGGTGCTACGTATTTACATAATTACGAACGCACCTAAAAAGAAACATCGTTTATAGCATCAAAAGTATATAGCATTAAAATTTTAGAGCCAATGCATAATATTAAGGTGTTCCAGGAGTTTTATTTTTTAACTGATGGTGCAATTTTGCAACGTATCACTTTTAGTATTTTTTTTTTCTACAGACTTTAAAAACATAAATGCATAAAATTTTTAATATAGACAACTTAATATCTCTTTTATTTAAAAATTTTTTTAATATTCCACATTGAAATTTTAATTATTTTTTTATTTTAATTTTGATAAAAAAAAATTAAAATTGTTTTTTTACTTGCATTCACTGTGTGCAAGACTGTAGCAAAAATATTGGTTCAAGAGCCCCCCCCCCCCAAAAAAAAAAAAAATATTGATAATGATGTAAAACTAATTTAAATTGAATTTATACTGCATTAGAAATAAATTATAATAAATTATAAAATTTTGAAGAAAAAAATTCAAAAATTGTCAAATTTACATAATTAATGTATTTTTTTTTACACTAAATTTTAAGTGTAAATTGTACTTCATTTTAAAATGAAACTATTTACCAAGTTTCATGCGAATTGCTTTAAGAGTTTTTGGAAAATTTTGCGCGCGGTCGATGCAAGTCAAAGAACAATTTTAAACTATTTAATCAAAACTAAACGTAAATAATAATAACAATAAAAATAAAATAATAATAATAATAAATAAATAAATAAATAAATAAAATTTTAATATAGAATATTTAAAAAAAAAAATTAAATGCAAGAGATTGTAAGTTGTCTGTATTAAAAATTTATGCATTTTTGTTTCACAGAGGCTGAAAAAAAAATTAAATTTAACACGTTGCTAAATTGCACCGCTAGATAAAGGTTCCTAAGGTACTTTAGTTAAATGATTTTTATTAAAATATACGTAAATATGTTAATCCTGCTGTAAAATGAGTGAAACAAAAAATAAAACATACCTTCCCGGAATGATAGGTATGATATAGAATTAAACTAGCCGGATGTGGCAATCCCGAAATTTTTTACTATCACACACATGTTAATATTTTCCCCTCCCCCTCGAAAAAAATAATGCAGTACATCAGTGTTACCGGTTAAGTGATTTACATTAAAATTTTGCCATCAACAAATCATGTAGAATTCTCACTGAATCTGAAGTTAAGTGAAAATTCGTGTATTAGTTCTTTCGATAGAGCTATTGTGATAATCATGAATAATGCAGCAAAGCAGCGTCATCTGTTGAGTGATTTTTACTTAAAAGTATTCAGCACTAAATTATATCAAGGACTAACGGAATGTGAAATTTATGAGAATGTGTGAATGTAAAGTTTTGTAAAATTCCGTTCGTTAATTTGTGAGACAGAACACCCACAAAATTTTTGTCACAGACTCACAGAGTGATAGATATTTTCTAAAAACCGACAGACAGTGACTGGCATTTTCTATAATTGCTACCAGGGCTGTAGCCTAATTGGGGGAGGGCTGAAGAAAATGTAGTGTGGGGGCTCATATTCTCTCTCTCTCTCTTTCAGTGACGCAGAAAGATAAATTAGTGCATATTCACATTGTAGTTATTATGTTTTTAATTAAACTATTATAACAACATCATTGTATGCTAAGAAAAGCACAATGAAAAATTCAAGTGTATAACCAGTGCATTACTAAAAATCATGTTAGTTTCATACATGCAAATAGGATGAGCAAGTGTTGAAACACTCATTTTAGCTTTAATTTATTATTTTTGTAAATCTATGAGAGGTCCTCAAAACTAAATTAGATTTTTGAACAGAATTTCATTTGGATTTTCGGAAGATAATTTACTGAGTGACAGTGGAAACTTTTCCTTAGGGGGGTGGGGGGTACTCAAAATGTTTAAGCCCATATAGCACCCTCTCCCCCCCCCTGAGCTACTGTCCTGATGCTACCTAACTCGTCAAAAAAAGCAATAAGCTGCCAAATTAGGTAATGTACAACAGATACGGTACGAAGCTTATTGAAAAAAATTAAGAAATCTTTTTCATATTCTTTTGATATGTGACGTAAGTTATATTTGTAATTATAACGGGGAGTCCCATGAGATCACCCGTTTTTATGTAACCCTGGATTATTCCGATTCTACCGTTAAAGACAAATTGAAGTTTATACTGTTATTATTTTATTGTTAAATTTTACTGGTGTGAGAATAATATTTTATACTATTTTTATTATTTTTTTAATTTCATACTCTATTCAGTTTAGTTTATTACGTTCTCTGTTCTTTTTTAATACAAATTATAAAACATTTTTTTCTCTAAAACATGAATTTCCAAGGGTTTATTTCTGATTCATAGGGCATAGCCGGATAAGCATTGAAAACATGCCTTTCAATCAAATTTCTTGATTTTTTTTTCCAGGTGTGTCTATTTATCTGACAATCTATTTCTCCTATTATCACTTTATAAATACTGATATTTTATGAGTTAAAAATGTTTTTTCGGTTTTTTAAAAACCTCATTTTTTCAAAAATTTCTGTATCAAATTACATGTGATTAATTGAGTTTATATAGACATTAAAGATGCATAACTGGGAATTTTTGTATAATTTTCTGATTATAAAAAGCGTGTGTAAAAACTATTAAAAATTTGTGAAAAATAAAAATCATATCTTATAGGTGTCAGAAAATTACCATTTTCTAGTAAAAAATTCTTCACATGTGCCAGCATATTATATATAAAAACCGAAAGTTTGCATTGGATACTACACATAAATATTTACAAAAATATGTATAAAAAACATTTAAATTCATTAAAAGGCGTTATTTGGGACGGAGCTATTCATCTTCAACACCTGAAAAATATTTGGAATATACACTTACAGAATTGCTTTATTTTACATTTTAATGAACACATGGTCATCATTCTCAACGCTGATGATACTGTTTGGATAACAAAATTTCTTTTTGGCGTCGCATACAACAACAGGGAAGATAATTTTTGTCATTGAAACAAACTACATTCTTTGATATTGAAATGTAACAATAGTGACCAAAGCTAACTTAAATGAATATGGCTTGCATCAATTTTTATAAAGTCAAATTAATGTTAGTAGTTTCAATCTTTTTAAACGAGCGATGTGCCCTGTTTACCATCTTGTTAAATGTTTATGTCTAAGTAATAGTTAACCGCCACGAAACTGATTTAATGTAATGAATGATTTCTATTTCTTAATAGGTCATCTAAGAAAGATAATCCGAAATGTGATTGTTATGGAAGTTTTTTGAAAAACCTTGTGGTTACAGAGGAATTTTTTTTTATTTTTATGTATAAAATAATGTAACACATTATCAGATGTCAGTTTTTTCCCCCGCAAACGTCACAGTTCTTGAAAGTGAGGCCTAAAGCACTGAACTCGACTATGCACTTGCATATAAGATTATGATATATTCACAAAAAATTAGCTATGTTTTTACAATATATTAATCTCCTGGTAATTTTCCCAGTGCCTTTTTGGACTATATTTATTTAAAAAACATTTTTAACTCGTCAAACTTTAAACGGTTCAATATTATAGAATTATATTTTTCGATATAAAATATCATCTATTGCTGTCAGTTTTCTTTCTTTTGACTCACATTATGTACCTTTCGTTACCCGTAAGACATGGTGATGTCGCTGCAACGTCGTTCTGAAGTCACATTGTGACTTTGTGACCATCGATTGTCGATGTGACGTCACGTGACGTCGATGTGAAGTCACAGTGACTAAAATGTGAAGTCGTTATGGCCGTTTTAGAGCTTTTTTGTGACGTCACATTGTGACCACTTTGTGACGTCACAATGTGACCAATTTGTGAAAAGTGTGTCATTTGTGATTACTTTGACATTAACATTGTGACGAACTGTGAAAATTTTTTTAGAAAGTCACATCTTAGTCACATTGTGACGTCACTGAGTGGTGGCATTTTCGTCACAGATGTGATGTGACCAAAGTGACTCACAGTGACGTCATTGTGACGTCACTGTGAACATGCATACTATGAGGGTAATATTTATCTTCGGATTAAAAATCCTCAAAAATCTGCTTTTTCAAAAAAAAAAAAAAAAAGTTTTGCTTAGCACATATATTGAATAAAAAATTATCTATTACTACCAATCTTAATTATATATCTTGATGATGAATTAAAAGAGCACATTAGGTTCCAATTTTAGTTATATTTACATAACATTCATTTTCATTTGCAACTCTAAAAGAAACAAGGCAATGAAAATTATAACTGAACTACTTACTCACATTACCCTTCATTATAAGTGGTGAGAATGTTCGAATAAAAATCATCATTGTAACAGTTATTATATTTACATATCGAAGAGTGTTGTTTTCCATTTGAAAATATTTTTCACTATTGTCTTCGATACAAACCGCCAGTTTTCGATATCGAAATAATATCGACAAAGTTGAAAATTATGACCTTTACTCTTACTGAAATCTCAAATACATCAGTTGACACATTGTCTGTTTACTTTGATCCAAAGATGCTTCAGAATTCGAAGTTACATAGTTCCGCCCAAATTACGCCTTTAAATGAATTTTAATAAATTTTAAACATAATTTAGTAAATATTTATATGTAGTACCAAACGCGAACCTTCGCCATTTATATATAATATCCGGGCGCATATGAGGAATTTTTTACTAGAAAATGGTAATTTTCCGACAACTATAAGATGTGACTTTTATTTTTCAAAAACTTTTAATTTACTTTTTACTTTTTTCACAGGCTTTTTATAATCAGAATATTATACAAAAATTACCAGTTATGCATCTTTACTGTCTATATAAACTCAATAAATCACATGTAATTCGATACAGTAGTTGAGAAAATGAGGTTTTTAAAAAATCGAAAAAACATTTTTATCTCATAAAATATTTATAAAGTGATAATAGGGGAAATACATTGTCAGACATGCAGATACACCTGGGGAAAAAATTTAGAAATTTGATTGAAAAGCATGTTTTCAATGCTTATCCGGCTATGCCCTTTTGGACTACTCTAAAAAAATAAGTTTCGAGCCTCGTACGTGTCACAGATTTCGCTTGCCATCGCAGACACACAAATATACACAGACACACAGGCAGAGCATTTTGTTCTTTTATTAGTATAGATATTAACATAAATCTTTTTTCTGACTAAATTAGACTAATAGGTGTCCATTTTACTATTTTCTTAAAAAAAAAAAATATATATATATATATATATATATAAAATTTAAACAAACGTAATTATTATTTATACACAACAGAAATGTTTGTATTTTTTTAGTATAGATTCAACTTCTATGGTTAAAAATTTATATGATACAAGAAAAATCCTGTCACAAAAAACAGAGGACAGAAAAATATATATCCAAAATGTAATTAAATAATGAACACCCACAACTAACCATGGCAGCGCCTCATCAAAATTATTCTACATCTAAAATTTGGATAAAATCTGATAATTATGTTTGAAAAACCCATGTATCACCACCTTATTCTTTTCCAATGAAATCCCACAACTAATCAGGGAAGTACCTTGTTAGAATAAACCTATATTCAAAATTTGAAAAATCGGGTATTTCTATCAAGAATTATCGCGTTACGTACATACGTACGTGCATACGAACATATATGCGTACATGTATACATACAGAACTTGCGGGCACATTAGCTCTCTGTCTTTGATAGCCTGATGAGAGAAAAAAAAAACACCTCAAATAACATTGGCCTACTATAAACAAGATCAGCCGAGGATAACGTAGAAAGCTGGTGCTGAGGCGGTAGGATAGACTAGTTTGGCCTGGGGAAAACTAGTTTATCCGATGGGCTTTATGATAAACTAGTTTGACCTAAAATCGGGTTTGGCCGGTAACATATATATAAATATATATAACACAATTTTCATTAGGCCGAGAAATTTGAATGAGAAATAAACCATTGGAAATTCATGTTTTACAGAGATTTTTATAATTTGTATTAAAAAAATGAACATAAAATGTAATAAAATAAACTGAATAGAATATAAAAATAAACAAAATTACTACTACTACTACTACTAATAATAATAATAATATAAGAATATTAATTTCACACCAGTAAAATAAAACAGTAACATATTTATGATATAAACTTCGTTTTCCCTTCATTGGAAATTTTGGCGCAAGAATACATTTAAAGAACGGGTGATCTCATGGAACTCCCCGTTATAATCCTAAATAAATAAAAGCTACGTACCCATCCAAAGAATTTAAAGAGGAAGTCATAATTTCTACTAGCCCTTCAATGACTAACTCCCTCTCTATAAGGCAGGATCATTCCATTTTTTAGCAGGTGGGGAAAGATAGGAGGGAGCGATCGGTACAGAAATGTAGAAGTCAATTGAAATAGTGGCTCCATCTATCAACTTGAAATTAAAATACATTAGCGGAACACTGAAGATGTCATTATTGTTTTATTTATTATTTGGTTATTAAATAAAATAAGATAATTTTTTTTTTGTTAAATTGAAATCGGTTTTTTAAAATTCAAATCTCACTAATTTTATCTAGTTTAAGTGCAATGCTCCTTCTCCTTATTAAAATTAAAAAATAAAATTGGAAAAAGTTTTTTTTTTTTTTTTTTTTTTTTTTTTTTTTTTTTTGCGAAAAATAAACGTAACGTATCATAAAAGTAACGTAACGCAGATTATTAAAATTTTTTCGTATTCGGTTTTATAATTCTTTAACATTAAACAATCTTAAAATTGGCGAAAAATAAAAGTAAATAACATATCTAAAGCCATATTACTGAAATTTTTTTGTATTAGATTTCATAATTCTTTAACTTTAAACTATCTTAAAATTGTGTCATTTATGCCTCCCTTCCCCTCACAAAAAAGTAGATAAATTAATAATCGTCCAACTTTATTTACGAGCTTTCGAATTGTTTTGATTTTATTTTGTAAGCAGATACATCCCAAGTAATAATCATGAAGTACTAATTTATAGAAAAATTCAAAAGAAAAAAACCTAGACTTCCCATCCCCTTCAAAATTTTTCACTTTTTTCTATCTTTACAACAGGGTTGGTAAAAAACCTTAAAACCTGTTTTTTTGTTTGTTGTTGTTATTGTTTTCGTTTAAACCAGGTTTTTTTTTTTTTTTTTTTTTTTTTTTTTTTAGATATATTTCCCAATTGCGCATACATATTGGAAAAAGTAACATTGTTGGATATATAAGTAATATAACTTTATTTAAAAAGAATTTAAATTAAATAATTACAATCAATTATGTAGAAAATTGAAATCATTTAAAATTTAAACATTTTTATTAAAAGCTCTGTCTTATGAACCATTAATAAAATGCTCTACATAGTGAAACAATGATACCTTGAAAATCTTAATAAGCAATCTTATTATTACTAGTATTATAAATAAATATATTGTGTAGTTTCATAAGTATAATATACTTTCCCATGGCTAATATTCAAAATAATTTGAAAAATTTGCAATCTGAAATATCTAATTTTTCTGTTAGAACACTACATGAACAATTACCTTTTACTGAAATAAAGTTTTTTTTATAAAGAATTCCTAGAATGATTTGAATTTAGCAGTAGAATCTTTACAAGTTTCAAGAAGTATTGTGTATTTTCATTTGACACTTCTCCTCAAACACTGCCAGATGAAAAAAAAAGGGGGGGGGGGCATAGTAAAATAAATAGAATAGAAATACATATTTATCAGCTTTTTAGACTACTGAAAATATTGTTCTTAAAATGGAAAGCAAATTTACAAAAGTTGTCATGCACTGAAACATTTAAACAGCCATCAGACTCAATACACAGGTTTTCCTTCTAAGCTATGTTATAATACATATTACTTTTAAATGTCTAAACTAAATCTTTTTAGGCATTTTTATCAGACATTTTTCTGTTATGTCTCAAATGAGCCTTATCTTGATTTCCCCCATTTTTTGTCAGATCTAAATAGTGGATTCGATTACGCAATAGACGATTTAAATATATTTTTTTGTATATTTTATTTAAAAGTAGAAAGGTGCTTCGCTAGCACCCAATTTTTCAATGTCCTCACATTCGACTTCATATCTTGATTTTTTTTTTTTTTTCCATTTTTAACGCTGTTCTCAAATTTGAAAGATCAACTTTATGTCATAAGTTTTAATTTATTTTTGTTTGGAAATGTATGAAATTAGCAGATGCTATTGTTCAGAAGTTGTGTAATCAAATTGTGTTTTACGTTTTTTTTTCCACATTAATAGATTTTTCAGAAAATAGTGTGAAACTGAGCATTTTGAACCGAATTTCCACACGAATGTAGAATAATCACTCAAGGAAGATTTAAAACATATTTGTCACATGATCAAAATTGATTATAACTCAATAAGTAATTTATTTATCAAAAATAGAAAACATAGTTCGATTCCAATCTCTTCCATTGTCAGGCCTTCCAATTTTATCTTTCTGTAAAAAAAAAAAAAAAAAAAAAAAAAAAAAAAAAAAAAAACGCATTTGTAAAGTTACAGCGTATTGCACTTGTTAAGTAGAGCAGTTGAAATCTATCTGAACAGTTTTAAGAGATAATCTTCCCAATCAAGAAAATTTTCTTTTACAGCTTGATTGAAATCTTAATGGTCATTTTATGTTATTATTTGTAAATAATATGTGTTTTCTCAAAGAAAATTATTTTATTCAAAATATTGAATATTTTTAATCTATTTTATCTTCTTTAGAGCTTCAGATATGTCCATCAACACATGCAATTTGCATTCTACATGCATACAAATATAACCTAGACTCACTATGTCTCACAGTGACACAGTGAGATACAACATGTAAAAGTAGAAACTATTTATATTGATTGAAAAATAAACTTTTTTGCATAATTTTATTAATTTTTCTTAAGCCACAGTAAAAATAAAATATTTTTATATTATAATTAAGGCTAATTGTTACTCTATTTCAATAACAATGTTAATTATGACTAATTTTTTTAAAAATATGACTGTTGTGGGCATGCAACCTAATGCAACAAAAAATTTTCATAGAACCATAACCCGATCCAATCAAGACAAAAAAAAATTTCTGTCAACACTCAAATCGAGCAGAATGTGAATATTCTATTTGAAATAAACCTGAAACCCGTTCCAAAACCAGAGCTGTACTTCTCGTATGCCACGTTCTAGGCAGAGATTGTAGGTTCAAGGCTGACGGTGTACCTAAGGCTTCTATAATAGGTGCTGACGTATTCCATCGGATTTGGCACCCGAATTGCCCAATCGAAAAACCAAGCTAATTTCTACCATTTGGCAATCCAGCTCCGGTCGTAACGTTCGGAACTTTCGAGGGTTACGCTCCGGCGCGGTAGATTATCCATGCTGAACTGGGTACCAATAATCCGAAACAAAACGGATTTGCATCAGCCTCTATTATAGGAATTCTAGGTATACCCTAAATAAAAAATGTTATAGCTTTTATGAGAAGCTGAGTGTATATGGTGTTCTTTTTAAAAATCCAGAATGTATATGGCGTTCTCCTTCGTATACCCTCTATTACATCCCTACCCGTGTCACTTAGTTCATAGACTTTTAAAACAAAGTGAGTTTACTTTGTAAAAAAATATTCTTTATAAAAATTCGCGAATAACCAAGTTCAGTCTTCGAGAATGTTGGAAGCTTCCGCATTTTTTTTTTCGCGAATAATCAAAACTCGTGAATGTTAAATCCGCGAATGTTAAGGGACTGTATATATGTATATATATATATATATATATATATAATTATGCACATACAGTCGAACATTGATTTAACGAATTGATTGGGACCCACAAATCTATTCGTTAAATCGAATATCAATTTTTGTAAAGAGTATGGTATAAAAATATCAATACAAAATACTCTTAGATATGCATGTTTTTTAAAAAAAGAATGATTTTTGTTTACTACGAGCTTAAAAATTATAAGTTAGGAGATCAACTTTTAAATTATTTAAATTCTTTAATGTTATTTGCTTTTAAAACTTAATACATAATACACACATACTTATTGGAACTTTGAAAATAAATCCTTGAAAGTGCTTTGTTTTAGGTTCTTTGTTTTGACTTTCCCAAAGTTCTTTGTCGATATTTTCTAACTCCGTAAGAACAACATTATCAACCTCGTGAAAAAAAAAAAAATATTTTTAAAGTGTTCAAGCTGCAAATTGATTCTTGGAACGCCATCTTTTCAAAATAAATTTCCGTTTCTTCATCATTTTGACAGTTTTCAGAATCTTCATTCTCTTTTTATTCACTATCGTTGCTACTTTGCTCTGCATTTTTGTCATGTTCTTGTTGAAAAAGGGAAAAGACTGTCTTTTGAATCCACCAGAAATGAGGCAAAAAATGTAACACTTGGATTAGGATGTGAAAGATTCAAAATTTTATGTGCAAAAAATTCAAAATTTTAGAATTATTTGCTAATGCGATTTTTTTTTTCAGCGATTATTGTTCGTTTAATCAAAGATAAATATTCTTTAAATCAGAGCATTTTAGCATCCTTTTTTGTCGGGACAAGAAAAATATTCGTTAAATTGGAGAATTCGTTAAATCAAAGCACGTTAAATCGAGGTTCGACTCGATATATATATATATATATATATATATACCGGGTGTCCAGTAAATAACTGACCCATTTTGAACTTAAATAACAAATAAACGGTTTGAGATAATAATGCGCGGTTTGCGGTATTGTTATTAGAAAATCAATAAATTTTTAAACATGTACTTTGTTAGTATAGTTCAAATTTCGGAAAAAATATCGCGCTGGCGGTAACAGGCTGTTTGAATAAAGACACGACTCTACTTTTCATAAATATGAGATTTTCGGCTGAATCTGAATCTATATGTTGTCGGATCTTAATCTATAAGTTGAATCGACTCTCGAATCAGCTTCAGAAATAGGGTACGTTGGTTGGAAAGTGATTTAAAATAATATTTATGATTGAACCATCTGTTGATTCTTCTTACTATACTTCACCTCCTCAATCTTGAGACTGAGATATTATTTTAAATATTATTATATTACATTAACAAAGTGCATATTTTAAAATTTATTTATATTCTAATAACAATACAGCAAGCCGCGCATTTTTATCTCAAACAGATTTTTTGTTATTTACATTCAAAATGGGTCAGTCATTTACTGGACACCCGGTATATATATATATATATACACTATATTGCCATTGATTATGGGACACTTGCGATTTTAGACATTTTAGTAAATATCTAGAAAAATACATGAGGAATCATCTCGAAACTCTTAGTGTATAAATATAATAGTATAAGTCATACATCTCCGTGAAGATTTTTTTCCCGAAACTCCAAAGGGGACCGTCAACAAATTAAAAAAGAATGAATATCTTTTGAATCACCCTGTCAAAACTAATGTAGCAAAAGCGCTCAAACTCTAGATTGTGATTTAATGCCTTATTGTAATAAGCCTTGTTCATTTTTATGCAAATAGCATGCATACTCGCAGAGTAATTAAGGTTTTTATAAAAATGATCCCAAATTTTTCCAAGTTTTTTCCTTATAATTTTCAGAGTTCTTAATATAAAATATTATTTTTTTCAGAAAATATGACAAACAACATTGCACACAGTATCCTGTAATGAGAATTAAAAAATAATGAAAATTGTATAAAAAATGAGTTGGTTTACTAAATAATTTTTTTCTGCGCATGCGTCAACGATATCAAAATTTCATTTGCATATTATGTTAGCTAAATGTATGGAGCAACTTTTGTGAAAGTCACAAAATCATAACTTGAAAATTCTGACAATAATCGTCAATTGAATAAGTCGAAAATCCGTTATTCTCAAAATGAAGCAAAAACAAGAGGGGTTGTATCCATATATTCATTGATTAGTGTCAATACACAATATGGGATGTACTACTGCATTTGGATAAAATCCCTCATTTTTTTGCATCATTTTGGAAACAGCGGATTTTGTCCCTTTTCTATAGACGATTACTTTCAGAATTTTCAAGCTATGATTTTGAGACTTTTACAAAAGTTGCTCTATACATTTAGCTAACATAATATGCAAATGAAATTTTGATATCTTTGACGCATGCGCAGTAAAAAATTATATAGTAAACCTACTCATTTTTCATACAATTTTTATTATTTTTTAATTCTGATTACAGGGTACTGTGTGCAATGTTGTTTGTCATATTTTCTGAAAAAAATATTATTTTATATTAAGAACTCTGAAAATTATAACGAAAAAACTTGGAAAAATTTGGGACCATTTTTATAAAAACCTTAATTACTCTGCGAGTGTGCATGCTATTTGCATAAAAATGAACACAGTATATTACAATTAGGCATTCAATCATAATCTAGAGTTTGAGCGCTTTTGCTACATTAGTTTTGACAGGGTTATTCAAAAGATATTCATTCTTTTTTAATTTGTTGAAGGTCCCCTATGGCGTTTCGGTAAAAAATCTTCACAGAGATGAATGACGTATACTATTATATTTATGCACTAAGAGTTTCGAGATGATTCCTCATGTATTTTTCAAGATATGTAGTAAAATGTCTAAAATCGCAAGTGTCCCATAATCAATGGCAATATAGTGTATATATATACAGGGTGTCCCTAAACAAATGGTATATACACTAGGGGGTGATAGAGCACATCAAGACGAGTAATAGTAAATAGGAAACCAAGGGTCCCAAACGTTTTCCAAAGGAGATAGCCGCCATTAAAGTTTGGGGTCCAAAATTTCAAATACACATAAAAATCGGAAAAATTGGTCGATTGATTTTCGGTTTTGAATGAAATTATTCTTTATGTTGTTATTTTCTTGAAAATAAATTATAAAGATAAATTTCAAAAAATGCCGATAGAGGGCGCTTTAGACTTTGAAGTAATGAAAAACTATTTTTTGCCGTGATTTTTTGCATCTCATTAAATGGTTTCGTAAGCTTAGACTTAAACTTAAATTTTGAGCTCAAAATCTGAATAGTTGGAAGCGGTTAAGTAGCACAAACTTAACTGTGTTCAGAGGGTTTAAATTTCAAATGATTATAAAAACCGAAAAATTGGTCGATTGATTTGCGGTTTTCACTAAAACTATTCTTTATGTCGGTATTTTATTGAAAATGAATTATAAAGATAAATTTCAAAAAATGCCGATAGAGGGCGCTTTAGACTTTGGATTAACGAACAACTATTTTTGCCGTTATTTTTTGCATCTCATTAAATGTTTTCGTAGGCATTTAATGGTTTCGTAGGTAAACTTAAAGTTTGAGCTCAAAATCTGAATAGTTGGGAGTGGTTAAGTAGCACAAACTGAACTGTGTTCAGAGGGTTCAAATTTCAAATGATAATAAAAAACAGAAAAATTGGTCGATTTGTTTGCGGTTTAAAATAAAACTATTCTTTAAGTCAGTATCTTCTTGAAAATGAATTTTAAAGATAAATTTCAAAAAATTCCGTTAGAGGGCGCCTTAAAATTCAGAGTAAACACCAACAAATTTTAACCGTTATTTTTCGTATCTAATTAAATGCTTTCCAAAACTTGTTAAATGTTTTCGAAATCTTTGATTTAAACTTAAAGTTTGAACTCAAATTCTGAATCGTTGGGAGGGTTAAGAAGTGCAAACTGAAGTGTGTTCAGCAGTTGAAATTTAACCCCCCCCCTCTAACACAGTTCACTTTTGCGAACTTAAACATTCGCAACGACTCAGAATTTGATCTCAAAAATTAAATCTAAGCATTTGAAAACATTTAATGAGATTAAAAAAATTAACGGTTAAAAATAGTTGTACGCTACTCCAATGTCTAAGGCGCCCTCTATCGGCATTTTGTGAAATTTATCTTTAAAATTTATTTTCAAGGAAACACTGATTTAAAGAGTAGTTTTAGCAAAAACCGCAAACGAATCGACTAATTTTTCAGTTTTTTTATAGTTTTCTGTTTCGTTTGAAATTTAAACCCTCTGAAAACAGTTCAGTTTGTGCTATTTAACCACTCCCAACTATTCAGATTTTGAGCTCAAAATTTAAGTTTAAATCTAAGCCTACGAAACCATTTAATGAGATGCAAAAAATAACGGCAAAAAATAGTATTCGAATAGATTATTTCGTTAATCCAAAGTCTAAAGCGCCCTCTATCGGCATTTTTTAAAATTTATCTTTATAATTCATTTTCAATAAAATACCGACATAAAGAATAGTTTTAGTGAAAACCGCAAATCAATCGACCAATTTTTCCGTTTTTTATAATTATTTGAAATTTAAACCCCCTGAACACAGTTAAGTTTGTGCTACTTAACCGCTTCCAAGTATTCAGATTTTGAGCTCAAAATTGAAATTTAAGTCTAAGCTTACGAAACCATTTAATGAGATGCAAAAAATCACGGCAAAAAATAGTTTTTCATTACTTCAAAGTCTAAAACGCCCTCTATCGGCATTTTTCAAAATTTATCTTATTAATTTATTTTCAAGAAAATACCAACATAAAGAATAACTTTAGTGAAAACCGCAAATCAATCGACCAATTTTTCCGTTTTTTATGTGTATTTGAAATTTTGGACCCCAAACTTTAATGGCGGCTATCTCCTTTGGAAAACGTTTGGGACCCTTGGTTTCCTATTTACTATTACTCGTCTTGATGTGTTCTATCACCCCCTAGCGTATATACCATTTGTTTAGGGACACCCTGTATATATATACACTATATTGCCATTGATTATGGGACACTTGCGATTTTAGACATTTTACTAAATATCTAGAAAAATACATGAGGAATCATCTCGAAACTCTTAGTGTATAAATATAATAGTATAAGTCATACATCGCCGTGAAGATTTTTTACCGAAACGCCATAGGGGACCGTCAACAAATTAAAAAAGAATGAATATCTTTTGAATAACCCTGTCAAAACTATAGTAGCAAAAGCGCTCAAACTCTAGATTATGATTGAATGCCTTATTGTAATACACTGTGTTCATTTTTATGCAAATAGCATGCACACTCGCAGAGTAATTAAGGTTTTTATAAAAATGGTCCCAAATTTGTCCAAGTTTTTCCATTATAATTTTCAGAGTTCTTAATATAAAATAATATTTTTTTCAGAAAATTTGACAAACAACATTGCACACAGTACCCTGTAATCAAAATTAAAAAAATAATAAAAATTGTATGAAAAATGAGTAGGTTTACTATATAATTTTTTACTGCGCATGCGTCAAAGATATCATAATTTCATTTGCATATTATGTTAGCTAAATGTATAGAGCAACTTTTGTAAAAGTCCCAAAATCATAGCTTGAAAATTCTGAAAGTAATCGTCTATAGAAAAAGGACAAAATCTGTTGTTTCCAAAATGAAGCAAAAAAATGAGGGATTTTATCCAAATGCAGTAGTACATCCCATATTGTGTATTCTATATTGACACTAATCAATGAATATATGGATACAACCCCTCTTGTTTTTGCTTCATTTTGAGAATAACGGATTTTTGACTTATTCAATTGACGATTATTGTCAGAATTTTCAAGTTATGATTTTGTGACTTTCACAAAAGTTGCTCTGTACATTTAGCTAACATAATATGCAGATGAAATTTTGATATCGTCGACGCATGCGCAGTAAAAAATTATTTAGTAAACCAACTCATTTTTTATACAATTTTCACTATTTCTTAATTCTGATTACAGGGTACTGTGTGCAATGTTGTTTGTCATATTTTCTGAAAAAAATAATATTTTATATTAAGAACTCTGAAAATTATAAGGAAAAAACTTGGAAAAATTTGGGATCATTTTTATAAAAACCTTAATTACTCTGCGAGTATGCATGCTATTTGCATAAAAATGAACAAGGCTTATTACAATAAGGCATTCAATCACAATCTAGAATTTGAGCGCTTTTGCTACATTAGTTTTGACAGGGTTATTCAAAAGATATTCATTATTTTTTAATTTGTTGACGGTCCCCTTTGGAGTTTCGGAAAAAAATTTTCACGGAGATGTATGACTTATACTATTATATTTATACACTAAGAGTTTCGAGATGATTCCTCATGTATTTTTCTAGATATTTAGTAAAATGTCTAAAATCGCAAGTGTCCCATAATCAATGGCAATATAGTGTATATATATATATATATATATATATTCGTATCCAAATCCTGAGTGAATTTGTTTGATTTCCAAACTGATTATTTCATGCTTAAAAGTGATATACCTGAACCAAATCGATACTCGCTCATTGACTAAAAGGTTAGGTATATAGCATTAAAATTTTAAAGCTATTGCATAATATTAAGTATATTTTTTAAAAAAATCAAAATATATGTAATGTTAATGCTGCAGTACAATGCGCGGAAAAAAAGAAATATGTCTTTAGAAAATGAGAGGTACGAGACAGAACTAAGCTAGTCGGATGTGGCAATCCCGAAACTTCCTTTTGTCTCTAACATGTTATTATTTCCAGGAAAATGCTGCACATCAGAGCCACCGTTTAGGTGATTTACACCAAAATCTAGTCATCAGCAACTTAGGCCAATTTGTAACTAATTCTGAAGTTTGGCGAAAATTCGTACTTTAATTCTTGTGATAGAGCTACTGTGATGACCATGAATAATGCAGCGTCACTTGTTCGGTGACTTTTACTTGAAAATAATCAGTACCAAATTACATCAAGGATTAACTGAATCTGAAGTTTTATGAAAATCCGTGCATTAGTTCTTGAAATATAGAAATTGTGGTAATTGTGAATAGAGTAGTACAACAGTGACACCTATTGAGTGATTTACACTAAAAGCCTCAGTTTACATCATGGTCTAGCTGAATCTTAAATTTTGTAAAATTCCGTGCATTAGTTTCTCAGATACAGCGTCCACAATATTTTTGTCAGATACAGACACACAGAGTAACAAACAGACATTTTCTAAAAACCATCAAATCGTGTTCAGGATCTTCTGAAACGTATAAATCCATCCAAAACCATAAGTCGAAATTTTTTACGAATCTAACATCTTCTTGTAAATATAGAAGAAAGTAAAAATCCCCGCGGCTGACAGCCCAGAAACAAATCTTTACTCAAAGGGTTAGTAAAATATCGATTTGTCGTTATATATTTAATAAAGGCAAAATTTTATGCAAAAATTCTGGTTCAAGTTTGACATTTGTGGATTAAAAAAAAATTGGATAAACACTTCCCAGTGCTTTAAAAAGAGTTGAAATAATACATGATTTTATAACCATCCAGCTAACCAATATTCATGAGTGATAGGCAGACATTTTCTAAAAACTATCAAATCGTGCTCAGGATTTTCTGAAACACATAAATCCGTCGAAAACCATAAGTTGAAAATTTTCACGAATCTAATAACCCCCTTGAAAATATAGAAGAATGTAAAAACTAGTCGTTGGAGGCCACCGTAATACTTACCCATCTTGGAT
Source organism: Maratus speculifer (assembly GCA_964019185.1). Taxonomy (NCBI): domain Eukaryota; kingdom Metazoa; phylum Arthropoda; class Arachnida; order Araneae; family Salticidae; genus Maratus; species Maratus speculifer. Next base: position 395,749,294 of record OZ025294.1, on the reverse strand, counting down.
ATGCATGACATAATATATGAAAACATAACATATGTAAACAATTTATAAAATGCATTACAATTCCAAAACAAAATATAAACGTATATTTAAGTATTTTTAACACATCATCATGCTCTATTAATGAATTTCTGATGAACCAATTTCGATAAATTGTATGAAACGCCAAACTATTCAAGTAGCACTGAATTGCATAAAAGAAACATCCTTATAACTCTAAAAATAATTATCATATTCATTAACAGTTTCTTGCATCGAATTAAGTGTCTCATTTGCAATTAAAAGATATCTTTGAATTAAAATTTGAATGAAATACAGGGTTATGAAAAATCAAAGAATGTGAAAAACAGGATTAGAAATATCTCGACAACTAACAATCCGATCAACTTCGTTTTTTATGCAAAATTTGTGTTAATTTATTGCCTTTTACGTCCACTCCTTAAAATAAAAAAATTCGAAAATTTTTATATACCTTTCATCAGAACGAATTTTTCGAGAGTCCGAAAAAAATTGTTCCGGATAATCGAGGTTACTGATATTAAATAGGCTTCGTCCCATTCTTACATGCTAAGCACATACAAAATTTCAAGTCTCTATCTCAATTTGTTTGAGAGATAGAGCGGTTACAGACAGACAGACATACAGACAGACACACAGACACACAGACGGACGGACGGCAAATTTTTTTTTCTAAAAATATGTTTTTCAGAGTGTCTAGTGTCCGAAACGTGTAAATCCGTCAAAAAAAATTTTTCGATTTTCAAAACGATTGCAAGACTTACCCTATACTACGTATGATGGGTAAGTAATACTCGCGACTAACATCTTTGAAACAAATCAATACTCAAAGGGTTAGCAAAAAACTGATTTGTTATCAATACATAATAAAAGTAAATTTTATGCAAAACTTCTGGTTCAAATTTGACATTTGTGGATTAAAATAAATTTTAATAAACATTTCGCAGTGCCTTATAAAGAGTCGAAATAATACATGATTTTATAACCATCCAGCTAACCAATATTCATGAGCGCATTAGTAGGCTGGAGTTTTCTCTTAGAGTTATAATTATTTATGATGTCTCCGCAGATTATAGAGCATTATAATTATATTAGACTGTTTTAATCTAAACTGTAGACATTTGCAAATTAATGAATCTTTGTGCGCTTATATTTCCCTGAGTCAACAGGTGACGCAGCGTTGGATAATATAAATCGTTCCATATATCATCAGTACATTTAAGTAAACTGAACTGTTAATTTTATGCAACTGATTTAGACAAATAATGCAGTAATTTGTGTGGATTATACATTGAAATGTAGAAAAGTCACATTTTTCATGCAAAGTATTTTCATGATTAAGATGAAATAGATATTTGTGCTAGTTAATTAAGAGAAAAATATGCTTAAAATTTGGCATATTCATTTACTTATTGTTAAAATATAACACTACATTATTAGAAAATTAGCTAGATCGAAAAAATATTTTTGTGAAATGAACTTAAAGATGTTCCTTCATGTGATGAATAGTATTTTAAGCATTATATATATATATATATATATATATATTTTTTTTTTTTTTCACAACAAATGAAACTAGTCAGATGAGGCAAGCCCAAAATTTTCTTCTATCTTATGCATGCTAATACTTCCTGAAAAATGCAGCATAGCAGCGTCACTAGTTAGGTGATTTAAACGAAAATCTAGCTTGCAACAATTTATGTCCACTTATAACTGAATCTAATGTTTGATGAAAATTGGTGCATTAGTTTTTGAGATAGAGCTATTGCAAAATCTTTAAAAAAATCTTGATAACAGCGCCAGGTGATGTACACCAAAAACTAATCAGGATCAATTTTTTATCATCTACTAACTGAATCGTAAGTTTGACGAAAATCCATGCATTAGTTGTTAAGATACATTTATTGCAAAATCTTGAAAACTGTAGCATAATAGCGCTATCTATAGAATGATTCACACCAAAAACTAAACGTAACAAATCTATATTACGGACTATGTGAATCTGGAGTTTTAGAAAATTTCGTGCATTAGTGCTTGAGATAGAGCTATTGTGATAATCACGGATAATACACCACGGCAGCGCCAACTGTTGAGCGATTTGCATCAAAACGTAATCAGAAACATGTTACATAAAGTACTTACTAGACAGAAACTTTAATGAAAATCCATGCACTTGTTCTAAGATATGGCTATAGTAGGAATTGTAAATAATACAGCATAGCATCGCCTCCTTTTGAGCGATATACACCAAAAAGTAATCAGATTTAGTTTATATCAACATCTAACAAAGTCTAAAGTTTGTGAAATTCCGTGAATTAGTTCTTGAGATAGAGCGCCCACAACATTTTTGTCACTAACAGACAGACATTGACTTACTGACAGACTGAAAGACTCACAGACAGGCATTTTGTAAAAAAACGTTTTTCGGGTTTCTGATCCTTAAAGTATAAATTCGTCGAAAACCGGATTTCGAAAATATTCATTTCGTCGTCTCTTCATTCAATTGTCCTTTTTATGATTATATTATTTAATTATGCATAGGCAAAGCATGAAAATCAACTGTTCTATCTTAATTACAAGAATGAAATTTTGCAAAAACATGGATAGAAAAACATCCGTAAAACTAAGCTAATCAACGCATATATTTTGCATGTAATAACAATTACTGTTAAAAAAAAATAATCTTTTTTTTATCATGGTGAAATATATACATAAATATGTTACTAAGGTCTGTCTTAAAAGTTTATGTACAAGCATAAAATGTCGATTTTCAAAGAATTATAAAAAGTTAGAACGCATAAAAAATTTTTATTTGCAAATTTCGCAACATTTTAAAAATTAATAATATCAAAAGTAGAAAAAAAATTACATAATTGTAGTATATATATATATATATATATATTAATTTTGTTACGCTTTAAAAAAATGCTCAAATTTTAGCAAGGAATGAAAAATTGTAATTAAGATTTTCCTCCATTTGAAGCCCTCTCTTATGTGCCTCTCATTGATTCCTCTCTTGTATGTGCAACAGTCTAATTGACTCTATTTTGAGAAGGATGTTGAAAGGTGTGTGGTAGGTGGGAAGAATTCTTTGGATTTACAGAACAAGCAGAGAAGTAATAAAAAAAAAAAAAAAAAAAAAAAAAAAAAAAACTCAGCACTAACCGATAAATCAAAAATAAGTGATGGAAAATTGATTCCATATGATTTCGAAGCTTTTTTAAAATTGAATAAATTAAGACCAATTTATGAAAAAATTCGTTATATGGAGATAGATATTTCGTTATATACAGGGTGTTTCAGCGAAGTGCGGACAAATTGTAAGTGGTGATAGAAGGCATGATGACAAACATTAGGACATAGGAAACCATGAGGCGCAAACGTCTTCTGTGGGAGCCAGGGGGCATCAAAGTTTAGCGTCCAAAAAATCAAGCGATGATAAAACTCGGAAAAAAGATCGATTCATTTCCAGTTTTCGCTGTAAACTTTGTTTATATCGAAAGTTTGTCCAAAAAACTTTTTAAAGGGAACTGTCAAAAAATGACGGTAGAGGATTGCTGATTTTCTGCTTCTTTCTGTTGCTATTTTTTCCGTTTCTTTTAACCATAACTCGCAAACAAAGCATTTCCAACATTACATCCCCATGCGATTACAAGTAGTTTTTACATCCCTGCTAGTTTTTACTTCCTGCAAGTATGCTGGTCTGTTAGTAAAACACCCAGGGATAATGTCGATGAAATGTCGGAAAAGTATCGGCGGCGCCCTGTATCTAAAAATGAGGGCACCAAAACTGTATGTCATTTTGAATAAATCAATCACTAAGGGAATGACCTGCACTCAAACCGCAACAAAATCGATTACTTTGCTCATTGATTATGAGCGTTTTAACCCCGCCCCCTTGTTTACAGCTCAATTTGCACATCTTAACCGTTTGGGATTATTCCAATTTTGTACTCAAAATTTAAGTTAAGGTCCTATCTTTAGAAAACTGTTAACAGAATAAAAAAGAAATCTGTAAAACGTAGTTGTTCGTACTCCAAAGTCTACAGCGCCCTCTACCGTCATTTTTTGACAGTTCCCTTTGAAAAAATTTTTGGACAAACTTTCGATATAAACAAAGTTTACAGCGAAAACTGGAAATGAATCGACCTTTTTTCCGAGTTTTATCATCGCTTGATTTTTTGGACGCTAAACTTTGATGCCCCCTGGCTCCCACAGAAGACGTTTACGCCCCATGGTTTCCTATGTCCTAATGTTTGTCGTTATGCCTTCTATCACCCCTTACAATTTGTCCGCACTTCGCTGAAACACCCTGTAGAGACTGTTTTTAATGTAATCATGCGAAAAGGGGACCGTTCCTACAAAAAATTCGTTACATAGAGAAATTCGATGTATGGAGTTTCGTTATAGAGAGACTCGACTGTATATATATATATATATATATATATGTATATATATATATATATTTAACTGTCTCAAAAGTTTATGCACAATGTCAAAAACAACCAGATATATAATTTTTGCGGAACTTTTACTTAGAAATTATTTTTCTGTGATTTCGGATTAGTTCAAATAAACGTGCGCCCATCGAAATTATTAGTTTTTTTAAGGGTTTCTAGTGGCAAAGAGTACCGTGCTTTCTTAATTGCCTCTTGGGGTTCTTCAATAGAATCATACTGCTTTCTATTGCCGTAAATCTGGTGGATTAAAATACCTCAGACATTCTCAATGAGGTTTAAGTCTGGATTTAAAGCTGGCAGTGAAGAACTTTAACATTTTCTGAGAAAGCTAAAGTTTTGTAGAATGTGATACGTTGATTGATTCATTGTCTCGTTGAAAAGTCCATTCAGGACCCCCAAAATGTTACCGAATGGAAGCAAATGTTGGTTTATCGTCTCTTGATACTTTTTTAAATCTCGTCTTCCTTTTAGAAAAGCCAGAGAAGTCTGGCCATTGAATCCAAAAGCCCCGCAAACAATAACAGATTTACGGCCTTGCTGCCTGCGGGAAAATGACATTGGTTTCTTTCGTAAATCATGCCAATACGCTTTCCAACCATCAGGGCCATCTAAGTTTCACTTTTTCTCATCGCTGAATAAAACAGTAAGCCATTTGTCGCCGTAGGACATGTGTTTTTTAGCCCAGTTCATTCTTGCCTGTTTGTGATGTGAATTGAGAGACGGTTTGCGAGATTTTTTCTTTAGTATGATGTAAATACACACTTTAATATGTCTACGTACAGTGTCTTTGGGCACCTGCACACTGAGATTATTTTTTAATTTGCCGATTGGGACATATTTTGTCTAGATACCAATCTCCGTACTCTCCGATCAGTTTGAATAGTCGTCATATGTGGTCGTGCACATCTTGGTTTCCACTTGAAATTATCATTTCTAGAGAGCACTTGATAATATTAATTTAAATATATATGATAATATACCTTATTTTGATCGATTTAAAATTTTTGCAATATCAGAAACAGTTTTATTTTGCAGTTTTATTTTGCACAATTTTAATTTCAATTTAAAAACTTTCCGAATCTCAAATTATCTGAATTCTTTACTTTTTGGCATTTTTAAAACGAGCGGAAATAATTTCTCCACCTTTTATACTTTTATAAAAATGCAATATGATGTCATACAGCGTCATTACTTATGACCAATCCCGTGTTTCTAAAAATATTTGCATAAAGCGCTTAAACTTTTGAGACAGCGTTTCTTCAAGAAAAAAGAAAAATTAAATAAAAATAAATATGCTTTTTTATTTTAACCACTTAAAAGGGCTTATTTTATTTTAATTTGATTAAATGTCGCGTATTTATTGTAAATTAGCATAAAATATTTTCTTCTTCAATTATATTAAACTAGATTTGCAGAGTTCTTAAACTTTTGAGGCAGACTATATGGATATACTATTATTTTAAACACAATCTGACTGATTGGTAAAGTAATCATACGAATTGGATATTTCCAACTGAGCAAAAAATTACCCAGACCGGGAATCGAACCCAGATACTTGGCTAAAGTACGAATTGAATACAAATTGAATATTTCCAACTTGGCTAAGCCAAGTATCTGGGTTCGATTCCCGGCCTGGGTAATTTTTCGCTCAGTTGGAAATATTCAATTTGTATGATTACTTTACCAATCAGTCAGATTGTGTTGAAAATAATAGTATATCTAAATACCCATCGTCATATGGAGTTCCTTTATCTGCGGTCTATTCTGTTAAGCTGTCTAAATGACAGACCAGATGTTATGACCAATAAGGTTATCTGAACGAAAAATCCCAGCCGGTTATCGCCCAGGTAGCTTAACAGATAAAGCATTGGCCTTGTAAGCCAGGTATCTGGGTTCGATTCCCGGCCTGGGTAATTTTTCGCTCAGATGGAAATATTCAATTCGTATTTATATGGATAGTTGTTTATTTTTATTTTTTTATGGTAGCTTATGATAGTCAAGATATGATGTTTTTACCATTCCATTGGAATCATAAACCAGTGTTGCCTTTTGTTATTTTGCAGCGATTTGGTATTAGGTAGCTTTCATTACAAAAAGTAAAAAGCTACCTATTGCAGCCGTCCGGAGGAAAGCACTTCCGGAAAATTTTGGTATATTTTCACCGATCATGACCCCCAGACCCCAAAACCACCCTCCGTTCAAATGTTGACATATATATATATATATATATATATATAACCATATATATATATATATATATAACCATATATATATATATATATATATATATATATATATATATCTGATTTTTGTCATGCGATAACTAACGTATTTATGAACCGATTTGAATGAAACTTGGTAGGTACATAGTACATACAAATGTCTCGACCGAGTTCGTTGGCCAGCATCATCCGCCATTTTGTTTCAAAATGGCGGCCATTTTAAATTTTTTAAAAAATTTAAAATTTAAAATTAAATGCGAAAAAAATAAAATTTGAAAAATATTTTTCTTTTACGTGTTAGAACTTAAAACAAAGATTCCAGAACACTTTTTATTGTGCCAATATCTTAAAAAATGATTGAGTTATAGTACTTTGAATTTTTCTTATGGCTGACATTTTGAAACGATCTGATTTTGTCACGTGATAACACGCGTATTTATGAACCGATTTCAATGAAACTTGGTATGTACATAGTACATACAAATGTCTCGACCGAGTTCGTTGTCCAGCATCATCCGCCATTTTGTTTCAAAATGGTGGCCATTTTAAATTTTTAAAAAATTTTTAAATTTAAAATTAAATGCGAAAAATTCAAAATTTGAAAAATATTTTTCTTTTACGTGTTAGAACTTAAAACAACGATTCCAGAACACTTTTTATTTTGTCTATATCTTACAAAATGATTGAGTTATAGTACTTAGAATTTTTCTTATGGCTGACATTTTGAAACGATCTGATTTTGTCACGTGATAACACGCGTATTTATGAACCGATTTCAATGAAACTTGGTATATACATAGTACATACAAATGTCTCGACCGAGTTCGTTGGCCAGCTTCATCCACCCTTTTGTTTCAAAATGGTGGCCATTTTAAATTTTTTTAAAAATTTAAAATTTAAAATTAAATGCAAAAGAATCAAAAGTTGAAAAATATTTTTCTTTTACGTGTTAAAACTTAAAACAACGATTCCAGAACACTTTTTATTTTGTCTATATCTTAAAAAATGATTGAGTTATAGCACTTTGAATTTTGCTTATGGCTGACATTTTGAAACGGTCTAATCTGAACGATCCATCATGTTGCTTTAAAATGGCATACACTTTATGATATCGTGGAATTTGGTGACTCTTTAAATCGCTTAAAATAAAACCAGGTTGAATAAAACATGACTAATTTCTAAAAATTCCTATTAATATTCAGTCTTGACAAAAACTAGTATTCAATCATTATTTCCACTAATTTGAGCTTAGTATTTTTGGACAATGTAACTTACTTTAAAATAAATAAATAAATATATAAGTATATGAAAGCTACCTCTTCCTCCCGGCATTGCCGGAAGGACTTTTATAATTGCAACTTAACTCGCCAAATAAGCGATAGGCTGCCATTCAGTAAGTAGTTTATTAAAAGGAATTACAACTTTCCTTTTATATACTTTGGTCTGGATGCATATTTCAGACATGTATGTCGTAGAGCCGATTACAGTTTTTTAAGCCAGTCAGCAATCGTTATCGATGTCAACAGTTCATTTAGTTGCTCCTCCCACTGTCAAATAAAAGTGTTCGTTTATTTTTATTAGATTGTTTTCGAATTTAATAGATGCAAAATGAATATCATTTTTAAAGATAGGAATATTTTTATACTATTTCTTATACTACTAATAAACTATTCTTCTAAACGTCTTTAGTTGAATATTTTTGATAAAAGATTTAGTGTTTCTAAACAGAGTGTAATAATAAAAAAAGAAATTGCGAAAAGCAAAAACATTTTTTCTCAAATAAAAATAAAAATTAGAATTATCGTATTACTCTCTATCAAATATTTATAAAATTTATTTAAATAACTTTAGAATAATATATAATTCAAGCGTAAGATGTATAATAATAGTAGTAAGGGGTATGGAGAGGGGATAAGCATACACATCATTGTTTATAGCATGGATAGGTTTTTTTTTTTTTTTTTTTTTTTGAAAAATAGACAACAGATTATGGTGCAGATGGCTATTAATCTGTGAAATAACAAGCCCATGTTTCTTAGAAAAATGCTTTACAAAACAGAGAAAAATACACAATGAACTTTAAGTATTAAAAGAAAAATAATATAGTGCATATGAAAAAGTAAAAGAAATGGACTAATTACACACTTTATGATGTAACATTGCAACTTGCAGCAGAATTAATTTAATGAAACTGAAGAACTCCTGCCAAGGAGCATCAAAATGCATAAAGATTACAAAAAGCTCTCTTTTTTAAATTTATTTGTCCAGCAAGTAAATCGTAAAGAAATTATTTAACACTTTCTTTATGCAAGTTTTTTCCTGTTATCTTTAAAACATCGAATTAGAAAATTTAAATACAATAAGTCCAACATAAGTATGTTTTGTAATTGAAATAAAGGAAATTTAAAATTATTATTTAAAAAAAAAATGTTTCACTTTTACAGCGACCGATCGTCCACGGGTTCATTGTCGATAAAACTGTGTGGGTGTATATATGACCGTCATCATAGATCAGCGCTAAATAGCGCAACACTTAGGGATAAACAAACTGGAGCTTCTCCCATACTAATAAACAAATGCGATCCACCGGTGAATCCTTTAAAACTGCTTCATGCAAAGCCCTTTAAATTAATTTAAAATTTCTTTTTGCTTCAATGAATTGAAAACATTCTTCACTATATTCTTAAAATAATAATTATTATTATAATGTATTCTATTGTAGCTATCCACAAGATTTTCATTTTATGATACGGCATCATAAGCTAGTAAATTTAAAATAAAACTTTTAAAAAGTAAAATTAATAATAATAATAATAATAATAAAAGAATGAGAGAGAAAGGGGATGAGGAATATATTTTAATACTAAATATTTAATTCGTACGTTTAAGGGGGCTCAGGGGTTGAAAACTTTTCAAAAAATCGTTTTTTTTTATGATCTAGTTTGATTATTCAATTAATTCTTAACTCAATGCAAAAAACCGCATAAGAATATCAGCATTTTTAACGGAATTTTAAGCATTTATGTATCAATACTTACATAGCCGCACCATGAAATTTCAACTTTAAGTCGTGTTTTCTCAAAACTTGATTTTCGACGAATAATACCGAGATTTAAAAAAAAAAAACTATTTGATAGAATGGCTTTTTTTTTTTTTTTTTTTTTTTTTTTTTTTTTTTTTTTTTTTTTTTTGCATGTATATAACATCATAATCTAGATTATGAATTAAGGATATAACTATCACTTAATAAAAACAGTATCAAAAAATCTCTCAAAGTTGAAAATTAAAAAAAACCCCTAAAAAATACAACTTTTTTTCCATTAAAAATACTCAAAATAATAAACTATCTAAAATATATTAATTCATAATCTAGATAATGATGTTATATGCATGCAAAAAAAAAAAAAAAAAAAGCCATTCCATCAAATATATATTTTTTTAAATCTTGGTATTAGTCATCAAAAATCAAGTTTTGTGAAAACGCGACTTAAAGTTGAAATTATATGGGTGCGGCTATGAAAGTGTTGATACATAAATGCTTATAATTCTGTTAAAAATTCAAATATTTTTATGCGGTTTTTTGCATTGAGTTAAGAAGTAAATGAATAATCAAATTAGATCATAAAAAAATCGATTTTTTGAAAAGTTTTCAACCCCTGAGCCCCCTTAACATTGAAGTTACGGTTTGCATCTTGACTTGGACTATCCTCTATTAATATTAGCATGTTTAATTTATTTGTCATTTTTTTTTTTATGTAAAATGAATTTATTTTAGATTAACTAATTGATTATGCCATGCAGTAAATTGAAAAATTACGGCTAGTTACAGATAAATCCATATTTAATAATAATTATTATTTACGAATTCAAAGAAGAACTTTATTATATTCATTATTTTTGCACTTTCTTAAGAAACAAGAAAAGTTTATTTGAAAAGAAATCCCTAGAATTTTATTTTTCATAGTGGTGTTTTGAATTTATATTTAATGAAAGAGAAATGGAGAGAGAGAAAAAAATAATAGCAAATAATTTCTAATAATTTTAGTTATTAGTTACTTTTAAATGCCTTTATCCAAATCTTACTTAATTATGTAAAAGAATTTTTTAATGTAAAGAACAACAACAAGGAGGCACAATTTATTTCACTTATTCTTTATAAATAACTATTTAAGAGCATGTTACTTAAAAAATATACATATATTACTCTTATATTTGATCATAAAAAGGTAGTTAAAAAGGTTTTTGTTAAAATGTAGTTAAAATTATAACTATCCAAAATATCCAAATATATATAAAAAAAATATCCAAATTAACTTTATTTTTTTTTCTTCTTGGCAATTCATTAAAAACATTTTTCCTAATATTCTTAAAATAATAATAATGGTAATAATAAATTTCTTTCTGTGACTACACATAAAGTTTTCACTTTATGATATGACGTCACAAACTAATGAATTTGCGCAAAAATTCTTAAAAAAAAAAAAAAAAAAAAGGGAGAGAGGGAGGATATATATTTTACTATCAAATATTTTATTTACATTCTTAATGTTGAAATTATATTCACGTATATTTGTGAACATGTACTGCATAATAATATATGCATAACTAGTTTTTTTTTCTCTAAAAATCTAAAAAAAAAAAAACCTTTACATTTTTTTTTGACTTAAGACTAACATCTGTTAATATTACCTTATTTATTTATTTGTTATTTCTTTCTTTTATTTTTTAACTTGAAAAAAAATTATTTGAAATTTAATAATTTATCGTGTTATGCATTAATAGAAAAATCATGTTCAATTATTATTATTACGTAAGAATTCAAATAAAATATATTTTTTTTCAATTTATTATTTTAGCATCTTGTTAATAAACAAGAAAAGTTCAATTTTTCGAAAATCCCGTAGGACCTTATTTTTCATAGTACAGTAAAACCTCTGTAACGGACACTCCCGAATAGCGGACACCTCTATTTAACGGACAGTTTTCCAATCCCCACTCCCAAAACCTAAATTTTTGTATGTTTAACCTCTGAATAACGGACACTCCGAATAGCGGACACTATTTTCGGCATTAAAGGATGAAAAAGTATTTTTTTAACGAGAAAAAAAATGAAAAAGAAAGAAAAAGAAAAAGAAAAAAGGGCCTCTAAAATTATCAGGGCAATGTGTCACAAATTTTGTAATCACAGATAAGTGTAAAGGGGTTGCTGGGAAAATATCCCCACCCACAAGTGTTAAATTCAAGGGGTTCTCAGGAGGAACATCTTCTAGAGCACTGAAGTATCTCCCCGGAAGATTTTGAGATTTTATGCTTCTAATAATTAAGAGTGCAATCCCCTCTCTCCTGCCCAAAACTCAATAATGCCCAATACCGTCGCATTGAAAAAACAAATTACATGTAATTACAAGCAAAATTAAACTTTTGTAACAGATTTTTTTCACAAGAATATGATGAACAGTGAATAAAGGAGTGAAATATTTTATTTCAGTTTTATTGCTTAAAAATTAATTTTAATTTCTGATTAATCATGTAGTAGAAGTTTTGTGTCAATTAATGAAACATTAAGCATTTCTTAGTGATTTTTTAATCTCGGAGGTTTTCCCAATAGCGGACACCTCCGAATAGCGGACAATTTCTGAGTTCCCGAGGTGTCCGTTATTTAGAGGTTTTACTGTAATTGTTTGAATTTATACTTAATAAAAGAGATTGGGAAAAAAATATTATATTTATTTTCCAATAATTTTATCTAAGTATTATTTAAATTTTATACTTTACAAAATTTGAATTTAAATTTTTAAATATATTTAAAAACAAACCTTTTTACTATTTTTCAAGCCCAAATATAAGAGTATATTGTCTTTTTTATGTAAGGCGTATTTAAATACATTTACCTGAAATAAGTTAAATAAATTGTACATTTTTGTAGTTTTTTTTACATGAAAAATAATTTATTTTCTCTAGTAAATTATTAAAGATGGTTTAGATACTTCTTTTATAAATACTTTTGTATAAATCTGTCTACTTATTTATAAAATTCATTTTAATAATTAAGGAAGATTTGGATAAAGGTATTTGAGAGCAGTTGATAGCTAAAATTATTAAAAAGTAAATATGTACAGGACAGTTGCACCATAAAATTTAATTAATAAGAATGAATTTATTAAAAATACAACACATTGCTCAATGGTGCACACAACAAGAATTTTAATATACACTTGTACAATTAAAAAAAAATAAAAATATCAACGCTTCGTGCCGTCGCGAAACGTTGATATTTTTATTTTATTTTAATTGTACAAGTGTATATTAAAATTCTTGTTTTGTGCACCATTGAGCAATGTGTTGTATTTTTAATAAATACATTCTTATTATTAAAAAGTAATTGTTAATATCTTATTTTTTTCTCTTTCGCTTTTATTAAATATAAATTCAAAATATTAGAATGAAAAGTAAAGTTATAGGGGTTTCTTCAAATAAACTTCTCTTGTTTCTTTATAAAATGCAAAAATAATGAAAAAAAAAGCTCTTCTTTGAATTCCTATACAATAATTAATTAAACATGGATTTTTCAGTAACTAGCCGTAATTTTTTTAATTTGCTGCATGGCATCATAAACTAGTAAATCTGCAATAAATTTATTTTAAGTAAAACAATATCTAAATAACAAATAAACAAAACATACTGATATTAAAAGAGACTAGTCCTAAGAGGTACAAAACATAATTTTGTTAAAGCATATAAATTAAGTATTTAGTATTAAAATATATCCTCTCTCTCTCTTAATTAATTTTACTTTAAAAATTTATTTTTAAATTTTCTAGCTTTTGATATCAGATCATAAAACGGAAATTTTATGGGTAGTCACAGAAAGAATATATTATATTTATTATTATTTTAAGAGTATAGTGAAGAATGTTTTCAATTTGTTGAAGCAAAAAAATTTTTTAACTTAATTAGAGCCCTGCATGACGTAGTTTTAAAGGATTCGCCTGTGGATCGCGCTTGCTTAGTATGGGAGGAGCTTCAGTTTGTTTATCCCTAAGCGTTGCGCGATTTAGTGCCGACCCTGATCATAACGCTCGCGTTCGCTGATTGACTTCGAAGTAGCAATCGTCTCAGCGATTTACATGTCTGAATGTCCTATACTGTCCGAAGTTTAACGTGTATTCTATATAAAGTTACTACGGGAGAGTTTTAGATCACCCGTTTTTGTAATCGAACTGTTTTAATAGATTGCGTAAGTGGAAAATTGAAGTTATCAATACAAATCTGTTATTATTTAGTTTTACTGGTGTGAGTATAATATTTTTATACTGCTATATATACATATATTTTGGTTTTTCTAGAGCTTCTGCATTCTATATTCTATCTAATTTAGTTTAATATGTTTTCAACTCATTTTTTTAAAAATAAATTATAAAAGTTTTCTCTCTAAAACATGAATTTTCAATAGTTTACTTCCGCAGGCCCCAGATTTTTTCGTCTTGTAGCAGTGCCCGATTAATTTTTAAAACTATGGGATGCACAGTATCATTTTAGGGGTTTCTTTCGTCCAAGAAATGTTTTCTAAATTCGACTTACCGGGAAAATCACCAATGCTATAAATATTATTCCAAAAAGTAGCAAAGATAAGTTCATACATATTTCATGAAACATTTCTAATAGATATGCACACAAAAATTGACACCTGCTACATGAAAAATTAATTTGCTGTGGAAAAGTATTTTTGTAAAACATTTGAATAGTTTATATACTCGTATACAAAAATGCATTAATAATTTGAAAGGGAATCAAATAAAATTTTGGAGTGGAATTTACTCTGCATAAAATTTGGTGGCCCCTGTGTTCTCAATTTCGGTCCCTGCAAAATTTTCTAGGGGAAGCATATGCCTATTCGATAATCAGGACCTGCTTAATGGAAATGGTGTGCATGTATATGTATTAATAAAAATTTTTCACCTTAATCCTAAGTTAATTACGTCCAAATTCTTTTAAAATTGAGCTTTTTCCTTTCTTTTTATAATATCTTAACATTTTATTTTTAATTCCATGCGTTTAATCAGCCCTTTTTATTTTATTCTAAAAAAACATTAATCTTTCAAAACAATTCTTTTCTTAAAAAATTCCATTACTTTGGTTCATTCTGTACCTGTTGCGTAGTATCTATTTTTTTGTCCCAAATTGTTCAATTTCCCAGAATTCCCCATCTGTAGTGGTTTGTTTAAATCCAGTTCCCAGTTGACGTTCATGCGGCCCTTTCTGTTTGTGTCAGCGGGTTAAATTTCATTGGTTAAAACTAAATTCTCAAAATTTAATTGGTAAATTAGATTTTTGTCATGAAATCCCTTTTATAAGCGCTCTAAGAATTTATATAAAGGTTTACGTTGGTTCGGAGTCCGGATTCTGAATTCGTGATTTATCCGTACCCTATAAATGAAATTCGTGATTTTTTTCATGTCCGATCGACATGATTCGTGATTTTTCAGACACCTATAGTCAAAATTCGAGATTTTTCGAAGGCCGATAGTCAAAACTCCCGATTTTTCCATGTTCGATAGACGATATTTTCATTTTTTTTCTACGCCCGGGCAACGGAATTCGCGTTTTTTTTTTTTTTTTCGTGTGGTAAACAGACAAAACAGGCGACTTTTCCGCAACCTATGAACAAAATTTGCAATTTTTCCACGCATCATCAAAAAATGTAGATTTATTTTCTTACCTGATCAACGAAATTTGAGAGTTTTCGCGTTCGATCAAAAAAATTCGTGATTTTTCCGTGCCTTATTGACAAAATTCGCGATTTTTCCGCGCGCGATCAGCAAAATTTTCTATATTTCTTCCGCGTCTGATCGATGAAATTCGATACTTTTTCACACTCAATCAAGAAATTTCTCGATTTTTCCGTGCCCAATCAACCAAATTGGCGAATTTTAAGTGAATGACGAAATTTTCAATTTTTCCTATCGCAAATTGACGAAATTTACGATTTTTCCCAGTGTCTTATACACAAAATATTCAATTTTTTCCATTTATAAATTGACGAAATTCGAGGGCTACACGTTAACCCACCGCGCCCCACTTTTAACCACGGGTTGTGCATCCTAATTAACTAACATGTACTTTTTTTAAATAATTTACATACTTTAGTTAAAAGATCCGAAAAGACGATTACGAGGGGCGTGACGGTGGTCGTTATGGCTCTAAAAGCAAGACAAAGATTAGTTTCCGTCTTGTAGCAATTTACGACAAAATGTTGGGAATGGGTTGTTGGCTAGAGTGAGTAATAATAATAATAATAATAATAATAATAATAATAATAATAATAATAAAATTAATAATAATAATAATAATAATAACAATAATAACATAATGTAAATAGTAGAGCGTTAATAATTAAGAAAATATCTAGTAGTTTTAAATATGTTTTGATATTGTTTTACGTTTTATAATATATTTTTGAAAAGTTCTTAGAAGGAAAAAATACAGCATGAAAGGATGAAATTTTTGAAAGAAATAAATTACCGAATGTAATGAGTATTCCGAAAGTGGGGTACGAGTATTTCGAAAATAATTTTAGAGTTTGAAATATGTTTTATAATAACTTTTTTTTAACATATTTTAAAAAATTCTTAGATGGAAAAAATGCAGGCGAAATGATGCAATTTTTGAACGAAAGTTTAAGTACCGAAAGTAATGAATATTCCGAATGTGAAGTATGAGAATTCCGAAAACATTTAATAGTTTTAAATAAATATTGACGATCCATCAGTTTTGTCATTGTTTTATGTTTCGTAATAAAATTAAAAAAATTCTTACAAGGGAAATTCTTACAGCGCGGAATGATGCGATTTTTTAATGAAAGAGAAATTATCGAATGTAATAAGTTTTTAGAATGTGGTATATAAGTATTCCGAAAATATTTAATAGTTTAAAATATGTTTTGACATTGTTTTATGTTTTTCAATGTTATATATATATATATATATATATATATTTAATTCTTAGAAGGGAAATACAGCATGAAAAGAGGCAATTTTTAAATAAATTGAAATTACTGAATGTAATGAGCTTTCCGAATGTAAAATATGAGTATTCTGAAGCTATTTAATAGTTTTAAATATGTTTTGACATTGTTATATGTTTTGTAATAATTTTTTAAAATTTCTTTTTAAATTCTTTGAAGGGAAAAATACTGCACGAAGTGATGCAATTTTTGAACGAATGTGAAATAACCGAATGTAATAAGTATTCCGAAAATATTTTAACTATGTTTTGACATTGTTTTATGTTTTGTAATAATTTTGTGATATATTTTTAAGTTTCTTAGATGGGAAAAAATGCAGCGAGAAATGACGCAATGTTTGAACGAAAGTGAATTTACTAAATGTAATGAGGATACCTCCGAATGTGCGGGGGGGGGGAGGTCCTCACCCCCGTACACCTCCTTGTAGCTACGTCTGGGAGGACCATCTTTCGGTGCGACTAACTTTTATTGGAACGGAATGTTGGTCACTTTAGATAGGTTTTATTGTAGTAATTCTATAGTCACAAAACACGAAATCTTAAAGTTTCATAATATGCAACTCACACCGTTAAAATTAATTTGTATAATTTTATATAGAAATAAAACCATTTCATTGTATGTTTCTGTAATATAGGGTCCGCTTTAATAACGAGTGAGCACCTGCAAGGCAATAAGTTCTCCTCGTTGAATTATAAAAGTGACTAGACACAAAAAAAAAAAACGGTAATCAACGACAATGAAGTCCCTGCACTTTTTCAACGATTATAAAAGACGGCCACCTGCGATCTTAATTTTTACTATCACCTAAAGGGATATATATTTTAATAATTAAAAGAAACAGATACTTTAATGTTGTAATAACATAGGTTAAAATCACATAAAAATATTTTAAACCTCTAATTGTAAATTATTTCATTAAAATATCTGTTTCTTTTTAATTATTAAAATTCTAGAATATAATCCCGTCAAAACTGACGGAATGTGAACGAAATATCTTCAAAACAATATTTAAATCATGAAGATAGAGTATAGAGGAGATAAATTTTCAATCATAGTATTTTTTATAAAAAAAATAACACTCGATTCGCGGCGCTGCTGGTGCTTTCAACTTAAACTATCACATGATTTGAATGTAATTTCAATAAAAAAATTCCTGTCGGCTGGGCTTATAGGCGGAGGTAGATTTCGAAGAGTGCTCATTTCAACAAAAAAATATATATATATGATAAGAGATAAACCCAGTTTAATAACTTCATTTGGCCGTTTATGAAAATTTTTTAATTTCATTTTTCTGCAAAAACTGATTTTATCAGAATCATCTTAAGAAAAATTCAGCTCAAATGCCCATTTTGACAACATATTTTGAAAAAGATTCTGAATTTATTAAAAAATCGACCAAAACAGTACATTATACATGTATAATGGAACTACAGTTCCTAAATAACAGAAAACTGTCAGTTGAATGCATATGAGAAAAAAAAATTGAATTTAAAAATTAGTCATAAAGTAACCGATTTGTTGTTTGAATACATTCTTAATTCTTTAATCATGATTGCTTAGGAAAATTTTGTGCGAAATACTCACTTTGACAGCATTTTAAAAAATATATTCTATCTTTATCAAAAAACTGGCCAATGCATCACAGTATATAGTGCCTAAATAAGAGGATCTGTAAATTGGATGCGTTTGAGAGCGAAAATGGATTTTAAAACGAGTCATAAAAAACGCAATTTGCTATGTGAAAACTTCCTTAAATTTTCAAATCACGAAGACTTCGGGAAATTCTGTTCAAAATACCCTTTTTGGTAGCCTTTTTCAAAATATATTCTGTCTTTATCAAAAAACCGATCAATGCATCACATTATATAGTTCTCAAATAAGAGGATCTGTAAATTGGATGCATTTGAGAGCAAAAATGGATTTAAAAACGAGTCAGAAAAAAACGCAATTTCTTATTTGAACACTTCCTTAAATTTTCAGTCACGTTGATTTCAGAAAATTCTGTTCAAAATACCCTTTTTTGGTATCCTTTTTTGAAATATATTCCGTCTTTAACAAAAAACTGACCAATGCATCACATTATATAGTTCTTAAATAAGAGGATCTGTAAATTGGATGCGTTTGAGAACAAAAATTGATTTAAAAACGAGTCAGAAAAAAACGCAATTTCTTATTTGAATACTTCCTTCAATTTTCAGTCCCGATGACTTTCGGAAATTCTGTTCAAAATACCCTTTTTGGTAGCATTTTTTGAAATATATCCTGTCTTTATCAGAAAATTGACCAATGCGTCACTTTATACAGTTTCTAAATAAGAGGATCTACCATTTGGATGCGTTTAAAATCAAAAATGAATTTAAAAATGAGTCAGAATATAAGCAGTTTGCATTTGAGGTTTTTTCTCCAACTCCTATTTTTGTTTAATTTCTCTTTGCTATACATATTGGTCCTATGAAAAACTTGTCAGTATAAAAGTTGTAGATATTTTTGAGAAGATGTAAAATAAATTTAACCAGATTTGATATTTTAAAAATTGACAGAGTTATGGATTTTTCTCTTTTTTCAGCGCCCTTTTTCTTTTCGTTTTTAATTTTTTTCATCGGTAAAAGTTGGTTCTATCAAAAACTTGTAAATACAAAAGTAAGATAATTTTAAGACCATTTATAAAAAATTTAGTTGGGCTTGATAGCTTGAAAATTGACGAATTTATGAATTTTTTCTCTCAAAACCCCCGTTTTTTTCGTCCCTTGAGCCCACTTCTAAATTTATCAAAAATCTGTCATGCATAAACTTTTGGCTCATTTTTAAGAAGTAATATAAACTTTAAACCGATTCGATATCTACTTTAATTAAGAAGTTATGGCATTTTTTCGGTTTTCACAAAAACGCCCCTTATTCCGACCCCCTTGGTCCGATTTTGCCCATTAACGAACTTAGCCGAGATTTTAACCCCTTTGATTTTATGTACCAGTTTGGTGGAGATTGGTGAAGAATTATAGAAGTTATCGTGTCCATAAAAAAGTGATATATATATATATACATAGCTGCCAACATCTTCCGCTTTTTCAGCCCGGAAAAATTTTACAGTAAATTTTACTATTTCAAATCGCCGTAATCTGCTGATTAAATAAGCCAAAAATTTCTCTTAAATTTTTCCGGGTTGTAAAATCAGAAGAGTTGGCAGCTATGTATGTGGGAATATTGAGTGATTAGCTTATGATTTAAGCAAAAGTAACATTCTTGAAAAAAGAAAAAGGTTTAATAGACATAAAATATGCAAGTAACATTCAATGATAACAGTAGAACTGAATAATATTTAAAATAAATAAGCGTCCCTGAGCTTTTGATTAAAAATCCATCCAACTGGCCATCGCTGAAATCTATAGAACACCTCGTTCTTTTTACGCATCATCACACGAGTCTCATTTTGGATATCACGTTCATTAAATCATTGAGTTTATTATCTTTTATTGCTGGATACTTTATTCTTTAATCCCACATTCTCGGTCATCCTGACATTTCTGACGTCCTCGGCAGCTGTTTATAAAAATTTAGACACAAATTTACACATACAAAACAGGTAAACATAAAACAAAAACATGTCACGTTATGCAGATGCGTTACTCCAGGGCTTCATATATTCTGCAGCAGTTGAGGTCTTGTTGGGACCATCATGATCTCCAATTTTCTCTACATCATAACGATCATTTGTCTTTATTTTAGTAACTTTATAAGGTCCATGGAATTTTTCCTTTTTCAGTCCTGTTCCATATTGCGTTTCTTGGATTACCACGGGATCATTTAATTTATATCTGTAAGGTACTTTTCTCATCATGTTAAATTGTTTTCTATAATTACCATTACTCCAAAAATATAGGTTTCTGCGCGAACCATTAAAATTTGTTTTGATGCTTGTTTTATTATTCCTTTCCCATGGTTCAAACCTTTCTTTTTCAAAAATTTCAAGTTTTCTTTCCCCTAAATATTTTCTCCGATTTTCACATGTGTGACATTTTCTATTAAAACTATTTCTCGAATAATATTTATTTTCTTCATCTCTATCATTCTAATCACGCTTCTTGTAATTTCTGATAAACTTGTGTTTATTTGCATTAACTCTTTCAATATTCTTTTCTTCCCTCGTGTTTTTCCGTTTATAATATTTTTCAATTTTCCTCGTTTCATTTTTATTTTCATTGGCGCGTGCACATAAATTGCGTTTTTCTTTTAGGTCATTCATTCGTCCTGTTTGTGATTTCTCGTTTCTTTTATTCAATCTTTTCTTACTAATTAAATTTTCTTCTTTCTCATTTATTTCTTCTCTAATTTTTAAATTTCTCACGTGATTCAAATCAATTTCATTTTCTTCTATGACTCTCGCGAAATTAATCAAGTAATTACCCCCTGCATTATTATCATTTGCAACTATAACATTTTCATCACGTGAATTATCTAACGTAGACGTTTTCATTTCATTATTATTTCTGGCAGCATGATTCAATTTTATAACAGAATTCTTCTTAACATTAGTGCAACCTACTTGAATATTGTTGCGTTTGCCAATTATCTTAATTCCGTTCTCGTCTATCGCCAAATTTAACTTATTAATGACATCATATCCCAATAAAATATCATACGCAAGAGATTTTATCACATACAAGTTCGCTCTGATTAGAAAACCATCAATATTAAATTCATATGGGAAGTATCCTTTAGGATAAACAACTACTTTTTCTATGCCTGACAAAGAGATATTATTTGAAAATAATCTTGGCGAGCCTATTTTCGTATAATATTCATAACTCACCAAACTGATATCACTTCCAGTGTCGAAGAAGATCTGTGTATTTTTACCGTTAATATCAATATTTTTCAAGCAATCAGGTTTGGCACTATTTGTTGGTGTGATTAATGTAGAATTCATTTCTTTGTGATTGGATAATCGCGGATTTTGGCTCCCGTTAATATCGGTGTCTAACATGTGATCCGGTTTGGCGCTGTTTGTTTCTTTGATTAATGCACAATTCACTTCTTTGTGATTGGATAATCGCGGGTTTTGGCTCCGATTTTGGCTGTCATAATTTATTTGACTATTATTCCCATTTTTACACTGGGATATTACGTGGCCAAGACGGTTACATTTAAAACATCTAATTTGTGCCCTGTTTCTTTCATTTAAATTAGAAGATTCATTTTTATTAGCTGTATTATCTGCGAATTGTTGTTTTCTTAAAGTATCATAACGTTGAGATGGTAACCACGGTTTTGAATTGCTATTTTCGCGCATTTTTGACTTCCTATCTTCAAAGTGGTGTGAATTTCTATTCATGGTTTTAATATTACGCCTTGCTGTTTCGTAATCATCTAGTTTACAAACTAATGTATCAGCACTTTTAATTTTGGGAAGATCATCGATGAAATGTTCCTTCATTTCTATCGGTAATCTTCTTTTGATTTGATCTACCAGTATTAATTCTTTTAAATCTTCAAAATTCGACACATCAAGACCGGTAATCCATTCTTCTAAATAATTCCTTAACTCAAATGCTAGATCGCGCCAAGTGGCTGAGTTTTCTTTCTTATGCGACATTAATTTTTGCCTAAACTCTTCTGGCGTCAATTTGAATCTTTTGAGCAGCAAGTTTTTTACATAATCGTAGTTATTTGTTAATGTTTCTGGTTCTCTAGTTATAACATTAGCAATTTCTAGCGGCATTAAACTTAATAAGTGCATGACCCAATTCTCTTTTGTTATATTCATCCTAGAAATCTGTCTCTCGAATAGAGCTAAGTAGATACTAATATCACCCTTCCCATCAAAGTGTGACATTAATTTAGACAAATCTAGTTGCTTACCTGTACCAGTTACAGCCGAACCGTCACTTGTATTCATCATATTTCCTTGAAGTTCAATTTTTCGTAATTCGTACTCCATTTCCATCTTCTTTTCCTCTAATCTTCTTTCTGCTTCTAACCGTAACCGTCTTTCTTCTTTTTCTGCTTCTAGTATTTTTTCTTCTTTTTCTGCTTCTAGTCTTTTTTCTTCTTTTTCTGCTTCCAGCCTTAATCGTCTTTCTTCTTTTTCTGCCTCTAGTCTTCTTTCTTCTTTTTCTGCTTCTAATCTTCTTTCTTCTTTTTCTGCTTCTAGTCTTTCTTTTTCTATTCTCTCCGCGGCAATGACTTCAAGTCGAACTTTTACAAAATTTTCTTCATAATCCTTCGATTCAGTCACCAACTTTATCAAATCAATGATTCTTGGACTCTGAGGCACAACTATACCTAGGTCATCACACAATGTTAACAAGTCCGCCTTTCTAGCTTTATTCAGAACAGACATTATAATTTTTGTTTACGCTTCAACAAAACAATATAGTGCACTATCTTGCAGGCTTGATTACGGATAATTACTAATCATTACACATATAACAAACAGTTCCTTTTTTACATAATACGTATTAGTTTAAAAACAAAACATTTTTCTTAGACTTAGATCTTCTTAGTGTAAAATAGCTTTCATCGTGAAATTCAAATTCAAATATAAATCAGCGAAATCATTCAAATCCCGGCAACGAACCCCCAAAACTTCTGGGAATATTGAGTGATTAGCTTATGATTTAAGCAAAAGTAACATTCTTGAAAAAAGAAAAAGGTTTAATAGACATAAAATATGCAAGTAACATTCAATGATAACAGTAGAACTGAATAATATTTAAAATAAATAAGCTTCCCTGAGCTTTTGATTAAAAATCCATCCAACTGGCCATCGCTGAAATCTATAGAACACCTCGTTCTTTTTACGCATCATCACACGAGTCTCATTTTGGATATCACGTTCATTAAATCATTGAGTTTATTATCTTTTATTGCTGGATACTTTATTCTTTAATCCCACATGTATATATATATATATATAGATAGATAGATAGATAGATAGATAGGTAGATAGATAGATATATAAACTGGTGCGATTGCAATAGGTAGTATTTCATACGAAATCTACCTAAAAAATATTCAACATGATTAATAAAAATTATAATGAAAAATTAAGAAAAAAATGCTTGTTAAGATAGGTATAGGGCCTGTTTTTATTTTCAGTTCATAGCAAAAAACAAATTTCTATCAAAAAAGATAGACAATTTCTAGTAACATTTAAAGGAAATTATACATAAAAAATATTTTTCCAACAAAAGTAAAAAAAAAAAAAAGCATTTTATGATTTTTGCATTTTGTTATTAAATAAATAGAATATTTTGTCTAAAAAGAAAGATATTTTGTAAGCAGCAATTTAAAATATTATATAAAATACAAAAATTTAAACTGAAAAATGCCTCCTTTGAAAATATTCAGAATTGCATTAAAATTTTAAATATTACAGCATAAAAATTGTATTCCGCTGTACATAATTAGAAAACTTTTAATTCGAAAAAACTTGTTATAATATATATTTACATATTCATATTACCGGGTAGAAGATTTTTTAAATATATTATTCTTTACCCGACTAGAACTTTGTTACTTACAAATTATTTTGCTTCTCAGAAACTGAATTTGAAATAAAGACATTAAACAACAAATTTGTAATAATTTTAACTTAACCTGCATCATTCCTCTAAATAAGTTATATAATAAGTAAACTAAATTGAAAAGGTAAAGCAAAGCTAAATACAAAATTTTAATTATTAATTGCATTAATACTATAATGATTTTTTTTTTCTCCAGAAACTTTCTATATTAAAACGGTATTATAAATATATCACTTATATTTTAAGCAAAATAAGAATTGATAAGAACTATTTTTTTTTTTTTTTTTTTTTTTTTTTTTTTTTTTTTTTGCTGTTCCTTCAAAACTAATAAATTGCATAAAAAGCGCAATTTTAACAGAAAGTTTCTGTTTATATTAAATATTGATAGATGGCACCAAAATAATTTTAGAAACGAAACTTAAATCTCGGTTAATCCTGTATAAAATAATTTATATGAAAAATTTACAGAATTCAGCTTATACGGAAATCAAAATTACTATTTATAAATATAAATAAAAGTGAAATTTCAAAATATTTAAAGCCTTAATTTAATAAGCTTTTACAAATATAGACGAATCTCATTATCCCGACACTCTCAGGATCAGAAAAATGTGTCGTCATAAGCGGAGTGTCGTGGTAAACGGAGTTGGAGAAAAACATGTTTATAAAAAGCGATATTTTTAATTAATTTAAGACAGTTTTAAATTCCTAACTGTTCTTGGATGTTTAAGCAATAAAACGCTGTTATTAAGCAAAATAAACACAAAAATGAAATTGAAAAGAATAGAAATCAGTTTTCAAAGGATTCACTTTTTTATTGTTACTTGAAATACTGATGAATTATAAGGTTTTCATATAAACAGATGTGCTTCCTACAATTCTTTTTGTATATTATACAAATAATTTTTAACAATATCTGTAGTTTCAGAAATGGATGTTAGATAATTTCTGGTCAATTTAATGCAATACAATCATACTTGCCAACCTCCCGCTTTTTTTAATTCAATAAAACATACTTTCAACCAGAATTTTGATTTAAAAATTGAAATCATTCAGATTTCAAATAATTACCACACAGAAGGAAGAAGCATTTAATTTAATAAATTTTCTGGTTGAAAGTGCGTTTTTTCATTAATAAAATAGCGGGAGGTTGGCAAGTATGTACAATGTTTTGATTGTAGTTGGGGGCTTGTTTTGTTCTAGGTTGGATTCGTAGGACAGAGCAAAAGGATACTTCGGATCATGCAACAGCTGCAGACGAATTGCTTCATGGAACTGGAATGAACTAGTCTACTATGTAAAGTTTTTTTTTTTTTTTAATTTTTTATTTTATTCATGAATCAAACTTTAATCGCGTTTTTCTAAAAACTTTTTTTTTAAGTCGGTAGTCAAAATTTCTCAAAAACCTTCGGACTGATTTCGTCTAATCTTTGCACACTTCATTTATATACTAAATACTAGTTTCTGAACGACGGATTTTTTTTTTCAAAAATAACATTTTTTTTAATTAAACAAAAAGAACAATTTTTGGCAAAAACGAAAGTTTAAATCAAAGTTTTTTAATTGCACCTTCACCAAAAATTTAAAAATGAATGTTTTGTTAATCCCTTCGTTCAAATTCAAGATAAATTTATGAACTTAAGAAATTTCTTTCATTTTTTAATTTCAGATGAAGCAATCATGAGTTATCCTCACTATAGCATGGATACTTTTTTTTTAGGTGACTCGGTTCTTACCACTACCACTGGTTGAATTTTCAATATTTTTTTCTTTTTAATGAAAATGTAGCAGAATCTTCTTACAATAATGCTTATTAATGTACAATAAGTTTAAAAATATTAATAAATAAGGTACTCTGTAAAAAAATGTGCTTTTTTAGTATCTCAGACCTTTGTCCACCCTTAAGGCGTATGATCGAGTATTTAAGGGTGAATTCTAAAAAAAGCTTTTCCACTTTCAACAGCTCGAAATTTTCCGATAAAGTTTCAGACACATTTTTAAAAGTAGAAACATGAAACTTGCTGAGGAGATGTTTAAGGTGCCGTGTGATGTCATTTTGCGTTCCATTCATTAGAATTTGATTTACGAACAATTACCTTCTCAGTAGGACCCTTTTTTTCGTTGCCAATTTCTTGCTTCGGAAAAATCGGTTCAAAGGCCGTTTTTTATTGCTTTTTTTTGCAATATTTTCTGCATTTATCAAAGAATCAACCCTCATGGCACCTTGCGTAGTTTCTAAATAAGACAATCTGCGAGTTTCATGCAATTTAGATCAAAAATGAATTCAAAAATAAATCGGAAAATAAGCAGTTTGAATCGAAATACACCCTTAAAGGGTCTCAGGACTCTTAAAATCAGAAATTTTTTTAAAAAGGTGATCATCTTCAACATTTAACATTTTAAAATTTTTATAATATTAAAACACAGCTTTTATTGAGATGAAAGATATAAGTACGTTCTTTCTTTTTATGTCTTTAAAAAATTGCAAGGTGCAGAATTAGCATTTACAGGTGCTCCAAACTGCCCGATATTTGACGAGCAGAAAATTAGTATAATAACTTATGCGCACAATTACAAAATAAATATGGCAACTAGAATGGAAATTTTGGTGCAGACTTATGCATCATATTGTAATAGATACCTCGAACCTAAATAAATTTATATTTAAAGCATTTTTCTATTTTGAATATAAAGTTGTATTTAATACAAATTTTTGAAAATTTCAAGAACATAACCTCCTGAGAAATAAACTTTTTTGAACAATAAAAAAGGAAATTTTCGGTTCAGTTTATACAGATTAACGTGAAACACATATTTTGAAAATTTTATGTGAAAATATTTACAAGATTTTGAGATATCGTGCGTGCTATGAGAAAAAAAAAAAAAATGTCATTTGAAGAAAAATGACTTTCAAGATTCGGAAACACCGCTTCAGGTATTGAGCGGGTAAAATTCTAAAATCCATAACTTTTGTTCTAATGAGAATTTCCAGAAAACAATTGTATTAAAACATTCTGAAAAAATAGCAGTTTAACATTTCGAAAATTTGGAAGCTTTAACAGTTCTGAGACCCCTTAAAACGAAAAAGTATTATTTTCGATGAAATATGAGGAAAGCAGAATTTTTTGAAATTATTTTAACAATTGCATGCCCTTCGAAAAGGTATTATGGCGACAAACTTTTGAAACGACACAGCCATAAAGTAATCAGACTGCCGCCCTACCACTATCATCTGAACCTAATAGAACTAATTTGAACAGAAGTATAGCATAGAAGGCATATTCACAGTATCCGCAAAGAAACTCTTCGGGAGGGTTGAATTCTGATAGAGATTGGCCGACGGGTTTTCACGTAACTTGGCGATAATTATACTTGGCGTAGCGATAGACGCTTCCGTTGAGTTTGATTTCCTTCGGAGCCGAGTACAAAGTAAACCGAGTACAAAGTAAAAATTTGTGTTTAAAACTTTTAAAGAGTACAGCTTTCAGTAAGACACGTTCCATCCAATGCAATGCTGCAAGAGAAAAGTTACTTTGTACTCGGTTCGGAAGGATATCAAACTCCTCGACGGAAGCATCTATCGCTCGCCAAGCATAATTATCGCCAAGTTACGTGAAAACGCGTCGGCATATCCCTATCAGAATTCAACCCTCTCGAAGAGTTTCTTTTCGGATACTGTGAATATGCGCACAGAAGCACTCTTCAAACTTACTCATGATGCCATAAATTGCACAATTGCAGAAAAATGGAAGAAATGCTTCAATCCATCGAATAACTTGAAAAGAAATACTGGAAGAATAAAGGAGTGATTGAAGACACAGCAGAAAAGCTCGATTTTATCGTAAATTCAGACTCTGAAATGGAAGATGAATTAATTGAATTCTGATACATATCAACACTAACACATATGATCCATTAACGAAAAATTAGGTTAATGATCACCATTTTGGAACGTATTAAGTTCGTTAAGCGACCAATCATAGTTTACGGATGAAAAAATGTTTTAGGTATATTTACCTCGATTTATCGTTTATAATGATTTTTGTAAATGATCTACTAAACTGGAACTTTTTAACCCTTTCCGGAACGGGAAAAATCTGTCAGTAAAATGAGAAATTATTGAGTGACACCAGAATTCATAAGCGAATGTTTCAGATTTTTGAAATCCTTAATTTAAGCTTTTAATGTGAAAGCAAAATTTTACTAAAATATTATTGGTCCCGTTTGCAAGATTGGAATTAAAATTAGGTATCCCAGACCTGGCACAGTGTGCTGGAAAAAGCTAAAAGAGTATACGAAATATTTTTGCGGTTTAAAGTAAAAAAATTCTGTTACTGATACGCCTGCATTTTTAATGAGCAAGTGTAAAACGCTGCCAAAGTTCATGAATGCATTACTTGCTTTAGAATTTGTATTCACATGTTCAGTCAGTCATGATTGATAACTTTCAACAGCGAAGTTCATAGTACTAAGCAAAGAGTGTCTTATATGAAACAATATATCTCAAATAAATAAATAATTTTGAAAATTTCCAAAAGAAGAAACGTGATTTTGGAATATAGATAGTTTCGGTGAAATTTCAGCCGGACCGAATTTTATATAGTATTTTTTTCGAAAATAAATTTTCGACGAAACTCTAATTTTATGCCAAAAACGAAAACGAAAACAAATTTTCGAAGGATCTCTAATTCTAACTATTCGCACAATCAAAAGTAAATGAAAATTTAATGAGACTATAGAGGTGTTTAAGGGGACAGATATGTCCTATCTAAAAATTTACCATAATTCGCAATTGATCAGACTTGTAAAATGTCACTACATAATAATGTGATTAATTTAAAGCTTCTAATTTCTGAAACCTTATAAGTATATTTAATTTATGCAATTTGATAACTTTCAATTGCTGCTTGTAGGAAGTTAAATATTACGCAGTGTTAAAAAGCAGTCACTTTCAGAGCTGACGTTAAGGTTGGAGATCCCCAGATTTACTAGATCATATTGCATTGAGATGCAACCAAAAAGCAAACATGGAAAACTGAAAATGCAAATTACATCAATAACAGCATATTCATTAATTTTATATTAATATTTAATTAAACCATAATTCTGACGAACATAGAAAGCAGAACTTTAAAGTATTATAATATTTAATCCATAACAGTAAAATTAAATTGTTTAATTTTATATATAAATAAAACCATTTTTTAAGCATACTCCGGGGAAGATAAAACAATTATTCAAATAACGAGTGACGCCTGCATGGCGTTAAGTTCTCCTTGTTGAATTATAAAAATAAAGACATACTAGGAATGGGCGTTCCTACTAAAAAAGCTCAAAGCTATAGTAACGCGTAGCGTCCTACGATGAATGGGAGTGGTGTCCGCCAGATTAAAGGGGGGGGGGGCACATCAATTAAGATCATACGCCACCTATCGGGAGGGGTGAACTACAAGAGGATTATTAAATAGATTGCAGTTTCTTTTGTGTGAATGGCAACGATACTTTTTTATTTCTATAAAATGTTACATAGAATAAATTTTAGGTTTGAAATATTGTAAATAAATATAGAATAAATAACTGTATAACGATTAAATATTAACATAAAATATACTAAGATGAAATATTATTTAATTATGCGATAAAATGTCGCTGATTCAAATATGTTCGATTTTAATTATGTATTTTAACGTAATGAAAGATGACTCGTAAAAACTAGTAAGTAGTTAATATGTAAGGGCAGAATTTTGCAGTAGGCTCATATTTTACTAAATTTTTTTATGAGCTAAAATATACAAAATGGTATACACCGCTGTATTTCCAATGCAAATACAACATTTACCAATGCTAAAATTATGTATAGATTTTAATACTAAATAAAATATTCAATTTGAGCTCTTTTTTTTTCCATTTACCGATTGCAGATGATAAAGATCCAATGTTTTCTTGGTCGTATTACACTTTCATTATTTAACTTGCAAACATTTCATTCTATTAATTTAACACTCATTTTATTATACATTCGGAATAACTTTAATTTTAAATGCATGTATTAAATTTTTTTTATTAGACAATCAAATACTGTTCATTTATTTGTTTAAATATTTTGCGATTCTAGACAATAATTTTCCTAAAATCGTAGATTAAATTCTCTCTCTCTCTCTCTTAACAGACAAAGCTATTTAGAGAATTCATATTAAAAATTCAATCATAAATTTCAAGCTAATCTCTTTTGAAAGATAGATAAATCCTATTTACCAGATTTATTGTAACAAACTATTTTTGTTACAGATTTTCCTGATTAAAAATAAGTGTATTTAAAAAAAGTCACATTGTCATTTTAATTTAAGGGTAGTTTTTCAATAAATATGAAGACAATATTTTTCGTAGCATTAGTGCTTTTTCTCCCGAAATTAAAATGATATTGTGACAATTTTTTTTATGCACATAATTTTATTAAAACAAACTATAATTTTTTTTTTTTTTTTTTTTTTTTTTTTTTTTTTTCAATAAATCTGGTAGAGTTGATAATCTGTCATGATTGAGAAAAAATTCAGAAAATATGAACAAAAGATTTGCAGATAATAGATATCTGCGCATATATAACGTCATGCAAATGACCGACGCATTCATCATCACCCCGGCCACCAGTTGGCGCAGCTATATTATTTACGACAGATTCCAGCATTGTCTTTGAACAATTGATATGTATGCAGTTTTTTTTACAGTTCTTTTTGAAAAATCAAAAACGAATTGTTCCAACAAAACTAGGAACAGTTCTTTTTACCTGTACCTGTACCCCCAGGCCTGTGTCTGTACCTTAGGAATAGGTCATGTGATGTCGGAATGAAAGAGCAGTGAACGAAGACATGTTTGGATAGGTCTACCTGGAGCTGCCGCAGCCACTGAGCTCAATAATAATACGGAGAGATAACTCCCTATTCCGATACATTGAATCCAGTGGTCCGCCCATCAATACAATGCCAAAAATTTTCTGACAAAAATCTTTGACAAAACATAGATTTCCTCCCATAGGATATTGCGTATGGGGTATATATTTTCAAACTGAATTTTCTTTTTCAATTAAGACGAAATTGCTACAATTTTCACTGATATATATTCTTTTATTAAAGATCTATTGATTTTACTTAAATTAATCGCAAATTTTCAATTTGATATTAGTAAAGAGGAAATTTTAGTTTAACTCAACAAAAATAAACGAACATTTGTTAAATATTGCTCATAAAAATATCAAAAACTTAAAATTGACAATTTCAGAAACAAAATTTTGACTACACAAAACTGAAGAGGATGTTGATTGATAAAAAAAATAAAGGAAATACAATAAAACTTCTGAATAGCGGCAACCACTGGCAGCACCTTAAATAGCCGTACTTCGGATGTTGCGTTATTCAGATTGTTTTTACAGCTGAAAAATACATACTATTATTTTACACAAATAAAATCACTTAAAAAATACAACAAAATTGTAATTTAACAAATTACAACAACAATTTGAAAATGATATTTTCAGACTAAAATTTTAAAGACTTATACATAAATTCTATATTATAGTTAATAATACAGTAAAACCTCCATAACGGACATTCCCGAATAGCGGACACCTCTATTTAATGGACATTGTAAAGTTCTTGGAGGGAAGGGAAGGATTGCACTTTTTGACCTTTAAAAGCAGAAAATCTCAAAGTATTCTTGGGCGACGTTTCAATGCTCTGGGAGATATTCCTTCCGGGCAACATCCTGACTTTAGTACTGAACGTGGAAGGGGGCGGTGTTCCCCAGCTCTTTATCTACATTTATCTGTGATCACAAAATTTGTGACACGTTGTCCTGATAAATTCAGAGGCCTTTTTGCTTTTTTTTTTTTTCTTTTTTTTTCTCTTTAAAACATACTTTTTCATCCTTTATCGCCGAATAAAGTTTTGTCGCTATTCGGAATGTCCGTTATTCAGAGATTAAACATACAAAAATTTAAGTTTTGTCACATAGAAAAAAAATAACATGCTTGCAAGCAAAGTAAACTTTTGTAACAGATTATTTTACGAGAATATAATAAACAGCGGATAAAAGTGTGCACAAATTTATTTCAATTTTATTGATTGAAAAATAATTTTAATTTCTGATTAATCATATAATAGAGGCTTTTAGGACATATGAAAGTAAATTAATGAAACATTAAGCATTTCTTAGCGATTTTTGAATCTCTATGGTATTCCCAATAGCGGACACCTCCGAATAGCGGACACCTCCGAATAGCGGACAATTTTCGCGTTCCCGAGGTGTCCGTTATTTAGAGGTTTTACTGTAACAATTAACATCATTTTTATGATGATCATAACGAGTCATATATTGCGTACGCCTTGCATTAAACATAAATGTTCCTAAACCAATGATTAGGAACAAAAAAAAAAAAAAAAAAAAAAAAAAAAAAAAAAAAAAAAAAACAGTAGTTTACAGATATACATCTTTAACTGTTTAAAATGTGCATTTTTATTGGATGGAGTTAATCAGACTGATTTCTGAACGCCTCATATTACATACGACATGAATTAAAGATTAATATTCCTGGCCCTATCATTAACAAATTTTAAATGAAATTTCAGTTTCGCAATTTTCGGAACTGCAAATTCTTAAACTTCCATGTATCGCACATTTTAAATTCTACATCGTTGAGTAGAGAAGTTGTTTGAAATCTTTATCACAATTTGTTTTTAAATTATTTTTTTTTAAAGTTTTTATTATTATTTTTGTCATCGTGGCATCAGAAGTATTCCATTTTTGGACATTAAACATGGACCAATCAGAATACGAATAAAATAAAAAAAGTTGCGGAATTCAACCGATAAAAAGATTAGATATACTTCAGCTATCCCAGTTCTCTACCGAGAAAAACAACAATTGTTAAAGGAAAAAAAAAAGCATATTTTTTTCTCCAAACGTATAATTTCCGCAGACCTGTTGTATCATTTTAAATAAGCGCAATTTCTCTTAAGCTAAACAGAACATCACAATATGATTTTACGTTATAATTTT
Organism: Maratus speculifer; assembly: GCA_964019185.1. NCBI lineage: Eukaryota > Metazoa > Arthropoda > Arachnida > Araneae > Salticidae > Maratus > Maratus speculifer. Next base: position 395,715,999 of record OZ025294.1, on the reverse strand, counting down.
GCGATAATTTCATGTTATCATTTTTGTTCATATCTTTTATTCTCATTAACCTTGCTTTAATTCTAATAACAAATAATTGCCAAATCATTATCTACATTAACGTATTCGCTAGATTTAATGTTCACTCAGGCGTTTAAACTATGATTATTTAATTCAGCATCACCTGCGATTATTTCTGTATTTTCGTATTTTAGATTTGCAAAATTTGTCATTAAATTTAAATTTTACAAGAAATAAAAGCCAGACAGCTATATTAAAAAATGAAATAACAAGGAATATTTAATTTTAAAAAAAAATGTTGTGTGGTGGCCGTTGTTCGGAATTCGTTGTTCAGAGGTTTAGTGTAATGTTATTTCTATGAAAGGTTACACTAAAGCATGACCGGTATTCAGAGGTTATCATTGTTCGGAGGGACAGTTGTAGGGGGTTTCGCTGTATTAAAAAAAATAATAACAACATGTTTAATAAAATGAAAATGAAGCCCATGGCTAATATTTAAAACGATTGCAGTAAATGCAGTTTTGATCCTTGACTTTAAACTGGCTTTAACTAAATTTTTCTTTTTATCTGTTGATTTTAAAAAAACAAATAATGTTATTTATTTATTTTCCTAGTAACTTAAATTTTTTTTATACTTACAAATAATAATAATAATAATAATAATAATAAATAAAATAAAATAAAATAAATAAACAAAAATTTTTCCGAAAAAAAAAAAAACAGCTTGACTGAGGCAATTTTTTTTTTAAATCTACTGTGATTTTTTTTTTTTTTTTCTTTTTTTCTGCGAGCACCCGTTGCAGTGTATCTTAGAAGTGCATTAAAAAAAATCATTTCAAAATCCCCAAAAGTGTTTCAGAGAGAGCCCCTTCTTTAAAGGCAAATATTCTCAATGTTTTGTAGCTGCTTCTGTAAAACTTAAGAGTTTTGTCCCTGGCCGCGAATACACTCGCGAGTTAATGCTATGCCTATAGGGAGGCATTTTTCTAACAAGTCTTTCGCATTTTGGGATTTTTAAATAATTGTTTTTGCATTGGACAGCTGAGATCCCTCTCAAGATCGCTCCTCGATTACTTTTTCGATTTTACTCACAAGTACTTTTTATAAAGTTACTTTCACTTTCTGAACTGGTTCTGCAAGTGAAAGTAACTATAAAAACATTAACGAAAATAAATGCTATAAAATAAAAATAAATAAATAAATAATAGTAATAATAATAAATAAAATAAATAATTAATTAAAAACTAATAAATAAATAAATAAAATCAATAATTAAGTAAAAATTAATAAATAAATAAAATAAAACAAGAAAAATTACGAACACGACCTTACGGACACGTGTTGGTTTAGCTGATGACGAGCTGTTATTGTTGTAGCTTGAAACGCGTCGCACTTTATTTTTCATTTTATGGTGATTTTACAAAGTGTGATGTGACAAAAATGATATGACAAAAATGGCATGTTTCTTGCGATATGACAAAAATGATGTTGGTAAGATAAATTTCGCGCTCCATGAATTCCCGTGAATAGGGTGACCGCCCCCTTCCGCACGGCACTGCATATTCTTCATTTCATTTCGATTCGTATTTGCATAAAATTGCTAGGTGCTTTTGTTAAAAAAAATACCTAATCGAACGGCTTTTTTTCATTTTCGGTAAAGGCATAGAATGCTTCTCAAACATCAAATTCTGCCAATTTGACGTTTTGATCCGAATTTCCGGACACAACAGCGCGGACAAGGAGAAAAGCTGCCTTTATGGTACAATAAAATCTTATAACTCAATATGTAATTAATTTACCGAAATATGAGGAAACGTCCGATTTCACATTAAAAAAAAAAAACATATTTTTGAATACACAGTAATGCTTCTTAATTCTTTTAATTTAAATATTTAAAATGAAATTTTATGCTGTTATATTTTAAAAAACTAAGTTTGACGAATTGCATTTGTTGGGTTGCATATTTAATTAAAATTATATTTTATTATTTAAAAAAAAAAAAAAAATCCTTTGTGGATTTCTTTATAAATCGAAAATTTTTATTCATTCATTTCTTACAGAAAAGCATTCTCTAAAAAAGGCAGTCAACTTTCACCGTACAAATATTTTTATTAGTGCTATTTTATTAGCATTATTAGGTTAACATTTCCGAAATCGTTTTCCCCTTTCTATTTTATTGTTTAAAAGACCTTTTTATTCAGCTGGGGGAAAAATCATATTTATAATATAGTTAAAAAACAAAAAAACTTATTTATGGAAGGAAAATCGGAAGGAGGGGGACCTAACTTAAATCTGGGTAGTTCATATACAAAAGGTTTAGTACCATTATTAATAGCAGTGATTTTATGTATTCCCGTCCATGTGCATTTGCTGAACAAATATTAAAAACAAAAGTGAAAGTTGAAATTTGTCTCAGTAATATTATTATGATGATTCTATACACATAATAAGATTGAATTGATGTTTTTTTGTATAAGATATACGAATTGAAACTTCTAATTACTAAGCAAAATTCAATATGCACAAAAAAAAAAAAAAAAAAAAAAAAAATGAAATTTTTATGTATTAAATACTAAATGTACATGTAATGTTTTATATATGGTAACTGCTATGGTAATGTATTAAGTTCTAGTATTAAAGTACATTTCTCCTTTATGTAACCCCTATTGCTCTTAAAAAAGGCATGAAAACGTAAAAGACCTATAATCTACGCATCTTTCGTAAGAAAAGGGTTCAGAGACCGTCCCCCCTTTCCTTTATTTGTATTTTTTATCAGCGACTGACAATTCCAATCCGTCACGTCTTCATGTCAAAATGAAAACTGAAGGCTGGATTTTCAGTTTTCAGCTGACACCAAAGTTCCTTTCTTACAAGAGCTCCTTACGAAAAATATTAGCCCCTCCCCTCACACGACATACCATTCTAAGTTAAAAAATATTTCGGAAACGAGAAGAAAGATAAAACATATTCCCGAAAGCAATGCTTGTTCCTCGATCTGTTCTTGCCCCATTCCACATTCCATTACTGGTTTTTCTGCGACTGCACAATGATACCGAAAAATGGGAAATACGTTCCTTTTAAACTGTTCCTGTGACTTTGCAAACTTAATCAAGCGATTTCCCCCCTTTTATACAATCTTTCAACGGTACTCAATAATGTTTCGCTTTTCTCATAGTTTTGGTAATCCTTTTTAACATCATCAATTAATCAGAAATGAGAGAAAAGTGTGTTATGTCATGTTTGGTGAAATTTTAGCTTGTAAAGAACTGTTCGTTTGGCAAATAGAAACCTGTTCATTCGGTTTTTCTCTAAGAACTGTTCCATGTTTTTCTACCTATCTCTAGCATTCAGTTCAATGTTCAACCCACACAATATAACGAAGACAATAGAGTTGGCCGAGGAGTCGAGGAGTCGACTCTAAATCTCGACTCCTTACAAGTGAATCGAACTATCGACTCCTATCTGGCTAACGGAGTCGACTCAAAAGAGTCGAACTTTCATTTCAACTCAGTTTGGGATTCGGAGTCGAAGAGTCGAAAAGTCAACTCACTCACTCAAAGAGTGGTTGGACCAGTTTAACAGAGTGTCGGACTTGGAGAGTCGAGAGTTGAAGATTGGGTGGTCGACTCTTCGATTCTTCGACTCCTTGAAAACCACTCTTTCGACTCGGTATCAGATTTCGACTCTTCGAATCCGCACTGGGCTTTTTATCAAAAAACAAATGTCTTGGTTTAACTTTATATTGGGGTTGGAAATTTTGGGAAAAGTGGAGGCAATGTAGATGTGCATTTCACGTGTAATTAGGAAGATAGCGAATGAATGAAAAGAGTGGGCGGGGCAGAGAAAAAGGGGCGTTCTGCTGGTTATTTCTGGAAAGATTAATTGAATTTATGGAAAAAGGGGCGTTCAGCAGGATATTTCTGGGAAGATTAATTGAATTTATGATAAGCTTGTGCCGATTTCCGTATTGAGGAAAGATCGAACGATCAAACAAAGCAGATATTATGTTTGTATTTTTTGCTAAAAGAAAGTAGAACTGGTTAGGGAAATATTTTCAACTGCCTTTATCTGATGCAATATAGAAAAAAAAAGTTGAAGAGAGAGAAATAAAATTTTACTTTAATAGCAAATTGTTTAAAAAACAGTGTTAAATTAAGACACATTTTTTTTCAAGAGGAGATATCTGTGGGTGTAGGTGGATGTTATAAAGAACTTTGGGTGGGGTAAAGACTACACTATTTTACCATTTAAAACACAAACTGCCTGATATTTCGGGGGGGGGGGGGGTCTGATTGTTCCGCGGGAATGCCTGACCCTTTGGCCATTTTCCGAATTCACCACTGTTAAAAAGTTTTATGAGTTTATTTTATGATTGATGTATTTTAGATAAAGTGTTGTCCTTCATTTGATTACGAATATATTCTTTTAATATATATATATATATATATATATTTTTATAAGTTATAAATGTTTGCAGATAATGTAAAAATGGATATAATTTTCATATAATTTTTTTTAAGTTTAGATGGTCGATTTTTTTAAATATTCCTTTTTTCAAACCAGATTCGGATAATATTTCCTGTTTATTTTATTTTATTTATTTGATCTAATTTTTTTTTTTTTTTTTTTTTTTTTTTTTTGGTAGCGCAAGTAAGTTTTGAGTGTCAATCGTGAGGAGAGGGGATCACAATGTCATAGCTGCCAAATTTTACGCTTATTTTTTAAAGTTATTTTTTATGAAGGGAATTTGCTTGTTTTCCTAAATTTCTGATGATTTTAAAATACATTTTTTAAATTTATTATTATTTTTTTTTAAATAGTAGTAGGATAAAAACATAAAACCTGGCAGTTATTCAGTATATTATCATGATTTTAGAAATAGAATTTCAAAAGGAAGTCAATTATAAAAACTGTAAATATCAGGGAAAAAAATTAAAAAATTAGTCTCCCCGCCGCTTTATTATGATCGCATAAGGGGTAAATTATGTCCCAGATACTGACATTTTGATAGATTTGTAAAATGACATTTATTTAAATTACAGAAAACTTGCAAATATTCATAATTTATTTAGAGGAGCTCACAGGTCCAACCAGGCCTGGTACAAGCGAAAGCTACCCCAGGCTAATGTAAAAGAAACGTTCTATCCGGTCCCGACCCATACAAATAAATAAATTAATAAACTTATCCGGCCCGGTTCAATTTCTACAAAAAAATCCGATTTTTCTTATCATACAATAATTTTCTTAGGAATATTTTATGCACATTCATGAGCAATATTTTAGTTTGGTATGTATTCGCAAGACAGAAAATACACAATAGCAACAACAATGTTATCGTTTACTTAGATTTTTAGACTCTTCAACATTCGTTAAAAGAAATAATGTAATTTGGAATAAAAGAAAAAAAAGAGGGTTAAAAATGTCGTAGCTTTTAAAGCTGTATAATATAAAGTAGATTTCTGAAAATATTTCTCTGAATTTATTAAATTTGTTCTTAAATTCAAAAAAGCTACTTTCTTGCACATTTCTGAATTCATTTTTAGTTGAAAAAAAAAACTCGTAAAATTGAAAAGTTTTCTTATTCAGAAATTATGTAATTGATTGGCGCTTTCCAATTTTTGGCAAAATACATTAGAAAATTACTGTTAAAATTGAAGTTTATATTGCAAGGGAAAAGAGAAAAATCTGTCGTTTCATGACAAGAATACATTTTTTCTTCATATGTAATGTATTTATTAAAAAATGGAAATGCTGTTTGATTTTTCATCTCCTCTATAGCTGCCTGTCAATTTTTAAAGTTCTAAATAAAAATATATCAGAAATTATGTCAATGCTGAGTTTTTTTTCTAGAATTGAATCTTAAATTTTCTAATATCTCTTCACCTCTTCAAACACACTACAACAGCTCCGTTTTTTCTTTTTCGTATTTAATTTGATTAGCAGTTCATTTATTAAACAAATGGGAAACGTTATTTGATTCGAAATCCCCTCAATAGTTAGGCTATCAATTTTATAATTGTACATTTAAAACATGCTGACATTGAGCCCTGCAATATAAAGCTTATGTGAAACGAAAAATGCAATTTTCTACAAAACAATGAGACTCAGGATAATCGCTATTATTTTCCAGCAAACTACTGTTGTCCCCTTTTTTTCATAATTTTAGTTTTAATAAATTCAGAAATAGACTTGACCGGGGAGGGGGGAGATATATTTTTTGCATTATATTTTCTACAGAATCTAAACATAAAGTAATTAATTCCTTTTTAATTCGATGATACGATATCTTTCCAACATAACCAACACGACATATATGTAAACGCACACATATTAAAAAAATAATAATAATAAATCAATTAACTTAATTTGTACTAATATTTCTCTTTTTTTTGGGGGGGGGGATATTTGTGAATAACTAATAATTTATAAATGTAAGAACATAATGAACTTAAAGTATCCGTTTTAAATTTTTAAGTAAAGAACCCCCCCCCCCCCCTCAAAAAAAAGAAAGGGAAAAAAAGGAGAGAAAACAGTCTGATAATTTTAAACGCTGTGATTGCCGGATCCTGGCTCGAAGCTCCGGCCTATTTTTAGCGGCACTCGGGTCGGGCCTTACTTTATTTTACAAGCCTCGGATTGGGCCTTGTCATTGCATTCTCCCAAGCCGAGCTCGAGACTTACTTTTTACTAAAAGACTGGTTCGGGTCTAACCTTTTTTTCCTCGTAGCGATCGGAAGGGAACTCGTCTATAGCGAATTTTTATTTAATGTAATTCCGTCTTGGAGGATTTTACCTTGTAGCATTTTTCAGATTTTTAAGCCTCTAATGCGTAGAATAGCACATAATATGTGGATTAACAATATAAATATCAACTGAAACATTTACATACAAATTAACATTAATTAAAAAATGAATATCATAGCATAGGGTTCTTCTTTAAAAATAAAAATTATAAACATTAAAAAAAAAAAAAAAAAAAAAAAAAAAAAAAAAAATCAAAAATATTAATTTTTGATTAGAACTTCTCAAACGGAAAAATCCATATTTTCTAAAAATTTAACTATGCCGGATCAGGCTAAGAAGAAGATTTTAACTTTTTTCTTGTCGGGTTAATAACTGTTCTGTACGAAGCAAGTTGGCAGAACATTTATGTTTTTTACCAACCAGGTCATTATTTTTTATACGTTCTGGGCCGGTACAAGACTAAAAATTTCGGATCTTACCACAAAAATGTATCTTTTATCTAAAAACTTAAACAAAATAATTCGAGCATACATTTAAAAATTCTCTGTTGTGCGATATACGTGATAGAAGACATAAAATTGCGTCTTTTTTACACCCAACCAACCAATCGTAAGTGAGTCGGGAGTCGACTCACTATCTCGACTCATTAACTAAGTGAATCGAGTCAGAGTCGACTCCTCAAGATGAATCGAAATGCCCAACCCTAGAAGACAATTAGTATGGCTAGGATAGTTATCAATATTACAACGGCGAGCCGCACAGAGGCGTTCAGCCGTTTGGTTGATTATTTTCGGAACGTTATTCAATCTAGAGAAAGGACAGAATACTACTTTAATCTACTGTTTCTTAATTTTACTGGTTTGAATGAAATATTTTTATACTCATAGTTTTATTAGGTTTTTCCGAAAGTTTCTTCCTTTTTTTGGCAAAAATAAACAATAAAAATAACTTAAATGGTAAAGCACTTGAAGCGCTATTCCAAACGTTCAGAGTTCGATACCCGGCTTGGATATTTTACACCCTCTGGGTTTACGCTTAGTTAGCAAGCGATTAATCGCGTATTCAATATTGAAATCATTTAAACTTTTTATTTGCATGTGTAGTTGTGTTCTGAGTATTAACAAAAATTACAATGTCTCGCTATATAATTGCTGTAAAGGTAAAAATGAGCTATCAAATTACTCAAAATTAAACAAACTTTCATATAATATTAAAAAAAAGAAAAAGATGAGAAAAAAAACGATTTTTTACCATTTTTCAGATAAATTGCCCCCTTAAATTGCGTTTTAAAACGAATTTTCACACGTGCTTTTATTTAAAGTGTTTCTATGAAACAAATTTTGGTATAAGCATTTAAAAAATCGAAATTTAGACATCTTCAAAGTTACCTGACATTCTACTAGTTTTGTCTTAGGAATTTTAATTTATCCATATATAATCACAATAGTTTAATCAATCATATACTGTATCTGCAACTTGTGGGCCACATCATTACAATCGATAATTTATGTATTGTCCAAACTACACAATCCTTAAATCATATTTATGAGAGAAAATTCGTAAATTTTTATTAAAATATCCTAATAGTCTTTTGTTCAGCCAATAGCTGTTATTGCAGCCACTCCTATTCGTGTTACACTGCTACATTTTTTTAAAATCTTCGACATTTCAAAATAGCTAAATTTACTGTAAATATTTTGCATTTTAGTAAAGCAAATTAGTAAATAGATAGCATTATTAGTAAAAAAGATTTTCCATTGGGTATAAAAAAAAGAATTTTTTTTTAGAATTTTGTAATTTTGCATTTCTGTATAATCTTTGATAGTTATTATGTAATTGAACTTGATTAAAGTTAATAATATTACATTGGTTTGTTAAACTATATTTGTTGAACTAATATAAAGTTTCTTTTGTAATTACAATACTTATATATATATCATGTATATGTATATAATATGTGCTTATATTGTATGTATGTAATTATAAGGCGTTTCGGCGCATCTAACATAGCAAGCAGATTGTTATGGTACACGATGTACGAATGTTGAATATACGCATCAAAGAAATGATAAAAAAATCCTATTACTATATCGTATAAGAATATATCTTATCAATTTTAAAAGAGATTTAAACAATTTTTGGCGCAAGCTAGGGCTTATTTATTCTAGCTATTTTCCCTATCTTTTACGGGGAAATTTTTTCTTATACTCGTTGCATTTTTAAACTTTTAAATATTTATATATTTGACAGTTATAACACAGAAAGATAATTTCAAGCTGTTTCCTTTTTGAACACCAAGTCAGGAATTTCGGATATTAGTTACTCCGCCTACTGACAACACTTTTACAATTCACGCATTACATTTATACCTCAGAAATATACTTCGTATTATTATTTATAAAACTAATATACTGTTACTTATAAACTCTTCGATTATAAAATGCATTCTATTAAATGTATTCACTTTTAATTTAATTAAGGCCACCTTAAAGGTTTTCTTTAGATAATGTAACATGAAGGTGCATAGTTATGGGCGGGACTTCCTGCTTAAAGGGCGGAGCAACCTGTTAATTCAATGCTTATTAACTTTGTTGATTGAATTCGCCATAAGGATATCTAGCAGAAATGAGCTCGGGCTCACTTTTTGAAGTCCCGGTCCACCCGAGTATGACGATTTTAAATCCGAATCCGAAAAATTTTGTATCATCAGAGCCTGAGACCGACATTGTAAGTACGTAATATACATACCAGCAAAAGCCATGCTTTCTTTAGATTCGCGAAACATTATTCCATAAGATAAATATTTAAAATTAACAATACTTTTTTATATTATTTTTGCATCTTTATTAAGCAAAAACGTTATTTTATATTTTTGCGCATGTTAATTTTTGAAATGTAAATTCAGCCAAATTCTATAAATTGTTTTTAAATGGCAAAAATATTAAAAATAATACTAATAGTAATTATTTCTTAAAAATAAATATGTTTCAGTTCGTTCAGTTATCTATATTTGAATTTGAATAACACTTTATATAACGAAGTTAACAATCAATTTAATTTGCTTACTTTTGTTGCCACTTCACAATATATATATATATATATACCGGGTGTCCCAAAAATAACTGATGAATTTTAAAATTCAATAACTTGCAAACGGTGACAGCTATTTAAAATTTTTTTGCAGTAGAATTATGTATAATGTCAGGAGGTGGTTTTTTTTTCTTTTTTTTACCGTAGTTTTTTATTTTAGTCCGAATTTCAAACAATAGGTAGCGCTGACGGCGATTCAAGGCCAGGTGATCAATGCTGAGTGAAGCGTCGACTTGGCCTTCAATCGCCGTCAGTGCCACCTATTGTTTGAAACTTGAACTAAAATAAAAAATTACGGTAAAAAAACTCCTAACATTATACATAACCCTCCTGCAAAATTTTTTTAAATAGGTGTCACCGTTTCCAAGTTTTTGAATTTTAAAATCCATCAGTCGTTTTTTGGGACACTCGGTATATATATATATATATATATATATATATATATATATATATATATATATATATATATATATATATATATGCATATATAATTGTTTTTTCTTTTCTTTTTTTTTTTTTTAATGCGCAAGTATCATTTGCGCAAATGATTTCACATAATAAGAATAAATTATGTATTTTAAATTCTTACTCTTGAAAATTCTTTTATAATTGAATGTAAATAATTGAATTTTCACAAATTTTAATTCATTGAAAATATGCTATAATTTTCATAAAGGGTATTTAAAAAATTTCATAAAAGAAATCGCGAAGCTATTATACGATAAAAAGAAATGGCCATCAAAGTCCAACCAATCTTAATAAACTATTCCATTAAAATGTATATTTTGCTCTCAAATAACATACATTTTTAATCTAAGAAAGTTTAATGTTCTTTTACGGTTAGAAATATCAATTCTGCAGTTATTTTTAATAGTTTAAAATATAAAAAGTCGTCATATTCACCTCCCGTTCGGTCATTATATTTCCAACATGACGTAAAAAAAAAAACGCTTTAAAAAAAAACGCTGAGTTATTTATTTTATTTTCCGTTTTTACATGGAAATCTTGTTCAGAAAAGTTATGACGTGTCTGCTTATTATTTCTCTGAGAAAATCATCCCATCCTTAAAATAAAATTTGAAGAATTGTCTGGACAAACTGTTTTGACATTTTTGTTTAATTGAAATTATTTATGCATAAATTTCGTTATAAATTTCATTTTTTATTTTCTTCTTAAAATATATACATTTACTCTCTGAATATAGATGCTTATTTATTTGTTACATGTCATATTACAAATGTATTTTATTGTAACAAAATCTAATGAATTTTGGCAAACGCTCATTCATATAATAAATATTCGCTTAATATAAAGTTTGCCTGCGATTATGTAACATGTTACATGAATATATTTAAACGGAAAAAGTAGTTGTAAAAAAGCGAGGTCTAGAAATTATGGTCTTTATTAGCACTACAACATATTTTGAATTCGTTGCAGCGTTTTAGAGAAAAAAGTATTTTTTTTTATTTATATAATATATATAATTCAAAAACTTTTTTTTTTCTAAAATAATATTACTTCATTAAAATGGTTGTTAAAAGGAAATTAATTGTTATCTAATCAATAAGACATAAGAATAAATAAATAAATAAAAAATCAAGTTGGAATTTGCAAGTTAAACGTAGCAAAAATTAATGGTTATATATATATATATATATATATATATATATATATATATATATATATATATATATATATATATATATATATATACAGGGGTGCAAAAATCTAGGCGCCAGAGGGTAGTCTCTCACCACTAAAATTTTAAAGTTGTTTTCGCTCAAAATTTAACAGCATTCTAGCAGGAATTTTACACGAAATATTAGACGAAGAAAAACGAAATAAATTTTGTGGTGAGAAACTGCCTGCTGGCGCCTAGATTTTTGCACCCCTGTATATATATACTTTTATAAGTACAACCAAAGTAATTCAGACAATACCATTCAATAATCCAATGAAACTAGTATTTTTACAATCATCTTATTGAAAACACACACAAAAATATATATCAAGTTAAAATGCGCAAAAGCAAAAAATAACTAGTTAAATTTGATGAAACGGAAACATTAGCAATTAAACAGCACTTTAAGCCTAGAAATTATTAAAAGTCAATTTTTTTTTACACTTAAACGTTCCCAAAATGAGATTAATTAATATGATTGAGTGCTCTAGCTAATTTAAAAAATATATGTAAGAATAAAAAATGCTTAAAATGAATATTTTATTTATGTTTTTATTATGCGGCACAACATGACCAGAATAAATATTTGCTCATCCCCACCATCTTTAAAATACGGTACAGAACAATAAACCATAATGAAAAAAAAAAAAATAATAATAAAGGCTTCTGAGAACTTTAACCACTATAAAAATTACTAATGTCGAAACAACATCAACCTATATTTCTGTATTCCCGAAAAGCACTAAAAAGTGTGGTAAAATTGTTTTAGGAATTATATAAGGGTGTTGTTAAATCAAAAAGGCCAACTTTGTGACACATGCATTAATTTATTTTTGTTTGGAAATGCATGAAAATAGCAGGTGTTGTTATTTAGAAACTGTCTAATTGCACTCATTCCTTTGTTTTTTAAAAAACACAATAGATTTTTCATAACAAGCCTTCAAAGTTGACACTTTTGAGCATATTTCCCGACGAAAGCAGAAAAACCGGTCGAAAAGGAGGAGAAAAACGGGTGATTGCGTCATCGAAATAGCTTATAACTCGATAAGTAATTTAATTATCATAAAATGAAAAAATAAGTTCAATTCGAAATCGCTTTCATAGTCGGGCATTAAAATTTTATAACTTTCTGTTAAAAAATGAATTTGTAAATGTGTCAAAACGTTTTTCACTTGTTGAGTAGATCAGTAAAAACACCCATAAACAAACGTATATCTGATTATAAAAATCACAGGATTTGAGAAGGTATAGTAGCGCCCTCTCTCGGCAAACAGCCACCGCAAGTGTTTCCTTCAAATACATTGAGTTTTTAATAATTGAATAGACAGCTGTGAGATCAGTTCGGTCGATGTCTGCAGAAAAATTAGAAGCATCGCTACTTCGACAGAATTTTATTGGCAAAGTGTACTGTTAATTCTAACATGATGAGAAAAATCAAATTTAAAATTAAATATTTTATCGTGAGAAAATTCGGGGTGTGAGTTTTAAAATAATGCGTTGTGATTATTATTTTCAGAAAGTCATTTAAAATTACATTTGGAGAGGAATGTACACGTACGTGACATCTGAGATAATAATCTTTGTTTACTCTATTTTTCTCAATCGTGTAATGAGACAATTCTCGGCGTTTCAGAGAAACGTATTTCGTTTTGTTTATACATATATTTCATTTTTTTTTCTAAAATTACATCACTCTTTTAAATGCTTGCTAAAAGGAAGTTAACTCTTATCTAAACAACAACACCTGAGAATAAAGAAAAAAAAAAAAAAAGAATTGCTCCAGCAGCATTTAGAACAAGCATATCTGTCATTATGCCCTGACAACACTTAATATTAAAAATATCAAAATTCAGTGTCGCAAGTATGCAAAAATTGAAGGCAAATTCGAAAAATTGGAAGTTAATTATTTTTTTGGACAACACTACCGATTATTTGATTTTCAGACTAACGGTAAACTAAACACTGATATCTAGTATGTCTGTGTCTAGTAGCAAAAGCAGCTGTGTATTGAGGGCATCTTTTTACTGTATTTATTTTAATTTCTTCGTAAAGATAAAATTTTATAAATCATGTCATCGTCGTCCTGTACTTTATAGTCATACAGGGGCTAAGAGCTAAATTTGATTATTTTGTATAGAAGCATCTGTACTTCCACAACAATTTTCTTGATAATGTCAGTGTATTCATATTGCACTTCCGACAGACACTTTTAATTTAATAATAAATACATTATCAAGAAAAACTTTGCAGTGTGAGTGTATATTGAAATCATTTAAACTTTTTATTTGCATGTGTAGTTGTGTTCTGAGTATTAACAAAAATTACAATGTCTCGCTATATAATTGCTGTAAAGGTAAAAATGAGCTATCAAATTACTCAAAATTAAACAAACTTTCATATAATATTAAAAAAAAGAAAAAGATGAGAAAAAAAAACGATTTTTTACCATTTTTCAGATAAATTGCCCCCTTAAATTGCGTTTTAAAACGAATTTTCACACGTGCTTTTATTTAAAGTGTTTCTATGAATCAAATTTTGGTATAAGCATTTAAAAAACCGAAATTTAGACATCTTCAAAGTTATCTGACATTCTACTAGTTTTGTCTTAGGAATTTTAATTTATCCATATATAATCACAATAGTTTAATCAATCATATACTGTATCTGCAACTTGTGGGCCACATCATTACAATCGATAATTTATGTATTGTCCAAACTACACAATCCTTAAATCATATTTATGAGAGAAAATTCGTAAATTTTTATTAAAATATCCTAATAGTCTTTTGTTCAGCCAATAGCTGTTATTGCAGCCACTCCTATTCGTGTTACACTGCTACATTTTTTTAAAATCGTCGACATTTCAAAATAGCTAAATTTACTGTAAATATTTTGCATTTTAGTAAAGCAAATTAGTAAATAGATAGCATTATTAGTAAAAAAGATTTTCCATTGGGTATAAAAAAAAGAATTTTTTTTTAGAATTTTGTAATTTTGCATTTCTGTATAATCTTTGATAGTTATTATGTAATTGAACTTGATTAAAGTTAATAATATTACATTGGTTTGTTAAACTATATTTGTTGAACTAATATAAAGTTTCTTTTGTAATTACAATACTTATATATATATCATGTATATGTATATAATATGTGCTTATATTGTATGTATGTAATTATAAGGCGTTTCGGCGCATCTAACATAGCAAGCAGATTGTTATGGTACACGATGTACGAATGTTGAATATACGCATCAAAGAAATGATAAAAAAATCCTATTACTATATCGTATAAGAATATATCTTATCAATTTTAAAAGAGATTTAAACAATTTTTGGCGCAAGCTAGGGCTTATTTATTCTAGCTATTTTCCCTATCTTTTACGGGGAAATTTTTTCTTATACTCGTTGCATTTTTAAACTTTTAAATATTTATATATTTGACAGTTATAACACAGAAAGATAATTTCAAGCTGTTTCCTTTTTGAACACCAAGTCAGGAATTTCGGATATTAGTTACTCCGCCTACTGACAACACTTTTACAATTCACGCATTACATTTATACCTCAGAAATATACTTCGTATTATTATTTATAAAACTAATATACTGTTACTTATAAACTCTTCGATTATAAAATGCATTCTATTAAATGTATTCACTTTTAATTTAATTAAGGCCACCTTAAAGGTTTTCTTTAGATAATGTAACATGAAGGTGCATAGTTATGGGCGGGACTTCCTGCTTAAAGGGCGGAGCAACCTGTTAATTCAATGCTTATTAACTTTGTTGATTGAATTCGCCATAAGGATATCTAGCAGAAATGAGCTCGGGCTCACTTTTTGAAGTCCCGGTCCACCCGAGTATGACGATTTTAAATCCGAACCCGAAAAATTTTGTATCATCAGAGCCTGAGACCGACATTGTAAGTACGTAATATACATACCAGCAAAAGCCATGCTTTCTTTAGATTCGCGAAACATTATTCCATAAGATAAATATTTAAAATTAACAATACTTTTTTATATTATTTTTGCATCTTTATTAAGCAAAAACGTTATTTTATATTTTTGCGCATGTTAATTTTTGAAATGTAAATTCAGCCAAATTCTATAAATTGTTTTTAAATGGCAAAAATATTAAAAATAATACTAATAGTAATTATTTCTTAAAAATAAATATGTTTCAGTTCGTTCAGTTATCTATATTTGAATTTGAATAACACTTTATATAACGAAGTTAACAATCAATTTAATTTGCTTACTTTTGTTGCCACTTCACAATATATATATATATTTACCGGGTGTCCCAAAAATAACTGATGAATTTTAAAATTCAATAACTTGCAAACGGTGACAGCTATTTAAAATTTTTTTGCAGTAGAATTATGTATAATGTCGGGAGGTGTTTTTTTTTTTTTTTCAAACAATAGGCAGCGCTGACGGCGATTCAAGGCCAGGTGATCAATGCTGAGTGAAGCGTCGACTTGGCCTTCAATCGCCGTCAGTGCCACCTATTGTTTGAAACTTGAACTAAAATAAAAAATTACTGTAAAAAAACTCCTAACATTATACATAAACCTCCTGCAAAAATTTTTTAAATAGGTGTCACCGTTTCCAAGTTTTTGAATTTTAAAATCCATTAGTCGTTTTTGGGACACTCGGTATATATATATATATATATATGCATATATAATTTTTTTTTTTTTTTTTTTTTTTAATGCGTAAGTATCATTTGCGCAAATGATTTCACATAAGAATAAATTGTGTATTTTAAACTATTAACTCTTGAAAATTCTTTTATAATTGAATGTAAATAATTGAATTTTCACAAATTTTAATTCATTGAAAATATGCTATAATTTTCATAAAGGGTATTAAAAAAATTTCATAAAAGAAATCGTGAAGCTATTATACGATAAAAAGAAATGGCCATCAAAGTCCAACCAATCTTAATAAACTATTCCATTAAAATGTATATTTTGCTCTCAAATGACATACATTTTTAATGTAAGAAAGTTTAATGTTCTTTTACGGTTAGAAATATCAATTCTGCAGTTATTTTTAATAGTTTAAAATATAAAAAGTCGTCATATTCACCTCCCGTTCGGTCATTATATTTTCAACATGACGTAATATTTGCTTTAAAAAAAAAAAAAACGCTGAGTTATTTATTTTATTTTCCGTTTTTACATGGAAATCTTGTTCAGAAAAGTTATGACATGTCTGCGTATTATTTCTCTGAAAAAATCATCCCATCCTTAAAATAAAATTTGAAGAATTGTCTGGACAAACTGTTTTGACATTTTTGTTTAATTGAAATTATTTATGCATAAATTTCGTTATAAATTTCATTTTTTATTTTCTTCTTAAAATATATACATTTACTCTCTGAATATAGATGCTTTTTTATTTGTTACATGTCATATTACAAATGTATTTTATTGTAACAAAATCTAATGAATTTTGGCAAACGCTCATTCATATCATAAATATTCGCTTAATATAAAGTTTGCCTGCGATTATGTAACACGTTACATGAATATATTTAAACGGAAAAAGTAGTTGTAAAAAAGCGAGGTCTAGAAATTATGGTCTTTATTAGCACTACAACATATTTTGAATTCGTTGCAGCGTTTTAGAGAAAAAAGTATTTTTTTTTATTTATATAATATATATAATTCAAAAACTTTTTTTTTCTAAAATAATATTACTTCATTAAAATGGTTGTTAAAAGGAAATTAATTGTTATCTAATCAATAAGACATAAGAATAAATAAATAAATAAAAAATCAAGTTGGAATTTGCAAGTTAAACGTAGCAAAAATTAATGGTTATATATATATATATATATATACAGGGGTTGGACAAAAATATGGAAACACCTTTAAAAAAACACGTTTCCTTGCCTAATATGGTGTTAGGTACCCGTTGTTATTCAAAACAGCTTGCAGTCTTCTCGGAATGGATAAATACAGTTTCTGTATGTTTGCCAAGGGAATATTGTACCATTCTTCCTGCAAAACGGTGGCAAGTTTAGATAACGATGTTGGCGGTGGATAGCGAGAACGCACTTTCCGCTCCAAAGTAGACCACAAAGGTTCGATAATATTCGGGTCTGGTGACTGTGGTGGCCAGGGGAGATGCGACAATTCATCCTCGTGCTCAGAAAACCAGTCCTGGACAATGTGATCTGTGTGAACGGGGGGCGTTGTCGTCTTGGAAGAGACCATCACCATTGGGGAACAAAGTTTGTACCAATGGATGGACTTGATTGGCCAAAATGTTCACATAAGTCTGAGCAGTAATACGCCCGGACAGAGTTATCACGGGGCCAGAAGAGAACCACGATATGGCTGCCCAAACCACCACTAAACCCCCGCCATGTTTCACTCTTGGCAACAAGCAGTCTGTATTATAGGCTTGAGATGGCGTTCTCCAGATGTAAACTCGGCCAGAAGTGGGAAACAATGTGAAAGAAGACTCATCAGACCATATTACTCTCTTCCACTGCTCTATAGTCCAGGCTTTATGACTTAAACACCACTTTTTCCTGTTACATGCATTAGCATCACTGATGAAAGGCTTTTCAATTGCAGCACGGCCAGCAATTCCCTGTTTATGAAGCTCCCTTCTAATTGTTTTGGTACTCACAGGGTTTGGTAACACGACATTCGTTTCAGGAGTAACTTTTGCAGCTGTGGTCTTTTTATTTTTCGCGATAATCCTCCTGAATGATTGTCTGTCACGATAACTCAGCACACAATTTCGTCCGCGCTGTGATTTAGCGGATAATGTTTTTCTGCATTTCAAGTATGCGGAATAAATCTTCGACACAGTACCTCTTGAAACACTAAAACCTCGGCTGCCTTGCTTACGGAAGCACCCATCATACGCGCGCCAACAATTTGGCCATGTTCGAAGTCTGTTAACTCTGACATAATGCAATGACAACCTCATATAACAGTGCTCCAACAACGACCGAACGGTGCAGCGATTTTACGAAGTTGTATAGGTGGCGTCAGTAGGCGAAAACGCCAGCGCCATCTACATAGTTCATTAAAATCAATCTTTCTTTTCAAACATGCATTTTAAAAGGTGTTTCCATATTTTTGTCCAACCCCTGTATATATATACTTTTATAAGTACAACCAAAGTAATTCAGAATAATCCAATGAAACCAGTATTTTTACAATCATCTTATTGAAAACACACACACACACATATATATATATATCAAGTTAAAATGCGCAAAAGCAAAAAATAACTAGTTAAATTTGATGAAACGGAAACATTAGCAATTAAACAGCACTTTAAGCCTAGAAATTATTAAAAGTCAATTTTTTTTTACACTTAAACGTTCCCAAAATGAGATTAATTAATATGATTGAGTGCTCTAGCTAATTTAAAAAATATATGTAAGAATAAAAAATGCTTAAAATGAATATTTTATTTATGTTTTTATGATGCGGCACAACATGACCAGAATAAATATTTGCTCATCCCCACCACCTTTAAAATACGGTACAGAACAATAAACCATAATGAAAAAAAATAATAATAAAGGCTCCTGAGAACTTTAACCACTATAAAAATTACTAATGCCGAAACAACATCTACCTATAGTTCAGTATTCCCGAAAAGCAATAAAAGTGCTGTTTTTTAAATAAATTGTTTTAGGAGTTATATAAACAAACGTATATCTGATTATAAAAATCGCAGGATTTGAGAAGGTATAGTAGCGCCTTCTCTCGGCAAACAGCCGCCGCAACTGTTTCCTTCAAATGCATTGAGATTTTAATAATTGGGTAGGCCGCTGTTAGATCAGTCCGGCCGTGTCTGCTAAAAAAATTGGAATACTTTGTGGAAGCATCACTACTTCCACAGAATTTTATTGACAAAGTGTATTTTTAATTCTCACATGATGGGAATAACAATGAACAATGTACAGGGTGGTCATAAAAAAACTTTGCCGATATATGGTTGGTTGGTTGGTTGGTTGGTTGATTTTTGTCGTCCGATTATCTACACTAGGGATATAGGACCATGGGGGAATGCCCTTCGTGGGGGTCTTTCTAAGGGAACCTAACCCGTATTTACGCAAGGTTCGAAGAAAACCACGAAAACTCCGAACGGTTAGGCCGACAGCCGCGATTGGGTTCGAACCCAGCACCTGCCGTCTACCAGTTGAGAGGTCCTAACCTCTCGACCACTGGTGGGGCTGCCGATATATGGAGCTCTAGCGGCCAGTCCGCTCAACCGATCGAGGTGAAATTTCAGATATAGCTATTCAGAGGTATGAGCTCGAGATTCTGTGAACGGCAAAAAAATGGCGCTCACGGTTACGGTTATAGTTACAGAAACTCGAAAATTTCCAATGACAACACCCATTTTTTTCATCGCAAAATGCTCAGCACATACGAAAACCCTAAAGAGCGTTGGAACCGTACGTGTATCGCAAGAAACGGACATTTTATGCACGCACAAAAAACTGTTCTGCGAATCCTCCCCTCCATAGAAAAAACTCGATTGGAACGCAAGGAGGAAATTTGCATATGACACAGAGTCAATACACTAATCTCTGATTGCAATACAGATCGGAGAAATTAAAACTTTTATTTTGATTACACATTTTCCACATGGGTGCCATCACCATTAATTGCCTGTGATGACACCCATGTGGAAAATGTGTAATCAAAATAAAAGTTTTAGTTTCTCCGATATGTATTGTAATCAGAGATCAGTGTACTGACTCTGTGTCACATGCAAATTTCCTCCTTGCACCCCAATCGAGTTTTTTTTTATTGGGGGAAGTATTCGCAGAACGGTTTTTTGTACGTGTATAACATGTTCGGTTCTTGCAATACACGTACGGTTCCAACACTCTTTAGGGTTTTCGTATGTGCTGAGCATTTTGCGATGAAAAAAAAATGGGTGTTGCCATTGGAAATTTTCGAATTTCTGTAACTATAACTGTAATCGTGTTCACCATTTTGTTGTCGTTCACAAAATCTCGAGTTCATACCGCTGAATAGCTATATCTGAAATTTCATTTCGATTTGTTGAGCGGACTGGCCGCTAGAGCTCCGTATATCGGCAAAGTTTTTTTTTATGACTACCCTGTAGTCTGTAGAATGGATCTCCTAGTCTGTAGAATGGATCTCAACTTTATATCCAGTATATCAAAGTAAACCGTATTGCATGGGCTTAGGGAGTCATAAGAAAAAATAAAATATTGTTTAGGTGCGGCAAAGCCACAAATAAGATTAATAAAATTAGCTACCATAAAAATTAAAAGTAGGTAATAATTTAAGTTAAAAAAAATAAAAAATAAATAAAGCTTAAGAAAAAAAGCAGGAAAAATGTTCGTTTAGTTCAAAAAAGCAAAGACGAAAAAGCTACCGAAGGGATGCCTCAACTAAAAAAAAAAAAAAAAAAAAAAAAAAAAAAAAAAAAAAAAAAAAGACTCTTTACAGAGACCATACATTTTAAAATATCATAAATTAATAATGTTAGTTAATGAAAAAGAATATTGCCCAGTTAAACTGATGGCATTGAGCTCACAGGCTACGCATACTAATTGTACATTACAGCCTTGTATTTTCGTTAATTCCGTTCGAAGAAAAAAAATTAAGAAGGGGAAACAGCTCTCCCCTTTCTACTTTTTTATACTTAATCATTGAACCTCCTAAACTATCAAGTACATGCTTTATCATATTAAAAAACCTATATCCAAAATTCAGAGCAAATCGGATAATTCTTAATAAAAACCTATTTAGCATTTATATAATTTAAGAGGAGTTATTCTCCTCTTTTATACTTAACCATTAAACTTCCAAAACTATTCAGAGATTTGAACGAAATCTGACAATTCTGATTGAAAAATCCATTTATACAAGTTAAGGGGAGGGGCATTAGAACCCCCGTTCCCCCTGTTTATACTTATTCAATGAACACCTAATAACAGCCACGGACTCGCCTCATCAGAGTGATCCTATATCTAAATTTTGAACGAAAACTGTTAATTCTGCATGGAAATCCCATTTATATCAATTAAGGGGAGGGGCATGAGCCCCCCTTTCCCCCTGTTTATACTTATTCTATGAACACCTAATAACAGCCACGGTATCGCCTCATCAGAATGATCCTATATCTAAATTTTGAACGAAAACTGTTAATTCTGCATGAAAATCCCGTTTATATCAATTAAGGGGGGGGGGGGCATGAGCCTCCCGTTCCCCCTGTTTATACTTATTCAATGAACACCTGAAAGTCACGGAATCGCCTCATCAGAATGATCCTATATCTAAATTTTGAACGAAAACTGTTAATTCTGCATGAAAATCTCGTTTATATCAATTAAGGGGAGGAGCATGAGCCCCCCGTTCCCCTCCTTATACATATCGAATGAACTCCAAAAACTAATCAGGGAAGCGCTTTATCAGGATATACCTATATACAAAATTTCAAGTGGATCCGATATTTTTATCATGAGTTATCGCGTTACGCACGAACGAACATACGAACGTACATACAGAACGGACGGGTACATAAGCTCTCAGACTATGATAGCCTGTGAGCTAAAAACTAACAATATAACATTTTTTTTATGAGAAAAAAAAATATGGACAAAAGCAGCGATTATTAAATTTTAAATTTAAATATTTTATACTGAGAAACTTTGCGGTGTGAAAATAATGTGTTATGATTATCATTTTCAGAAAGTCATTTAAAATTACATTTGGAGAGGAATGTAGTGTACACGTACGTGACATCTGAGATAATAATCTTTGTTTACTCTATTTTTCTTAATTCATAACGTGTAATAAGATAATTCTCGGCGTTTCAGAGAAATGTATTTCTTTTTATTTATACATATATTTCATTTTTTTCTAAAATTATATCACTCATTTAAAATGGTTGCTAAAAGGAAGACAATTGTTACCTAAACAACAGGACTCCCAAATGGTCCGCGAACTGAACATCAGATTAGAGCAGGGGTGCAAAAATCTAGGCGCCAGCAGGCAGTTTCTCACCACAAAATTTATTTCGTTTTTCTTCGTCTAATATTTCGTGTAAAATTCCTGCTAGAATGCTGTTAAATTTTGAGCGAAAACAACTTTAAAATTTTAGTGGTGAGAGACTACCCTCTGGCGCCTAGATTTTTGCACCCCTGGATTAGAGGAATTTTTTTTTAGATTTTTCTTGCAGTTTGTCACGAAACCACATTTGGGAAGTTAATTCTAGCCCAAACGTATCATGAAATTTTCTGTTAAAAAATACTGATGTTTAGTTCGCGGACCATTTGGGAGCCCTGAAACAACAACACCTGAAAAAAAAAGAAAAGTGCTTTAGAACAAGCATATCTGTCATTATGCCCTGACAACACTTATATTAAAAATATCCAAATTCAGTGTCGCAAGTATGCAAAAATTGAAGGCGAATTCAATAATTTGGAAGTTTTTTTAAATTTTATTTTTTTGGACGACACTATCGATTATTTGATTTTCAGACTAACTGTAAACTAAACACTGATATCTAGTAGCAAATGCAACTGTGTGTGTAGAGAGAGCATCTTTTTATTGTATTTATTTGAATTACTTCGTAAAGGTAAAATTTTATAAATCATGTCATCGTCGTGTACTTTATAGTCTAGTCATACAACACTGCGGCTAAGTAAAAAGGCTAAATTTGACTATTTAGTTGAAGCATCTGTACTTCGGCAACAATTTTCTTGATTAAAAACTTAATCTACGAGTGCTATTTTAGTGTTCAGCTTTAAATATAATAATAAATAACTTATCTTGCAAAACTTTGCGGTGTGAGTTTTAAAATAAAGTGTTATCATTATCATTTTCAGATGGTCATTTAAAATTACATTTGTAGAGAAATGTACAGTGACATCTAAGATAATAATCTTGGTTTACTCTATTATTCTTAGTCGAGAAAAGAACTTTAATTTGGGCTTTCTGATATATCAGTCCGGGACACCGTTTTATCCGCTACTGGGATGAGGGAAGGTTCAAATCTACGCTAATATATAAATTTCGTATTTGAAATATTTAACCCATATTTTTACTCATTTACTGTCGCTGAAAAATTCTTTTGTGTTTCAGTGCTTAAAGAATTTTTTGTTTTTATAATAAAAGAAAAAATACTAATAAATATAATTATTTTTACCAGCGTATTGTAAATCAATTTGGAAAAATTTCACCGATACAAGTATCGTATGTATTAAGTGATTCAGGGTAAGTTAGGTGTTTTAGTACCATAAGTATCATAAAGTACTGGTCAAGACTCTATGAAGATAGGACTTATTTTTATTAAATAAAGCAAATATCACTCTATAAAATTTCTAATACAATTGCTTGAATGTCCTTGAAGCATACGAACCCTGCGATATATTTTTAAATTGGAAAACAACATAAATTTTATTTAAATTCATCCTAAATGTTTAATTTGATATTAATTTAAAATTATGAAAAATCAATTAAGAATTGCACATAAAAATGTAAAAAAGGTGTAGAATAAGCAAAAATTGATAAAAAGTTAACTTAAAAGTTTGAAAATAATGCTTCTCATATTAAAATATATGTGGGATTTATTAACTGAGCGCATTGACATTACAATGCAATCACGGCAGAAAGTGGAACGGTCAGGTAACGCTCCGCATTATTATGAAACTCTGGTTCTACATGTCTGCGAAATGTTTTTCCCAATACTAATCCTATCCTTAAAAAAAAGAAAAAAAATGATGGGTAATTGTTTTTTAACTTTGAAAAAATTGAAATATCTTATAAATAAGCGAATAAAACTTCAGAAATTAAGCCACATCCCCCAAATTCTATGGGGCGTTGATTTAAATCTCATTAAAGGCACTCATTTTATAGTACAACGCTAATATGATATAAATAATCGTTTAAATTTTATCACTTACAGAAGGATTGTAATTTTTACTTCGGACAATAATTTATTATTTACTATTTGTTAATAAAGTGTACATTAATTATAAGCAAATAAAGTTTTTTAAATTTTAAATTAATATTTAAAAAAATGTACACAAAATGTCACGCAGGAATTACACCTGGAGTCCAAATACGTGCACATAATAATAATAATAATAATAATAATAATATAAAAATATCTCTTTTTAGATTTCTTTCTCCAATATAACAGACTGGAATCTGAGCTGGATAATTATAATCGATCTGAACTGAGTTCATTATTTAATCGATATGTTCGGTGGTTAAATTTACATTTGTTGACATTTTATTATAGATATTATTACGATCTTTTTTGATTGTTTTATTATAGACAGTGAGGCGACAGCCCAGAAAAGCACTTTATCGAGTTCACAGTCGAAACTCCAGAAATAGTTTTAAAAAAATTAATTGTTATTATTAACTTTATTTTATTTAATTATTTTATTTTCTTAATTATTTATTTTATTTTATTTCTTATTTTTATTCACTTTTCTCTCTCACCTTTTTTCCACTGTTTCTTTGGCATTACTTTCCTCTGCTGCATTTGCTCTTTTAACTAGTGCCACTTGTTGCACTCTTTTTAATCTCTATCCTCTTCCTTTCAGTTCATCTTTGACCTTGTGCCCTTACGTACATGTGCTTTTTTCATCTGACAACGAACTGTATTATTTTAGCTTGAAAGGCGCCTTTCTTTGTTTTTTATTTTATGGTGATTTTTACATAGTCTATTACTTTAATAATTTTAATTTTTTATTTTTAATTATTGATTTATTTATTTAAACATATTCGATCGGCCAAGTCATATCTCTGGGGAATACACCTGAAAACCCGATTGTAGTCGTTGACTCATAAATTTATGATTGTATTTTTCTGCACGCAGAGGTATAAAAATATGGAGGACTGGGTGAGAGAAAAACACAATGGTAAACCTACGAGTGAACTGCTAAAATCGGGTTTTCAGTTTCCCATCAAGATATGTTTTCTGAGACCGAGTGCATTTTGATATGCGAATCAAGTTTTAACTGATTCTGGATTTTCAGCTGAGAACTTGATGAGGTGATTATCTGTGCCGCCGCCTCCCAGTTAGAAAGTAGGCATGAACGTGGCACACATCTATTTTTAATTCAGATTATTTATTGGTGTGAAAAAGTCATAGCATTATCTCCAAAAAGTGTTAAATCGTGAAAAAAAAAAATGGTTAAAGGCAATTAATGAAAATTACTCATGTAATACTCATATAATGTAGCAATATATGGAATTTGCATTTATTTGTAACTCCCTATTTAGGTATACTAGCTAATAAAAACCCCTAAATACGCATAACAATTTTATTAATTTATAACATAATTAAGAATGTAAAAATACGTTAATAAAATGACAACAATGAAGTGTTTTAATTAAATTTCTAATCCCTCATTTACATACTGGTATAAATATCGATGATTTGAAAATACATGAGATTGTAAAACATTTACATCAAAATTTTTCGTTCACAGACCATACGCTGACAAAAGACAATTTTAGGGCGGATTTGGCTAGTTTCAAGTCTGTTATCAGTGGCGCCAACTTATATGGGCCCGTGGGGCCTGAGCCCACCCAATAATTTTGAATAGCCTACCCAATGTTAATTCTTCTAGTAATTTATTTCATTATTATTTCATTATTAATTTTTCACCTTAGAATAAAATTTATTTTGCCAATGACCATGTGTCTTATTTATCCGTCTAACACCCGTATATCCTAAATGGCTGAAATGTTTTAGTCCCTGTTTGACTTTTTGCTAATTCAATTTGAAATCATGTTCATAGTATCATGGCATTGCAAGAAATATCAGTGTCTTTATATGGAAAAACGTACGATAATATAATATAATTTAATTGCAACTTTATTAAAACATGGTAACTTGACTTAAAATTCTCATCTTTCAACCCTTCGAAGACAAACAAACTGTTTGCAACATTTTATAAAAATATTTTTGAGCCCACCCAATATTTTTGAATCAACCCAATATTTTTCAAAAGCTGGCGCCACTGTCTGTTATTATATAGTATGATAATTATATATTATATTCTAAATTTTAAGCAATTCTATTGGGTAGTTTTTACTCTGTTATATGTGGACGGACAGACAGACTGAATGATGACTATAGGTGCAACGTATTTACATAATTCTAATGTACTTACAAAGAATTAATCCAGTGGCATTTAGAAAGATCATATTTGACATTATATCCTGACAACACTAACATTAAAAATATCGAAATTCAATCTCACAAGTATGCACTAATTGAAGGCCGGAATCGAACAGTTTTTTGGAAAGCACTATCGATTTTTTTTATTTTCAGACTAGCGGTAAACTAAACACCGAAATCAAATAGCAAAAGCAACTTTATAAAGAGAGCATCTTTTTATTCGATTATTTTTAATTATTACATAAACGTAAATCTCTATAAATCATGTCATCCTCGTGTACTACGCTACAAAGTCAGATTAGCGGGGAGATCTACGTTTGATTATTTTGTGGAAGCATTTGTACTTCCACTTATTGAAGAAAACTGGATTTCATTATTGTTTGAAAGCAACTGTCTAATCTTTTAATTCGAAAATCAACACTTTAATCTGAAAAAGTTTACGGTGTGAGTTTTAAAATAAAGCGCTATGATTATTATTTTCAGATGGTAATTTAAAATTACATTTGTAGAGAAATGTACAGTGACATCTAAGATAATAATCATTCCCAGTCGAGTAATGAACTTTAATTTGCGTTAAGCCTTTTTGATATATCAGTCCGTAACACTGTTGTACAGTAAAACCTCCATAACGGACACTGCCGAATAGCGGACACCTCTATTTAACAGATAGTTTTCAAATTGCCACTCCCAAAACCTAAATTTTTGTATTTTTAACCTCTGAATAACGGACATTACAAATAGCGGACACTATATTAAGCGATAAAGGATAAAAAATTGTTTTTTAACAAAAAAAAAAAAAAAAAAAAAAAAAAAAAAAAGAGAAAAATAAGTAAAAAAGGCCTCTAAATTTATCTCTAAATTTATGTCACAAATTTTATGATCACAGATAAATGTAGAGGGTGGACTGAGGAAATTTCTGCTTCATGTTAAGCATTGAATTAAGGGGGCTGCCTGGAAGTGACATCTTCCAGAGCATTCAAATGTCTATTTCCCCCCCCCCTCTTCAAGATTTTATGATTTTATTTTTTTAATGATCAAAAAGAGCAATTCCTAAATGACTAAATGAACTCTAAAATGACTAATAACGTCACATTGAAAAACAAATTATATGTTATCGTGAGCAAAAGTAAACTTTTGTAAGACTTTTTTTTTTTATAAGAATGTAAAAAACAGCAGTTAAAGGTGTGCACAATTTTATTTAAGTTTTATTGTTTAAAAAATAATTTTATTTTCTCAATTATCATATAATAAAGGTTTTAGGACATATAAATGTAAATCAATGAAATATTAAGCGACTTTTGAACCTTTGAGGTTTTCCCTAGCGGACATCTCCGAATAGCGGACAATTTCTGCGTTTCCGAGGTGCCCTTTACTTAGAGGTTTTACTGTATCCGCTAGGGGAATGAGGGAAGATTCAAATGTTTATCTGGTGACCTAATATATAAATTTCGTATTTAAAATACTAAACCCGCATTTTTATTCATGAAAATCCGTTTTTTTCAGTACTAAAGAAGTCTTTGTTTATATATTAAAAAAAATATACATACTAATAAATATATTTATTTTTACCAACGCATTGTAAATAAACCAATACAGTGATTGTATGCATCAAGTGATTCAGAGTATTTTAGGTGTTTTAGTACCATATGTATCATAAAGTACTGGTCACAACATACGAAGATAGAATTAATTTTTATTAAAGAAAGCAAATATCACTTTAGAAAATTGCTGGTACAATTGCTTGAATGCTTTTAAAGCGTATAAACCTTGATGTATATTTTTTTAATTGAAAAAAATATATAGATTTTATTCAATTTCATCCCAAATGTTTAATTTGATATTAGTTAAAAATTGAAATTTTTTTTTAAACGAAACAAAATAAAATGGAAAATTAATTAAGAATTTGTCACAAAAATATCAAAAAGGTTTAGAAATAACCAAAATTGGTTAAAAAAAAATTTAAAAATTCTTATTATATGAAAAGAAATGTGGGACTTATTAATTGTGTACATTGATCGCGTGATGCGATCCCGGCAGAAAGCGGAACGATGAGATAACGTTCCACTTTATTATGAAACTCAGTGGTTCTACGTGTCCGCATAGCGTTTCCCGCGTGAGTTCTCCCATACTTAAAATAAAATTAACAAAAATTGCTTGGCAGTTGTTTTTTACTTTTAAAAAAATTGAAATAACTTATGAATAAGAGAACTAAAAATTCAGAATGAAGCCACATCCTCTAAATTCTAGGGAGTGTTGACTTAAATCTCATAAGTTGTTCACTTAATTGTTATGGTGCAACGCAAATAATAATAAAAAAAGAAGGTCGTTAAAATTTTATCATCAACAGAAGGATTTAAATTTTAAGCAAAAAAGAGTTTATTTAAATTGAAATTAGTATTTTAAAAGAAAACAATGGAAAATATATACAAAAAAGTTCACGTTGGAATTACATCTGGATTCATGTATACATGCACCGATAAAAAAAAAAAAAAAAAAAAAAAAAAAAAAAACTCTATTTAGATTATTTCCCCCAATTTTAAAACACTGGAATCTGAAAAGGATAATTGTAAATACAAGCACTTCAAATCAATATGAACGAGGTTCATAGTTTAATCTATATGTTGAATAACTAAACTTACATTTGTTGACATTTTATTATATAAATATTATTGTATTTGTCGACAGTTTTATTATAGAACGGGAGGCGGCAGCACGAAAGTGACGTGCGAAAGGCGGAGGCGGTCACCCCGGGCGTTAAAATTTAGGGGGGGGGCAAATTTATACAACAAACGTCATTTTGAGCCTGTCGCCCTGTCGCATGAAAAAAAAAAAAAAAAAAAAAAAAAAAAAAAAAAAAAATGGAGAAAGCAGAGCGCCAAATCCTAACTTTGCCCAGGGCGCGATTTTCTCTTCGCACGCCACTGGCAGCACAGACAATCACCTCATCGAGTTCACGGCTGAAATTCCAGAATTAGTTCAAACTCGATTCACTTTTTTAAATACAATCGGTCTGCTAAGTCATATCTTAACCTTAGGGGAAGACACATGAAAACCCGATTTTATCGTTGACTGGCAGGTTTATCACTGATTTTTTTCTGCATCCAAATGTATGAAAATATGGAGGACAGAAAAACATTACGATAAACCTACGAGTGAACCACAAAAATCGGATTTTCAGGTGTTTTCCATTAATGTATGACTTGGCAGACCGACTGCGTTTCAATATGCTAATCGAATTTTAACTAATTCTTAAATTATAGCCACGAACTTGATTATATGATTGTCTCTGTCTATTAGAATTTTTGTCTCCTGGCCTATTAGAATAATTATGAGACAGTTATTTATTTTTAATTCAGAAAATTTGTTGTCGTCAAGTAGGCGTAATATTGTTGAAAAATGGTTAAGTGCAATTACTGAAAATTATTTGCATAATACCCATCTATTGTAGTAATACATTGAATTTGCATATATTTGTGACTCCCTGTTTAGGGAACTAGTTAATACTAAACTCTTAATTACGTATTACCATTTTAATAATTTATAATAGAATTAAAAAACTTTAAGAAAGGGACAATGTTGAAGTATTTCTATTAACTTCTATAATGTTTTATCCATCATTAACGTAGTATAAAAATCGATTATTTGAAACCACACGACGTTGTAAAACATTTCCATAAAAAACTTTCGAATACAGATGATATGAAAAAAAGAGACGGTTTTGGGGCGGACTGGGAAATTTGAAGTGTAAGGAACTAATTTGCTCCGCCCTAAATCTCGTTTTTTAGCTTCTTCGTAAAACATTTATTCTCCATTCAACAAAACATTTAGTCTCCCAGGTAGCATACAGAAAAATGTTCCCGTCAATATTTTCCGATATCTGGAAAGTCAGTGAATGTCAAACATCAAATTTACAATATCTGCCAATATTCACAAATGTAACTTAAAATTAGTTTTTTTTTTAAAAAGCATCCAACTCAGTTTTTTGTAATACAGTCGGCTTTCGTTAATTCAAACTCGTCGGGACCACAAGAAATGTTCGAAGTATCCGAGGTTCGAATTATGGAAAGTGTGAAATAAAAACATGCTTAATATGGTACTATTACAAAGGAATCAATGTTGTAGCGTTTTTTTTTTTTTTTTTTTTTTAAATTTCTTTCGTCTGTTATCATTAGAATGTGACTTAATATTTAATTAGAATGCATAAATACATAAACTAAGTAAAAGTTTAGAAACAAGCTCAATGAAAAAATAATTTGAAGCGTCATTGATGGACAGACGGGGCACTAAGAAAGTGGGTATCAAATGCATGGGATTATATATATACTCGTTCGGAACAATTTTCACAAAAATCAAAGAAAGGAAATTGATCTAAAATCAGAGAGATAGAAAAGAAAAAATGAAAAATTGGACTTCTCGTTAGTTCGAATTAAACGAAGTCAACAGAAAATGATTTCGAATTAAGGAAATTTTTAAAGTTACTGCCAGTGAAAATTTCGGACTTCATGTTTAGTTCGAATTAAGTGAAGATTCGAATTAACGAGAATCAACTGTACTTATAACATTATAAAACGTAAATAGTATTCTAAACAATAAAATTCAACAATTTTGCAATTTTTAAAAACTTAATTTTTTAATGCCTCATTTTTAATATTTTATTTACATTGGTTAATGTTTTAAAAATGATATTAGTATTCTAACATTCAGAGACATCTATCGACATTCCTAAAAATAATATCATTTTTCAGGCATTTCAAAATGTCTGTTGATATTAGCATACGTGATGAAGTTTGTAATCTTGACCAAAATGAATGGAAAATTCTGAAGGACCGCCCATATCTATGGTTTTCGTCCTAGAATATTTGATTGAGACGCCTACTGTGAAATTTACATTATATAAAAATTTTCTTTGGAAATCTATAATATATATATGCACTTACGTAAAAAAATGACATACTGAGATCGATAAGGAAAATTTTCTATAGTACAATTTACATAAAAATTTATAAAGATTGAAATAGAAAAAAAAAATCTCAAGAAAAGCATTTCATATTGAAAACTATTGATAGTTCTATATAAAAATTTAAATTAGGAAATCTGCATTTATTGTTATAGAATTATTTGTAATTTAAAAAAAAATAATGTAGTGTTTATAGCGATTGTAAAATACAGCTATTGTTATTTTTTAAAAAAAAATCCAGAGATGATTTTTTTTTTTACATAAAAAGAGATCAATTTATCAATCTTTTAATGGATGATATATTTATGTTTTTTTTTTCTTTTTTTTAAATGGTCTCAAACTTAAGGCTTTTAAAAACATTTTATTTTTTATTCTTGAAAGCAAAAATAAATTTAGTTTCAAATATAGGTCATCAGTTTTTAACATAATTTTTCTTTTAAATTTCTAAGAAACTTAATAATATAAAGTGACATTTAAATTAATCTTTGTTTAAAAGATAAAAAAAAAGTCTATTGTCATTAACAGAGTATATGAGATGATTAAATTATAATTTTGTCAGGCACTTTTTTCACCACGAACAGAAAATTCTATTAAATGCATCTTATTAAATGCCCATTTTATAGTTATGGCGCAATGCTGATATATATACAAAAAAAAAAAAAAAAAAAAAAAAAAAATTACTCGTTAAAATTTTATTATCAACAGAAGGATTGTAATTGTTACTTCGGACAATATTTTTGTATTTGCAACTTGTTAATAAAGTGTAATTTAAATTTTGAACAATATGTATATATATATATATATATATATATATATTAATTCGAAATTAGTATTTAAAAAAAATATAAACAAAAAGTCGCGCTGGAATTAGACTTGGAATCCAGATATGCGCCGATAATAATAATAATAATAAAAAAAACTCTTTCTAGATATCATTTCCCCAATGTAAGAGACAGGAATCTAAACATGACTATTGTAACGCAGGTACTTGTAAGCGATTTGAACTAAGTTCATTATTAAATCTATATGTTTAACGGCTAAACTTACATTTGTTGAAATTTTATTATAAATATTTATTTTATATTTGACAGTTTTATTATAGACTAGGAGGCGGCAGCACAGACAACCACCTTATCGAATTCACAGCTAAAATTCCAAGATTAATTCAAACTTTTTAAAAAAATATTATTATTTACTTACCTTATTTTTTCTTTATCTTATTTCATTTTTTAATTTTCTTTATTATTTATTTAATTTCATTTATTATTATTTTTCCACTTTTTCCGCCGCACCTTTTTTTTTTCTTCTGTTTCTTTAGCATTACTTTTCTCTGCTGCATTTGCTCTATCAACTAGCTCCACCTGTCGCACTCTGTTTAATCTGTATCCTCTTCCTTTTAGTTAATCTTTGACCTTGTGCCCTTACGGACACGTGCCTTTTTCATCTGACAACGAACTGTATTGTTTTAGCTTGAAAGGCACCCTTCTTTGTTTTTTATTTTATGGTGATTTTTACATAGTCGATTATTATAATAATTTTAATTTTTAATTATTGATTCATTTATTTAAACACTTTCAGTCTGCCGAATCATACCTTTGGGGAATACACCTGAGCACCCGATTGTAGTCGTCGGCTCGTAAATTTATTTCTGCACCCAGATGTATGAAAATATGGAGGACTGCGAACAGAAAAACACAATGGTAAACCTACGAGTGAATCACTGAAAACAGGTTTTCAGTTTTTCATCAAGATATGATTCTGAGACAGAGTTCATTTTAATATGCGAATCAAATTTTAACTGATTCTGGATTTTCAGCTGAGAACTTGATGAGGCGATTGTCTGTGCCGCCGCCTTCCAGTTAGAAAGTAGGCATGAACGTGGCACACATTTATTTTTAATTCAGATTATTTATTGGTGTGAAAAAAGGCATAGCATTATCTCCAAAAAGTGTTAAATTGTTAAAAAGAAAAAAAAAATGGTTAAAGGCAATTAATGAAAATTACTCATGTAATACCCATATAATGTAGCAATATAATTTGCATTTATTTGTAACTCCCTATTTAGGTATACTAGCTAATAAAAAACCCCTAATTATGCATAACAATTTTATTAATTTATAACAAAATTAAGAATGTAAAAATACGCTAATAAAATGACAACAATGAAGTATTTTAATTAAATTTCTAAGATCAGTATCCCTCATTTACATGCTGGTATAAATATCGATGATTTGAAAATACATGAGGTTGTAAAACATTTACCTCAAAATTTTTCATTCACAGACCATATGCTGACAAAAGACAATTTTAGAGCGGATTTGTAGCTAGCTTCAAGCCTGTTATCAGTGGCGCAAACTTATATGGGCCTGTGTTGCCTGAGCCCACCCAATAATTTTGAATAATAGCCTACCCAATTTTCATTGCCCTAGTAATTTATTTCATTATTATTTCATTATTAATTTTTCACCTTAGAATAAAATTTATTTTGCCAATGACCATGTGTCTTATTTATCCGTCTAACACCCGTATATCCTAAATGGCTGAAATGTTTTAGTCCCTGTTTGACTTTTTGCTAATTCAATTTGAAGTCATGTTCATAGTATCATGGCATTGCAAGAAATGTCAGTGTCTTTATATGGAAAAACGTACGATAATATAATATAATTTAATTGCAACTTTATTAAAACATGGTAACTTGACTTAAAATTCTCATCTTTCAACCCTCCGAAAAAAAACAAACTGTTTGCAGCATTTTATAAAATTACTTTTGAGCCCACCCAAT
The DNA here is from genome assembly GCA_964019185.1 of Maratus speculifer. Lineage (NCBI taxonomy): Eukaryota > Metazoa > Arthropoda > Arachnida > Araneae > Salticidae > Maratus > Maratus speculifer. The sequence goes on along the minus strand of OZ025294.1, from coordinate 395,681,575 downwards.
ATTTTTGAATCAACCCAATATTTTTCAAAAGCTGGCGCCACTGTCTGTTATTATATAGTATGATAATTATATATTATATTCTAAATTTTAAGCAATTCTATTGGGTAGTTTTTACTCTGTTATATGTGGACGGACAGACAGACTGAATGATGACTATAGGTGCAACGTATTTATATAATTCTAATGTACTTACAAAGAATTGGTCCAGTGGCATTTAGAAAGATCATATTTGACATTATGTCCTGACAACACTGACATTAAAATATCGAAATTCAATGTCACAAATATGCACTAATTGAAGGCCGGAATCGAAGAATTTTTTGGAAAGCACTATCGATTATTTGATTTTCAGACTAACGGTAAACTAAACACCGAAATCAAATAGCAAAAGCAACTTTATAAAGAGAGCATCTTTTTATTCGATTATTTTTAATTATTACATAAACGTAAATCTCTATAAATCATGTCATCCTCGTGTACTACGCTACAAAGTCAGATTAGGGGGGAAATCTACGTTTGATTATTTTGAGGAAGCATTTGTACTTCCACTTATTGAGCAGAACAGGATTTCGTTATTGTCTGAAAGGATATCTTTTAATTCAACAATTTACACTTTAATCTGAAAAAGTTTACGGTTGTGAGTTTTAAACTAAAGCGCTATGATGATCATTTTCAGATGGTAATTTAAAATTACATTTGTAGAGAAATGTACAGTGACATCTAAGATAATAATCATTCTCAGTCGAGTAATGAACTTTAATTTGCGTTAAGCCTTTTTGATATATCAGTCCGTAACACTGTTGTACAGTAAAACCTCCATAACGGACACTGCCGAATAGCGGACACCTCTATTTAACGGATAGTTTTCAAATTCCCACTCCCAAAACCTAAATTTTTGTATATTTAACCTCTGAATAACGGACATTCCAAATAGCGGACACTCTATTCGGCGATAAAGGATAAAAAATTGTTTTTTAACAAAAAAAAAAAAAAAAAAAAAAAAAAAAAAAAAAAAAGAGAAAAATAAGTAAAAAAGGCCTCTAAATTTATCAGAGCAATATGTCACAAGTTTTATGATCACAGATAAATGTAGAGGGTGGACTGAGGAAATTTCTGCTTCACGTTAAGCACTGAATTCAGGGGGCTGCCTGGGAGTGACATCTTCCAGAGCATTCAAATGTCTATTCCCCCCCCCCCTTCTTCAAGATTTTATGATTTTATTTTTTTAATGATCAAAAAGTGCAATTCCTAAATGACTAAATGAACTCTAAAATGACTAATAACGTCACATTGAAAAACAAATTATATGTAATCGTGAGCAAAAGTAAACTTTTGTAAGACTTTTTTTTTATAAGAATGTAACAAACAGCAGTTAAATGTGTGCACAATTTTATTTAAGTTTTATTGTTTAAAAAATAATTTTATTTTCTCAATTATCATATAATAAAGGTTTTAGGACATATAAATGTAAATCAATGAAATATTAAGCGACTTTTGAACCTTTGCGGTTTTCCCTAGCGGACATCTCCGAATATCGGACAATTTCTGCGTTTCCGAGGTGCCCTTTACTTAGAGGTTTTACTGTATCCGCTAGGGGAATGAGGGAAGATTCAAATGTTTATCTGGTGACCTAATATATAAATTTCCTATTTAAAATACTAAACCCGCATTTTTATTCATGAAAATCCGTTTTTTTCAGTACTAAAGAAGTTTTTGTTTATATATATAAAAAAAATATATACATACTAATAAATATATTTATTTTTACCAACGAATTGTAAATAAACCAATACAGTGATTGTATGCATCAAGTGATTCAGAGTATTTTAGGTGTTTTAGTACCATATGTATCATAAAGTACTGGTCACAACATACGAAGATAGAATTAATTTTTATTAAAGAAAGCAAATATCACTTTAGAAAATTGCTGGTACAAATGCTTGAATGTTTTTGAAGCGTATAAACCTTGATGTATATTTTTTTTAATTGAAAAAAATATATAGATTTTATTCAATTTCATCCCAAATGTTTAATTTGATATTAGTTAAAAATTGAAAATTTTTTTTAAACGAAACAAAATAAAATGGAAAATTAATTAAGAATTTGTCACAAAAATATCAAAAAGGTTTGGAAATAACCAAAATTGGTTAAAAAAAATTTAAAAAATGCTTATTATATGAAAAGAAATGTGGGACTTATTAATTGTGTACATTGATAGCGTGATGCGATCCCGGCAGAAAGTGGAACGATGAGATAACGTTCTACTTTATTATGAAACTCAGTGGTTCTACGTGTCCGCATAGCGTTTCCCGCGTGAGTTCTCCCATACTTAAAATAAAATTAACAAAAATTGCTTTGCAGTTGTTTTTTACTTTTAAAAAAATTGAAATAACTTATGAATAAGAGAACAAAAAATTCAGAATGAAGCCACATCCTCTAAATTCTAGGGAGTGTTGACTTAAATCTCATAAGTTGTTCACTTAATTGTTATGGTGCAACGCAAAAAAAAAAAAAAAAAAAAGAACGTCGTTAAAATTTATCGTCAACAGAAGGATTTAAATTTTAAGCAAAAAAGAGTTTATTTAAATGGAAATTAGTACTTTAAACGAAAACAATGGAAAATATATACAAAAAAGTTCACGTTGGAATTACATCTGGATTCATGTATGCATGCACCGATAAAAAAAAAAAAAAAAACTCTATTTAGATTATTTTCCCCAATTTTATAACACTGGAATCTGAAAAGGATAATTGTAAATACAAGCACTTCAAATCAATATGAACGAGGTTCATAGTTTAATCTATATGTTGAATAACTAAACTTGCATTTGTTGACATTTTATTATATAAATATTATTGTATTTGTCGACAGTTTTATTATAGAACGGGAGGCGGCAGCACGAAAGTGACGTGCGAAAGGCGGAGGCGGTCACCCCGGGCGTTAAAATTTAGGGGAGGGGGGCAAATTTATACAACAAACGTCATTTTGAGCCTGTCGCCCTGTCGCATGAAAAAAAAAAAAAAAAAAAAAAAAAAAAAATGGAGAAAGCAGAGCGCCAAATCCTAACTTTGCCCAGGGCGCGATTTTCTCTTCGCACGCCACTGGCAGCACAGACAATCACCTCATCGAGTTCACGGCTGAAATTCCAGAATTAGTTCAAACTCGATTCACTTTTTTAAATACAATCGATCTGCTAAGTCATATCTTAACCTTAGGGGAAGACACATGAAAACCCGATTTTATCGTTGACTGGCAGGTTTATCACTGATTTTTTTCTGTATCCAAATGTATGAAAATATGGAGGACAGAAAAACATTACGATAAACCTACGAGTAAACCACTAAAATCGGATTTTCAGGTGTTTTCCATCAACGTATGACTCTGGAAACCGACTGCGTTTCAATATGCGAATAGAGTTTTAACTAATTCTTGAATTATAACCACGACCTTGATTATGTGATTGTCTCTGTCTATTAGAATTTTTGTCTCCCGGTTTTTTTAGAATAATGATGAGGCAGTTATTTATTTTTAATTCATGAAATGTATTGGGGTCAAGTAGGCGTAATATTGTTGAAAAATGGTTAAGTGCAATTACTGAAAATTATTTGCATAATTCCCATCTATTGTAGCAATATATTGAATTTGCATATAATTTGTGACTCCCTGTTTAGGGAACTGGCTAATACAAAACTCTTAATTACGTATAACAACTTTACTAATTTATAAGAGAATTAAAAATACTTTAAAAAAAGGGACAATGTTGAAGTATTTCTATTAACTTTTATAATGTTTTATCCATCATTAACGTAGTATAAAAATCGATTATTTGAAACCACACGACATTATAAAACATTTACTTAAAAAATTTTCGATTGCAGCTAATACGAAACAACAGACAATTTTGGGGCGGACCGGGAAGTTTGAAGTGTATGGGACAAATTTGCTCTGCCCTAAATCTCTATTTTTTTAGCTGCTACATAAAACATTCATATTTATTCTCCCAGGTAGCACACAGATATATCGGAAAATGTCCCCATCAATATTGGCCGATATCTGGAAAGTAAGTGAACGTCAAACACCAAATTTACAATATCTGCCAATATTCACAAATGTAACTTAAAATTAGATTTTAAAAGAAAGCATCCAACTCAGTTTTTTTGTAATGCAGTCGGCTCTCGTTAATTCGAACTCGTCGGGACCACAAGAAATGTTCGAAGTATCCGAAGTTCGAATTATGGACAGTATGAAATGAAAACATGCTTAATATGGTACTATTACAAAGGAATGAATGTTATAGCGTTTTTTTTTCTTTCGTCTGTTATCATTAGAATGTGACTTAATATTTAATTAGAATGCATAAATACATAAACTAAGTAAAAGTTTAGAAACAAGCTCAATGAAAAAATAATTTGAAGCGTCATTGATGGACAGACGGATCTCTAAGAGAGTGGATATAAAATGCATGTTATTATATGTATACTCGTTCGGAACAATTTTCACAAAAAACAAAGAAAGAAAATTTTTCAAATGATCTAAAATCAGAGAGATAGAAAAGAAAAAATGAAAAATTGGAATTCTCGTTAGTTCGAATTAAACGAAGTCAACAGAAAATGATTTCGAATTAAGGAAATTTTTAAAGTTATTCCGCCATTGAAAATTTCGGACTTCATGTTTAGTTCGAATTAAGTGAAGATTCGAATTAACGAGAATCAACTGTACTTATAACATTATAAAACGTAAATAGTATTCTAAACAATAAAATTCAACAATTTTGCAATTTTTAAAAACTTAATTTTTTAATGCCTCATTTTAAATATTATATTTACATTGGTTAATATTTTAAAAATGATATTAGTATTCTAACATTCAGAGACATCTATCGACATTCCTAAAAATAATATCATTTTTCAGGCATTTCAAAATGTCTGTCGATATTAGCATACGTGATGAAGTTTGTAATCTTGACCAAAATGAATGGAAAATTCTGAAGGACCGCCCATATCTATGGTTTTCGTCCTAGAATATTTGATTGAGACGCCTACTGTGAAATTTACATTATATAAAAATTTTCTTTGGAAATCTATAACATATATATGCACTTACGTAAAAAAATGACATACTGAGATCGATAAGGAAAATTTTCTATAGTACAATTTACATAAAAATTTATAAAGATTGAAATAGAAAAAAAAAAATCTCAAGAAAAGCATTTCATATTTAAAACTATTGATATTCTATATAAAAATTTAAATTAGGAAATCTGCATTTATTGTTATAGAATTATTTGTAATTAAAAAAAATAATAATGTAGTGTTTATAGCGATTGTAAAATACAGCTATTGTTATTTTTTTAAAAAAATCAAGAGATGATTTTTTTTTTTACATAAAAAGAGATCAATTTATCAATCTTTTAATGGATGATATATTTATGTTTTTTTTTTTTTTTTTTTTTTTTTTTTTTAATGGTCTCAAACTTAAGGCTTTTAAAAACATTTTATTTTTTATTCTTGAAAGCAAAAATAAATTTAGTTTCAAATATAGGTCATCAGTTTTTAACATAATTTTTCTTTTAAATTTCAAAGAAACTTAATAATAAAAAGTGACATTTAAATTAATCTTTGTTTAAAAGATAAAAAAAAAGTCTATTGTCATTAACAGAGTATATGAGATGATTAAATTATAATTTTGTCAGGCACTTTTTTCACCACTAACAGAAAATTCTATTAAATGCATCTTATTAAATGCCCATTTTATAGTTATGGCGCAATGCTGATATATATATATATATATATATAACCACCCGTTAAAATTTTATCATCAACAGAAGGATTGTAATTGTTACTTCGGATAATATTTTTGTATTTACAACTTGTTAATAAAGTGTACTTTAAATTTTGAACAATATATATATATATATATATATATTAATTCGAAATTAGTATTTAAAAAAATATAAACAAAAAGTCGCGCTGGAATTAGACCTGGAATTCAGATATGCGCCGATAATAATAATAATAATAAAAACTCTTTCTAGATTTCATTTCCCCAATGTAAGAGACAGGAATCTAAACAGGATTATTGTAACGCAGGTACTTGTAAGCGATTTGAACTAAGTTCATTATTTAATCTATATGTTTAACGTTTAAACTTACGTTTGTTGAAATTTTGTTATAAATATTTATTTTATATTTGACAGTTTTATTATAGACTAGGAGGCGGCAGCACAGACAACCACCTTATCGAATTCACAGCTAAAATTCCAAGATTAATTCAAACTTTTAAAAAAATTATTATCTATTTACCTTATTTTTTCTTTATCTTATTTCATTTTTTAATTTTCTTTATTATTTATTTTATTTCATTTATTATTATTTTTCCACTTTTTCCGCCGCACCTTTTTTTTCTTCTGTTTCTTTAGCATTACTTTTCTCTGCTGCATTTGCTCTATCAACTAGCTCCACCTGTCGCACTCTGTTTAATCTGTACCCTCTTCCTTTTAGCTAATCTTTGACCTTGTGCCCTTACGGACAGGTGCTTTTTTCATCTGACAACGAACTGTATTGTTTTAGCTTGAAAGGCGCCCTTCTTTGTTTTTTATTTTATGGTGATTTTTACATAGTCGATTATTATAATAATTTTAATTTTTAATTATTGATTCATTTATTTAAACACTTTCAGTCTGCCGAATCATACCTTTGGGGAATACACCTGAGCACCCGATTGTAGTCCTCGGCTCGTAAATTTATTTCTGCACCCAGAGGTATGAAAATATGGAGGACTGGGAACAGAAAAACACAATGGTAAACCTACGAGTGAATCGCTAAAAACGGGTTTTCAGTTTTTCATCAAGATATGTTTCTGAGACAGAGTTCATTTTAATATGCGAATTAAATTTTAATTGATTCTGGATTTTCAGCTGAGAACTTGATGAGGTGATTATCTGTGCTGCCGCCTCCCAGTTAGAAAGTAGGCATGAACGTGGCACACATCTATTTTTAATTCAGATTATTTATTGGTGTGAAAAAGGCATAGCATTATCTCCAAAAAGTGTTAAATCGTGAAAAAAAAATGGTTAAAGGCAATTAATGAAAATTACTCATGTAATACTCATATAATGTAGCAATATATGGAATTTGCATTTATTTGTAACTCCCTATTTAGGTATACTAGCTAATAAAAACCCCTAATTACGCATAACAATTTTATTAATTTATAACATAATTAAGAATGTAAAAATACGTTAATAAAATGACAAGAATGAAGTATTTTAATTAAATTTCTAAGATCAGTATCTCTCATTTACATGCTGGTATAAATATCGACGATTTGAAAATACATGAGGTTGTAAAACATTTACCTCAAAATTTTTCATTCACAGACCATATGCTGACAAAAGACAATTTTAGAGCGGATTTGTAGCTAGCTTCAAGCCTGTTATCAGTGGCGCAAACTTATATGGGCCCGTGGGGCCTTAGCCCACCCGATAATTTTGAATGGCCTACCCAATGTTAATTCTTCTTGTAATTTATTTCATTATTATTTCATTATTAATTTTTCACCTTAGAATAAAATCTATTTTGCCAATGACCACGTGTTTTATTTCTCCGTCTAACACCCATAAATCCTAAATGGCTGAAATGTTTGAGCCCCTATTTGACTTTTTGCTAATTCAATTTGAAGTCATGTTCATAGTATCATGGCATTGCAAGAAATATCAGTGTCTTTATAGGGGAAAACGTACGATAATATAATTTAATTTAATTGCAACTTTATTAAAACATGGCAACTTGACTTAAAATTCTCATCTTTCAACCCTCCGAAGAAACACAAACATTGCAGCATTTTATAAAAATATTTTTGAGCCCACCCAATATTTTTGAACCAACCCAATATTTTTCAAAAGCTGGCACCACTGTCTGTTACTTCCTCTGTCCCAAATTAATTGCGACATTTGAATACTTTTGTATTGATTATTGATATTTATGGCTTTATGATTTTGTTTGAACATTTTTCAGAGAGCTATACTATCAATCAACAATATTTACGTATTTAACATTCCCTCCATAATTACATAAATAAGTAATTAATTAGTTTAAAAAATCCCGGTTCGTACGCTTTTAAGCCACGCCCCATTTTGCAAAGATTTTTTAAAACAATAATAACATAAAACTGTCTTCAAGTTAATTAATCGCGAATTCTGACACCTAGTATACACCGTAATATTCATTCTAGTATAATAAAATTGGTGTCATGTACTAAACTGCATCAGAAGTTACTTATGACTCCGCCTACTTGAAATGTCGCAACTAATTTGGGACAAAATTTTCATCCTAAATGTCCCAACAAATTTGGGACAGAGGGAGTATTATATATTATGACAATTATATATTATATTCTAAATTTTAAGCAATTCTATTGGACAGTTTTTCCTTTGTTATATGCGGACGGAAAGACAGACTGAATGATGACTATAGGTGCAACGTATTTAAATAATTCTAATGTACTTACAAAGAATTGGTCCAGCGGCATTTAGAACAAGCATATCTGACATTATGTCCTGACAACACTGAAATTAAAAATATCGAAATTCAATGTCACAAGTATGCACTAATTGAAGGCCGGAATCGAAGAATTTTTTGGAAAGCACTGTCGATTATTTGATTTTCAGACTAACGGTAAACTAAACACCGAAATCAAGTAGCAAAAGCAACTTTATAGAGAGAGCATCTTTTTATTAGATTATTTTTAATTTTTTGAGGTTTAGGAATTGGAGAAATTATAGAGGTTTTCCAGGGTTTTGGAAAATAGTAGAACTTAAGGTCCCTGTCCTCGCTCGAGGAAACGCTCGCGAGTTAATGCTATTCCTATGGGGGAGCATTTTTCTAATAACTCTTTCGCATTTTGATTTTTTTTTTTATTGTATAGCTGAGGTGCATGCCGACAGCGCACCTTTTTTACTTTTTCGATTTTGCTCGCAGATATTTTTTACAAAGTTAGTTTCTCTTTCAGAACCGGTTTCGAAACTGAAAGTGCATTAAAAAAAATATCTGCAACCAAAATCGAAAAAGTAAAAGAGGTGCGCTGTCGGCATGCACCTCAGCTATCCAATGCAAAAAAAAATATTTAAAAATGTCAAAATGCGGAAGAGTTATTAAAAAAATGCTTCCCAAGAATAGCAATAGTTCGCGAGAGCGTTTCCTCGAGCGAGGACAGGGACTAGAGGTCTGCACGGGCCGGAATTTCCAGGCCCGGCCCGGTCCGTAGGAAAAATTTTTCGGCCCGACCCGGCCCGTTGTAAAATTTAAAATTTCTACGATTTCTAAAAAAATCAGATTTTTTTCATATAATTAAGATTTCTTTAAAGAATACTACATACATATCTATGGAATGATTTTACAGTATATTTTACAGGAAATACACATTAGCAATATTAGTGATTACTAAGATTCTTAGGCTTTCAATAATCAAATAAAGATTCATCAAAAAATTAATATGGCTTAGAATAAAAGAAAAAAGAAAGGAAGTTAAAAACATCGTAACTTTTGAAGCTGTTTAATAAAAGAAGATTTATAAAAATATTTCTATATCATTTTATTAAAGATTTTAAATCCAAATTCATTCGTTAACTCAAATATACGCCTTTCTGATACATTTCTAAATTCATTTTTTTCTCAGAAACGCACTGCAGGTATCTTTATACAGAAACTATATAATCAAGTGGCATAAACCGTTTTTTGATACAAGCAATTTAAGAATACTGAAAGGAAATAAATTATTGTTATAGTCAGCATTTTCAATAGAATTTCCGGAAGCGATACCATGGGAAGGGAGAAAAACCTGCAACCATTTGAGAAATTATTGTGTCTGAACAAATTTATGCAAGTATTTTATTCATCAAAAATGAAAAATGCTATTCCATTAAAAATGCCTTCAATAGTCAGGCTTATCACTTTTATGTTTTTACAATTAAAAATTAATCTGAAAATGTGTCAAACTTTCGCGTTATTGAGAAATTAATTTAAAAACCATCAAGAAGTATATATCCAAAGATTAATCTAACATAAGTTCTTTATCGCTGTTAATAATTTTACAAATCATGTTGTCTGCCCTACAGATCTTGAGAACAATTAAGTCTTGTTCCGGTCCGGCAAGTCTATATGTAGAAAAATGATGCAAGCTTGATCTCGGCCCGGTATCAGTCGGCTAAAAAATATTAAAACGGGTTACACACAATTTAACTGTCGGATGCCGATCTCACACTGTACAATTTACATTTTTATATTGATGCTGTCAAACTAGTATGGCTCTTGACGCACATTTATATTTATTCTCGTTAAAACCATTTGCGTTGAAAATAGATCATATTTTATCGTTTCTGCTTAAATCTTCAGAGCGGGTCGGCAGGCCAAAAATTTTTTTATCGGCCCGGCCCGGCCCGTATGGCCCGTTCAATTTTTTTGCCGGCCCGGCCCGTTTATTTTGTTTGTCGGCCCGGCCCGTTGAGAAAACTATTCTGATTCTGCCGGCCCGGCCCGTTAGAAAATTTGAAACGATTCCGCCGTGTACGGGCCACGGGCCAGGCCCGGGCCTGTGCAGACCTCTAACAGGGACCTTAATGATTGCGTTAGTGAAAAAAGGTAGTTTCTTTAATATTTAATCGTATATAATTCACCTTCAAAAAGTTGGCGGTGCGAGTTATAAAATAAAATGTTATGATTATCTTTTGGTGCCGTCCACAGATGATGTAACGTTTGGAGATTGGTTCGTGAAATTGTGACTGTTAGGGACAAGGGGGTTGGACGGGGTTAGAAGAAATGTGACATGACGCATTTTGTTTAAAACAAATCATTAAATCAAAATCATTGAATCATCAGAAATGAAATCATTAAATTCAGCAGATTAAATATTGAAGTAATTTTGAAATTACAGTATTTTGTATTCATAAAGTAAAGACAAAATTTAAAGCCAAATCCATTGGATTCCATTTCAAACTCCAAAATTCTGCTGTTTTCAATATCTGTTTCATGCTCATATTTTATTACTGTTGTATATTAAGTATTCTTTTTTATTGTAATCTTAATTTTATTTCATACAAAATAAATACACGAATCATTTTTATTGTTATGCTCACAATCGTCTTTAGAATACATAGTTAAAGTTTAAAAATAAAATTCGGAATATGATCCATAACTTAGTACTGCTTTGTTTCTGAACTGCAAGTATATGAAATGTAATATAGCGTGATATGTGACAAGGCGAGGGGAGGGGGAGGAGATGCGGTGAAGTGTGACACATTGTAACCAAGGGGAGAGTGGCGGGTCAAAAATATTGAAAAATAGTGTGACATCATTTACAGATAGCCCCTTTAAAGAAGCCCAGTTCATACATCATTCATCAAATAAGATTTGTAGAGGAATGTACTGTGATATCTCAGATAACAATAATTGTTTTCATTATTTTTATCAATCAAGTAATGAGTATGGATTCGGGCTAGGCCTTCTTGATATATCAGGTCGGTACGCCGTTTTTGCCGCTAGGGGAATAATGCAGGGTAGAAATTTATACGAGGGCCGTTTTTTTTTCAACCTCCGATTGCACAGCATCAACGTTAGACGAGCAGCAGGAAGTCGGTATGCGCATAGAGCGACGGCGCATGTTCCCCACATCACCCTCTTTGACTGCCTTTTCATTGACGCCATTGTGAGGCGAGCTGTAGCCACGTAAACATGGCTGCCTTAATTGATTCTCCCGCCAAGTGCGAATTGCGAAGTTTTATTCGATTCCTGCAAGCTGAAGGGAATAGTGCAGCTGAAATTCATCGAAGAATGAGCCGAGTGTATGGAGAAAGCTTTATAAGCGATGGTGTTGTGCGTGAATGGTGCCGAAAATTTAAAGATGGCCGAACCGATGTACATGATGAAGGAGGTCAAGGACGCAAGTCTGTAGCCACAGACAACCTTGTTCAACGAGTGGACGAAGAAGTTAGAGGAAACCGAAGGTTCACTATAAATGATTTGTCCATAAAATTTCCAGAAGTCTCGAGGTCTTCTCTGTACACTATTGTGACGGAACATTTAGGCTACAGAAAAATTTGTGCTCGCTGGGTCCCAAAGATGTTGACGGACAACCACAAAACACGACGAATGGGCTCAGCCTTGACATTCCTTACCCGTTATGACGCTGAAGGAGAAGACTTTTTGAAATCAATTGTGACAGGTGATGAGACCTGGGTTCAGTATGACATATCTGAAACAAAACATCAATCTCAACAATGGATGCATACGAACTCGCCAAACAGACCAAAAAAGTTCAAACAAACCTTCAAAAATAGAAAGATTATGGATACAGTGTTCTGGGATCAAAAAGGTGTGTTGCTTGTTGAGTTCATGCAGCCAGGGATGACGATTACTTCAGCTGTTTAATGTGAAACTTTACGACGGTTACGCAGAGCCATTCAGAACAAAAGAAGAGGCATGCTGACTTCTGGAATTGTTCTGATCCATGACAACGCCCGTCCTCACACTGCTGCTGTAACCCAACGTCTACTTCAGCATTTTCAGTGGGAAATTTTCGATCACCCGGCATACAGTCCCGACCTAGCTCCGAGTGACTACCATCTTTTCCCTGAACTTAAAAAGTGGCTAAGAGGGAAGCGTTTTCAAAGTGACGTGGAGCTTCAAGACAGCGTCAAGAATCATTTGAATTCATTGGCGGACACTTTTTATGAAGAGGGTATTGGAAAGTTTGTCCACAGGTACGACAAGTGCCTCAATTTACAAGGTGATTATGTTGAAAAATAACCATAAGTGTACATAACTTTTAGTAATAAAATGATCTTTCTACATATGCTTGTCTTTTTTTATGGCCCATCGGAGGTTGAAAAAAAAACGGCCCTCGTATTTGCTACAGTAATATAGGAATTTCATAAATAAAATACTAAGCCCTATTTTTCTCATTTATTGTCTTTAAAAACTGGATTATTTATTGGATTGAAAAATCCTTTTGTGTTTGAGTACTCGAAAAGCTTTTTGTTTTTGTAAAAGAAAAATTATTGATATATATATAAACATTATATAGAACAAGTCAAGATTTGACTAGAAATAACTTGAATGTTTCATTAGAAAAAGTCTAGAATCTCCATTAAGTTGCTTTGATATTAATTATTGAAAATGTGACAAATTTCTATATTGCATAGGTCAATACCATTTTTTTATTTTAAGGTGGTAGAAAATGCTATCAGGCAAAACTATTAAAGGAAGTTGCAGGTGATGTGCCCAGGCAGGGTTCGAACTGGAGAACCCAAGGTAAGAAAGTGAGATCTTAAATACCGAGCAAAACAAAACGCAATCGCTTCCTGCGAGAAATTCATTTTACTGACCGTGAAAGATGGCGCCGCCACAAAGTATAAGAATTTTAGTACTTCTAGGTTATCCCGTCGACCAAAAAATTATCGCCAAACTATAAGATTATATGCCAATAATGGATGATCGTGAATGTCACATTCAATGACATTAAATGCGATTCACGTGTTTAAAATGTCATTAAGTTATTTTTATTTCGACTTTTTATTAATATTTTTATTAATATTTTACTATTTATTTGTTTTTGTTTTTTTGTTATTTAAAATAAAAATTACGTCAACATGTATAATTTGGCTATTAGTTTGGCGATTTGTGAAATTTGACGAAATTGGTCTACGGGATAACCTAGAAGTATCAGAATTTTAAGTTTGTAATTTACAACCAGTTGTATTTTTTCTTTATCAAAAATTCACATTAAAACATTGGACAGAGTCTTTATTTTTATTTACAAAGGTCGCATTATTATTATTATTTTTTAATATTATTATTATTATACAACACGAGCATTAAAAGCTATGCGTGAAGTTTCCACTATCGTACTTTATTGTGAAATTTGTTAATTTAAGAAATTCAAATTTGAAAAACGACATAATCAATAGATCTGAAATTTGTATCAAGAAAAAAAATGTATTATTTACCTTTCTAATGCTATTTATCTAGCATAAAAATGCTAGCTAAATACTTTTCTGATAAATACTTTTTAAGTTAATCATTTTTTTTAGAATTTCAAATGTTTCTTTTCCGACATTAACTTGTGGCGACGATGAGCGAAGAAGCCAGTCGCCAGGAATACACAGCTTTTTATTAGAGAGGATTTATGTTTGCCAACGTATTGTAGATGAACGTGGAAAATATCGTGATTGATAATTACCGGAAGTGTAATTTTCCTTGTAGTATGCAGTTATTAATGTTTACCAATCTACTGTAAATAAACTTGCCCCCCTCCCCCATCAAAAAATAATTGTGGTCTATAATTGCTGGAAGTGTGATTTTTGCTGTATTATGTAATTAATTACCCTTGCCAGCGTATTGTAGATCAACTTGAAAAAGTTTGTGATCGATAATTACTGGAAGTGTTATTTCCGCTGTAGCATGCATTTGTAAACTTATCTAACACCAGCCAATAAATAAATACAATCCTAAACTCATCTTTAAAAGATAGATTTAAAATTATACTGTGCGCAAGTAACTTAAAAGATAACAAAATTTATTAATTGTAAAAAGAAGTTTTCTTATACGTCCATTAAAAACGTTTCGAAATATATATATTAAAGTATTTAATCGCTAAAACGGACGTCAAATGCTAATAAAATACATTAAAAGATCTTAATAATTTGACATGTTTCGTTTGAATTTACTCAATCACCAAAAAAAAAAAAAAAAAAAAAAAAAAAAAAAAAAAATAAATAAATACAAATAAACACAAAGATGAAAAATGAATTTTCAATTTTTTAAAATTTCATTTGTAACAGTTTATTGTCTTTTTCCATCTTTGTGTTTATTTGTATTTTTGTTTTTTTCTGATGATGATTGAGTAAATTCAATCGAAACATGTCAAATTATTATTTTATTAAGATCTTTTAATGAATTTTATTAGCATTTGACGTTCGTTTTAGTAATTAAAAATTTTAATATATATTTTTTTAAAAGATAACAAAATTATTTTAAAAAGTTTAGATTACTTTAATTCTTATTACTTTCAATAGTAAACACAGCTATCATCAGAGAACACAAAAAATACCGTTATTAGCATCTTATTTTTGAAATATCTCTTAGTTGATCTCGAACGAAGTGGAAGAGAAAGTCAATTTTTAAATACGGGAAACACTGGGAATCGTATAACAAGAAAACTGTGGGAAACCTTAAACAGTTATAAAAGAAGTAATATTCCACGCTCCAGAATATCTATGTTTTATTAGTGTTTTCCGGATCTAAAAGTCGACTTTTACTTTTTTCAACGCTAACTGTGCGTAACTATATGTAACATTTGAAAAATACGACGCTAAATAATAGCGAAAATCGGGTTTTCAGTTTTCCATCAAGTTATGACTTGGGAGGCCGAGTGAATAAGCGAATCGATTTTTAAATAATTCTGGACTTTTGAGCTGTGAACTTGATGAAGTGATTGCCTGCGCTGCTTCCTATTAGAAAGTAATCATGAATGTGGCAGATACTTGTTTTTAATTCAGATTATTGATTGGTGTGAACAGTGGCGCAGCCAAGGGGGTGGTTTTGGGGCTAAAATCCCTCCCAGAGCTAAGAAAGATCGCTATAATTGCCGCTTATATGAATCAAAACCAAACTTAATATTTAAATGTTTTGGCGCATTTCGAAATCCGCCGCTTTTTTGAATCAGATTTCATTTCATAAAGTAATTCCATTAAATGGCGAAAATTCTACTTAAAATTGTGAAAGTTCATATTACATGAATTAGTTAAGTAAAAATTGGTTATTTGAACTAAATCATTCTTCTTATACGCATTATGCTTAAAAAAAAATGATAATTTCCTGCCACAGTTAGTACTGATTCTATTAACCGGCAATCACTTGTATCAGAAACTCAAAACCTCTCCTAGAACTGAATTCTGGCTGAGCTAATGGGTGTGAAGCATTATCTCTTAACCCTTAAATGCATATTGTATCATTTTCGATACCATAAGTGTTCCCGATTTATTGGGGGTTTTATTCACATGTTCCGTATTCTCACCAGAAATTTAAAAGAGCAATTTTCACTTTACTTAATGACAGACCATTCTTAATTAAATAAAAAAAAAATTACTATTTAGATTTTTCTGGTATGAATTCTGATTCTTTGAATTGCGCATTTTTTGGAACGCTTTCTAATGCTTTTAAGGGTTAATAGCGTTAAATAGTGTTGAAAAATGATTAAATGCAATTATTCAAAAATACTCATGTAATACCCGTATAATGTGGTAATATACTGAATTTGAATTTATATGTAAATCTTTGTTTATGGCTAGTAGCTCCTAATTAGTACTGCCATTTTATTAAATTATAACTTAAATAAGATTGCAAAATTACATTAAAAATAGACAATATGTTGAAGTATTTCTAATAGATCGTATAAGATCAATACTACTCATTAACATACTATAAATATCGATTATTTGAAATTGCATGATCTTGTAACACATTTACTTTAAAAATTTTCGATCACAGACCCTATGTAAATAAAACGCAATTTTGGGTAGGGTTAATTTGCTTAAAGTTTTTTTAAAAACTAATTTGCCGAACTAACTCCGCCCTAAATTTCATTTTTATTTCTTTCCTTTTTTTATGGTCTTATTAGTCTAGAATATATTTTGAAATCGTTGCAACGTCTCAGGCAAATTGTTCTTTTGATAAATAATATTATTGTTTCCAAACGATGTTAAAAAGAAACTAGTTGTATTTTAAACAACACATGATAATAAAGAAAGAAAAAGAAAATATTGTTCCAGTGGCTTTAGAACGAACATATAAGACTATTATGCGCGGACAATACTCATGTAAAAAAATTAAAATTCAATACTGCATGCATGCACAAATTGAAGCCAAATGGATAAATAAGAAAACTAACTAATAAGAATGTATTTATTAAAGTACAACAAATTGCTCAGTGGTGCACAAAACAAGAATTTTAATATACATTTGTACAATTAAAATAAAATAAAACTATCAACGTTTCGCGCCGTCTTCTGCGGTCGTCTTCAGGAAAATATGATAACGGAAGGACTAAGTTTGCATCTTGATCGAGAGATAATATTTCTAATTAAATTAAAATCTAAATGAATTAAAAGTTTAAAAATGTTGCCCCTTACACGTGAGTAAAAATTAAAATATTGCAACGAATTTTTTTTCATAATTAAAAACATTTTATATGTAAAAATATTTATAGTTAAAAATTTCGTTGCAATATTTTAATTTTTACTCACGTGTAAGTGGCAACATTATTAAACTTTTAATTCATTTAGATTTTAATTTAATTAGAAATATTATCTTTCGATCAAGATGCAAATTTAGTCCTTCCGTTACTATATTTTCCTGAAGACGCCCGCAGAAGACGGCGCGAAACGTTGATAGTTTTATTTTATTTTAATTGTACAAATGCATATTAAAATTCTTGTTTTGTGTACCACTGAGCAATGTGTTGTATTTTAATAAATACATTCTTATTAGTTAAATTTTATGATGCAACTGTCCTGTATATATTTAAGAAAACTAACGTTTATATCAATACTTTTATAAATACATCCAAATACGTTTATTTGTTTTTTCGGACTAACGATACACACTGAGGTCTAGCAGCAGAAGCAGCTGCATAGATATAGTACATTTTATTATATTTATTTTATTTAATTACTTTTCAAACTAGTGTCCGACGCAAAACTCTGTAAATATTCTAGGCGTCATGAGTTACAAACGAAGTAAAAATAAATCTTAACAGTTAATTTTTTGGCAGAAGCATCAATGCTTCCAATTCCATTTCATTAATAAACATTTTAAGATTTGAAGACACGCCATAGATTTTATTATTTAGAAGTATATATACAGTCGAATCTCTCTATAACGAAACTCCAGACATCGAATTTCTCTGGAACGAACGAATTTTTTGTAGGAACGGTCCCCTTTTCGCATGATTACATTAAAAACAGTCTCTATATAGTGAAATATCTATATCCATATAACGAATTTTTTCTTAAATTGGTCTTAATATATTCAGTTTTAAAAAAGCTTCGAAATCATATGAAATCAATTTTCCATCACTTATTTTTGATTTATCGTTCAGTGCTGATAAGGGATGAATAATAAGGGAGGAGGATCAAAAAATGTTTGGGGGGGGGGGTGAGGCTCATATTTCGTCATATTTCATATTTTCAGCGGACACCGCGTTGGAAAGTCCTGCGACTACGTTATAGATAATATCTCAAATTTTGTTTTAAAACTTTAATTATGTGTTCTAATGACGTTTGTGAGCATGACAATAAAAATGATTCGTGTATTTATTTTGTATGAAATAAGATTATGATTACAACGAAAATCATAATTAATATACAACAGTAATAAAATATAAATATGAAAGAGATATTGGAAACAGAAAAGGAATTTAATATATTTGGCTTTAAATTTTATTATCACTTCATGAACACAAAATACTCTAACTTCAAAATCTTATTTCTCTCGCTGTTCTTTAAATCCAACGTATTCTTCCCACCTCCCACACACCTTTCAAAATCCTTCTCAAAATAGAGTCAATTAGATTGTTACACATATAAGAGAGGAATCAACGAGAGGCACATAAGAGAGGCCTTCAAATGGAGGAAAATCTTAACTACAATTTTTCATTCCTTGCTAAAATTTGAGCATTTTTTGAGAGCGTAACAATTTTAAAATCAAAATAACAAAAAATTAGATTTGTTCGTCTGAAATTAATGCAAGTCTTCCTTATTTGATTTTCATTAGGCTTTCAAATAAATGGCTGTTCTCTTTTTTGAAACTGCTTATATAATTAAGAAATAAAATGTTAGGTTAATATTTACTTTTAAACATTTGAAATTCTTAATTAAAAACATAAAAAGTAATATTTGTTCAAAATTTACACATTAAATACGATTTTTAACATCATTTTCTATAAGTCGAATTTCTCTATATAACGATTTTTTTCCTGGAACGATGGATTTCGTTATATAGAGACTCGACTGTATTTATCGTAAGAAAGTTTGCGGTGTCAGTTTTAAAATAAAATGTTATGATTATCATTTGGAACCGTGAACAAATGATGTTACGTTTGGAGAGAGAAAGAGAGAGAGGGGGGGGGGGGGGTTCCTGAAATTGTGACAACGGAGTGAGTGGGGATAAGTGACATCACACATTTTGCTTAAAATAATTGCATTAGAATTCAGCAGATTAAATTTTGAAGTGATTTTGAAATTAAAGTACTTTGTGTTCACGAAGTGAAAATAAAATTTAAAGCCTAAATATTAAATTCCTTTTCTGTTTCCAATATCTCTGTCATATTCATATTTTATTACTGTTGTATATTAATTATGCTTTTCGTTGTAACCATAATCTTATTTCATACAAAATAAATGAATCATTTTTATTGTCATGCTCACAAACGTCATTAGAACACATAATTAAAGTTTTAAAATAAAATTTGAGATATTACCTGTAACGTAGTGGCAGGACTTTCCAACGCGGTGTCCGCTGAAAATATGAAATATGACGAAATATGAGCCTCACCCCCCCCCCAACATTTTTTGATCCTCTCCCTTATTATTCATTTCTAGCTATGGCTCTGTTTCGGGGAATCAGTGTCTCACTCCAGAGACGTGTAGGGGGCGCTTTTACCCATTGTGACTAATGAAGAAAGTGCCTTACACGCTTGTCTTTTCTTAGGCATAACTTAACTGAAAATGCGAATTTTTAATTTTATACAGGGTAGCACAAAAGACTGTTGATAATTTTTCTTCTGTAGATGGGAATTGTTTAAATAATGTTTTAAATTGCACATTTACCGATTCGTAATTGATTCTTAGACATCGTCCTTTACAGTTTTAAACGATAAGTGGTGCGTTATTTGGAATCCTTTATAATGGTGTTTATTAATCTATGCTTGACGCATGATTTTACTTATCTTGTTTTTTGTTAATAAATTAAACTCTTTCGAAACTTATAAATAAACCAATTATTTCTATCAGCATTTCAACCTGATTACAAGACTTTATCAGAATGAAAAATGTTCCATTTATAATTTAATTGAAAGATTATTTAGTTGTGCTATAAGCAGAAACCTTTTCATTAGATGTACGTGAAAGTTTCTTCATTTAATTCACTGTCTCTCCCAGCGACCATTTTTCTCCAACGTAAATTCAATTACTTAGGAAGAAATTCTTAAATTTTGCTGAAAGATTCACTCCATTAAATCCATTAAATATTTTCTGTGAGGTACTTTGACTTTTTTTTTTTTTTTACTTTGAATCTTTTTATAGATCTATGTAATTTAAATAATATTTTCCAAAAATTATTTTTGCAAATTATATCGGGTAAAAATGGAAATTTACAGCAGAAAATATTAACTCAGTTTTAGAGCAACATACTTAACCCAAAGCCATTGTCCTAAATATAGGACAGCTCAGATTTATCGAATTACAAGTAACATCGCACTTTATGTTATTACTTTGCTAATAGAGTCAATTTAAGATTGATAAGTGCACTTGTAACCTTATTAAGTTTATTTTTAAATGTATATATATGTATAATTTTTTTGGAGTTGATTAATTTAAACTAATTTATCTGACCTGACCTTCTTATGCTTTACGTTCCAGAACTAATATAAGGACAGTGTGGTAATTATAATGAAACGACGATTAATAAATTTCTAGTAAAATTATAAACATTAAAGTGTGTGTAAATGTTTGAGATAAGTCAAAGTGAAAACAGATCAATTGATGCCTTTGTACCTTGGCATATATATGGATTGTTACTCAAATATAAACATAGGCTATGCTTTATTAATGTTACTCAAATATTTTTCTTAATAATAGAAAATTTCCCCCATTTTCACAGAGAATCAATAGATATTTTTCTATAAATTTTAACAATCTTTTTTTATTGCTGCCGAGAAAATCAAAACTCGGAATAATAATTGATTTTTAATTGAAAAATTTTCACTTAACAAAGAAATATAAAAATAAAAGAATTAATAATAACAATAATAGTAATAGTAATAATAAGAATGAGTATGGCGTCATATTCGAAATAAAATGATTATTTCAAAGACTTTTCAAAAAGTTTAATAACAAAAATTTCCCATTTAACATATTCCACTCTTCTCATCCGCCATATACAGCGAAATTTTATCTAACAAGGCGAACGACTTGTACAATCCAGGCGAATGCAAACGAGTTCAATTTATCTGATTATTTGCTAAATTGTCAATAATGAGTGGACTTTGGGGATAGTTTTTTAGGGTCCGCCTGAATGTTGAACTTTATCTTTGTGATATGTTTGTGTATTGACTATACTCTATCAATGCACAGAGGTTGGCAGAGTTCCGTCACACAAGCCTCGGAGCTTCTCCATGTAAGAAATAAGTTACCTTAAAATTGCGGAGCAGTGCAGGACTGACAAGTTTTAAGGGCTTCCATGAAGATATTAACTGGACTGAAATGTCTTGGGACTGAAACGTTAGGACTGAAATGTCGTATACCCTTAAACACTTTATATCTGTGTTAATAACTATACCAAAATAAAAACTTGTTTTCTATTTTCTAAGTGTAAGACCTGATTGAACCATAATATTTGGATGATAGAAAGATGTTAAGGAATATATAAAAAAAGGAAACATTGAAAAAAAAAAAACTTTGCACATAAAAAAACAAGATAAAATCAATGAAATAAACCAATCATAAAGAATGATATTTCTTTCGAAACTTGCAAAACAAATAATTTAAAAATATTTAAATGCAAACAAGGTGTACAGTATATATATATATATATATATATATATATATATATATATATACAGGGTGTCCGAAAAGTCTGGAAACGGCCGAATAACTCGAGAAATACATATGAGATTGAAAAACGTAAATATACGTGTTAAATATTTTTAAATAAGCTACTCTGTGATACCAAATTTGACCTTCGAAACCGACCCCCTGGGGGTCAGAGGGTGTCCAACTTTGAAATCTTAAATTATAACCCCCATTTTTTATTGCAGATTCGGATTCTACGGACAAAAATACGTAACTTTTGTATTTGATGTTTATTTCAAATCTTCGTTTATCACGGTATAATTGAGCATATAAAATCGATACATATTTTCGCTTTTCCAACGGGATTTTCCCTAATCGAAACTGATTGGGCAGAATTTTTGACGTCAAATTCCTCGTCTTTTGTAGGAATAGCGTTTCTTGAAAATCACCCGTGGCGATTACTTCAATAGTGCTACACTGTTAAAAATTTGACCCATTTGCTGCAGCGTCACTCCACAGCTATTATAGAATATCTCTTTTGTGACCAATGAGAATGCTCCATAACACAGTAAAGTAATCATTTTCTATAAAAGCGGTGGAGTGACGATGCAGCAAAAGGGTCAATTTTTTTACAGTGTACTTTACTGTGTTATGGAACATTCTCATTGGTCATGAAAGAGATATTCTATAAAAGCTGTGGAGTGACGCTACAGCAAATGGATCAAATTTTTAACTGTGTAGCACTACCAAAATAATCGGCACGGGTGATTTTCAGGAAACGCTATTATTGCAAAAGACGAGGAATTTGATGTCATAAATTCTCCCCAATTAGTTTCGATTAGGGAAAATCCCGTTGGAAAAGCCGAAATATGTGTCGATTTAATATGCTCAATTACACCGTGATAAACGAGGATTCGAAATAAACATCAAATACAAAAGTTACGTATTTTTGTCCGTAGAATCCAAATCTGCAATAAAAAATGGGGGTTATAATTTAAGATTTCAAAGTTGGACCCCCTCTGACCCCCAGAGGGTCGGTTACGAAGGTCAAATTTGGTATCACTGAGTAGCTTATTTAAAAATATTTAACACGTATATTTACGTTTTTCAATCTCATATGTATTTTTCGAGTTATTCGACCGTTTCCAGACTTTTCGGACACCCTGTATATATAAGGTTAACATGGGTGAAGAATTTCCTTCATGGGAGAGAAACAACCCGTAAATAGAAATATTTTAAGGTGACACACTATCTTTGAAACGATCCCCTTCAATTTTGAATAATACTGTAATATTATGCAGTGTATAATATTAATATTATACAGAATGCTAAAAATTAAACTTGGGGGCCACGGTAATACTTACCCATCATGGATATGTATATGAAAATAAAACATGTGAAAACTATTTATACAATGCATTGCAATTCATAAACAAAATTTAAATATTGTTAATATACATAGTAATGCTTTATTAAAGAACTGCTGATGTACCAATTTCGACAAGTTATATAAAACGCCAAACTACTCAAGTAGTTCCGAACTGCGTAAAAGAAACATCCTTATAACTTCAAAAATGATAACTCTATTAACTAACAATTAACTGCGTCGGATTAAGCATCTCATTTCCAATTAAAATATCTTTCTGAATTGAAATTTGAATGAAATACAGGGTCATGAAAAATCGAGGAATGTGGAAAACAAGATTACAAATATCTTGGCAACTAATAATCCGATCGACTTTGTTCTATATGCAAAATGTGTGTTATTTTATTGCCTTTTACGTCCATTCCTTAGAACAAAAAAATTCCAAAATATTTATATACTTTTCATCAGAACGAATTTTTCGAGAGTCCGAAAAAAATAGTTCCGGATAATCGAGGTTGCTGATATTAAATAGGGTTCGTCCCATTCTTACATACTAACTACATACAAAATTTCAAGTCTCTATCTCAATTTGTTCGGAAGATAGAGCGTTTACAGACAGACAGACTGACAGACAGACGGACGGACGACAATTTTTTTTTCTAAAAATATGTTTTTCGGAATCTCCACTATCTAAAACGTGTAAATTCGTCAAATTTTTTTTTTCGATTTTCAAAACGATTGCAAGACTTACCCTATACTACGTATGATGGGTAAGTAATAAACATTTAAAAACAAGTTGGAAATTGCACGTGAAGCGTAGCAAATTAGGTGCGTTCGAACGATAACGAAGTTTTAAAAATATTACGTTCATATATCAATCTCATAACATTGTAAATAGTGAACTACAATTAAAACCCTCATCAAACAATGTTCTCCCTATACCATTATGTAATGGAATATTTTTGTGTGGCCTTGTAAATCAATAACAAATGTTCTTTGCACCACAAATTATGTAAGATGTATATTATAATATGTACTTTATAGTTGCATATAAATTTTATTAAGTTCGCATGAGTGTAACACGATTAAAATGCATTTGAAACATTTTTCCCCATTGACCGTAATGTAATGGAATACTTTTGATTGTCCCTGTAATTGATCTATGCATCCGATTTTCATAAAATTTGTAATAACTCGAAAATATTATGCAATAATTATGTATTTTAAATTTCAAACGTATAGAATATATTTGAAACTTTTTCCCCATTGACCATAATGTAATTGAATACTTTTGATTGTCCCTGTAATTGATCTATGCACACGATAATCAAAAAATTTGAAATAACTCGACAGAATTATGTAATAATTGCGTATTTTAAATTTCAAACGATTAAAATGCATTTGAAACATTTTTTCCCATTGACTGTAATGTAATGGAATACTTTTGATTGTCCCTGTAATTGATCTATTCGTCCGAGTTTCATAAAATTTGAAATAACTCGAAAAAATTATGTAATAATTATGTATTTTAAATTTCAAACGTATAGAATATATTTGAAACTTTTTCCCCATTGACCATAATGTAATTGAATACTTTTGATTGCCCCTGTAATTGATCTATGCACACGATTATCAAAAAATTTGAAATAACACGACAGAATTATGTAATAATTGCGTATTTTAAATTTCAAACGATTAAAATGCATTTGAAACTTTTTTCCCCATTGACCGTAATGTAATGGAATACTTTTGATCGTCCCTGTAATTGATCTATCCATCCGATTCTCATAAAATTTGAAATGACTCGACAAAAATATCTAATATTTATGTATTTTAAATTTCAAACGATTCGGTTGGGTAGTTTTTGCGTTGTTATATGCGGACAGACGGACGGACGGACAGACGGACGGACAGACGGACGGACTGAACGACAACTATAGGTGCTACGTATTATATAATTACGAACGCACCTAAAAATCTTGTAAAACAGCCTATTTTACTAAAATTTAAATTTAAAAAAATTAACTTCTTAAAAATCCCTACTATTTTTATAAAATTGAATATTTTTGCTTTAATTTTTTTCCCTATTCATTTAGAATATACTTTATTAAACTGTTTTATGGATTTTTAAATGTATAGGATTTTACATTTAATATGATTTTTTT
The DNA here is from genome assembly GCA_964019185.1 of Maratus speculifer. NCBI lineage: Eukaryota > Metazoa > Arthropoda > Arachnida > Araneae > Salticidae > Maratus > Maratus speculifer. The sequence continues at coordinate 395,656,202 of OZ025294.1, read as the reverse complement.
TTCTTTCGTGTCTATTAAAAATTGAAGGAGATTCAACAAACTCGCAATTTAAATATTTTTTTAGGTGCGTTCGTAATTATGTAAATACGTAACACCTATTTTTGTCGTTCAGTTCGTCTGTCTGTCTGACCGCATATAACAACGCAAAAACTACTCAACTGAATCTTTTTGAAATTTAAAATACATAATTATTACATAATTTTGTCGAGTCATTTCAAATTTTATGAAAATCGGATGGATAGATCAATTACAAGGACAATCAAAAGATTCCGTTAGATTATGGCCAACGGGGGAAAAAGTTTCAAATGAATTTTAATCGTTTGAAATTTTAAATACATAATTTTTACATAATTTTGTCGAGTTATTTCAAATTTTATCAAAATCGGATGCATAGTTCAACTACACGGACAATCAAAAGTGTTCCGTTACATTACGGTTAATCGGGAAAAATGTTTCAAATGCATTTTGATGGTGTTACACTCATTCGAACGTAACAAAATTGATATGAACCTGTAAAGTACATATTATAATATACATTTTGCATAATCTGTTGTGCAAAGAATATTTGTTATTGATTTACAAGGCCACACAAAAGTATTAAATTGCATAATGGTATAGGGAGAACATTGTTTGGTGCGCATTTTATTTTTAATTGTAATTATTTATAATTTTATGAGATTGATATATGAGAGTGACATTTTTAAATCTTCGCTATCGTACGAACGCACCTAATTTGCTACGCTTCACGTGCAATTTCCAACTTGTTTTAAAACAATTTTAAACTTCAATGTTAAATCCATACACAAAAATATTAAATACACCATGGAGAACGAGTTCAAACAATTCAAACCTCTATTTAAATGAGCAAAAAATAACCTTAGTATTTATTGAACATGCCAGTTATAAAAATAGGAACAGGGAGAAAAATCAGTTTAAAGTTTCCGTTTGTATGGGTCATTTAGCTGGATCTACTAAAGAAATTTACACTGTCATGCTATACATTTGTCTTGTAGATAAAAACGAGGCATCAAAGTATTTACAATTAACGAAGCTTTCAGTTAATATTAAAAAAGAAAATCGGTACTATGACCAATTTCAGAGTAGTGATGAAATGTACGAAGGGGTATGATGCTGTGTGTTCTTCGTACACACCTGAAATGTTCTGCGTACGTTTCAGGGTTCGATGAAATGAAGGTAGAACGATATTTGGAACGTTAGTCGGTCCGCAACCAGGGATGTATACGAGGATATACGCCGCATACTTTTTGTATTTTTTTAAGGAACACCGTATACACTGTTAAAACTAAAGGTGACACATTGCACCTTTTAGGGATGAAAGGCTTGTCTCGCTGGTGACACCCCTAAAAGAGCCAGAATAGCACCTTTAATTAGGGTGAAAAGATGGCACCTTTAATCCAGAAAGTCCAATAAGAAAAAATTAAAAAATATACAAACCGACGAAGGATTCGAATTCACAACGTCTGATTACAAGCTCAGCGTTCTAACCGCTCGGCCATCGAGCTCACCTTCATTCACTCATAGCCATAGATTTTACTTGCCGTCACAGAAAACAGAAAGACACACGTCACAGCGCATGCGCATGGTTCCAGTCACCCGATGAGGTGCCACATTGCTGCCAATACGAAGTGTATGGCACCTTATTTAGCTGCAATCACCCAGTAAGAGACCTGTCGGCACTGCAACCACATATTCAACTCCCTATGGCACCCTAGGGTTCCAAATGCCGTTCCAATGGATCCTAGGGCCTTTTCACTTCCGGGTCCCAAATGGCACCGGTTTGTCACCTTCACTTTTAACAGTGTACTCTCTGCTTCTGAAGAAAGCTATAATATATACATTCGAGGGTATACCCTCTGTTTTAAGCGTATGCCCGCTGCTTAGAGCGTATACCCTCTGTTTTTTTTATGAATACACCACTGACCGCAATACACTTGTGTAACAACCTAGAAAATTTTGACAATATTTGATTAGACATTGCTTTGAGGCCTATAGCAGCTATGGACTTTCGCCTCGAATGATCCATTACACCGAAGCAACGACAACACAGAACTATTTTTATTTCAAATATCCATTACATATTTATTTCACTTCAAACGGACAACACACCATCCATGTCTTACGTGGCAGTAGCTGCCGCTACTGATCACGCCACTGGAGCGACTATTGACAATAGAAAGGTAATAAAAGTAGTACAACAACGTAAATATTTGAACGTTTGTCACGGATCAAATTTCACTAAAAAGTTTTAAAATCACCAATTCCAAACACTATACTTCGAGTTGATTTCTATTGAGAAATACGCTCCAAAGGCTGCTGTTAAGAAATAATAGTGTGAAACTTTTTACTGCTATTCTGTCCTCGGCAAATAAATATAAAACGTACTAATATAACATTGCAGCATTTCAAAGTTTTAAAGCGGAAAAATTCGAGATTTTCTTTGATAAGTCAGTCTTCTTTCAATGTAAAAAAAACTTTTTAAATGTAGAAATATACAGGGTGAGACATAAATATTGAAAAGAATAGGGTATCTCCTTAAATATTGCTCCTAGGCATATACTTCCAATTGCAAAGTTTGATAAAAAAAGATGAAATTTTTGATAAGATAAGTTGCAACTCCATAGATGGAATCTATTTATATATATATATATATATATATATATATATATATATATATTAAAAAAAAAAAAAAAAAAAAAAAAAAAAAAAAACGCAAATTAAATTTTTATACCGCCCCCGTAGGATGAAATAGTTTCCAATTAGACGAACTTTCCTTATCCAGTTCTGAAATAGACACAAAAAGTTGAATCTTCATAACTGCAAAATTCTCAGAGTTAGCCGTTTAAATAATTCATCAAGTTTTAAGGGATCAGACACAAATTAAAATGCGCGCAATTCAAGAAACAATGTTTAACAGTTTCTAGAAAACATGAAAAAAAAAAAAAAACCTTTTGAATTAGAATTTTGATTTTTTCTTGTGATGTTTAGTTTTATAACTTGCTAACAAAATTACACCCTAAAATTTCCCATAAAAATTTTAAAAATTTCAAATGATTATAAGATACGTGTGCCTAATATGGGCACTCTAAGGAAAATCTATTTTTTTTACCCCCATGTACACATAATAGGACTCCAAAAATTTATGACCATGATCTCTGGACTGTTGACCAACATTATTAAAATTAGCGACCTTGTAACTATTCCGGTTTAATTTAAATGATAAAAACAAATTTTTTTTTACAAATGTCCATATAAGGAACCACTAGTCCCTATTATGGACAGGGGGCTCCTTATTGATCTACTACAAAAGGTGTATGGAAGACCCACTTTTCTATGGAATTTTGGAGGAAAGGGGATAAAAAAAATGTATCTTAAATATTGCAGGAAAGGATAGGGCACAATAAATATCTTCAGAACATGTACTTAGGAACGGGCGGTCATTTTCGGTTGTGGCTCTTCGAAGACCGATGCAAAGCACCCCAGTTACTGCAAAATATTATGAAATGGTAATTGGTTTTGCTTAGCTTTCTCTTTTTGTGAATCGGAAGATTCACCTGCTGTACTTCCAATGTGGACATAAGGTGTCCATATTGGGAATCGCGAGTAGTTTTATTAAATCTTGTAATAAATAAATAACGAAAACTTTTTAAAGCAATATATGCAATAGCAATTGAAAATATGTTTTAAAAGCTTTCTAAAACACTCCACTTTTCAATATTTAAAGTACAGTCGACCCTCGTTAATTCGAAATCGGATAATTCGAATCTTCGCTTAATTCGAACTAAATATGAAGTCCCGAAATTTTCAATGGCAGAATAACGTTAAAAAATTTCATTAATTTGAACTCATTTCCTCTTGACTTCGTTTAATTCGAACTAACGAGAATTCCGATTTTTCATTTTTCTCTTCTTTCTCACGGGTTTCAGATCATTTGAATAACTTTCTTTCTTTGATTTTTTTGAAAATTGTTCCGAACAAGTATAATATATAATCCAATGCATTTGATATCCACTTTCTTAGTGCCCCATCTGTCCATCAGTGACGCTTTAAATTTTTCTTCCATTGTTCTTGTTTCTAATATTTTAATTAGTTTATGTATTTATGCATTCTAATTTAATATTAAATCAATTTCTAATGATAACAGACGAAATAAATTTAAAAAACACCATAACATTAATTCTTTTGTAATAGTATCATATTTTTCATAATTCGAACTTCGCACAATTCGAACATTTCTTGTGGTCCCGACGAGTTCGAATTAACGAGAGTCTACTGTATATTGAAAGTTAAAAAAAAAAAAAAAAAACTTATTATCTCTATTACCATTTCTGTCTAATTACATGACTTTATCAAAGTAAAAAAAGTTCTATTTATAATTTAATTGTAAGCTTATAAGGTTGTTCTACAAGTAGAAACCTTTTATTAGAAGTACGTGAAATTTTCTTCGTTTAGACATTGTCTCGACTAGCAACCTATTTCCTGACCGGAATTCAATTACTTGAGAAGAAATTGATTAAATAATGCAGTTTTATTGAAGGATTTTGTCCATTAAATGTTGTTTGCGGAGGTGTTTTAAGAATTTTTTTTTTATTTTTTTTTTATTTTTATAAAACAAAACTTTTAATAGAGCTTTGGCATTCAAATGGTATTTCCTCAAAAATTATTCCAATAAAATATGCTGAATAAAAACTAAGCGTTAGTATAGAAAATGTAATCACAATATTTTAAACCTCTACTAAGCTCATATCTATTGTACAATAGGTTAGCTCAAATTTATCAAATTACACAAGTAGCATCGTATTTTATGTTTCTGCTTCGCTATATATTTTTTAACCCCTTGAGGGGCAGTGTGATATCTTTTATTCCATCAGGTATATGCGTAATAAAAAATATGAAAATAACGCGTTTGTAAACTATTTATAAAATGCATTGCTATTCCAAAATAAAATGTAAACGTATTTTTAAAAATTTTTAATACACAGTAATGCTCTATTACGAAATTGCGGTTACTACCTGATTATCCCGTCAACACATTTCGAAAAAAATGTATAAATCGCCAAACTACTTGCAAAATTATACAAATTGGCATAGTTTTTATATTACCCTAATTTCCTGCGTATAATCCGCGGATCAAACAATTCTTTTTCGGCCCAGAAATTTTATGAAATAAAATATAAGATTTCAGATCGCCGTAAATATTTGCTTTCAATCACAAAATAAAATTTCTGGGTCGAAAAAGAATTGTTTGATCCGCGGATTATACGCAGGAAATTAGGGTACTTAATGAAAAAAAAAAAACAAAAAAAATAATAAAAGATTAATAAAAATACACATGAAAAGTCAAATAAAAAATTACTTGATGACGTAAGAGACCATGTTTAATGCCAAGTAAATGTGATATTTACGATAAACCATTATTGGCAGTAAATCTTACAGCTTGGCGATAGTTTATTTGTTGACGGGATAATTAAGTAGTACACAAAGGTACATCCTTATAACTCCAAAAATGATACTCTTATTGTCTAACAGTTTACTGCAGCGGATTAAGCGCTCATTTCTAATTAAAGTATAGCTTTGAACTGAAATTTGAATGATATGATATCACGAAAAAACAGAAAGTTTGAAAAATATGATTACAGATATCTCAGCAGCTCATCATCCGATCAAATTCATATTTTAGACAAAATTTATGTTTTTTTTTTTTTTTTTTTTTTTTTTGTTTTTTATATTCATCTTTAAAGTAAACAATTTAGAAAAATTTTATGTACTTTTCATCAAAATTTCTAGTCATTGAATCAAAATTCATACAACGAATATTTCGAGATTCCGAAAAATTTAGTTCTGCATAATCGAGGGTACACATACTTAACACGTTCGCTGCCACTTACATAAAGATGTGATGATAGTTAATGCCGCATTGTAGAAATGGGTTTTCCCCAGAAGCCGATTTGTTTTTTATAACAAAGAATCAGTGAAAGATTTTCCCGCGCTAGCGTGTGACTGGCTATTGGACATCACCCCACATCACGCGTTGGCGCGTGAGTGGTCCCTTAACGTTGGCGCTATATCACGCGCTTTCGCGTGAGTGGCAGCGAACGTGTTAATTGGCTTCTTTCCATTATTACATAATACGTACAAACTAAATTTCAAGTCTCTATCTCAATTTGTCCGGGAGATAGAGCATTTCCAAACACTCAAAGAGACGGAGTGCAATTTTTTTCCCTAAAAATATATGTTTTTCGGAATCTCCAGTGTCTGAAGCCTGTAAATCCGTAATATATATATATATATTTTCAAGACGATTACAAGAATTACTGTTTACAACGTATGATGGATAAGTAAGAGGAAAAGAAAGAAAAAAAAGCTGTAGAAATAAAAAGAACTTTTAGAAATTGATAATGATATAATTAGGGAGAGGGGAGATTCGAGGAATGAAACTTGATTTCGTAAGGGATAAGGGTATCGGAAACTGCTAAAAAGTTGACAACATTTTGTATGTAGACAGAGTTCTTAATGTTAGAAACTTTCGTAATTTATGCGCCATGCATGATTTTTATTTCTTGTTAGAATAAAATTAAACCTATTCATATAATTGGAATCTTCACTAGCAAAAATTCTTTTGAAATACGATCTTTTGAAAATATACTATTTTATAAAAGTTTATGGCATTTTTTTTTAAAGTTTCGATTTTTTACAATGCAGCAAAAGTTTAAGTAGATTTATGCAGAAAAGTCTTCAGTCACGTTCTAAGATAAATTTTACGGCACATTCGTGAAGCATAAAATGTCATATTTTATGGGAATAGCAGAAGCTTAAGAACGAAAAAAAAGAAAAATAATTCTTTTTACGTCTCCTTAAAATACACTATAAAGTGAGAGGTAACTACAGAAGCTACAAAACATTATTTTATTCGGGAGAGAAAAAATTACCTTGTTTTTATAAAAGCGAGCAGATAAGGGATTCAGAAAATTATTTTTAAAACGTTTTGAGAAAAATATTCTATTTTCTTTAATATTTAAAAGGTAATATCTTTTGAAGTTTAAGTTTTATTTAAAGAATTAAAATAAATTGTGAAGTTTTTAAAATTCATTGAGTTTACATCATTGAATTTGTATTTGCTTAAAACTGGATTGAAAGTTTAAAAATTAAATAACTTGCAACACGTGATAGCTTTTGAAAATATTCTTGAAAGAACCTAATGTGTGCAGTCACGAATTCTTTTACCACATTGTAAAATATATCCAATAAACTACCCTTCTCACCGCCGGGAACTGATATATCCGTTCACTAAGTTGCAGGTTTCACTGCGATAGTAGCATTATTTAAATTAATACTAGAATTTAAGAAACTTTGGAGCTTAGTAGCTCATCCAGAGGTGAAAGAATTTTTTGCTTCCCATAAAATAAAGTGGAAATATATAGTAGAAAGAGCCGCCTGGTGGACTGGCTTTTATGAAAGGATGGTGCGAAGTGTTAAAACAGCCCTACGAAAAACGCTAGGCAAAGCATTATTAACTTATAATGAACTGTCCACCATAGTAGCTGAAATAGAAGGCACTATAAACTCTAGACCCATCACTTACATGAGTGATGAAAGCCAGGACCCTCTACCATTGTGCCCAGCACATTTTTTGATAGGGAGAAGAATAAATTCTCTCCCTCCAGCACGCCTGCACCTTGACTCGAATTTCTCTTCCAGGAAAGAATGGCTTAAATCTTATAATTATCGAGAAAAATTGATGAGATTGTTTTGGTCCCGATGGAAAGAAGAGTATTTATTAAATTTGAGATCAGTCCACCAAAGTTTAAACAAAACTAATATTCCCCAATTTAAAATAAACGCTATTGTCTTAATAAAAGACGGTAGTTTACCCAGAAATTTCTGGAGTTAAGGTAAAATTATAGAAACCTTTCTTGGAAGAGACGGCAAGGTGAGGGCCTGCAAAATAAAAACTCAAAAATCTGTTTTGAGAAGACCGGTACAATTACTCTATAATTTGGAACTCAATGACAATTGACTGTTTTAGTGAAATTTGCATAGTAATCTTTTCTTTTATTATTCTAGTTGAAGTGTATGTCCAGAATTCTTAAAGTGTTTAAAGTATGTATATTCTTATTATATTTTGAAATTTGTATTTGATTTAATGTATCGTATTTCAACATGTATTGTGATGAACCCCATAGGTTCATGGGGGGGGGGGCAAGGTGTTACAAATCACGTGTGAAGCAACCCAAAGGCGCCGTGCGGTCGCCAATGGAAAGCCACCTGTGGCGCAATGTTTTGTTTTAAAACGTAGAAGTTGTTACGAATTCTCGATGCGAGGAAGAATATTTTACTTCCCCGTAAAAATATGTACCTTTTTTATGTAAATATTAGTGTTAGTGTCTGTTCAACTATATATGTGTGTGTCGTGAAAATAAATAGAAAAACATGCCAAGTGGAATATTTATTAAAGAAAACAAACATAAACTTATATAGCTCGAATATAGCTTCTAGGATTAAAACTGTTCTCTAGAAATGAGCAGTATCAACAAACATTACTTAAATGCCAAATTGTTTAGGAAGTTAATATAATACCTCAGAAGACACATTCAAAAGTATCTTCATAGTTTATTTTTTCTCCGTTTAAATATCTCTTGGTAACTCTACAATAATTATAGTATCAATAAAATATTTTAATTATTATAGAAACAGGGAATTAAACTGCATAACCAATCTACTAAACATTTATAGCACTTGCAATAAATTTAATTTATTTATTGGTTTGTAGCCTCCATGAACTTGTCAAAATTAATTTTATTGTCATGACAACGGAAAGAAAAACGATATCTTTGTTATAAAAAAGAACAAAATTTTTATGTTTGTTGTTGATAAGCAGAAAACATTTTATTTATTTTTATTTTAAATAATAACTTAATACAACAAAATGATTTTAATTAATTTTTGATATTATGTAAAATAGAAATATCGTAATACCGTTATATCACAGGATATTTTTTTCTAATATGACATCATTTACACCTTTTGAAACACTCATCCTTTCCAGAAATAAAAGCGTGATTTATGCAGTTATTTAAAAATCCCTTAGTTTCATAAAATATTTATTGTAATTAAATGGAAATGGCGCAATTTATAGAAATATTTTCATTCGTGCACATCGCGGACCTTTAAATAAATAGAAGTTCAGTTTATTTAGATGCAGGAATAAAAGTCAGTGAATATGACATCATCACTGAAACAGCTATAACAATGTATATTATATTCATGGAACAAACTTATCTGTTTTCTCAATGACGACATTTTCTCCATCGACAAAATTTCGCTTTAGACATTATATTTTATAAAAGTTTATTTTCTGTTATTTTATTTACATAATACTTAAAAATATCACACAGTAAATAATCTGTGTATTGTACAGCGATTAGTGAATAATTATGTGCAATCATTTTATTAGGATTAAATTTTACGAAAATCATTATTTTTTTTTTTCTTTGAAATGCAATTACACATTCACCGATGAGATCAAGATCCTGATTGGTGAAAAGGAATAAAACAAAATAAATTTTTATTATAGTGAGAAAAGCTTAACCTGTTGCCACTGTTTTGAAGAAATGTCACGAAAAAGCTTTTAAAATTAAAAATAAAATATAAAAATGGAAATAAATTAAAAATTAGCCAGAATGGGTACATCTACACATAAACAGCTTTCATTTAAAAAAATAATTATCAAAATTGGGGCAGTAGGAAGCTTAGGGCTGATGACTAAAAAAACAGCCAGGTGTTTTAAATATATAGATAATCAAATTAATATTCAATCCTTATCTCTCTATATATGAAGGAAAGTCTGGATTTGATATTAATCACAGCACAAAAAATTCTATCGAACCAAAAATCTTGAAAATTGGCGTAAAAATACTTCTTATAACATCGAGTGTAGCTAAGAAGGGATTTTGGAAAATTCCACCACTAAAGGGGGTAAAAAAAGAACGAACTTTAAAAAAATTCCTTAAAAATCGGCTTTTGCAGCTATTTTTCAACTGATAACATAATTTAGTGTATTTTTTCGTCCTGGATCGTACTATGCAAATTCTTTTAAATCCAGTAATTCGTGAGATATTTCACATTTTCCTAATTTGGCAATGTCTAAGGCACAAAAACTTGAAATTTTCAATCCTTATCTATATATATATAAGAAAGTCTGGATTTCGTATTAATCACAGCTCAAAAAAATCTACCGAACCAAAAAATCTTGAAAATTGGGGTAAAAATACCTCTTATAACATCGGGTGCCACTAAGAAGGGATTTTCGAAAATTCCAGCCCTAAAGGGATAAAAAAACGAACGAACTTTTAAAAAATTCCTAAAAAATCGGTATTTACAGATATTTTTCAACTTATAACATAATTTAGTGTATTTTTTCATGCTGAATCGAATGGAAAATTAACGGATTCCGTGAGACTTGCATTGGTTTTTTTCTCATCAATGCTTTAAGTATATTACATGTCGTTTTATCGTACTTACTGAATCCACACTAAATGATCAACTAAAGAATTTAACCGCTAAAATTTTGTATGACACAATAAAAAATAACAGCTTAACCTCTTCAGTCCTGATGTCGCCTGGAGGCGACACTAAAAATCATCCTTTAAATTAATTTAATTTCTGTTAGAATTGCTGAAATTACATTTAGACTTTTTTAATAGACGTGTGCATGTTAGAAGCATCGATATACAACCTAATGCATGTTTGAAGATGTTTCATAAAAAATTTATACTAGTTTTTGTGGTGCCACGTAAAATTTGTCTCAGGACTGAGGAGGTTAATGACGTTCCTATTGTTTACAACAACTCTGTCGAAGATTCCACGTAAATGTCCATATTGCTATAAAACCCATGATAAAATTCACTGATATATTTCGTTTGATTCAAGGTTTCTTTAGAAAATTCGACCAGCGTAGCGGGCAAAAACTGCTAGTTTTATATAAAATATGAATGATTTTTATTGTTCAGCTCACAAATCTCATTAAAACATATAGTTAAAGTTTAAAATTAAAATTTGAAATGTGATTTAAAATGTAGAGTTTTGTTTCTGAACTGCATGTATATGTTTACGTAATATAGCGTGACATGTGACAAGAGGGAGGGGGAGAGGATAAAGTGATGTGTGACACTTTGTGACAAAAATGAGGGGAGGGAAGGGGAGTCAAAAATATGGAAAAAATGCGGAAACATCATTTATGGATGGCCCCATAGGAGCGCTGACAATTATATGATTCAAACGAAAACCTAATTAATGCCAAGTTGCGTGAGGTCTAACAGAATATGAAATTTGATGAACTTCCGTGCAAGAGTTTTTAATATATGACTATTGCTAAAATCGCGTGAATCTTGAAGAATGTAGCTTAGCAGCGCCACACATTGAATGATTTACACTAAAATGTAATTAGCAAGAACTTATAACAAAGTCTAATTGAATCTGAAGATTGGTGAAAATACATGCGTTTGTTCTTCTGATAGAGCTAAATTACAAATTATGAAAAATGCGGCATAACTGCGCCACCTGTTGGGAAATTTACACAACAAACTAATCAGCACTGATTTATATTAAGGTATAATTGAATCTAAAGTTTTACTAACTATCGTCTGTTAGTTCTTGTTGTATAGCACTCCCGAAAATTTCACATACAGACTCTCTGGTTGAAAGCAGAAATTTTGTCAAATCATGTTCAGGACTTTCTAAAACGTATAAACCTATCGGAAACCGGCAATCAAAAAATTTTATGAAACCATTGCTTTCTTCGTTTAAAGTTAAAAGAAAAGCAAAAATAAGAATATTGATACTATCCTTTTATTTTAAGAATCACTACTTGGTAAATATAATGAAAATAGGTATTACAACCAGTTTGACACAAATCCAGCCTAAAGATGAACCTCAGTATTCGTCAAAATCGAACTTAAATAAAAAAAATTTCCAGAAATGAGCCAGATATAGGCAAGTAACCTTCTTTATAGTGATTTGATTCTGTTGCTAAGTTCTACATCTTGCCAATTATCGCCAAACAAGCAACAAGCATTCAATGCAAAGATGAGCATTCGTGGATAAGAGTGAAAAGTACAGACTTAATGTACATTGAATGCAGCAAAATAGAAAAAAAATATAATTAGTTTTTTTTAAATTTATTTATTATCAATTGTGGAGTAACATCATGACGTCACAATAGATATGTGTGTTGCACTTCCGTTTCCTTTTGTCTTTTACTACAATGGGTATTCTTATTAACAAGTAAGAATTGTTATTTCTTCAATTTGTATGACAATAGAAATTGTACAATTTTAATTAACATAAAACTTTTCGGTTGTGCAGTGAAGGAAATCCAATGAAAAGACAACAATGGAAACAAACTTATCCAATTACGAAAGTAAAGAAATATTTGGTTTCACATTTCATACCATTGAATGAATAACGATTTTTGTGTGGGATTGATTAAATGTTACGAACTGATGAAAATGTAGCTTTAATGTATATCATTTTCACAATTGAATAAAGATAACAAAATCGCCATCATTTTTTAAATAAATACATTAGTTATAGAGTTAAAAGCGATTTTGATCACATGACAACCATTTTTTCTCCTTTTTATCGCTACCATGTCGTAAATTCGTTTCAAATCATCCATTGTGAGAATCGTCTTCTGAAAGATCTCATCAAAGAATGAAGACCATTTCTCAGTTGCATAGCTTTTTAATGAATCTAGGAAAAAAAGTGACATAAACTACATAAAAGGAAAAAAGTGACACGGAAAAAAGTTACCGGAAAAAAGCGACAAGGAATTATTGAGTGACAAGGAATGATGTTGTTGGGGATTTATTGGTTAAGTATAAAAGGGGAGGGCTCGGGGGGGGGAGGCTCTTAATTTAGGTAAATGTAATAAATGTTTTGGTTCAATTTTTGGATAAACGTTCATACTGAAAAGACGCTTGCCTGATTAGTTTTGGGAATGGACGATTACCCCCCCCCCTCCTTCCGTCCTAAATAAGATGAATGGGTTTTTAAGCAGAATTATCCAACATGTGTCAAATTTTGGATATGGGTTCTTTCTGATAAGGCTTATATATAATATTGTGGTGTCGTGGCATGAGTTTTTCTTTACTCAATTGCTTTATTTGTTAAGTCCATCAATAACGCATTTTTAGTTCCTCAAGTTCTTTATTAGAACTATAAATCAATTAATAAAAATTAAATAAAACGACATTACAACTACATAAGAGCCACACTCCAATATTACATTTCGCCTAGCACGTCTAAGCCACCTTACATCTAAGAACACTCTTGTACATTACCAGCACATGTCCCTCTTCCAACTACCTTCCTTCCCTCTCTACGCTCAATAATTCCAGGGTCCCCCTCAGCTCATTGCCACTAGACCAGTGCAACCTTTTTCTAGGCATGTCCCTCAAGGTCAATAGCACCTATTCTTCCCAGCTTTTAAATGAAGATACTTTCACGATCTGCATACCTTTTCACAATGAGACTTCGCTATCTATCTTCTGTCCAGATTAAAGTTGTCAGTATGCCGTCACAGTACATATTGCCTGAAAAAATTTGGGAGTTTAATGGTTAAGTATAGAGAGGGAAAAGGGGATAACTTCACTTAAATTAAATAAATGGCTTTTTACGCAGAATTATCCGATTTTCTTCAAATTTTGAATGTAGGTTCATTATGATAAGGGGTATCCCTGATTAGTTATGAGGTACTTTTGCTTATTAAAAAGGGGGTGCGGGCAATTATTCCCCCTTAAATTAGATAAATTGTTTTTTATGCACAATTATCCGGTCTATTTCAAATGTTGGATATAGGGTTCTTTCTCATAAAGTGAATCCCTGAATAGGTTTAAGGATTTTTTATATATCCTCAATAGCTGTTTGCATTTAAAATTGTGGTTTATGTTCCTACATAGCATTTTTCAGTTTTCTATAAATATCCTAACAAAGATAAAAAAATAGCCTGTTTTTATTAAAATCGTTTTTTAAAACTTAAATCTGTTTTTTTTAAATCGTCAATTTTTTTAAGCGTTCAAACACTGAAGATCAATCAAGAACTACAGGTTTTTAAACAATTAACTTTCTAATTACTAACATAAGCTAGCAATAAAAAACTATTATTATTACAACAAATTAATGAATTAACTAGTTCAATCGTTAGTGACATACAACATAGTTTGTACATTAAAATTTTCTAACATATGTATTTTAAATGTTTTATATTATATTTTGTGATGCGTAATATGGGACATTAATTAGTAAAAATCCAGTTTTAAATGAAAATTAAAATGACAATTACAACAAATGATTTAGCATATTACTTTTTTCACAAAAATAAATAAATAAATAAATAAACCAGTTTTAAATGCAAAATGAAATGTAATTAATAATTATAAGTGTAATATAATAATAATATAAATTGTTATAAAGTATATAAGTGTAAAGTATATAAGTGTTATATAATAATAATATAAATTTATAATTAAAATGTGTATATAACACATTATATAAACGTTTTCTGATATAATTATTTTCAATCATTAAAAAAAAAAAAAATGTTTTATTTGTTATTTGCGTCCAGTTGCATTCAACTCGCTTTTTTATTTTACTTGGGTATTTTTGTGGCAAACCTTTACCGGAAAATCCCCTGATCGTCAAATTTCGTAAGAGACTAGCCGCCCACGATATTTACCAGACATCCCCCCTCTGTCCAATGGGGAAAGCAAGTTTCTTTCTCCGAAATGGGTCCCTGAATGCACTGTTGCATCCCTCCCTATTTTAACTATATTCATTAGCTTATACGCCTTATATAATGAACCTACATCCAAAAATTGAATCAAATCGGATAATTCCACGTAAAAAGCCATTTATGTAATTTAAGGGGGTTATCCCCCGTTCCCCCTCTATACTTAGCCATTAAGCCCTTAAAACTATTTAGGGATCCACTTTATGAGAAAGAAACTACAATCAAAATTTGAAATACATCGGATAATTATGCATAAAAACAATTTATCTAATTTAAGGGGGAGGGGGAATAATCGCCCGTTTCCCCATTTATACTTAGCAAAAGAACCTCATAACTAATCAGGGATACGCCTTATCATAATGAACCTACATCCAAAATTCGAAGCAAATCGGATAATTCTGGTAAAAAGCCATTTATTTAATTTAAGGGGGATTATCCTCTGTTTCCTCTTTTATACTTAGCCATTAAACCTTTAAAACTTTTCGAGATTCACCTTATCAGAAAGAACCTATGTTTAAAATTTGAAATACATCACATAATTCTGTATAAAAACCGATTTTGCTAATTTGAGGGGGAGATAATTGCCCGTCCCCCTTTTATAATAAGAAAAAAAAAACCATAACTAATCAGAGATACGTCTTATCATAATGAATCAATGTCCAAAATTCCAAGCAAATCGCATAAATCTGCGTAAAAACTATTAATTTAAATTAAGAGAGGTTTCTCCTGTCCCCCTTTTGTCTTAACCATTAAACTCCCAAAACTATTCAGGCATTATATACTGTATATAATCCTTATCAGAAAGAACCTACATCCAAAAAATGACACTCGTTGGATAATTCTGCATAAAAACTCGTTTATCTAATTTAGGGAGGACGGGGTTGGAGGTGGTGGTAATCATATGTCTAAGAGCTGAACTAAAACAGTTAATTCAGCATGAAAAACCCATTTACCAAAAATTAAGAGCCTTCCCCCGATCCCCCTTTCATACTTAACCAATGAATCCCCAAAATAAATTCCTTGTCCCCTTTTTCCGGTAATTTTTCTTCCTTGTCCCCCTTTTCCCGCTTTTGTAGTTTATGTCACTTTTTTCTGGTCACTTTTTCCGTTTACCCACTTGCCTATTTCGTGCGTTTTTTAAATACGAATTAATATTAATTAGAAAAATTGGCCGAAAGTAGTCCCTTTTGGATTTGAGAACAAACTTAACAAAATGGTGATGTACGAAATCTGTAACGTTTAAGTTAATATCTATCCAGAAACATTCCGGGTGTCCCAAAAATAACTGATGGATTTTAAAATTAAATAACTTGCAAACGGTGACAGCTATTTAAAAAATTTTTGCAGGAGGGTTATGTATAATGTCAGGAGTTTTTTTTTTACCGTAATTTTATATTTTAGTTCGCATATCAAACAATAGGTGGCGCTGACGGCGATTGAAGACCAGATGATCAGTACTGAGTGAAGCGTCGACCTGGCCTTCAATCGCCGTGAGCGCCACCTATTGTTTGATATGCAAACTAAAATAAAAAATTACGGTAAAAAAAAACTCCTGACATTGTACATAACCTTGCTGCAAAATTTTTTTAAATAGCTGTCACCGTTTGCAAGTTATTGAATTTTAAAATCCATCAGTCATTTTTGGGACACCCGGTAAATATAAACCAATTATACACTTTTCAAACATACCTGGATTTAATGAATGCTTGAAGGAATTTCGAAAATTTTATAAAATGATTTCTTGTATCCATCTTTTTCACAATTTTCTTCCCTGAAGAGGATTCAATATCAGTCATAGCGAAACACACTCTAAAGGAAACTAATACCTAATACCGAATAATAACTAATACCTAACACTAATAACTAATACCTAAGGACTACAGCAACTAACAACAGAATGTTTGTGGAATGGGTTTGTCTACAATTCGAAGTTCGCGAGCATGCGTTTTTATGTTTCTCCTGGTATTCGAGACTCCAGTCCTGTTTCAAAAAAAAGAAAAAAAAAGAGCAAGAAACAAATGTAACTAATTAAGACCCCCATGGTGCAGTATTGAAAAACCCGAGACAGCATTGACAGTGACAGGAAATGACCATTCCTTTTTAGCCTTCGGCTGATTTTCAATAGTACAAGTGAATGCCATCCTCTTTCAAAATGAGTGACCAATTTTCGTTAAAAGCTGATACTGTTACCATGTACTTTACCCATTTTTAAAAGAAAATATATTACTGCTGTTCAAACGAGTCGCACTTTTAAGCAGATTCGATATTTGATTGATAATTTGATTCAATAAAGCGGCAGATTTCGAGAGAGAGAGAGAGAGAAAACAAAACAAATAAAATTCTAACTTTAATTTTGTCTTAAATTCGATTCATAAACATGGACATTTCTGTATTTTGTCATGGCTCTGGGGGGGAGCTTAACCCCCTCCCCCTCGCTGCCAGTGGTTGAAGAATAGATGCTATATCAATGCTTTTCACTATGTTAATTTCATTAATGAATAAATAGTTGTAAGTACTTCAAAATTAACTTTCAAGCGCCTTATTAGAAGACTTTTCTAGTAATTGTAAACTTATTAATCACTGATCGGCCTAATTTATGAAATAAACCAGTATAAATAATCATATAAATTAAAAATGCATAATATCTATGTTTTACAAGCAGAACAGAAAAACATTTGTATCTTTGGGGTCGTCCATAAATAATGTCACACATTTTTTCAATATTTTTCATCCTCTCTCCCCTCCCTTTATCACAAATATGGGGGTCATACTTCATCATACCCTCTCCCCCCCTCTTGTCACATGTCACCTTATGTTATGTAAACATAAAGTTCAACAACAAAGCACTACATTGTAGATCATATTTAAAATTTTATTTTTTTAGACTTTAATACGTTTTAATGAAATTTGTGAGCATAACAATAATAAAAAGAATATTGCCCAGTTAAACTGATGGCATTGAGTTCACAGGCTACGCATGCTAATTGTACATTACAGCCTTATATTTTCAAGGTTTAATTCCGTTCGAAAAAAATATTAAGGAAGGGGGATCAGCTCCCCCCTTTCCCCTTTTTATACTTAATCATTGAACCCTCTAAACTGATCAGGGACATACTTTATCATATAAAAAATCCATATCCAAAATTTAGAGCAAATCAGAAAATTCTTAATAAAAATACATTTATATAATTTAAGAAGAGTTATCCTTCTCATTTATCATGGAAGACGGTAGTATTCCTGTGACGCAGCCTTAAGCCTAAAATCGTATCGTAGAATTGTCGGATGGCGGAACATATATACAGCTAGTTTGAGATCAAAGAAAATGCGAAAAGCCGCCTTTTAATAACTCAGCAAATATAGCTCACATTGTTCTGATTTTTTAAAAAGAGTCTTATATCTGCCGTATAATTTTATTTTGAATTTTTTACATTTCTACGTGCTTTATCTTTTAAGATTTCGATACCCATTTTTAAACCGAAATCGATAGTGTTTGTTCCTGATAATGAGATCTAGAAAACTGCCTGGGAGATTTTATTAAAACTTATATATAATATGAATCTCTTTAAGATAGAGTGAATAAGACTTGCCTAGTTTCTAGGAAAACTCTTGTTTGTTATATATTGGTCTTGAAAAATTGGACTATATTTTCTGCATTTCTATGGGAATCTCAATGCAAATGCTCGATAAACCATTTATTGTATTCATACGCGTGTTTCCTTTTTCTTTACCTATGTTTTTCTCCGCGTAACTGCATACTTGTTTGCTCAATTGGTATGTCGTTGGGTTTGAGAACTGAGCATTGCGAGTTCTGCCCCGATCGAGACATTACGTTTTATTTTTGTTTTGAGATTTTTAAAGTCAGTTAATAAAATAAAGTTGACTTTTATTATCCATTCCTTTATATTTTTTATTGTCAATGAGACCATTAAATGAAATTTTAATTAAAAAAATTGTAATAAGTTAAATAAAATTACATTACAATTATAACTAATTTAAATGAAACAAAAATTCACTTTAAATAAATTTCAATAATTCACTTTTAAAATTAAATTTAAGTAAGATATTTTTTTATTGTTAAAATGGACATTTATTTTAAATTATAAAATGAAATGAATATTTACTTTTACAAAATCAAATATTTTATTATGAATGCGTCTAATGAAGCATAAATTTCTGGATTTTGACGGCACTCAGATTAGAACTTCAACCTTACCAATCTTCAGATACAAAATTTTAGCTGACAAACATCGATTTTGGGACCACATTTATCAATAATGTATGGTTCAAAAATATTTTAATAATACAAAATATGAATGCGAAAGTATGCGACATTATAAATGACACTGTTTTTAGGTTTTGTTGGGGGGAAAATATGATTATGTCCAGTAGCACAGTTTAATTTTTTATTATGTAATCCAAAAACTTCATAATTTCTATTCTAAATTGGATGTCATTAAGATTCAATGTACTGGGGAAAAAATGTAAATTTTCAAGAATTTGAAAAGTTGAAACTAATCTTTAGTTGTAAATTGTAGTTTAAGCCCTTTTTTTCCACAGATATTATGTCGAATTCCATATAGATTTTTTTTTTCAAATGAATTGATAGTAAACAAGAAATACTTACTAGGTCTTAAAGCCAATAGATGGCAGCACTATAGTTCTGTGTGAGAGGGAGTTTTTAATTTTGTTTGCAGTCATTCGTTGTTGCATTTCATTCCTAGAAGGTTCCCTTGCTGAAATTGAATCATGCATTGTCAGAATTGAGATTTGTTTTCAAATTTTTTTCTAGGCGAAATTTATTTTCGATCTTACTGCCAATATCCCTCTGACGCATCGTACGCACGTTGTTGTCGATAGATTGTAAGTGCAAAATAGCAGAAGATTTGGAAATGTTAGAAATTTTAATTTTTCTATTATCATTTAAATTGTAGAAAAAAAAGTTTGAATAAAAAGATTTTAGTTTTAAAAATTAAATTGGAAAAATCCCTTTAATAAAAAAAAGCATTGTAATTTAAAAATATTGTTTATAATCGTTGAGCATTCACAGTAATAACAAACATGATTTACAATTTGAATAAACATTTTTTTCAATTGCAAAGAATAATTTGAATGAACAAATACAAAGTTTGCATTTTTTAAATTTTAATTTAGTTTAAAAAATCATTTTAGTGATTAAAATTTTAAAAAATCATTGTACAATGATAATAATTATTCATAAGTCACTTCTTTAAATTGCAAAAAATAAATTAAAAAAAAGAGAAATAGAGAGCCCTTAAAGATTTTATTTTTTAAAAATATCTGTTAAAAATGGTCATTTTAATTTTTTTAAAAGAAAACTGAGTGCAGAAGTATCGTGCCTTCTAGCAATATAATCCGAAGATTTGGATGAGCAAGGAACTTTGTTGCAGATGATATGTTTTTTTTTTTTTTTTTTTTTTACCAATCCAGTATTTATGCTAGAATCATATTTTGTAATGATTTAAAACATAAATGATGCAAAATTATTTTTTAATAATAATAATAATTCAAGTATAAACATTAATACAAAAACATTATGCTGTGATTTAAAAACATAAAAAATAAATGAAAAGTACAAAATTATTTTTTTTAAATATAGCCTTTTGATTCCAATTATTATATGGCATTAAAAATTGAATTTAATAGAATATTTTAGTAAGTTCTTATAAAATAAATTGCAAAAATAATGAATTCCGTAAAAAGATATCTCCACTTCTGCACATCACCCCAATTAAAAACAACTTTCTCACTTTTCGTCTTTCCATAGGGATCCATCTAGAAATGAGGTTCTAATTTGTGACTAGGGAAGAGTATTAAGGGATGGACATCTGCAATAATTCTTACAATATGTTTTATTTTTAATTTATGACTTTTCCACCACATGGAATAATCATTGTCTTATACTTGTTGCTATAAGTCTTTTTATAGTTGCAACTATTAGTTTGAGACTTAAAAAGGCCATTTTACAATACCTAAAAATAAGAATTACTCGAATGTTTAATGTACATTTTCAATCTCATTTTTGTTGCTAACTTAATTATTTTTAATATTTTGTAAATTCAACAATATGCCTTTTATAAATAAACAGTTAAGTTAAATATAAAAATCCTATGCTTGTTGAAAAAAAATTAATTATTTTAATGTTGCTCTAAGGTAAGCACAGGACACTATGACTCAGAAGGGATGGGGCATGTCCCATCCGTGCCAAATGATATATCTATTAAAATAATTATGCTTAATAACATACAAGTTTTTGGTATTTTATATTTATATTTTATGTTTAGGATACAAATGTTTCTAATTATGTTATATAAAGAATGTTATATTTGTTTTCTGAAGTAAAGCCTTTTTTTGTTTTGTATCTTTAAAGCAAATATAAAATGAACTAAAATACATAATTAAAAAAATAAAAATTTAAACAAACTAATATTTATAGCTCTAAATAATCAATTTTTAAGCATTTAGATCTTAAATAAATTTCAAATTTTAAAGAAATTACTTTGTTAACATTTTCGTTTCATACTTATGAATCAGAAACTGCGAATTTTGCTTCCAGTATCCATATCAATGTAAATTTTCAGAATATGATGTATTTTTTTTTTAAATCTTTAATTTATATATATATATGTGTCTGTTTAAAAAGAAAAGATTAACTCATATTTATTTTAAGGATAAGTTTCAAAAATAAGAAACATAGAAAAATTAAATTTATTACACTATTACATTCGCCGACTAGAAATGTGGTTCAAAACGCTAACTTTAAGAACATTTTCTGGAAAATCTTTTTTTCTGAAAAAGCTTTTACCAAATAATGGAACAAATTTTTCGATTGTGCAATTTCTGCATTAATACTTGACAATTTTTTCGAATAAAATGAATTAAAAATGTGTCATAAAGTTCGTAACTTAGGATATGAAATAGACTTAAAAGTAAAGTTGTATTTAGATTAATAAATAAGGAAATTTTTTGTTGAAATTGCTTGAGTAGCATACTCTTCTTTTCTTTTTAATTAAATCTGTTTTGGGATTAAAATCTGACAAATACAAGATATTTCTTATTCAAAAAATGTAAAGAAAACATTAATTTTTCGATTTTATCTTCTTAAATTCTGCATTAAATCTCATAAATGTTTATTTTACTAATCTAATGATCACTAACCTAAAAAAAGTAATGGTATCAATACTAAAACCCTTAATGGGTTAAAAGTTTTGACGCAGCTGTTTATTTTATGGCTCTAAGAATTTCGAATATGAATTTTAAAAATAATGATATCAAATTTTGAGTGACGCCATGTTATTAATTAAAAATGCATTTTTGTACTATTTCATTAATCATTTTATTTTTTTTTCTATTTATAATAGCATGTGCAAAAGTTAATTTCAACATGAAAAGATATATACAACTTTATTCACCTATGCTTTTTCACACACATCTCCCATAAATTCTAAATATGTGTTTTAAAAGATATGATATAAAATTTAAGTGACGCCTTTATGTGCCTTTAAAAAGTTTGTTTTAAAATTCAGTTTTTTTTTCATTTTGATTTGGTAAAATATATTTCACATCTAAAAAACTGTTTTAAATTTACATTTCGTTGTTAAATATATAATTTTCATTGAATCTATACTATGCATTGGAATACATTTATCTCAATAAACTGATTTATCATTTGTGTCACGTTATTCAAAATTCTAAGCAATATTTATGTAAATGGTTTCTTTGCGTCAGATTATCCATTTACATACGTTTCACTTAGTTTGGATAATTTAGAGCAAAGAAACCATTTACATAAATATTGCTAACAATTTTGAATAACGTGACACAAATGATAAATCAGTTTATTGAGATAAATGCATTCCAATGCATAGTATAGATTCAATGAAAATTATATATTTAACAACGCAATGTAAATTTAAAACAGTTTTTTAGATGTGTAAATATATTTTACCAAATCAAAATGAAAAAAAAAAAAACTGAATTTTAAAACAAACTTTTTAAAGGCACATAAAGGCGTCACTTAAATTTTATATCATATCTTTTAAAACACATATTTTGAATTTATGGGAGATGTGTGTGAAAAAGCATAGGTGAATAAAGTTGTATATATTTTTTCATGTTGAAAATAACTTTTGCACATGCTATTATAAATAGAAAAAAAAATAAAATGATTAATGGAATAGTACAAAAATGCATTTTTCAATTAATAACATGGCGTCACTCAAAATTTGATATCATTATTTTTAAAATTCATATTCGAAATTCTTAGAGCCATAAAATAAACAGCTGCGTCAAAACTTTTAACCCATTAAGGGTTTTAGTATTGATATACTTAACCATTAAACTTCCAAAACTATTCAGAGATTTGAACGAAATCTGACAATTCTGCGTGAAAAACCCATTTATATAAATTAAGGGGAGGGTCATTAGAACCCCCATTTCCCCTGTTTATATTTACCCAATGAACACCTAATACCAATCACGGAAGCGCTTCATCAGAATAATCCTATGTGTAAATTTTGAACAAAAACTAATATTTCTGCTTGAAACACCCATTCATATAAATTAAGGGGAGGGGCATGAGCCCCCCGTTCCCCCTCTTATACATATCGAATAAACTCCAGAAACTAATCAGGGAAGCGCCTTATCAGGATATATCTATATACAAAATTTCAAGTGGATGGGATATTTTTATCATGAGTTATCGCGTTACGTACGTACGAACGTACGCACATGCATACAGAACGGGCGGGCACATAAGCTCTCAGGCTTTGAAAGCCTGTGAGCTTAAATTGATGCGTGCTCATTTTGTATGATTAAGGTTTACAACAAAAAGCATAATTAACACACAATAATAATAAAATATTAATATGAAAAGGAAATTGAAAACAGTAGTGTTTTGAAAATTGAAATGAAATGTTACATACTCGGTTATAAATTTTATCTTTACTTTATGAATACAAATTTCATAATTTAATCTACTGAATTTTAAATGTTTTTATTTTAATCAAAATGTGTGATGTCACACTTCTTCTCCACCCCTTTGTCACAAACCATCCCAATTTCACGACCCCCCTACCCACACCCCCATCCAAGCGTGACATCATTTATGGCCGGCACCTTTGCATAGTGATCTCTTCTTTATGGACGGCGTTTCCAAAATTTCGCAAAACTTAAATTAACTTTTTATCTGTCATTTACCTTTAACTTTAAACTGTAAACTTCTTTTTATTTTGTCAGGATTCTTAAATTTTTTAAAGTAATAGTAAAAATATGTGGTCCCTGTTAGGGTCTTTGTTTTCTGTGCCAGGAATCGCTTTTGCTGAACCTAAACTTAATATTGCCTGAACGACCGGACATTGCCACGTGTCGTACCGGCCGGCGTTCGCGTCGGTATGGGCTTGGGGCAAAGTCGCTCAGCACGTCCCGCATGGGCTGTAAGTACCAGAGGGAGGGGCTTAACGGCTCTGACCAATGCGAAAGTAGCCTACACTGTAAAAAAAAATTGGGAGAATTACAAAAATTTTTCTAGTAGAATTGTATTCCAAGAACTTTTTATGTAATGGCAACAATAAAAATTCATGTAACAGATACAGATTTGCACTTTGAATCAAACAAATTTTAAGGTTACTAAGAATTTTTTTGGGAAATCGTATTCCATGAACTTTTTAAGTGACGATAACGAGCATTATAGATAAAATTTTAGTAAAGTTACCAAAATTTTAGTAAATTTTTTTGTAAAGTTACAGATGGTTTTAGTTTTGCTTACAAGTTTTGTAGATTGACATCATTTTCTTGTACAGTGTACACATAAAATTTTAGTAAGCATAAGAGATTTCGGTTAATTTAGATTACTAAGGTTACAGATTTTTTTTACAGTGTATATGCACTTCCACCATTTCACCATGTTAGAACATCAAGTTATGTTTCTCATCATATTTAGTTGGAGATTTAGCGGAGTGGATTCACACTCTGTAGGTGCTCCGTAAGCCACGTGTTGACTTGACTAGTGATCTCTCTCTGTCTGTCTTTGTTTCGGTATGTGAGTAGTGATTTTTTTAAAATAGTATCATCTACTATATCTTGTTTTTAAATCAACTTATAAATATAGAATTAATACTAGTCGATTAATAATAATGTCAACTAATTAATACTTTATTTATATTTTCCTTAAAAGGTCACTCATAGAAATGTTAACAAGTACAATCTTAACTAATAAGAATGTATTTATTAAAATACAACACATTGCTCAGTGGTGCACAAAACAAGAATTTTAATATACATTTGTACAATTAAAATAAAATAAAACTATCAACGTTTCGCGCTGTCTTCTGCGGGCGTCTTCAGGAAAATATGATAACGGAAGGACTACGTTTGCATCTTGATCGAGAGATAATATTTCTAATAAATTAAAATCGAAATGAATTAAAAGTTTAAAAATGTTGCCACCTACACGTGAATAAAAATTAAAATATTGCAACGAAATAGAAATTTTAAGATTTTATGGTGTTATGCCATATTTTTGGTATATTGTAGGATAATGTAATGATGTATGTAATGATAATTTATGTAATGATAATTTCCGATTTATTTTTTCATTCATTTTTGATCTCAAATGCATGAAACTCGCAGATTGTCTTATTTAGAAACTACGCAAGGTGCCGTGAGGGTCGATTCTTTGATAAATACAGAAAATATTGCAAAAAAAAGCAATCAAAAACGGCCTTTTGAACCGATTTTTTCGAAGCAGGAAATCGGCAACGAAAAAAAGGGTCCTACTGAGAAGGTAATTGTTCGTAAATCAAATTCTAATGAATGGAACGCAAAATGACATCACACGGCACCTTAAACGTCTCTTGAAAAATCTCCTCAGCAAGTTTCCTGTTTCTACGTTTAAAAATGTGTCTGAAATTGTATCGGAAAATTTCGAGCTGTTGAAGGTGGAAAAGCTTTTTCTAGAATACACCCTTAATTTCGAAATTTAAAGTAGAATTTAGAAAAATATATTTTTGTTAGCTGCTTATAATTTTTGGAAACGCTTCATACAATCTATTAATCAATTCTCAGTACCCGGAAAAACGGTTTTTCGGATTTTATTAATTATCCAGGAAACATTTTCAGCTGCGCAACTGAATTTGAGTGTGCGATTGTAACAAAAGAAGAAGCCGTCCATAAATGATGTCACATGTTTTTTCCATATTTTTGACTCCCCTCCCCGCCCCTTTGTCACAAAGTGTCACACTTCACTTTATCACCTCCCCCCCCCTCTGGTCACATGTCACACTATATTATGTAAACCTTTACTTGCAGTTAAGAAACATAGCATTATATTTTAAATTTTATTTTAAAACTTTATGTGTTTTAATGAAATTTATGAGGTGATCAATAAAAATGATTCGCATTTTACATAAAATAAGCTTTACAAAAAATAAAAATAAAATAACAAAATAATTAATATAGAATAGTAAAAAAAATATATTAATATGAAAGAGCAATTAAAAACAGTAGTATTTCAGAATTTGAAATATAATTTAACATATCCGGCTTTAAATCTTTTTTTATGAACACAAAATAATTTAATTTTAAAATAACTTCATACTTCATAATTTAATTAAAATTTTGAAATCAATTTAATTAATGCTTTTATTTTGACCAATATGTATGATGTCAAATTTCTTCTTATTACTCTTGTCACAAACTATCACAATTTCATGAACCCCCTCCCCCCCTCCCTTCAAGGGTGACATCATTTGAGGATGGCCCCTAATGTTGTTTTTCATGTTGATGTTAAAGCTGTTAATATTGTATATTTGTATGTTAAACCTCTCCGGCACAGACAAATTCTGTTTATAAAATGAGAAATTAATGACTGACTGGAATTTATAAACGACGTTTTTAGAAATCACGAATCCCTTAATTAAAGCTTTCATTTAAAAAGTAAAAAAAAAAAAATTAAAATATTGTTAGTCTTGTCCATATACAGGGTGTTTATAATGTCCCGGACCCATTTTGATGTTTAATAACTCATAAAATAATGAAGATATAAACAAACCTATGGTATTTGGGCGAAAAAGGTAACCTAGACTCAATGGCGTTTGATCTCCATGACGACCGCTTATCCGTAGACAAGAGGGGTTTTATTTCTCTCGTTTGCGGAGAAAAGTTTCTTATTCGAAAAAATGTTTTTGGCATCAGATGGAGCCGTGATTCTGTTTGTGAGTTCATTCTATTCTTCCTAGAGGTATAACCCTGTTGTTTATTCTATTGCATTCGATTCGACGAAATATTCTGGCATCTGTAGATGCGTAATTCAAGTATGCAATTCTATACAACGATAATGAAATTAAATGAACGATGTATAATTCTATTCTGTTTGAAAAGCTTATTCTAGTCTACTCTGAAAAAAGAACAATGTTTATTCTTTAAAACTCGAAACCTCTTGTGATAAATGCGTGAAAAGTCATTCAGTTAACAAACTGATTCGATATGCTATTTTATAACAAAATGTGAAAATTCAAATTTATGATGTCAGCCTTTTAAGTAACCAAATTAACAAGCAGCCATAGCTTTCAAAATTCGACAAATCTGTTCTTTTGTATGTATGGTGTTCGATGAAAATAAATGTGTTTTAAAAGAATGCCAGCCCAATTTTCCTTCCAGTTTTCATGTTCTTTATTGGGAGATGGATAAGTAAGTTTAAACCCATTTTTGTTAACATTCTATTCATCTTATTCGATTTAATTTAAATCTATCTTTGGTTTTAATCTTATCTTTCTATCTTTGGTTTTAAATTCAAAATTCGTAACTCTAAAATTCTTATTCTTATTTGCAAATTTTATAACCGATTCATGATTCTTATATTCAGTATTTATTGATGGGATAACTCATGTATTTTCCTTTTCAGGTTTGAATATCTTTACTTTTGTAAATACCTAGAAATTGGAAGTATTGCAGAAAAGAAACGTTCCGGACGTCCCTGCACAAGTGATTTTCATGTTGAGCGTGTCAGAGACACATTTTTACACAATCCTATGAAGGGGGCACACGTGGAAGTTCATTGACAAGGATGATGAAACTTTTTGAGTCTATCTAACCATTTGTGTTATTAATTTTAATATGTCTTTATTATTTTATGATCTATTAAACATCAAAATGGGTTCGGGACTTTATAAACACCTTATTCAGAATTGAAATTAAGTGACCACTGTGTCGGAAAGGGATTAAACATGTTTTCTGAATATCAAAATATTTATCCGAGAAGGGATAGCATTTGCAACAAGAAAGAAAGAAGTTGGAAATTGCCCGTGAACGTAGCAAATGAGGTGCGTTCGTACGATAACGAAGTTTTAAAAATATTCAGATCTTGCTGTTATAGTAGAGCGTACTCCGGATATAGTATAGTAGTCGAAATCTTTACGTTTCTGTAAATATGCAGGAAGTAATTTTTATTACACCTCAGCAACGTATATCTTATTCATAAAATGTGAAATAGTTGAATATATTTCAAAAATGAAAACTTCTATTTATAATTAATGTAGTTGAATATAATTAAAACACGCCCCAAACAATGTTTCCCCGTATAGCATTATGTAGTGGAATACTTTTGTGTGGCCCTGTAATTTAATAATAAGAATTCTTTGCATCACAGATAGTAGAGAATGCATATTTTAGTATATATTTCATAGATTCATGCCAATTCTATTATGTTCGAATGAGTGTAACATCATTAAAATGCATTTGAAACATTTTTGCCATTGACCGTAATGTAATGGAATACTTTTGATTGTTCCTGTAAATGATCTATGCATCCGACTTTCATAACATTTGAAATGACTCGACAAAATTACGTAATAATTATATGTTTTAAATTTCAAACGATTAAAATGCATTTGAAACATTTTTCCCCATTGACCGTAATGTAACGGAATCCTTTTGATTGTCCCTGTAATTGATTTATGCATCCGATTTTCATAACATTTGAAATGACTCGACAAAATTACGCAATAATTATATGTTTTAAATTTCAAACTATTAAAATGCATTTGAAACTTTTTTCCCCATTGACCGTAATGTAACGGAATTCTTTTGATTGTCCCTGTAATTGATCTATGCATCCGATTTTCATAACATTTGAAATGACTCGACAAAATTACGCAATAATTATATGTTTTAAATGTCAAACGATTAAAATGCATTTGAAACTTTTTTTCCCATTGACCGTAATGTAACGGAATACTTTTGATAGTCCCTGTAATTGATCTATCCGTCCGATTTTCATAAAATTTGAAAAGATTCGACAAAATTATGTTTTAATTATATATTTTAAATTTCAAAAGATTCGGTTGGGTAGTTTTTGCGTTGTTATATGCGGACGGACAGACAGACAGACAGACGGACAGACGGACGGACTGAGCGACAACAATAGGTGCTACGTATTTACATAATTACGAACGCACCTAAAAATCATGCATCAAGCATAGATTATGAAGCATTTTCCAACAGATTCAAAATAATGTAACAAAACTGCATCGTTTAAAAAAAAATTAAAATATTACGTCTCATTTCACCATGGGTTTTAAATGTATAACGCATTTAAAAAGCGAATTTCAGCTGTTAACATCTATAATCGAAAAATGCTACAAATTTTTTATCAGCCCTGTATATGATATAGAAATCTGTATTTATTAACAACTTGCAATCCAAAATTTAGTTCATGTAAGAGATACACATATTTCAGTTGAAAATTCCCCTTCAGCAATTTCCTCTAATAAGGATAATGATAAGCGAATACTTTTATGCAGCCCTGTATATGAGGTATAGAATTTATATATAAAGAGTAATATTCAAAAAATTAAAATTTATAAGCGCATAACAAATTTTTAAACGGACTCTCCAGGAATTATTACGCAAAGAGTGTACTGTAACCGATTTCTTTTGCGTGTCCCTGTAAATTAATAAGAAATGCTAGGAATGCCCTGTTTTAACGTGATCTTGTAGTGAAATTCGTGATTTATATCGGTTTCAATACATTCGAAATAGAGTAATTTCAAATAATATTAAGAATGTAATTAAAATACTCCCCAAATGATTTTTCCACATATACCATAATTTGATCGAATTTTTTTGAGTGTCTCTGTACAGGAACCATTAATCGTACATACTTCATATGCAATACCAAAGATGCCTTGGTGGCCCTAAATAAACTTTGCCAATTGCATGAAAATCCGAGCATATTTACGGGATTAGAACGTGTCCAGCACTTTTTAACTTTGTTGGAAAGTGCTAAAAATAATATTCCGATTTGAGAAAAGTGATTATTACACTGTAAAGGATATTCAAAAACATTTCCAAAAATGACGGGCAACTAATATATATATATTATATATGTATAAACAAAAAATTTGGAATTTGGAATTTTAATTCAATAATTCGTATAAATGGATGGACATTAGGAAACACATATTTTCAATCAAAAAGAAACATCGAAAATTATATAATATAGAGTATTTTTTATCTATTACTTTAACTTCACTTTTTAGTGTAGTTTGATCTATTATAGTGTAAAATTAACCTTCTTAATGTTATAATTTCTAAATATACATACAAAAAAAAAAAAAAAAAAAAAAAAAAAAAAAAAACTAACAATACCCAATTAATAATTACTTTTACAAATAATGTGCTTAAGTCCACTAGTCACGCGGTAAAAGCCGAGCGCTAATGTAAAGTCTATGGGGGGGGGGGTTCTTTTCAAATATCTCGCTCAAATTTTAATATTTTTTCATGATTTTTTTGCACAAGATAGCTGAGGGTGATCCACAACCGGCCTAGTTTTTACTTTCTCGATTTTGCTTATATATTTTTTATATTACGATAGTTTCAATTTCAGAACCGGTTTAAACCGGTTCCGAAAGTTTAAGTAATTGTTTAAAGAAAATCTGAAACGAAAACTGAAAAAGTAAAAACTAGGCCGGTTGTGGATTGTCTTCAGCTATCTTGTGCAAAAAAATCATGTAAAAATATTAAAATTTCAGCGAGATATTCGAAAAGAACGCCCACATAGACTTTACATTAGCGCTCGGCTTTTACCGCGTGACTAGTGTGTGCTCTTAATAAAATGCATATGCATAATATTATTAATGCTAAAAATAATAATTTCGCTATAAACAATTTTCTATTCATAAATCATTCAAAAACAATGTAATACTAGGACGTAGCATATTTAATTGCAATAAATTTTCTAAATTTTTGTCCACTAATACCTCTCATTCTTGTTATTGTAATGACCTCTATTATAGAAACTTTGTTAACATTGATCATGGTCACATTATTACTGGGTACATTAATATTGTTGAAAATGTCTTTTAAAGTAATTTAATGGCTGATGGTACTAAATTTCGTGTATTCCTTCCTGTCCTAATATAAATTCAATTTTAAAATAGTTTAATTTAGATCTAGATCTTTTTTTAATATAATTTCGGTAGATTATAATAAGCCTCTAGCATATTTCACTGAATGGAAACTAAATGTTTTTGATAAATTAAATTTTGAAGTTTATTGGAATATAGACATTTTTATTATAATATTAAACAGTTAAATATTGAAATAAATAGTTTACAAAATAAATATATTATAACATATTTTGATAATTTACCAAACAACGATGCATTAATTTGTAAACATGATTACACTATGTTACTAACTCAAGCTATAAACACTAGTTCAAATTTCAATAAAATAATTGATACTATTATTAAAAATAGACATATAGCTCATTATTATAAATTATTGAAAATTAAAAATTAAAAATTATAACTATCCTTATAATGTGGTTATTTTTAAATTCCATAAAATTTCTTTAAAATTTCGTAGCATAACAATTGGCTGTAATATAGATAACAATAATGCTTGTAAAGATTTATTAACAAAACTTACTAAAATGCTAGATCTTGCAAAAACTACTGATGAATTCTTTAGTATAAAAAGCAGTTTACAATTGTATATAATATAAAAAATTTTTAAAACATTAAATACATTAAAATGTTTTATTCAATACAATTGATATTACTGATATGTATAGAATAATTAATTTATTATTCAAAGAATATGAAGATTTTCTTAATTTAATAAATACTGTTACTTTATCTTACTACAAAATATTAACTACATTTATTCTTTATAATAATTATATATTGTTTAGTGATACATTATATAACCAAAGGTTGGTCTCCCTCAGGTTAGTCTCTCTGTATCATCACTCTGTGCAGAACTTTATATACATTATCGTGAAAGCAAAACTTCTATTGTTAATTGCAATATATATAGGTATCTTGAAGATATAATCATACTATGCTCTAAAAGTTTATCTAATTATTCATTGCCAATTAAATACCATAAAAATTTAAAGCATAGTGATAATAATATGATTAGGGTAAATTTTTGTATATTAACCCTTAAATGCATAGGATAGAATGCGTTCCAAAAAATGCGCAATTCAAAGAATCAGAATTCATACCAGAAAAATCTAAATAGTAAATTTTTCTTTATTTAATTACGAATGGTCTGTCATTAAGTAAAGTGAAAATTGCTCTTTTAAATTTCTGGTGAGAATACGGAATATGTGAATAAAACCCCCAATAAATCGGATACACTTAAGGTATCGAAAATGATACAATATGCATTTAAGGGTTAAGAAAATCTGTCATTTTTTTACAGTGAAACCATGACTATTTATGGCTAACACGGGCAGTGCATCTTGACACCTCTTGATATGGATTTAGCAAAACTTTCTAATCTCTAGACGAGCAAGGAATATTACTGTGCTCTAAAATAGCATATTCATAATAATAAGTTTTTTGGTCTGATTGCCTGCTATTATATGAGTGAATATAAAAAAATTATGATAATTGTGGTCCGCACAAAAAAATTCCGATTAAATGTTGTATGCTGCAATTTGTTTTGATGCATTCTAATAAAAAATATCCTTAGAAGTACACTGATGAGCAAAATTTAAGGACGAGTCCCAAAATGCCAATTTTCAAAGGATTTTCAAGTGATAATTTTCACGCGAATATTCAAAAGGATGTAATATAATTCAAATAATTACTTTCCTTGCATAAAAGCTAGTCCATATAATATCTCATTCAGGTCACACATGGCCACAAGAATCACAGTCACTACAGCGAATCAAAAAATAGGAAATTCTATACGTCTCTTTTACGAGTCTCAAATGACTACTGTATGCGACTCCACTGACAGGTCGTTGTGACTACTGCTTTGTAGTGAGTCACCTGGTGACTCTACAATGTCGTTTCATTGAATCTCTCCTGTGACCTTTCATCTGGAGACGCAATTTTAAAGTCATTGTGAACGTTGCATTATAATAAATTACAAATAATGTCCCATTAAAGTCACATGGCGACTTTTCACCACTTTTCACAGTGGTTATTTCACAGTAGCGTTTCTGTCACCATTTGACAAAGTTTTGTGACTGAAAGTCAGGATGTGACTTTAATGGGACATTATTTGGTAATCTATCATAATGCAACATTCACAATGACTTTGAAATTGAGTCTCCAAATGACAGCCACATGAGAGTCTCAATAAAACGACATTGTAAAGTCACCTGGGGACTTCACACAAAGCAGCAGTCGCAGTGACCTGTCAGTGGAGTCACATATACTAGTTATTTGAGATTCAGAAAAGAGACGTATGGAATTTCCTGTTTTTTGTTCCGCCGTAGTAACTGTGACTCTTGTGACGATGTGTGACTTGAATGAGATGTTAAATGGACTAGCTGTTATGCACGGATAATAATTATTCGAATTATATTACTTCCTTTTTAATATTCGTGTGAAAATTATCGCTTGAAAATTCGTTGAAAATTGGCATTTTGGGACTCGTCCTTAAATTTTGCACACCAGTGTATTTTCAAGAGGTATTGCATTTCTAATAACATAAGTAAAGCAATTAAAATACTTAGAATTTCAGATTGTTATTTTTCTGGCATGTCACAGTGTGATGTGTGCAAAGTAAAGGGCCTTCTTTTATACTGTATAAATATCTTCTAGCTTTTTAATTTCTAATTAATAATTATACCTTATGAAACAAATGTATGAGGACAGTCAGAAATTTTATATTTTACAAATCATTTTCGATAATTATATATGATTGTCACTGAAATGAATTTCATTTTCCTGGAATGCCCTTTTTAGTCCTTTATCAGGTTTAAATAGGGTGTTGCAGAGTAATTCTTCTCATTTTTGAGATAGTTCAAGTCAGAAGTTGTAAAATCATTTCTACCAGCAAAATCTTTTTCTTATTTCTTAAAATTTAGTAGACTTTTATTATGCCATTTTCCTGGTTTCTATAAATTAACAAATAAAACTGAATATTACATGAAATTTGAGCAACTCTATTCAAAAATGTTCCTTTAAACAAAATTAAAATGTTAGGCCTGAAAAAAAAAGAATGTAAAAAATGTTTTAGAATAAAATTGTTATTTCCCTGGCATACATATGTCAAGAAATGACATATGATTACATAAAAATTAGTTTATTATTTAAGTTCTTATAAATTTACCAAATTTGCAGGGAAAATATTTTACTCTCTAGTAGAAAATAGTTTATCTCTTGAAATGTTGAATTGTTTTCAATGGATAATTTCAATATTTCAGTTGATCAAAATACGACATTTTGTGATATTTAAGACTAAGGTGATGTTTAATTCATTTACATCAAAAAAGAAAATTGTCTACAAGAACACTGAGATTAAATAAGTGCAAAATTATGTGTACCTAGGACAGGAAATATCATCGGATAATAGTATCATGAATGAAATCAATAGAAGAATAAGAAATGGGTGGAGTGCTTTCGGGAAGAACAGTATTATTCTGCAGAGTAATATGCCTCTTTGTTTGAAAAGAAAAGTTTTTAATCAATGTATTTTACCTGCATTAACCTACGGAGCAGAAACATGGACACTAACAAAACGGATGATACAAAGATTACAAACAGCACAGAGAAGCATGGAAAGATGTATGCTAGGCATAACTAGAAGAGACAGAAAGAGGATAACCTGGATAAGAAATCAAACAAAAGTTTTTGACATCCTTGAAAGAATCAAGCAGCTAAAATGGAAATGGGCTGGGCACAATGCAAGAAGACAAGATAATAGATGGAGCACAGATATACTACAGTGGTATCCTAGAGATGTAAATGACCAAGAAGATGACCACAAGTAAGATGGAGTGACGAAATTAGAAAAGTGGCTGGTGTAAATTGGATGACGAAAGCACTAGACAGAAAGCATTGGAAAAATCTGGGGGAGACCTACATTCAGCAGTGGATCGAAAACGGTTGATGATGATGATGATGATGATGACAGATATAAATGAGAAAAAAGTTTAACTGTTATTAAAGTTTCACCATTGCCAAGAGTTGCGGAAAATCTAATAAACTAACTTTAACGCTTTTACTGTTTTTGTCATCATCAGTTGATTCACCATTGAGTGAAGTTTATTTTGCTGTGTTCAATAAATACGAATACTTTAGGCATCTGCCTATATTAATCTCCTTTATTTGTACAGCCAAGACGGACGGATAATATTTCACTGACGGAAGTTTATACGGTTTCTTGATTAATTTTTAAAGTTATATGAGCACACTGTGTCATGATTACACAATAAAAAGAAACCTTGAAAGGTACTTATCGGAATGTAATATTATTGAGTGGAACTTAAATGGACTAAAGAGAAAATATATCAAGTGTTTACGAAAGCCTTTGCTTATTTGTAATATTCATTTAAGAATTGACCTGTGTCTGAATGATTATTGGAAATTTATTCAATAGATGAAGAAAGAAGCATAATTGGAAGTAAGTATTTTTGTGTCTGAACCTATTTCATTATAAGTTTATTGCATGTTCATTGTTAGTTAAATTTTTAAACAATGGGATATTGAAGCGAAAGACGTTACGAATTAAAATATATTTGGGCGGATCAATATGCCACTAACTAGTTTAGATTTATACTCTGACATGCTGTCAAATTAAAATTTCAGACTAAATAAATTTGAAATGTTGTGAATAAGATATTTTTTATAAATACTTAAGGTATGTGATTACATTCGGGGTACGTTTTTGAAAAACATGAAATTTTGGTAAAAAAAATGTGTGTTTATAGTTAACTTTTACTCGGAGGCTCGGACAATATCTGTCCGAGTTAGCATGTATTCTAGGATAGATGCTGGCCGAGCCCCAATGTAAATATTAAAGCAGGGAAGAAAATTATGACTTCATAAAATTTTTGAATGAAAGTTTGAAAAACTTTCCAAAATTAGAAAATATTTATCCAAATTTTAGTAAAAAATTGCGTTTAGGCCAAACCTTCTATAATAAAATCCATTCAATATATTTCACTTCTTTTTTCAACAATATAGTAGTGACGAAACGGTGTTTGCGTATTAACGCCACTGCTGCAGAAATTGCGCTAATTCGCCAATGAAGAGCAATCATGTTGTTCGCACGCGCACGCAGTTATCTTTTGGAATCCTTGTTGTCTTGTTGTTTGCTGATTTTTGATGCCATTTTTTAGTGCTTTTTTAATGCTTTAGTGGATTTGTTTGCTCATTTTTGACGTCATTTTTCGTGCGAACAACAAGATTGCTCTTTTTTGGCGCATTAGCGCAACTTCTGCTGCGGTGCACTGTAAAAAATATATCGTCTTCATCTAGAATGAATAAGTAGTCCTTTTCTAAATCCCTAAACTAGAAATATAGATGTCAGAGTTATGCGAATAAGTCTAAAAAATAAACCGTATCGATGAAATGATCGAGAATTTCTAATCTGTTGTTTTATAGATGACGAAACTGAATTTTACGAATTATAACTACTACGATCGTTTGAACTGCGAGAAATTATCGCTTTGATTTCTGGAATCGATTCATTAACTCGAATTCTATCTATTGTAACATTTTTCTTGTGTTCGCATTTATTTGCAGAGATTTTTATATAAGTTTGACAGCAATAATATAGCTCAATAATACGTATAGGTAAATCAGCGAGAATTTACGAGAATTTTAAAGCTGTTGGGTTGCTTTCTGTTTTAAAATGGCATCTTAAAAATTAACTATTTTAAAAAATAAAACGTTTCTTAATTTTTTATAATCTCTATCAGTATAATTATTGTTATATTTGACAAAAAAGGAGACTGGAGCTCTTTTATTAAACTTGAACTATTTTGAAACAAAAAAATCGGATATTTTAATTAAAAAACTCTTGTAAAAATATTACAGCATACGAACAGATAAGGGCAAAAAAATCACCTGTCCTGGAAATAGCAGACGATATGAAAAATAACTTTCGAATAAACAGAAAGTTTGTAGAATAGAATGGCCATCTCGTGAGCGTTTCGTCAGTTTTGATTTAAAAATTTAACTAAAAAATTTCTCAAGAGTCCTTAAAAGTATGATTTAGATGAAATATGCGTCCGAGTAAACTTAAATAGCTGTGGCGGGTTAAAAAGGATTCATGTCATTGTTATTTTAGTTATTATTGGAACGAATCATTTGTTCTTTTTGAATGTGGATTACATAAAAAAAGGTATGAAAATTGTTATTTTTTCTCTTGCTTTTCTTTAAATTTTATGATTTTATTCAAATAAATAACTGTCTCTCAATAACTGGAATCCAACGATAGAAAACAGTTACATAAATTACATTTTGATAACATTTGTTTGCTTGTAAAATGCCATTCGTTAAAATCACATGTTTTCACAAATTTTAAAATGATGCGGAAAAATTTAATAGGCAAAGTTTAACATTATTAGCAAATATTTAAAGGTATTTAAATTACTAATTAAAAAAGTTATCTTATAGAATATAACTGTTTGAAAGTTTAATTTTTAAATTTTATATTTACAAAGGTTAAGTTTTCAAAGTAATCTTTAAGTCTGAAATCGTTAAAATATGAAAATACAGAAGTTATGCAATCAGTAATAATTAAAATTTTATTTTACTAAAAGATTTTAATTAAAACAATAATGTATATATTTGAAAGAATGAAACTAAAATGAATTAATGACTGAATGATACTAGTTTATTATTATTTTTTTTATTCTAGATTCTAATTCTACCTTCCGACCCATCTGGTAGTCCTAGGGTTATAATGAGGCTTGGTATTTATAATTATCCTCTAATCCTGTAAATATAATAATAATAATATACCAGTGTGTGTTTCTATTTTGTGTTTATGGTCTGAATTTTTATACTTTATTTACATTAAAAAAATATTAATGTGATTATTTAATATTTAAAAAAAATTGACAATATTGATGTGAAGTATGTAATTTTCTACTTATTGCAAATTTGAAGAAAAAAATCATTTGTTAGTTTTATGTTTGAAATCATTTTTTATATGTTTAAAATTACTTATTCAAACATTCGAGTAAATGTTTGCATTTTCAACATTATATAGTATTTAAAATAATTATTCGATTTAGACACTGTTTCTTTTAGCATGTTTATCATATATTTTGCTATAAAACTATGCGTTTTCATATATTTACAGAAGATAATTTTCTAAATACAGGCAGTGAAAATCGAAAATTTATAAAAAATTCAATTATAGAAGCAACAGTGTTTTTTTACTTTGTTTTTAGAATGGAGCGATAGATGACAAATCAGTGTATAATTTAGAATCGAAATATTTTAAACCTTTTTTAGGTAGTTTTGTGTTATAACAGAGCCCGAGGGTGAATTTCCAATTATAAAACATGTATCACTATATAATATATTTGATGCAAATAATATTTTGTGAGATATATGGTCCAGTTGTAATCATACAAGACGTATATGTATATGATATGTATAGAACATGTACTTATGAGGTGTAATGAGGTGTTCAGAAATGAATCCGACTAACTCCATTTTTTCATAGAAATTTATGTAAAGAAATGTTTAAACTTTTCTATGTATCTATAATGTGCTTATGAATTACCTTTGATTATAAGACAATTAATAAACGTGTACTCAAGAAATGTTGAAAAAAAATAGTAGTTTTTAAATAGATAAATAACTATAAATGTTTAAAATAAGCGTTTTTAGTTGATGGAGTTAATCGAATTGACTTCTGAACACTTCATGTGTGTGTGTGTGTACATATGTAAATATAAGATATATATGAATGTATTTATACGTAACACATATATCACAAAAGAAGTAAACGATACATATATAATGACGTGGCACATAACAGTGTTTGGAGTGTATTCATATATATATACAGGGTGATTCCAATTTTTTTTTTACAATAAAAGAGGGGTGATAGTACACATCAAAACAAACAATATTAAATGGAAGACCAAGGGTCCCAAACGGTTTCCAAAGGAGATAGTCGCCATTAAAGTTTAGGGACGAAAATTTCAAATAAACATAAAAAACGGAAAAATCGGTCGATTTATTTGCGGTTTTCACTAAAATTATTCTTTATGTCGGCATTTTCTTGAAATTAAATTATAAAGATAAATTTCAAAAAATGCCGATAGAGGGCGCTTTAGACTTTGGAGTAACGAACAACTATTTTTTGCCTGTATTTTTTGCATCTCATTAAATGTTTTCGTAAGCTGAGACTCAAACTGAAATTTTGAGCTCAAAATCTGAAAGTGGGAGTGGTTAAGTAGCACAAACTGAATTGTGTTCAGAGGGTTCAAATTTCAAATGATTATGAAAAAACGGAAAAATTGGTTCATTGATTTGCGGTTTTCACTAAAACTATTATTTATGTCGGTATTTTCTTAAAAATAAATTATAAAGATAAATTTAAAAAAATGTCGATAGAGGGCGCTTTAGACTTTGCAGTAACGAACAACTATTTTTTGCCATTATTTTTTGCATCTGATTAAAAGTTTTCGGCAGGCCCGGACTGGCCAGGTCGGCTGGTCGGCGATCGCCGAGGGCCCCCGGCCCAAAGGGGCCCCGGAAATGCAATTCAAAAAAGGAATATACGATTTTATAATTACTACTTACATAAGAAAAAAAATTGAGTATTTTCCAATAATAATATGCGTTTAGAATAAATTTTAAACAATTGATAGTTTTTTCATGGTAACTTGTGTAGTTTCGTCGTGTCATGTCGTTGGACAGATGGAATAGGGCTGCTGACTGATACATCGCCCTTTCTCCAGTACTAATAGAATCAGATTCAGAGTGCATCGCGACGCTCACTTGCCAGTCTCGTATAGTATGATCGTAACTAGTGCAATTTCACAATGTAGTCAACATGAAGCAGTTGTACGAAAGCGACAGTATAAGAAGGAAAGAAAAAAATGAGAAAATTTTTAAACATTGAAAAATGTTTAAAACTTTTAATACTTGATTAAGTTGTAAAAACGACCCGATTCTACTCAGTTTGCACAAAAAAAAAAAAAAAAAAAAAAAAAAAAAAAAAAAAAATCAGTTTGTGCCTTAGTTAATCAGTTGTATTGTATCTTAATATACAATTAAGATCTTTTTAAAGAATATTACATACACATTTATGAAATATTTTATATTTTAAAATAATACTTTAAAATCACGATATTTTCTCAACATAAAAGATATACGATAATAACATTAATTATTACTTAGAAGCCTAGATTTTTGAATATTCAAATAAAGATTCATTATATTAAAATTAATGTAGTTTAGATTTTTAAAAAAAGACGGTAAAAACATGATTAACTTTTGAAGATGTATTAAAAAAAATATATTTTTTAAATATTTCTCTGTCATTTATTAGAGCTTCTTTCAAATCTAAAGGAGTTAGTTCCTAACACATTTCTTAATTCATTCTCTTCGGAAATGCATAAGTTTTGCTATTTTTTCTTATTCAGAACCTATGTAATCGAATGGTGTCTTCCATTTTTTTTATAAAGACATTATATCTTTTAGAAATATTGTCAAAGTTAGCATTTTGAGTTGAATTTTTGGAAGCGGCATCATTGAAAAGGGGAAAAACCTGCAGTCATGTGACAAAAATCTCTTACCATTTTATAATTTATTTACCAAAAATGGAAAAATTATTCTATTAACAATTTCTTTAATAGTCACGCATGTCAATTTTATGCATTTACAATTAAAAATTAGTCAGAAAGTTTCGCGTTACTGAGAAGTGGATTGAAAACCACCCTAAGTTATACTCCCAAAGATTCCTTAAACAGAAGTTTATTATCGCTATTAGCATTTAAAAAAAAAAAAACATAGTAACTGCCCTACACATTCTGAGAACATTTAAGTCCAGTTTTGGCCCGACTCAACTGCGTAGAAAAAAAGTGCACACCTGATCACGGCCTTGGCATGAGTCTACTGAAAAAATTAAACCCTGCCTCTGATACCACATAGCTGTCCGATGCCCGCGTTTTTGTATGGATGGTGTCAAACTAGCATCGGCTTGTGACGCACATTTATACTCATTCTCGCGAAAGTCATTCACTGAAAGCGGATCATATTTTATTGTCTTCGTTTAGGTTTTTGTATCGGATTAGTAGGTTCCCTAATTTTTTATCGGCACAGCACTCCCGCTAAATTTCTTTGCTTGACCGGCTCACAAACCGGTTTTGATACGGGTCTCGGGCCAAACCCGGGCCCATGCAAACCTCTACAACAAATAATAGGTTCAATGTTCCGTAATATTATTTTAAAAGACCCATATGATAGCATAATATTCAGCATGATGGTAGATAGTACTCCAGATATAGCTGTTATGAGTTGGCAATTTGCGTTAGCTATGGCCCCACCAGTGGCCGAGAGGTTCTGACCTCCAAACTGGTAGACGGTAGGTGCTGAATTCGAACCCATTCGCGACCGTCGTCCTAACCGAGTTTTCCGTGGTTTTCTTCGAACCTTGAATTTCCTTGCGTAAATACGGGTTAGATTCCCTTAGAAAGACCCCCCACGGAGGGCACCCCTCCCCTTAGGGCCTATATCCCACGTGTAGATAATTGGCCAGCATAAAACACAAACAAACAAAGCGTCAGCTATGTCCTTCAAGGAAAGGTAGGTGAAAGACTTTTAGGAAAACAGATTGGCTAGTAAGCAGAAGATTCACAGTTCGAACCGTGATGCTGGAATTTGAAGTTTTCATACTAACTAGGAACTTTTCAAACTTCTAGAAGTGTAAGTCACTGAAGTGGCATCGTTGGAAAGATCTCATAATGAGGAGTGAAAAACTCAATGGAAAACTATTCGTCAGAAACAAGTCATTTTCGAGATATCTGACAATTTATGTAACGTAGATAGTGCATACTTACTGTGAAATCGCAAAAACATTGGTTTAGATTTTGACGAAAGTGGTATTGTTGGAAAGATCTTATCGTGAGGAGTAAAAAATTCAAAAGAACTACTCATCGGAAATGAGCCGTTTTCGAGATATCCGATAATTTAAGCCAAGTAGCTAGTACATACTGGGCTAGTGCACACCTAACAGAGGACCGCAAAAAATTGTTGTCTCGATTGTGACGAAAACGATGTCGTTGGAAAGATATCATTTTGAGAAGTAAAAAACTCAATGGAGCTACCCTTCGGAAATGAGTCGTTTTCGAGATATCCGACAATTTATGTAACTTAATGCAGTTTCCCAGTAAGTGTGTATTAGCTACATGATACAAATTGTCGGATATCTTGAAAACGTTTCATTTCCGACGGGTGATTCCTTTGAGTTTTTTAATCCTCCCGTTAATATCTTTTAAGCAATACCTTTTTCGTTAAAATAGAGACAAATTTTTTTGCGGTTTCCCAGTAAGTGTTCACTAACTACGTGACATAAAATTGTCGGATATCTCGAAAACGGCTCATTTCCTACGGATAGTTCCGTTGAGTTTTTTATTCCTCACAATGTGATCTTTCCAACGATACAACTTTCGTCAAAATGGGAGACTTACACTTCTTGCAGTTCTCTCGTAAGATAGAATTTTTTTTTTTCTTTTTTGCCGATTTAAGGCTTTATATTATTTTTTTTATGACTGATACTCATATATACACACACATATATATACACATATATATATATATTTATTTATTTAATTACAATTTTCTTTCTATTTTAAAAACGAGCGGTTTATTAATGATTCAGCATTTCAAATTTCGTTTAAACATTTTTTTCGTTTTTAAAAATTTTTAATTTTATTTATATCCGCTATTTTTCTTTTTATTTCGCTTTTTTTTAAAAATTACATTTTTATTTAAATAATTTAATTTGAACATTTTTAGTTTAATTAAATTAAATAACTTCCTTTTACTTTAAATTTATTGATGCTGCCATCTATGTAAGAATTAAATAATTATAAATCAACAATTTGGATTTATTAATTAAAGGATAAGTTGTTTTGAAAGATATATTAAAGAAAATACTCTGAGCGATCTACGATCACACGTACCCACTTTTTTTTATTACTGTTATGTCACTTTTTATTATAGTAGGATTTAGATAATTATGACTTCGACACAGTCATTTGATTGCCGAAAACTAAAAATATAGCTTACGCTCATTTTTAAGTAATAACGACTTAAAATGAATAATTCTTATTTTTTTTCCTAGCATAGAATTAGTTTAGGTATGATGTATAAAAATAATATAAATATGTATTGTGAAAATAAATTAACAATATTACAAAAACCTTACATTTTACTCAACAATTTTCCAAGTGACAAAATGTGTTTTTTTTTTTTTTTTTTTCATTCAAGCCTAAATTTAAAAATAAAATATAATATTCTGTTTTCGCTAAATTTCTCGTAAGGGGCCCCTTTTCAGTCTATAGCCGAGTGCCCCCAAAGGAGCCAGTCCGGGCCTGGTTTTCGGAAGCTTAGACTTAAACTTAAATTTTGAGCTCAAAATTTGAATTAGTAGGATTAGTTAAGTAGCACAAACTGAAGTGTGTTTAAGGGGGGGGGGGGTGTTCAAATTTAAAATAATTATAGAAAATGGAAAAATTTCTCGATTTGTTTGCGGATTAAAATAAAACTATTCTTTAAGTCAGTATTTTCCTGAAAATAAATTTTATAAATAAATTTCAAAAAATTCCATTAGAGGACGCATTAAACTTCAGGGTAACCAACAATTAATTTTAACTATTTTTTTTTAGTTTTAATTAAATGCTTGCAAAAACTTATCAAATGTTTTCGGAAGCTTAGATTGAAACTTAAATTTTGAGCTCAAAATCTGAATAATTAGGAATAGTTAAATAGCGCAAACTGAAGTTCAACTCCAGGAGTTGAAAT
Organism: Maratus speculifer; assembly: GCA_964019185.1. Taxonomy (NCBI): domain Eukaryota; kingdom Metazoa; phylum Arthropoda; class Arachnida; order Araneae; family Salticidae; genus Maratus; species Maratus speculifer. The sequence continues at coordinate 395,612,135 of OZ025294.1, read as the reverse complement.
TCAACCCTCCCCCCCCCCTCCTCGAACACAATTCAATTTTTCGCTACTTAAACACTCCCAACGATTCAGAATTTGAGCCTAAAATTTAAGTTTAAGCATTTGAAAGCATTTAATGATTTAAAAAAAATAAAAACAGTTAAAAATAGTTGTAAGCTACTCGAAAGTCTAAGGCGCCCTCTATCGGCATTTTGTGAAATTTATCTTTAAAATTTATTTTCAAGAAAATGCTCATTTAAAAATTAGTTTTAGCGAAAACCGCAAACGAATTGACCAATTTTTCCGTTTTTTTTTTTTATAATTATTTGAAATTTGAACCCTCTGAACACAGTTCAGTTTGTCAACTTAACCACTCCCAACTATTCAGATTTTAAGCTCAAAATTTAAATTTAAGTCTAAGCTTACGAAAGCATTTAATAAGATGCAAAAAATAATGCTAAAAAAGAGTTGTTCGTTACTCCAAAAACAACGATTTTTAACTGGTATTTTTTGTATCTTGTATCTTGTAAAAGCTTATAGTTAAATTTTGAGCTAAAAATCTGAATCGTTGTGAGTACTTATGTAGCGCAAATTTGAACTGTGTTCGAGATGTGGGGAGAGTAACATTTCAACTCTTGAACACAGTTCAGTTTGCCCTTCTTATCCCCACCCAGCTATTCAGAATTTGAGCTCAAAATTTAAGTCTAAGCATTTGCAAGCATTTAATTAGAATAAAAATCGTTTAAAAATAGTTGTTGGTTACTCTAAAGTTAAGGACACCCTCAAACGAAAAATTAAAAAAATTATCTTTAAAATTTATTTTCCAGAAAATAGTGACATAAAGAATAGTTTTAGCGAAAACCGGAAACAAATGTACCATTTTTTCCGTTTTTTATGATAACTTGAAATTTGAACCTCCCCACCCCCATTGAACACAGTTCAGTTTGCTCTACTTAACCACTCCCAACGATTCAGATTTTTTGCGCAAAATTTAAGTTTATGTCTAAGCTTCTAAAAAAATTTAACGAGATGCAAATAATAACGGAAAAAAATAGTTTTTCGTAACTCCAAAGTCTAAAGCCATTTTTTTTTAATTTAGCTTTATAAGTTATTTTCAATAAAATACCAACATAAAGAATAGTTTTAGTGAAAACCGCAAATCAATCGACCAATTTTTCCGTTTTTTATAATCATTTGAAATTCGAACCCTCTGAATACATTCAGTTTGCGCTACTTAACCACTCCCAACTATTCAGATTTTGAGCTCAAAATTTAAGTTTAAGTCTAAGCTGGTGAAATCATTTAATGAGATGCAAAAAATAACGGCAGAAAACAGTTGTTTGTTACTCCATAATCTAAAGCGCCCTCTATCTACATTTTTCGGAATTTATCTTTATAATTTATTTTCAAGAAAATACCAACATAAAGAATAGTTTTAGTGAAAACCGCAAATCAATCGACCAATTTTTCCGTTTTTTATGTTTATTTGAAATTTTGGACCCTAAACTTTAATGGCGGCTATCTCCTTTGGAAAACGCTTGGGACCCTTGGTTTCCTATTTAATATTGTTTGTCTTGATGTACACTATTACCCCTTAAAATTTTCCCCATCTTTTTTGAATCACCTTGTATATACATACAAATTTCGGGATGATCTTGGCGAGATCTTAACTTTAATTTTGTCTAAACTTTGTGTTAACTAAATTTATAGAGACTGTTATAACAAATAAAGAATACTGCCCAGTTAAACTGATGGCACTGAGCTCACAGGCTACAAATACTAATTGTGCATTAAAGCCTTATATTTTCAAGGGTTAATTCCGTTCGAAAAAAAATTAAGAAGGGGAAACAGCATCTCCCCTTTCCTCTTATTTTATACTTAATCATTGAACCTTCTATACTATCAAAGACATGCTTTATCATATAAAAAATCTATATCCAAAATTCAGAGCAAATGAGATAATTCTTAATAAAATCCCATTTAGCATTTATATAATTTAAAAGGAGTTATCCCCCTCTTTTATACTTAACCATTAAACTTCCAAAACTATTCAGAGATTTCAACAAAATCTGAAAATTCTGCTTGAAAAACCCATTTATATAAATTAGGGGGGGGGGGCATTAGAACCCCTGTTCCCCCTATTTACACTTATTCAATAAACACCTAATAACAGTCACGGAATAGCCTCATCAGAATGATCCTAATCTAAATTTTGAACGAAAACTTAATTCTGCATGAAAATCCCATTTATATCAACTAAGGGTAGGAGCATCAGCCCCCCGTTCCCCCTCTTATACATATAGAATGAACTCCAAAAACTAATCAGGGGAGCGCCTTGTCAGGATATACCTACATACAAAATTTCAAGTGGATCGGATATTTTTATCATGAGTTATCGCGTTGCGCACGAACGTACGAACGTACATACAGAACGGACGGGCACATAAGCTCACAGGCTATGATAGCCTGTGAGCTAAAAAGTACCATATTGTCTGTGTCCCAAGTTGTCTGAATTAACGTGCGTTTATGGTATTACAAAGAAATTTAGATACATATTTTATAGTAAACTTTATCGTGCTATTAAAACACACAAAATATAATTAGTTAATATCGAATTCTCTATTTATCTATCACCCTTTTTCTAATTGTTGTGTAGCTGAAAGAATCACCAGTGACATAGAACTCGTAATACGTATATTAAATGAGATAAATTATTTTCATTCAGTCTCTCTATAGTTTAAAGAATACTAAAAATATTGTATAGAACAGGATATTATTTTTATATAAATTGATTTCGATAATGGTTCAAGAATTAAACAGAAACGTTTCTTTAGTAACAATAACTTGTAAAATTTGCGATTTTTTAAAGGCAATAAATAACAAATAGATAATTTTTAAAAAATTGTGTCAAATCGAACTTTTAACAGTTTTAATTTTTAACATTTCCATTTATGACTATGCTTTCTTCTTCAGAATATTATATTTTGTAGTTAATGTGTCTTTAAATTCTAGTTCTAATATCTATCTTAGAAAGTCGGGGAACTAGAAATTCTGATTTATGAAACCAGAAATTATTGTTATGAAATTTAGCCATTTTGAAAATCTAGCTCGAAGCCCGTTTTTTTTTCTAGTTCTGGGAACAAGAAAATTCTGGTCTACTGAATCAGAATATTAACTAGAACACGCTAGCAAAGGGAACTAGAATTTATAAGGATGACATGGAACTATTTTTTCTAGAGCCACAATTTATTTTCTAGATGCCAGAGGCAAATTTTTTTTCAGTGTGGCGTTAATACGTAAATACCAATAAAACTTATGAGCGTTATGAAACAAAATAATTGAAGCACTTCTTAAATTTACGAACATTACAAACCAAATTTTGTGGACAAAACACAAATTGTTTTTTTAATTATCTATTTTTCAATAAAAAAAGCTCTTAAATTAATATATATGTTACGGCCAAAACCCGGAGCCTGGCCAATTTTAGAACTGAACGGCCAATACCCGAACTGGCCAAGCTTCCTGGCTAAAATCCGAAATACAAGAAATGAATAGCGTATTTCAGATTTTGGCCGGCTAATTCGCGGAACTGGCCGGGAGGCCTTGGCCAACATCCGAACTGGGGATTTAAGGCTACCTTTTAGAGTAAAAACGATTCCATTGATTATATTGAAACGAAATATATTTGCGTATCCCAGTAAATCAAAGAAAAATAGTACACAATTCCCTTTCAATACCGATATCGATTGATAAACCAAATAAAATAACAATTATAAGTTAACCCGAGCCTTTACTCGAGTTAGAGAACGGGAAGGCAGACGGTTAGACTATTTGAATTCATAGATAATTTCAACTATGTTAGAAAGGATTGAGCCGAGTGCCTATATCTATTTCGTGAACTGACCAATCACATCTGGCCAGTTCGCGAATTGGTCAATCTCATCTGGCCAGTTCACGAATTGGCCAATCGCATCTAGCCAGTTCGCGAGTTGGCTATTCATTTTTAAATATTGCTGGCTAGTTCGGGAATGGGCCAATTTCGTGTTTTGGCCGTAACATTTACAAACTTACAAGATATATTTTGCTTCATAACGTACCTATAGATAAGCAGAACCTTGTTACAAAATTTTATTTCAATATCTTTAAAAATATTTGACAACATATTTACTCTGATTGCCTATTATATACAGCTATTAATGATGAAACATTTAACAATTAATAAAGTTCAACAATTTTAGAAAAGCCAATAAACCACCGTTTGGCGCTTCTGCTGTTTCTCACATCATCAGCCGATTCAGCATCGAAAGAAATTTATTTTGCAGTGTTCAATAAATAGAAATACTTTAGGTATCTCTCTATACTAATCTCATTCATTTGCGAAGCAAAGAAGGACGGATAACATTACACTGACGGAAATTTGTAACGTTTTTACTTTCTTCTATCTTCAATAGAAGTAACTATTGTAATCGAATTTTTTTTTATTTCCGGTTTTCGACGGATTTACACGTTTTAAGGGTCAGAGACCAAAACACATGTTTTTACAAAATGTCTGTGTGTCCGTATATCGCCATTCTATCATAATAAATGTATGAAGATATGCATAGAATTGAACCAAATTTTTTGTGGATGTTTTTGGCTGTGTGCAAGCAAGTCCTCCTTTATTTATGAAATATTCTGCCGGAAGGGGGTGCTGCAATAGCGGTTTTTGTGTCATTTTCAATGTTGTACCAACTAAAAGTATATGAAGTTATGCATCGAATTGAACCAATTTTTTGTGTACGTGTATGGCTATGGCTAGTTGGTCCGCCTTGAATTTGAAACAAATCCGCCGGAAGGGGACGTTGTAATAGCAATGTTTGTGCCATTGTTATGTACAGAATTGAACCAATTTTTTTGTGAAAGTGTATGGCTATGGCTAGTAGATCCTGCCTGAATGAAAAAAAAATCCGCTGGAAGGACGCACTATAATCACGATGTCTGTGACATTTTCATTATTTTTCCATAAAAAATGTGTGAAGTTATGCATAGAACTGAACTAAAATTTTTGTTTATGATTATTTTTGGGTATGGCAAGTAGGTCCTCCCTAAATTAAAAAAAAAAATGCCCATCATTCTATTATTCATCGGCTCGTGCAGAGACGGAAACGCATTTTTACTCCGATTAATTGACTGAACCAGAAATTTAAGATGAAAATTAAAGTTGATGTAATATTGAATTAAAATTATTAAAGCATTAACATGTGTAACTATTTTTTAAAATATTAAAATGTACGTATGAGATAGGAGAAAGTTTTGGGATTGGCACATCCTTTTGAAATAAACTAATAATCACCCTTCAGTTTAACTGAATATTCTACTTAAAATAGAAATTGATTTATTTACGATGTAAACTTTTTACGTATCATCACAAGAAATAATTATTTTTTTAACGATTTCCTAATGAAACTGAACAAGTTGGAAATTGCACGTGAACGTAGCAAATGAGGTGCGTTCGTACGATAACGAAGTTTTAAAAATATTCAGATCTTGTTGATATAGTAAAGAATACTCCGGATACAGTATAGTAGTCGAAATCTTTACGTTTCTGTAAATATGCAGGAAGTAATTTTTATTACACCTCAGTAACGTATATCATATTCATAAAATGTGAAATAGTTGAATATAATTAAAACACGTACCAAACCATGTTTCCCCGTATAGCATTATATAGTGGAATACTTTTGTGTGGCCCTGTGATTTAATAATAAAAATTCTTTGCATCACAGTTTGTACAGAATGCATATTTTAGTATATATTTCATAGATTCATGCCAATTCTATTATGTTCGAATGAATGTAACATCATTAAAATGCATTTGAAACCTTTTTTATATTGACCGTAATGTAACGGAATCCTTTTGATTGTTCCTGTAATTGATCTATGCACCCAATTTTCATAACATTTGAAATGACAAAATTACGCAATAATTATATGTTTTAAATTTCAAACGATTAAAATGCATTTAAAACTTTTTTCAGTATTGACCGCAATGTAACGGAATCCTTTTGAATGTCCCTGTAATTGATCTAGCCATCCGATTTTCATAAAATTTGAAATGACTTGACAAAATTATGTTATAATTATGTATTTTGAATTTCGAACGATTCGGTTGGGTAGTTTATGCGTTGTTATATGCGGACAGACGGACAGACAGACGGACAGACAGACAGACGGACAGACAGACGGAGAGACAGACAGACGGACGGACTGAGCGACAAAAATAAGTGCTACGTATTTACACAATTACGAACGCACCTAAAAATGGAATGAAGGGACGATTCTAAGGACGATTTATCCGATTAAATTTATTACTACGTCAAAATCACGTGATCAAAAATAAAATAAATGAAAAAAAGAGAAAAGAACATAAAAAAGAACTCTTTATTTGTAAAAGGAACTTTTAACTGTATTTCAAATCGACATCGTTCCTGCCTTTGCATTTGGCTTCGGAATTTATCCACATTCCGTTAAAAATTGATTAATTTATTTAAACTGCAAAATTTTTCACTTTTTCCCCCTTTTTTAATCTTGTTTCTTCTTTCCAGTTGGAAAATGAAGCATAATCTTTCCAAAACAATCGCTTTTCCTTCTCGGACGATTGTTGTTTTCAAGGTTGCGAACGGATGAATTTCATTGGTCGACTACTTGAATCTCATTGGCCGACCAAGTTGTTCACAGTATCCCCTTGCTTTTTCTATGGATTTCTTTGCAAATTTTTTATTTAATGATATTTTTATTATTTTTTATCAGCTATTTTTACAAAATTTATTAAATTCTTGTATTTTTTTTGTTTCTTTTTCGATTTTTTTTTAAAATTTTTTAGGATCTCATCTATTTTAGATAAAAAAAAAAAAAAAAGAAAAAAAAAAGAAAAAAAAATGTATGGCCCTAGCCTTTCGAAACCGCTTTACCCCATGACTCATTCGACCATCCCAATGCTCCGGAATTTCTTGAAATTCCACCTTTTCTTGCTCTAACATCTATGCAATCGGATATTCGACTCATCAACATCGATGGAAGGTAAACTGAAGCAAAACGACTCCAGTAGGCACTTCTAATTCACTGCATTGGTTCATTGGTTCAACTTTTAACTGTTAGTTTTAGTTGTTGTGTGTTTTTGATTATGAAAAGAAGTATGTAACTTTTTTTTCGAAGCTGCTTCAAGCAGCATTGTAGTAACATGAAACATAATAATTAAGTTTTGTTTAACTTTAGTGGAGTTTATTATTAATTGAGTCACATATTAATCAGTCATTTATTATTCTAAATAACAAAGTTTATTAATAAATTAGTTAATAAAAAGGGATCTAAAGTATTATCCGGCTATCTTCAAAGTATCTTTAAAGCTTCAAATGAAGAATGTGACTGATGAAAGTGCCGAAGACAAAGATGCATAAAAGGTAAGATTCATCTTGCCTAATTATTGATTTATCTATTTCCTGATTAATTAGTAACAATTAATTAACTGTTTAAAAAAAGGGCCACAATTCTATTATACACATCCTTTTGTGTCGGCGCAGCGTAAAAAGGAAAATCTGATACTTTATTATCAACAAAACATCCAACTAGTTTCATTAGTTTCGATTTGTAATGATTATACAATAGAAGGAAACCTTGAAAGGTACTTATCGAAATGCAATATTAATGAGTGGAATATGAAATGGAAATATCAAAGAGAAAATATCTCAAGTGTTTACAAAAGACTTTGCTTATTTGCAATATTTAGTTAAGAATTGATCAATAGCTGAATGGTTATTGGAAATTTATTCAATAGATGAAGAAAGGAACATACAGTCGACCCTCGTTAATTCGAAATTGGATAATTCGAATCTTCGCTTAATTCGAACTACACATGAAGTCCCGAAATTTTCAATGGCAGAATAACGTTAAACTTTTTCATTAATTCGAACTATCTTTGTCTTGATATCGTTTAATTCGAACAAACGAGAATTCCGATTTGTCCTTCTTTCTTTCTTTCTCACGGATTTCAGATCATTTAATAACTTTCTTTCTTTGATTTTTGTGAAAATTGTTCCGAACAAGTGTAAATATAATCCCATGCATTTTATATCCACGTTCTAAGTGCCCCGTCTGTCCATCAGTGACGCTTCAAATTTTTCTTCCCTTGTGCTTGTTTCTAATCTTTTAATTAGTTTATGTATCTATGCATTCTAAAAGCACTATAAAATTAATTCCTTTGTAATAGTACCCTATTAAGCATCTTCTCATTTCATACTTTCCATAATTCAAACATTTCTCGTGGCCCCGACGAGTTCGAATTAACGAGAGCCGACTGTAATTGGAAATAAATATTTTTGTGTCTGAACCTTATATCTCAATATTTCAGTATACGTTTGTTGCGTGTTCACTGTTCTCTATAGTTTTACACAATAGAATATTGAAGTGAAAGACATTGCGAATGCATTTTGGCCGTAGTGGGCCATATGTCACTAATTAGTTTACAATTAAATTCTGTCATGTTGTCAAATTAAATTTTTATGCGAAATGAATTTAAAATGTAGCGAATGATAAGACATTTTTTTAGAAAACTTAGATTAATTGTGGATTGAATTAGTGCAGAATAAAATTTGTAGCATTTTTAACTATATAAATCATATCTATCTATCTATCTATCTATATTATAAAGGCCAAACGTATCTGTGCGTAACGCATACGCCATTTTGCGCATGGCAACACTTTCCGATGATATTTCACTTTTGTAATTTTCACTACTGCAAATTTTTATACTTCTAGACATCGTACATTTTCAATCTTTACACCATCGTATGTGAAAAAAATGTACTTTTAAATGCAATTTGTTTGAAATCTGCATCTATATTTGTTTTTGAGATATTAATTTTTTTGTAGTTTTAATAACCGTTTTTCTAAGCATGGCAACAGAATTACTCCATGTCTATTAAAAGCAAAGAGAAAAAAGCTGATATTACTTTATCTATATGTTGCCATTTTCTCATTAAAATCGAAAAAAAAAATTAAATTCAAGTATGTGCTGTGTCAAGAATCTGTTATAAAACCCTGCGAATTTTGGTTTTAATTTTTGCAAAATTGCTTAAGTAAATCTTTACCAAACATTCAGGCTTCACACTTCACCAAGAACTTCATTTTAAAGGAATATTTCCCATTGATACAATTTTAACAAGATAAATAAAACGATAAATCATTTACACGCAGTTCAGCTAAACTAATACGAAATTAAAATATTGCAAAATTGCTTTAGTAAATCTTTACCAAACTCTTTAGATTAACATTCATTTTAAAGGAATAATTCACATTGATTCCATTTTTATGTACAAATTCAGAGATTTTGTTTCAAGGAAAGAATAATAAAAAAAACTTTTCCAATTTGGAAAGAAATCTGTCATACCAATACGACGGGTAAGTTTGTTGTTTCCGAAATCTTGACGGTTAAGAAGTAATTGCTTCCCTAATATTTGATAGTCATGTTTAACTTTTAGGAAACAACTTCAGGATACTTTGCTGTTCAATCTAAAAACTTTTCAAATTAAAAATATATTTTGAAAGTTTGAATTTCTTCCCGAAATAAAATACATTAGATATTGGAAGTGCAGCAATGTAGATAGGGTATATTTTAGCAGTTTGGCTTATAATTTATAATTGTAACAGTGTTGTAAATTTAGCGGGTATGCTTATTCAAAAATCTACTACATGTTCCAAATAATACTATTCGAAATAATCAACATAATATGAAGTAGGACAAACATTACTATTTGGAAAAGTAGTGGATATTTAAAATAAAAAAAATTTCTCTAAAAGGGCAACAATGAATTATAAACCGATATAGAAATTATAAAATGAATCGTATATATCGTTTATGGTTTACATAAAAAAGAGTTGTGCATTACTTACTTATATCCGAAGTAAGTAATATATATCGGTTGCATTCGTTATACTGGAATCCAATATTGCATTCTTCGAAACTACAGGACAGTACGAAAATTCTCACGACATTTAAAAACTTAAAATAAATTCAAATAGTTGACATACAAGAGTACAATTTCCACAAATACGCTTCTCATGGCTAAAAAAATATTTAATAATATAAAAATAGGGTACTACTAGATTACCCCGTCGACCAAAAAATTATGGCCAAACTATAAGATTAAATGCCAATAATGGATGATCGTGAATGTCGCATTCAATGACATTAAATACGATTCACGTGTTTAAAATGTCATTAAGTGATTTTTATTTCGTTTTTTTATTTGAAATTTCCTTAATATTCTACTAATTATTTGTTTTTTCTTTATTTAAAATAAAAATTATGTCAATATGTATAATTTGTAAAAGTTATTAGTTTGGCGATTTGTAAAATTTGGCGAAATTGGTCGACGGGATAACAGAGAAGTACCAGAAATAGTGATTCAAAATTTTAAATTGTTGTCACAAAAAAAGCAATTTATTTTACGTCTATCTTTTGCAGCATTAACTTTATACAAGGTTTAAACTTGTCCAGTTTCCCTTGTTTGAATTGTTATTCTCTGCAACCTGGCTTCTGTCGTAACTCCGGCTCTTGGGATTTTCGTCGAGACTTTTCTTCCTGGCTTCCGCTAGACAGGTCGGAATAAAAGCAGAAAAAAAAAAGAAAAGAAAAGAAAAATGAAAAGACTGAGGACGGAATGAGCTCACTACGCCCCGTGAATTCTGCGATGCGGTGGTTACGCGATGCTCGATGAATCACTTCATTCATTCAATTAGTGAATTTCACACTTTAAAAAATGGTAGTATGCAATACAAATCTTTACGTTTCTGTAAATATGCAGGAAGTAATTTTTATTACATCTCAGTAACGTATATCATATTCATAAAATGTGAAATAGTTGAATATAATTAAAACACGTACCAAACCATGTTTCCCCGTATAGCATTATATAGTGGAATACTTTTGTGTGGCCCTGTGATTTAATAATAAAAATTCTTTGCATCACAGTTTGTACAGAATGCATATTTTAGTATATATTTCATAGATTCATGCCAATTCTATTATGTTCGAATGAATGTAACATCATTAAAATGCATTTGAAACTTTTTTTATATTGACCGTAATGTAACGGAATCCTTTTGATTGTTCCTGTAATTGATCTATGCATCCAATTTTCATAACATTTGAAATGACTCGACAAAATTACGCAATAATTATATGTTTTAAATTTCAAACGATTAAAATGCATTTAAAACTTTTTTCCCTATTGACCGCAATGTAACGGAATCCTTTTGAATGTCCCTGTAATTGATCTAGCCATCCGATTTTCATAAAATTTGAAATGACTTGACAAAATTATGTTATAATTATGTATTTTGAATTTCGAACGATTCGGTTGGGTAGTTTATGCGTTGTTATATGCGGACAGACGGACAGACAGACGGACAGACAGACAGACGGACAGACAGACGGAGAGACAGACAGACGGACGGACTGAGCGACAAAAATAAGTGCTACGTATTTACACAATTACGAACGCACCTAAAAATGGAATGAAGGGACGATTCTAAGGACGATTTATCCGATTAAATTTATTACTACGTCAAAATCACGTGATCAAAAATAAAACAAGTTGGAAATTGCACGTGAAGCGTAGCAAATTAGGTGCGTTCGAACGATGACGAAGTTTTAAAAATATTACTTTCATATATCAATCTCTTAACATTGTAAATAGTGAATTACAATTAAAACGCTCATCAAACAATGTTCTCCCTATACCATTATGTAATGGAATACTTTTGTGTGGCCTTGTAAATCAATAACAAATGTTCTTTGCGCCACAAATTATGTAAGTATATAATGTATGTATATTATAATATGTACTTTATAGTTGCATATAAATTTTATTAAGTTCGCATGAGTGTAACACGATTAAAATGCATTTGAAACATTTTTTCCCATTGACCGTAATGTAATGGAATACTTTTGATTGTCCCTGTAATTGATCTATGCATCTGATTTTCATAAAATTTGAAATGACTCGAAAAAATTATGTAATAATTATGTATTTTAAATTTCAAACGTATAGAATATACTTGAAACTTTTTCCCCATTGACCATAATGTAATTGAATACTTTTGATTGCCCCTGTAATTGATCTATGACACGATTATAAAAAAATTTTAAATAACTCGACAGAATTATGTAATAATTGCGTATTTTAAATTTCAACCGATTAAAATGCATTTGAAACTTTTTTCCCCATTGACCGTAATGTAATGGAATACTTTTGATTGCCCCTGTAATTGATCTATGCATCCGAGTTTCATAAAATTTGAAATAACTCGAAAAAGTTATGTAATAATTATGTATTTTAAATTTCAAACGTATAGAATATATTTGAAATTTTTTCCCCATTGACCATAATGTAATTGAATACTTTTGATTGCCCCTGTAATTGATCTATGCACACGATTATCAAAAAATTTTAAATAACTCGACAGAATTATGTAATAATTGCGTATTTTAAATTTCAAACGATTAAAATGCATTTGAAACTTTTTTCCCCATTGACCGTAATGTAATGTAATACTTTTGATTGTCCCTGTAATTGATCTATCCATCCGATTTTCATAAAATTTGAAATGATTCGACAAAATTATGTAATAATTATGTATTTTAAATTTCAAACGATTCGGTTGGGTAGTTTTTGCGTTGTTATATGCGGACGGACAGACGGACGGACAGACGGACGGACTGAACGACCACTATAGGTGCTACGTATTATATAATTACGAACGCACCTAATAAATGAAAAAAAGAGAAAAGAACATAAAAAAGAACTCTTTATTTGTAAAAGGAACTTTTAACTGTATTTCAAATCGACATCGTTCCTGCCTTTGCATTTGGCTTCGGAATTTATCCACATTCCGTTAAAAATTGATTAATTTATTTAAACTGCAAAATTTTTCACTTTTTCCCCCTTTTTTAATCTTGTTTCTTCTTTCCAGTTGGAAAATGAAGCATAATCTTTCCAAAACAATCGCTTTTCCTTCTCGGACGATTGTTGTTTTCAAGGTTGCGAACGGATGAATTTCATTGGTCGACTACTTGAATCTCATTGGCCGACCAAGTTGTTCACAGTATCCCCTTGCTTTTTCTATGGATTTCTTTGGAAATTTTTTATTTAATGATATTTTTATTATTTTTTATCAGCTATTTTTACAAAATTTATTAAATTCTTGTATTTTTTTGTTTCTTTTTCGATTTTTTCCTAAAATTTTTTAGGATCTCATCTATTTTAGATTAAAAAAAAAAAAAAAAAAAAAAAAAAAGAAAAAAAAATGTATGGCCCTGGCCTTTCGAAACCGCTTTACCCCATGACTCATTCGACCATCCCAATGCTCCGGAATTTCTTGAAATTCCACCTTTTCTTGCTCTAACATCTATGTAATCGGATATGCGACTCATCAACATCGATGGAAGGTAAACTGAAGCAAAACGACTCCAGTAGGCACTTCTAATTCACTGCATTGGTTCATTGGTTCAACTTTTAACTGTTAGTTTTAGTTGTTGTGTGTTTTTGATTATGAAAAGAAGTATGTAACTTTTTTTTCGAAGCTGCTTCAAGCAGCATTGTACTAACATGAAACATAATAATTAAGTTTTGTTTAACTTTAGTGGAGTTTATTATTAATTGAGTCACATATTAATCAGTCATTTATTATTCTAAATAACAAAGTTTATTAATAAATTAGTTAATAAAAAGGGATCTAAAGTATTATCCGGCTATCTTCAAAGTATCTTTAAAGCTTCAAATGAAGAATGTGACTGATGAAAGTGCCGAAGACAAAGATGCATAAAAGGTAAGATTCATCTTGCCTAATTATTGATTTATCTATTTCCTGATTAATTAGTAACAATTAATTAACTGTTTAAAAAAAGGGCCATAATTCTATTATACACATCCTTTTGTGTCGGCGCAGCGTTAAAAAGGAAAATCTGATACTTTATTATCAACAAAACATCCAACTAGTTTCATTAGTTTCGATTTGTAATGATTATACAATAGAAGGAAACCTTGAAAGGTACTTATCGAAATGCAATATTAATGAGTGGAATATGAAATGGAAATACCAAAGAGAAAATATCTCAAGTGTTTACAAAAGACTTTGCTTATTTGCAATATTTAGTTAAGAATTGATCAATAGCTGAATGGTTATTGGAAATTTATTCAATAGATGAAGAAAGGAACATACAGTCGACCCTCGTTAATTCGAAATTGGATAATTCGAATCTTCGCTTAATTCGAACTACACATGAAGTCCCGAAATTTTCAATGGCAGAATAACGTTAAACTTTTTCATTAATTCGAACTATCTTTCTCTTGATATCGTTTAATTCGAACAAACGAGAATTCCGATTTGTCCTTCTTTCTTTCTTTCTCACGGATTTCAGATCATTTAATAACTTTCTTTCTTTGATTTTTGTGAAAATTGTTCCGAACAAGTGTAAATATAATCCCATGCATTTTATATCCACGTTCTAAGTGCCCCGTCTGTCCATCAGTGACGCTTCAAATTTTTCTTCCCTTGTGCTTGTTTCTAATCTTTTAATTAGTTTATGTATCTATGCATTCTAAAAGCACTATAAAATTAATTCCTTTGTAATAGTACCCTATTAAGCATCTTCTCATTTCATACTTTCCATAATTCAAACATTTCTCGTGGCCCCGACGAGTTCGAATTAACGAGAGCCGACTGTAATTGGAAATAAATATTTTTGTGTCTGAACCTTATATCTCAATATTTCAGTATACGTTTGTTGCGTGTTCACTGTTCTCTATAGTTTTACACAATAGAATATTGAAGTGAAAGACATTGCGAATGCATTTTGGCCGTAGTGGGCCATATGTCACTAATTAGTTTACAATTAAATTCTGTCATGTTGTCAAATTAAATTTTTATGCGAAATAAATTTAAAATGTAGCGAATGATAAGACATTTTTTTAGAAAACTTAGATTAATTGTGGATTGAATTAGTGCAGAATAAAATTTGTAGCATTTTTAACTATATAAATCATATCTATCTATCTATCTATCTATATTATAAAGGCCAAACGTATCTGTGCGTAACGCATACGCCATTTTGCGCATGGCAACACTTTCCGATGATATTTCACTTTTGTAATTTTCACTACTGCAAATTTTTATACTTCTAGACATCGTACATTTTCAATCTTTACACCATCGTATGTGAAAAAAATGTACTTTTAAATGCAATTTGTTTGAAATCTGCATCTATATTTGTTTTTGAGATATTAATTTTTTTGTAGTTTTAATAACCGTTTTTCTAAGCATGGCAACAGAATTACTCCATGTCTATTAAAAGCAAAGAGAAAAAAGCTGATATTACTTTATCTATATGTTGCCATTTTCTCATTAAAATCGAAAAAAAAAATTAAATTCAAGTATGTGCTGTGTCAAGAATCTGTTATAAAACCCTGCGAATTTTGGTTTTAATTTTTGCAAAATTGCTTAAGTAAATCTTTACCAAACATTCAGGCTTCACACTTCACCAAGAACTTAATTTTAAAGGAATATTTCCCATTGATACAATTTTAACAAGATAAATAAAACGATAAATCATTTACACGCAGTTCAGCTAAACTAATACGAAATTAAACTATTGCAAAATTGCTTAAGTAAATCTTTACCAAACTCTTTAGATTAACATTCATTTTAAAGGAATAATTCACATTGATTCCATTTTTATGTACAAATTCAGAGATTTTGTTTCAAGGAAAGAATAATAAAAAAAAACTTTTCCAATTTGGAAAGAAATCTGTCATACCAATACGACGGGTAAGTTTGTTGTTTCCGAAATCTTGACGGTTAAGAAGTAATTGCTTTCCTAATATTTGATAGTCATGTTTAACTTTTAGGAAACAACTTCAGGATACTTTGCTGTTCAATCTAAAAACTTTTCAAATTAAAAATATATTTTGAAAGTTTGAATTTCTTCCCGAAATAAAATACATTAGATATTGGAAGTGCAGCAATGTAGATAGGGTATATTTTAGCAGTTTGGCTTATAATTTATAATTGTAACAATGTTGTAAAATTAGCGGGTATGCTTATTCAAAAATCTACTACATGTTCCAAATAATACTATTCGAAATAATCAACATAATATGAAGTAGGACAAACATTACTATTTGGAAAAGTAGTGGATATTTAAATAAAAAAATTTCTCTAAAAGGGCTACAATGAATTATAAACCGATATAGAAATTATAAAATGAATCGTATATATCGTTTATGGTTTACATAAAAAAGAGTTGTGCATTACTTACTTATATCCGAAGTAAGTAATATATATCGGTTGCATTCGTTATACTGGAATCCAATATTGCATTCTTCGAAACTACAGGACAGTACGAAAATTCTCACGACATTTAAAAGCTTAAAATAAATTCAAATAGTTGACATACAAGAGTACAATTTCCACAAATACGCTTCTCATGGCTAAAAAAATATTTAATAATATAAAAATAGGGTACTACTAGATTATCCCGTCGACCAAAAAATTATGGCCAAACTATAAGATTAAATGCCAATAATGGATGATCGTGAATGTCACATTCAATGACATTAAATACGATTCACGTGTTTAAAATGTCATTAAGTGATTTTTATTTCGTTTTTTTATTTGAAATTTCCTTAATATTCTACTAATTATTTGTTTTTTCTTTATTTAAAATAAAAATTATGTCAATATGTATAATTTGTAAAAGTTATTAGTTTGGCGATTTGTAAAATTTGGCGAAATTGGTCGACGGGATAACAGAGAAGTACCAGAAATAGTGATTCAAAATTTTATATTGTTGTCACAAAAAAAGCAATTTATTTTACGTCTATCTTTTGCAGCATTAACTTTATACAAGGTTTAAACTTGTCCATTTTCCCTTGTTTGAATTGTTATTCTCTGCAACCTGGCTTCTGTCGTAACTCCGGCTCTTGGGATTTTCGTCGAGACTTTTCTTCCTGGCTTCCGCTAGACATGTCGGAATAAAAGCAGAAAAAAAAAAGAAAAAGAAAAGAAAAATGAAAAGACTGAGGACGGAATGAGCTCACTACGCCCCGTGAATTCTGCGATGCGGTGGTTACGCGATGCTCGATGAATCACTTCATTCATTCAATTAGTGAATTTCACACTTTAAAAAATGGTAGTATGCAATACAAATCTTTACGTTTCTGTAAATATGCAGGAAGTAATTTTTATTACATCTCAGTAACGTATATCATATTCATAAAATGTGAAATAGTTGAATATAATTAAAACACGTACCAAACCATGTTTCCCCGTATAGCATTATATAGTGGAATACTTTTGTGTGGCCCTGTGATTTAATAATAAAAATTCTTTGCATCACAGTTTGTACAGAATGCATATTTTAGTATATATTTCATAGATTCATGCCAATTCTATTATGTTCGAATGAATGTAACATCATTAAAATGCATTTGAAACTTTTTTTATATTGACCGTAATGTAACGGAATCCTTTTGATTGTTCCTGTAATTGATCTATGCATCCAATTTTCATAACATTTGAAATGACTCGACAAAATTACGCAATAATTATATGTTTTAAATTTCAAACGATTAAAATGCATTTAAAACTTTTTTCCCTATTGACCGCAATGTAACGGAATCCTTTTGAATGTCCCTGTAATTGATCTAGCCATCCGATTTTCATAAAATTTGAAATGACTTGACAAAATTATGTTATAATTATGTATTTTGAATTTCGAACGATTCGGTTGGGTAGTTTATGCGTTGTTATATGCGGACAGACGGACAGACAGACGGACAGACAGACAGACGGACAGACAGACGGAGAGACAGACAGACGGACGGACTGAGCGACAAAAATAAGTGCTACGTATTTACACAATTACGAACGCACCTAAAAATGGAATGAAGGGACGATTCTAAGGACGATTTATCCGATTAAATTTATTACTACGTCAAAATCACGTGATCAAAAATAAAACAAGTTGGAAATTGCACGTGAAGCGTAGCAAATTAGGTGCGTTCGAACGATGACGAAGTTTTAAAAATATTACTTTCATATATCAATCTCTTAACATTGTAAATAGTGAATTACAATTAAAACGCTCATCAAACAATGTTCTCCCTATACCATTATGTAATGGAATACTTTTGTGTGGCCTTGTAAATCAATAACAAATGTTCTTTGCGCCACAAATTATGTAAGTATATAATGTATGTATATTATAATATGTACTTTATAGTTGCATATAAATTTTATTAAGTTCGCATGAGTGTAACACGATTAAAATGCATTTGAAACATTTTTTCCCATTGACCGTAATGTAATGGAATACTTTTGATTGTCCCTGTAATTGATCTATGCATCCGATTTTCATAAAATTTGAAATAACTCGAAAAAATTATGTAATAATTATGTATTTTAAATTTCAAACGTATAGAATATACTTGAAACTTTTTCCTCATTGACCATAATGTAATTGAATACTTTTGATTGCCCCTGTAATTGATCTATGACACGATTATAAAAAAATTTGAAATAACTCGACAGAATTATGTAATAATTGCGTATTTTAAATTTCAACCGATTAAAATGCATTTGAAACTTTTTTCCCCATTGACCGTAATGTAATGGAATACTTTTGATTGCCCCTGTAATTGATCTATGCATCCGAGTTTCATAAAATTTGAAATAACTCGAAAAAGTTATGTAATAATTATGTATTTTAAATTTCAAACGTATAGAATATATTTGAAATTTTTTCCCCATTGACCATAATGTAATTGAATACTTTTGATTGCCCCTGTAATTGATCTATGCACACGATTATCAAAAAATTTTAAATAACTCGACAGAATTATGTAATAATTGCGTATTTTAAATTTCAAACGATTAAAATGCATTTGAAACTTTTTTCCCCATTGACCGTAATGTAATGGAATACTTTTGATTGTCCCTGTAATTGATCTATCCATCCGATTTTCATAAAATTTGAAATGATTCGACAAAATTATGTAATAATTATGTATTTTAAATTTCAAACGATTCGGTTGGGTAGTTTTTGCGTTGTTATATGCGGACGGACAGACGGACGGACAGACGGACGGACTGAACGACCACTATAGGTGCTACGTATTATATAATTACGAACGCACCTAATAAATGAAAAAAAGAGAAAAGAACATAAAAAAGAACTCTTTATTTGTAAAAGGAACTTTTAACTGTATTTCAAATCGACATCGTTCCTGCCTTTGCATTTGGCTTCGGAATTTATCCACATTCCGTTAAAAATTGATTAATTTATTTAAACTGCAAAATTTTTCACTTTTTCCCCCCTTTTTTAATCTTGTTTCTTCTTTCCAGTTGGAAAATGAAGCATAATCTTTCCAAAACAATCGCTTTTCCTTCTCGGACGATTGTTGTTTTCAAGGTTGCGAACGGATGAATTTCATTGGTCGACTACTTGAATCTCATTGGCCGACCAAGTTGTTCACAGTATCCCCTTGCTTTTTCTATGGATTTCTTTGCAAATTTTTTATTTAATGATATTTTTATTATTTTTTATCAGCTATTTTTACAAAATTTATTAAATTCTTGTATTTTTTTTGTTTCTTTTTCGATTTTTTCCTAAAATTTTTTAGGATCTCATCTATTTTAGATTAAAAAAAAAAAAAAAAAAAAAAAAAAAAAAGAAAAAAAAAATGTATGGCCCTGGCCTTTCGAAACCGCTTTACCCCATGACTCATTCGACCATCCCAATGCTCCGGAATTTCTTGAAATTCCACCTTTTCTTGCTCTAACATCTATGCAATCGGATATTCGACTCATCAACATCGATGGAAGGTAAACTGAAGCAAAACGACTCCAGTAGGCACTTCTAATTCACTGCATTGGTTCATTGGTTCAACTTTTAACTGTTAGTTTTAGTTGTTGTGTGTTTTTGATTATGAAAAGAAGTATGTAACTTTTTTTTCGAAGCTGCTTCAAGCAGCATTGTACTAACATGAAACATAATAATTAAGTTTTGTTTAACTTTAGTGGAGTTTATTATTAATTGAGTCACATATTAATCAGTCATTTATTATTCTAAATAACAAAGTTTATTAATAAATTAGTTAATAAAAAGGGATCTAAAGTATTATCCGGCTATCTTCAAAGTATCTTTAAAGCTTCAAATGAAGAATGTGACTGATGAAAGTGCCGAAGACAAAGATGCATAAAAGGTAAGATTCATCTTGCCTAATTATTGATTTATCTATTTCCTGATTAATTAGTAACAATTAATTAACTGTTTAAAAAAAGGGCCATAATTCTATTATACACATCCTTTTGTGTCGGCGCAGCGTTAAAAAGGAAAATCTGATACTTTATTATCAACAAAACATCCAACTAGTTTCATTAGTTTCGATTTGTAATGATTATACAATAGAAGGAAACCTTGAAAGGTACTTATCGAAATGCAATATTAATGAGTGGAATATGAAATGGAAATACCAAAGAGAAAATATCTCAAGTGTTTACAAAAGACTTTGCTTATTTGCAATATTTAGTTAAGAATTGATCAATATCTGAATGTTTATTGGAAATTTATTCAATAGATGAAGAAAGGAACATACAGTCGACCCTCGTTAATTCGAAATTGGATAATTCGAATCTTCGCTTAATTCGAACTACACATGAAGTCCCGAAATTTTCAATGGCAGAATAACGTTAAACTTTTTCATTAATTCGAACTATCTTTCTCTTGATATCGTTTAATTCGAACAAACGAGAATTCCGATTTGTCCTTCTTTCTTTCTTTCTCACGGATTTCAGATCATTTAATAACTTTCTTTCTTTGATTTTTGTGAAAATTGTTCCGAACAAGTGTAAATATAATCCCATGCATTTTATATCCACTTTCTAAGTGCCCCGTCTGTCCATCAGTGACGCTTCAAATTTTTCTTCCCTTGTGCTTGTTTCTAATCTTTTAATTAGTTTATGTATCTATGCATTCTAAAAGCACTATAAAATTAATTCCTTTGTAATAGTACCCTATTAAGCATCTTCTCATTTCATACTTTCCATAATTCAAACATTTCTCGTGTCCCCGACGAGTTCGAATTAACGAGAGCCGACTGTAATTGGAAATAAATATTTTTGTGTCTGAACCTTATATCTCAATATTTCAGTATAAGTTTGTTGCGTTTTCACTGTTCTCTATAGTTTTACACAATAGAATATTGAAGTGAAAGACATTGCGAATGCATTTTGGCCGTAGTGGGCCATATGTCACTAATTAGTTTACAATTAAATTCTGTCATGTTGTCAAATTAAATTTTTATGCGAAATGAATTTAAAATGTAGCGAATGATAAGACATTTTTTTAGAAAACTTAGATTAATTGTGGATTGAATTAGTGCAGAATAAAATTTGTAGCATTTTTAACTATATAAATCATATCTATCTATCTATCTATCTATATTATAAAGGCCAAACGTATCTGTGCGTAACGCATACGCCATTTTGCGCATGGCAACACTTTCCGATGGTATTTCACTTTTGTAATTTTCACTACTGCAAATTTTTATACTTCTAGACATCGTACATTTTCAATCTTTACACCATCGTATGTGAAAAAAATGTACTTTTAAATGCAATTTGTTTGAAATCTGCATCTATATTTGTTTTTGAGATATTAATTTTTTTGTAGTTTTAATAACCGTTTTTCTAAGCATGGCAACAGAATTACTCCATGTCTATTAAAAGCAAAGAGAAAAAAGCTGATATTACTTTATCTATATGTTGCCATTTTCACATTAAAATCGAAAAAAAAAAAAAATTAAATTCAAGTATGTGCTGTGTCAAGAATCTGTTATAAAACCCTGCGAATTTTGGTTTTAATTTTTGCAAAATTGCTTAAGTAAATCTTTACCAAACATTCAGGCTTCACACTTCACCAAGAACTTCATTTTAAAGGAATATTTCCCATTGTTCGAATGCTTAGAGTGTGTTCGAATGCTTAGAGTGTTTATTCTAAAACAGTAATATTTACAAACGTTAAATTACTTCATATTTCAGAAGTGACATTAATTAACTCAACTGTTTACTTTAAAACCATAATAATTATAAAGGGTAAATTACTTTATAACTCAAAAGTGACATTAATGATATTAATATAATATCATTGTTTATTTAAAGCAATTCATAAGTAGTTGATTGCACATGATGGTGAAATCATTTTTGTTGATTACTTCAAGGACAATATTTTACTGTGAACGAACTTACTTCAGTTTCTCTTATGTCTTTGTAAAGCACACACGGTGCTTATATTTCTCTTCGCTATGATTTCGCATACTTGGATAATATGTTAATCCAGTAACCGCAGCAGGAAACTGCATTCCTGTATCTTGTTTTCAATTTACTAAATGTTTCTTTAAGTTGTTAATATAACGCAAAAAAGATATATTAGTGTGAATTTATTTACACTTGACAACACCAAAGAACTGCTTCGTGAATCCTCGGACATCAACAATATGGAGGCACCACCGGCGAGATAACCTGCACACATCGCTTTTTATGGATTACTTCGTTTCAAAGTCGCCGTAAAGGAGCACCCTTCATCCCAGTTGTTTCAGATAAGTACATTTTGGTTTAATATCAGTTTGGCTTTGTTTTTTAACTTGGTTCCCTCATTATTTTAATAATGAGTCAAGAAGATTTAGAAAAGACAGCCATAAATTTACGTGGCAGAGCTAAATCTGCATTAACACGTATCACGAACTTCATTGACGCTGATCAAGTTTTTCAAAAGAATGATTTATTGAATAAATTAGAAAAATTAGAAACAGCTTATTTCGATTTTGATAAATATGATGCACAATTACCAGAAGAATCCTCGGAAATGGAGGAATTTGAAACAAAATATTATGAAACCAAAGCCAAACTGCAATCAGAACTTGAAAAATTTTCTATAAATAGTATGAATGCACATTCTCAAGTTGTTAATGAACAATTACCTATAGTTAATACAACTAATAATTTTAAATTACCCATATTGAATATTGAGCAATTTGATGGTAATTTCAAAAACTGGATGTCATTTAAAGACTTATATTTATCGTTAGTGCATAATAATGCCAGTATAACAAATATTCAAAAATTTCAATACTTAAGAGGTTTGCTCGGTGAGGAGCCATCCTCAATTATAAAACATATACCCATTTCTGAAACCAGTTATGCAGAAGCATGGGAAAAATTATTGTCAAGATACGACAAAAAAAAACAAATTGTCGCAGCTCTTATCAAAACATTTATGGATATACCTCCCATTATTCATGCTAATGCATTTAACTTACGCAATATATCAGATATCTCTGACGAGGTAATTCGTGCTCTCAAATCAATCGATGTTAAAGCATCCGAGAGAGACATTTGGTTAATTCATATTCTTCTTCAAAAGGTTGATAATAAAACACGTGAAGAATGGGCTCAATATTCATCAAAGGATGATTTTCCTTCTTTTGATCAATTTATTCAGTTCATTAATGACAGATGTTTATCTTTAGAATTGTATAATAATGATTATACAGGGTTACATAAAAAAGAGAAACAATTTAATTTTCACAAAGCTCCCGCCAATAACGTTATCAAATGTTTATTTTGTAAAGCTAATCACTTATTGTACAAATGTATTAAATTTAAGGAATTAAATGTAAGAGATAGAAAACAATTTGTGAGAAAAAACAAATTATGTAGCAACTGTTTGTCTGACAAACACTACACATATCAATGTAATTCTACATTTAGCTGTCATCATTGTCAGCTCAAACACCATACGCTGTTATGCGAGAATAAACTACAAAATTATGCGATGTCAACTTCACGTTCGAATGAAAAACAGAGTCGGAAAAGCAAATCTGATTCAGAGGACCTTTCGATTCCTGATGATAATAAAAAAGAAGTTTCTCCTTCAATAAATTCTGTTCAAACATCTTTCGCACTTTTGCCCACTGCTACAGTATATATTTATGATTGCATGGTCAAAAGCACACGTTAAGAATTATGTGTGACAGTGGCTCAGAATCTACGTTCGTTTCAGAATCATGCATGAAAGTGTTAGGATTCAAAAGGAAAAATGCCAGATTTCCCGTGAAAGGTCTTTCTAATTCAAAAATCGCAGTAACCAAGGGTTACGTAATGATTGATCTTATATCAATTCATAATGTTGACAGCAAGTTGTCAGTGAAAGCTTTTATTTTAGACGAATTAACAGCTCCATTACCTTCTGAGAAAATAAATGAAGAGCATTATTCACACTTAAAAAATGTAAACTTGGCAGATCCACATTTTGGGACTCCAAATAAAATTGATGTTATTTTAGGATCAGATTACTTTTTTTCTATTTTGCTTCCTGGTCAAATAACATGTGCTCAGAGCAGTTTAATTGCGCAAAATTCCATCTTTGGCTTTCTCGTATCGGGAAAAATGCCTCATCTTAACACAACTCCTAATTCAATGCATAATTTACATATTTATGAACTTAATATTGATAATGAATTAAAACGATTTTGGGAAATGGAAGAAGTATTCAATAATAATGCTCAAATTCTATCTCCAGAAGAACAATTTGTTGAATCACATTTTCAGAAAACTTACTCAATCAATTCCGAGGGTCGTTTTGTAGTAAAATTACCTTTTGTTAAACCTACGACAGAATTAGGTAATTCTAGACCTGCCGCAATTTCTCGCTTGTTGGCGATGGAAAGGAAATTTAAAGAAAACCCAGAATTCGAAAAGCAATACAAGGATTTTATGCGCGAATATATACAGTTAGGCCATATGGAATTAATAACACAAAATGACATTAACGATTCTGAAAATGAACAATATTTTCTTCCTCATCATGCGGTTATTAAACCTTCTAGTACTACTACCAAGTTGAGAGTTGTGTTTGATGCATCATGTAATACTTCAAAAGGAAACTCCTTGAATTCAATATTGGGAGTAGGTCCTAAATTACAACGGGACATATTTGAAATTTTACTTAATTTTCGAGTTCCGAAAATTGTTTTTTGCGCTGACATAGAAAAGATGTACCGCCAGATTTTAGTTTCTGAAGAAGATCAAAATTATCAGAAAATAGTTTGGAGGTTTAACTCTAATGAGGAAATAAAAAATTTCAAATTAAAAACGGTTACTTATGGGCTAGCTCCAGCGTCTTATCTAGCCACTAAATGTCTCAAACAAATTGCTGATGATTATACAAAAAATGCTGTTATTTCTCAAACATTAGAGAAAGATTTCTATATGGATGATCTACTTTCAGGCTCAAACACTGTTAGCGAGGCAATAGAAACTTGTAAAGAAATTACCGATGTTTTGCACGCGCATGGTTTCCATTTAAGAAAATGGAATTCAAATTCAAAGGAATTTCTTAGAGAGTTTGAAGATGATTCCAATACCGAATCGAATTTTGAAATAATTCCTAGTGATAACGGAAGCTCTAAAGTTCTAGGATTAAGCTGGAACTCTTCTTCAGATACCTTTATTTTCAAGGTTTCACTAAATCTCACTCCACCTCTTACAAAGAGGCAAATTTTAGCAGAATCTGCTAGAATCTTTGACCCACTGGGTCTAATTTCCCCATGCACTGTAACTTTAAAAATATTTTATCAAAAACTGTGGTTGACAAAAGGGGACTGGGACACTATTGTTCCAGAACATCTAACCGAGGAATTATTCAAATTTCAAAATTCATTCAATGAAATCAATCAATTTTCGATACCAAGATGTGTTACGCTTTCATCCGAGAATGCCTTTGAATTACACGGATTCTCCGATGCGTCAACACTAGCTTATGCTGCCGCAATTTATTGCCGACAAACTTGCAATGGAAAAACCAATGCTTTTCTTTTGGTTTCTAAAACAAAAGTTGCACCAATCAAGCAAATTTCTGTCCCTAAATTAGAACTTTGTGGTGCTCACTTATTATCTAAATTATTCCGCACAGTTATGGACACACTAAAGAATTACAAGTTCGATATTTTTGCATGGACTGATTCTAAAGTAGTCCTTTCATGGTTATCCGCACACCCCCGCAAGTGGAAAACATTTGTGGCGAACAGAACCTCTCAAATAACAGAAGTTTTACCTACGAAGCACTGGGGACACGTTCCCTCAAAAGAAAATCCCGCAGATATCGCTTCTCGCGGTATTGACCCCAAGGGTTTGCCGGAATGCGAGCTATGGTGGAAAGGGCCAAGCTGGCTACTTCTAGACCCATCTAATTGGCCGAAAGACGACTTAAATGTTGATGAATTCGATGAACAAATCAAATCTGAGCAAAGATCGGATCCCATTTTTTCATTTCACATGCAGCCTTCAAATGATGTACTAGATAATTTGTTTCAAAAGCACTCTTCACTTTCAAAAATTATCCGCATTCTGGCATATTGCCTAAGATTCATTAAAAAATGCAAAAATGCTAATGAATATCAAATCCCTTCAACAGTACTTACATCTAACGAAACAAAATCTGCTGAAGAAATGATCGTTCTTTGGATTCAAAATTCTTACTTTAAAGAAGAGTTAAAATGTATCAAGGAACAAAAACCTCTAGCTAAGAAAAGCAAATTACACTCCCTATATCCGTTTATTGACGCTAAGGGTATCTTACGGGTGGGAGGACGCCTGCAAAATTCACAGTTAGCATTTAATCACAAGCATCCGGTAATACTTCCATCACAACATAAAATGAGTGAACTATTAATAATACAACAGCATATTGCCACTTTACATGCTGGACCTTCTCTACTATCGCACATTATAAAACAATCTTTTTGGATAGTTGGTGGAAAAAAGCTCATCAACAAATGCATTAATAGATGTTTAAAATGTTTCAGATATAAGAAAACTATTACAACTCCTCCATTAATGGGGAATTTACCTAAACCTCGAGTAAATCTTGAACGCCCCTTTTTCGCCAGCGGAATTGATTATGCAGGCCCCATATCCATTAAATTTAGCAAGGGTAGGGGTGCAAAAACAACTAAGGGTTACATTGCCTTATTTATTTGTCTTGCTACGAAAGCGGTCCATATAGAAGCTGTAAGTGACCTAACAACTGAAGCATTTATAGCAGCTCTTCGACGTTTTAGTGCAAGAAGAGGTACCCCACGTCACCTTTATAGTGACAACGGGAAGAACTTTCTCGGGGCATCAAGAAAAATCGACCAAATACAGAGGGCATGGTTGTCATTTCCTAAAAATGAAATCATGTCTCAATATTTAACTGAAAAATCCATTGAATGGCATTTTATCCCTCCTTCTTCCCCCCACTTTGGCGGAATTTGGGAGGCTGCAATAAAATCCGCGAAATACCATCTCAAAAGAGTAATAGGAGCGACACTTCTAACTTTCGAAGAGCTCGCCACCCTACTTAGCCAAGTCGAAGGCTTACTGAATTCGCGACCTCTTATACATTTAAATGACAATGATAGTGACTGCATAAATGTTCTCACACCCTCACATTTTCTTACAGGTGATGTAATTTTCTCGCTACCGGAGGCGACCTCATCTATTACGAGCAACCCTAGAAATCGCTGGGAGCTGGTGCAAAATTTAAAAAGAGGATTCTCCCATCGATTTAAAAAGGAATATTTGAGCTCGCTCCAAAAAAGAGGCAAATGGAGAGTCGAGCAACGTAATCTTCAACTTGGACAAGTTGTGCTACTCCTTGATGATGCCCAGCCACCAGACTCTTGGCCATTGGGCCGGGTAAAAGAGGTGCATCCAGGAAAGGACGGACATGTCCGTGTTGTGACCATACAGTGTAAAGGATCTTATTTGAGACGACCAGTACATAAATTAGCTCTCCTCCCTATATATCAGGACTAAGGCCTGATAGGGTGGGAGTGTGTTCGAATGCTTAGAGTGTGTTCGAATGCTTAGAGTGTTTATTCTAAAACAGTAATATTTACAAACGTTAAATTACTTCATATTTCAGAAGTGACATTAATTAACTCAACTGTTTACTTTAAAACCATAATAATTATAAAGGGTAAATTACTTTATAACTCAAAAGTGACATTAATGATATTAATATAATATCATTGTTTATTTAAAGCAATTCATAAGTAGTTGATTGCACATGATGGTGAAATCATTTTTGTTGATTACTTCAAGGACAATATTTTACTGTGAACGAACTTACTTCAGTTTCTCTTATGTCTTTGTAAAGCACACACGGTGCTTATATTTCTCTTCGCTATGATTTCGCATACTTGGATAATATGTTAATCCAGTAACCGCAGCAGGAAACTGCATTCCTGTATCTTGTTTTCAATTTACTAAATGTTTCTTTAAGTTGTTAATATAACGCAAAAAAGATATATTAGTGTGAATTTATTTACACTTGACAACACCAAAGAACTGCTTCGTGAATACTCGGACACCAACACCCATTGATACAATTTTAACAAGATAAATAAAACGATAAATCATTTACACGCAGTTCAGCTAAACTAATACGAAATTAAAATATTGCAAAATTGCTTAAGTAAATCTTTACCAAACTCTTTAGATTAACATTCATTTTAAAGGAATAATTCACATTGATTCCATTTTTATGTACAAATTCAGAGATTTTGTTTCAAGGAAAGAATAATAAAAAAAAACTTTTCCAATTTGGAAAGAAATCTGTCATACCAATACGACGGGTAAGTTTGTTGTTTCCGAAATCTTGACGGTTAAGAAGTAATTGCTTTCCTAATATTTGATAGTCATGTTTAACTTTTAGGAAACAACTTCAGGATACTTTGCTGTTCAATCTAAAAACTTTTCAAATTAAAAATATATTTTGAAAGTTTGAATTTCTTCCCGAAATAAAATACATTAGATATTGGAAGTGCAGCAATGTAGATAGGGTATATTTTAGCAGTTTGGCTTATAATTTATAATTGTAACAATGTTGTAAAATTAGCGGGTATGCTTATTCAAAAATCTACTACATGTTCCAAATAATACTATTCGAAATAATCAACATAATATGAAGTAGGACAAACATTACTATTTGGAAAAGTAGTGGATATTTAAATAAAAAAATTTCTCTAAAAGGGCTACAATGAATTATAAACCGATATAGAAATTATAAAATGAATCGTATATATCGTTTATGGTTTACATAAAAAAGAGTTGTGCATTACTTACTTATATCCGAAGTAAGTAATATATATCGGTTGCATTCGTTATACTGGAATCCAATATTGCATTCTTCGAAACTACAGGACAGTACGAAAATTCTCACGACATTTAAAAGCTTAAAATAAATTCAAATAGTTGAGATACAAGAGTACAATTTCCACAAATACGCTTCTCATGGCTAAAAAAATATTTAATAATATAAAAATAGGGTACTACTAGATTATCCCGTCGACCAAAAAATTATGGCCAAACTATAAGATTAAATGCCAATAATGGATGATCGTGAATGTCACATTCAATGACATTAAATACGATTCACGTGTTTAAAATGTCATTAAGTGATTTTTATTTCGTTTTTTTATTTGAAATTTCCTTAATATTCTACTAATTATTTGTTTTTTCTTTATTTAAAATAAAAATTATGTCAATATGTATAATTTGTAAAAGTTATTAGTTTGGCGATTTGTAAAATTTGGCGAAATTGGTCGACGGGATAACAGAGAAGTACCAGAAATAGTGATTCAAAATTTTAAATTGTTGTCACAAAAAAAGCAATTTATTTTACGTCTATCTTTTGCAGCATTAACTTTATACAAGGTTTAAACTTGTCCAGTTTCCCTTGTTTGAATTGTTATTCTCTGCAACCTGGCTTCTGTCGTAACTCCGGCTCTTGGGATTTTCGTCGAGACTTTTCTTCCTGGCTTCCGCTAGACAGGTCGGAATAAAAGCAGAAAAAAAAAAAAAAAAAGAAAAGAAAAGAAAAATGAAAAGACTGAGGACGGAATGAGCTCACTACGCCCCGTGAATTCTGCGATGCGGTGGTTACGCGATGCTCGATGAATCACTTCATTCATTCAATTAGTGAATTTCACACTTTAAAAAATGGTAGTATGCAATACAAAGTAAATGTTTTGTCGAGTTGTATTTGGAGTTAGTGGTATTTTTGGGAAGTTTAGAATATAACGTCATTTATGAGCAATTTTTGAAAATATTTCCTTAAACTTCTATTGACTATGGAAATCATTTTTTTCATATGACACTTTCGTATGTCAATTATTTTATCTGTTCTGTACTATTTCTGCTAATATGGCCTGCTAGTATTTAATAAATACGCATAATTACTTAATAATTATGAATATTTTATAAATTAATACACATAATTGATTAATAATTATGTATATTTATGTATTTATTAATTAATTGAATACAAGCAATTTAAAAACTTGAAAAATTCTTTTTGGACATTTTTGATTTTGTTTTCGTTTTTGGTCGAATGGTAAAATAAAATATTGAAACTCTGTTTCGGCATTAAAAACCTACTTCGGTCGATCGTTAAAACTGAGGAAAAGGCTGAAGGGAAACTATCGAAATGATTGTCGACTCATCTTATTTACGGCACTGAGTGGAAAACTGCTCACGAAGAACTGCACATGTGTACATGTTAAAGGTCTCTATACAATAAGTTCTAAGATTTCTCACACTTCCTTTTCCATCCCGAGTTGCGGTTGATTAAAACATTTCACCTGGGGCGCAAATTTTCGTCACATGAGCAGGTGCATGTTGTAAATTGTACAACAGGAGGAAAACATTCAATTATTACTGTTTTGTTTTAATTTTACAAATACTTTAACATACAAATATCACATACGTTTTCTCTGATCACAATTTATGAAAATATTCCGCAGTACGCATAGGTTTATTTTGTTACAACATATTAAAGGAGGCATGAATTTTGTTTTAAACAAAAAAGAAAGCGAATGTTGTGCTCGTTACAACGACGCACCCGCCGGAAGGTTTTAATCTAAGCAATTTGGCCGCATCCAACCGATCTCACTAGAAACTACTTTTTTTTTTTTCTATTGGGTTGTTCGGAAAGTCCTTTCCGTTTGGAAAAAATCAATTCGTACCGGAAAATTTTATCCATTAATATCTATGTATTAGATATCGGAAATAATATCTAATAATTAAGTAACAGAATTTTCCAGTACAAATTGATTTTTCCAAACGGAAAGGACTTTCCGAACAACCCAATAAATTCTTAGAATTTTAAAAAACACTGCGGTATCTGTTTGATACCAAAAATAAGGGGAACAATTGCTTTTCATTTACAGAGTACTTCAATGATAACCTTCGAAAAGTTAAAAAAAAACTTTAGGTGAAATGTATAACTTTGAATATTGAATATAAATCTTAAAAATAAAATAATATTACTTTCTACTTCAATTATTCTTTACTGATAAATTAATTTGATGATACTATACATACATATACAAGACTTCTAGTATGTGTATAATGATTCAAAACTTCAAAGGCTTGCTTAATCTTTTACATTAAATTTAATTCTACTATTTTCTACTTCAATCCTTTACGATCAAACTTTTCTACAGGAAAATGTAATTCCATTTCTTGGAAGAAATCTTGAAAGCTGTGACTCATTAAAATGCATGGGAAAAACATCAACGCTTATCCTTACAAAGATTTTCTAGTGACATATATGTTCTCGAATCCTATTATGTTCCGTTTCTTTTAATGGCGCTGAGGAAACTTGAGTAACTCGCTTGAGAGTCTTTATATACGTTTTATGAGTTTTAGAATATCAAATACATAATGTATGAAAAAGTACTTAAGATTTTTTGCGCTGAATCCAACAAATGGTTTCATTTCGAAATGGTTGTTATGGCAATGAAAGTTTAGCCATATAGTAGAAGTTTAAAAAAAATATTAATGCATTAAAATGCATATAAAAGATATAAAACTTAAAATAAATAAATGTTTTGAGAATACATTGTCAAAGGCATGTAAATATTTAACTTGCCTTGTTTAATTAAATTTAGTTATTTTTAGTGTTTTTTTCTCGCATCAAACTATTTTCTTATATTTCCATAACTAAAAAAACCATTGCGGCATCTACTTGAAACCACAAATGAGATTTAAAAATGCATTTCCATTATCAGAGTACTTCAATGAAAGTCTTTGAAAGGTTAAAAAAACGCTGGGAGAAATGTAAGGGGAACTGGGGCACATTGATACATGGGACACATTGATCCCCCCCTCTACTACTCACAAGTTCATTACAGGAAGTTTCATAACCGCTCCAAAAGATGACGCTAGTGTACACCAACTGCATACAGAACGTCTTGGGATGATTCAGTAGTTTGATGAAATGGGCGGATGATGTATTTTATAGGTCAAAACTAAATTTGAATTGTATAGTTGCAATGGTATTACACAATTGTTCCAGTATTTTCAACCCAAAATAAATAATACTCTCCCTGGTAAGTAAAGCTACTGTTTATCAGTTCCTCATTTTTTATTGTTAGATAAAATATGAAGTGTTGGAATTGAGATTCATTTTATTCAAAATAGCTGTATGGGGCACATTGATACGTATGAATGTGCCCCATGATAGCTACATGCAACTAAATCTTTTTATAGTTTATTTTTTTATTATTTTTTATTATTTTTTATTACCATACACTCTTTAATTCAACCGTTTCACGCCAAAAATTTCTAATATTAGTTTTTATTGAAGTGAAATAGCTACAATTTTTCATATTAAAAATTTTATAGTATTTTTTCAAACAAAAGACGTACGAATTTTTACAATAGCTAGTGGTAGTAGAACTAACATACGAAAAGGACGGCATCTTGGAAAATCTTGAATTTCTCTCGATTCTCCAGAGAAAAAAGTATTTTTGACATGAGAAATGTTAAATATGAGAAACAAGCCAAAGCACAGCAAATGATATTTATATTATAAACAGAATTTTTAGTATAATTATTCTTTATTTTCTGTTTATAAACCGATTTATAAACAGAAAAACCTGGTGATTTTTTTCATCTCCCCTAAGAAAGAAGATAATGCAGGGGTTGAAATGCCAGGTATGACAAAGTTACCACTGCTAACAGTCAGACAAGGAACAGCCAGAACATCAGGTCATTATACATTTAATTTTAATTGCTTTAATATTGCTTACAAATAAATTGTGGGCGATTTGAATTTCTATAAATAAATATAAAATGGTATGCTAACTCATTTTCTATGAAAAATATGTATTGATGTTATTTTATCTCCAGTTTTTCCAAACGTATCAAAGTGCCCCATGAGGTGTATCAATGTATCCCGGGGATGAGGGACATTGATACAAATGACTTTTTTAGATTTTTAAAAAAATTACATGCAAAAATACTACATAAAACAACGATTGTATATTTTAATAACACAATACACAAGTTTTGCTGACACCGCAAGGAAAAATATCTTGAAATTTTTAATTTCTGGAGGCCAAACAAAATTCTTAGAAAAAAACCCGTATCAATGTGCCCCAGTTCCCCCAATAATATTCTGGATATTGACTATACAGAGAAGCCTCAGAAATAAAAAAAAATAAATTTCTATATCATAATGATAGTGATAATTAAAATTTGCTGATAATATACATACATATTCAAGATTTTGAGTATGAATATAATAATTAGAAACTTCAAAGGCTTGCTTAATCTTTTACATTAAATTTAATAACACTATTCTACTTTAATACTTTAGAATCAAACCTTTCTCACGGAAAATGTAATTCCATTTCATAAAAGAAATCGTAAAAGCCAAGCTGTGACTCATTGAAATGCATGGGAGAAACATCAAAGCTTATCCTTACAAAGATTTTCCCGTGACATAAATGTTCTCAAATCCTTTTATGTTCCGTTTCTTTTAATGACACTGTAGAAACTTGAGTAACTCGTTTGAGAGACTTTATGTAAGTTTTATGGGTTTTAAAGAATATCAAATACATAATGTATGAAAAAGTGCTTAGGATTTTTTTCGCTTAAGGCCCCACAATAGTCACTGAAAAGATCCGGATGATAATGTAAAGTCTATGGGAGCGTTCTTTTCAAATATCTCGCTCAAATTTTAATATTTTTAGATGATTTCTTTTGCATAGTATAGCTGAGGAGGATGCACAACCGGCCTAGTTTTTACTTTTTCGATATACTTATATGTTTTTTATATGATGATAATTCCAATTTCAGAGCCGGTTCTAACCGGTTTTCAAAATTAAAGCAATTATTTAAAAAAAAAACCTGAAACCAAAATTGAAAAAGTAAAACCTAGCCCGGTTGTAGATCGTGCTCAGCTATCCTATGCAAAAAAGCATGTAAAAATTAGGGATGCAACGGATATTGATTTTGCCGGATATCGGATATCGGATATCCGGTATCCGATTTGCCTGCCGGATTCGGATATCCGGCCGGATATCCGATCAGATGTCCGTTACTAAAATGTTTTTAGTTATGGTGAATATTTGTTTATTTCTTTATGCAATGCCATCTCAAATAATAAATTGCAAACGTGTTTCACACACCATACAACTTTTAAACGTATTGGAATATAATTTACAGAAACTATATATCTTTGACTATCAGGGCTTGAAATTCAGGTTTTCCCAGGCAGAGAGAGTTTTCCTAATAACATTTGTAAATGCAGGAAAGTTAAACCATATGAGAAGGAAGAAATAAAAAAAAAAACTATTATTTTTTACATGCCATTTAAATATTTAATTTATACCAGCATGACAAAATTCCATTGAAATAATTTAAATCAACAACTCAAGATAATTATCCAAAATGTCTATTTTAATTAAAACAAATGAAAAGAATCAAGCCTTATATACACTATATTGCCATTGATTATGGGACACTTGCGATTTTAAACATTTTACTAAATATCTAGAAAAATACATGAGGAATCATCTCGAAACTCTTAGTGTATAAATATAATAGTATACGTCATACATCTCCGTGAAGATTTTTCACTGAAACGCAATAGGGGACCGTCAACAAATTAAAAAAGAATGAATATCTTTTGAATAACCCTGTCAAAACTAATGTAGCAAAAGCGCTCAAACTCTAGATTATGATTGAATGCCTTATTGTAGTACACTGTGTTCATTTTTATGCAAATAACATGCACACTCGCAGAGTAATTAAGGTTTTTATAAAAATGGTCCCAAATTTTTCCAAGTTTTTCCATTATAATTTTCAGAGTTCTTAATATAAAATAATATTTTTATCAGAAAATATGACAAACAACATTGCACACAGTAATCAGAATTAAAAAATAATAAAAATTGTATGAAAAATGAGTAGGTTTACTATATAATTTTTTACTGCGCATGCGTCAAAGATATCAAAATTTAGTTTGCATATTATGTTAGCTAAATGTATAGAGCAACTTTTGTAAAAGTCTCAAAATCATAGCTTGAAAATTCTGAAAGTAATCGTCTATAGAAAAAGGACAAAATCCGTTGTTTCCAAAATGAAGCAAAAAAATGAGGGATTTTATCCAAATGCAGTAGTACATACCATATTGTGTATTCTATATTGACACTAATCAATGAATATATGGATACAACCCCTCTTGTTTTTGCTTCATTTTGAGAATAACGGATTTTCGACTTATTCAATTGACGATTATTGTCAGAATTTTCAAGCTATAATTTTGAGACTTTTACAAAAGTTGCTCTATACATTTAGCTAACATAATATGCAAATGAAATTTTGATATCTTTGACGCATGCGCAGTAAAAAATTATTTAGTAAACCTACTCATTTTTCATACAATTTTTATTATTTTTTAATTCTGATTACAGGGTACTGTGTGCAATGTTGTTTGTCATATTTTCTGAAAAAAATATTATTTTATATTAAGAACTCTGAAAATTATAAGGGAAAAACTTAGAAAAATTTGGGGCCATTTTTATAAAAACCTTAATTACTCTGCGAGTATGCATGCTATTTGCATAAAAATGAACACAGTGTATTACAATAAGGCATTCAATCATAATCTAGAGTTTGAGCGCTTTTGCGCCATTAGTTTTGACAGGGTTATTCAAAAGATATTCATTCTTTTTTAAATTGTTGACGGTCCCCTTTGGAGTTTCGGGAAAAAATCTTCACGGAGATGTATGACTTATACTATTATATTTATACACTAAGAGTTTCGAGATGATTCCTCATGTATTTTTCTAGATATTTAGTAAAATGTCTAAAATCGCAAGTGTCCCATAATCAATGGCAATATAGTGTATATCATATCTATTTTTCAATTTTCACTCAGTGTTATGGACAATTAATAATTGAGTTGCTAAATGAATACTTTAATTTAGATTTTATTCGATTTTGTGTGGTTTAGAATCTTTTGTAAGTTACACTTTTTTATTTTTATTTTTATTTTTTTTTTAATTTAGTAAAATCCGATGGGCATTCATTTTTAATTTACTTGCAAGAATAATGCATTTAGATGGTTGTATTGTCAATATCCTGCGGTGATTGTATACCACTTAGTGGAATTATCGTCAATACTGTAATTTCTGACATTTTAGCTAATTGAATTATGTTCTTCTATGCAATGAAATTTTAAACCCATATGAAATTCTGAAAAAAAAAAAAAAACATAATCAGTAGGTTTCCTCTATTCCATGATAAATGGTTTATTAAAAAAGGTCATGTCCCAATTTCTGTGAACTATTCACATAAACTATTTATTGTTTCTAAATGTGTTTCCTTAAAGTTTGCCATTTTTTTTTTCAATCATTTGGAAAGCAGTTGATGTTATCGGTTGAGAATGGACCTTGTGGTGTCTGCATTTTATTTTGTTTATTATTGGTCCAGGAAATCCATGACGTATGTAGTATGTGACTCTTATTACATGAGTCATGTTTTGATCATCATAAAAATATAATGTTTTTACTGATTTTCATTAACTCAATGGGAAACACTTAAACATCTTGTTTTGGACAATGGATGTCCTCATTTTATTCATTTATTTATTATTATTTTTTTTACAAAATTCTTTAAATTTAGAAGAATTTTTATTTGAATAGGAAATCAAAATGTCATTTTTAATAAAGAAGAAAATAAAAAGTCACAAAATGGGCAGATGCAAATTATCAGATATGGAAAAAAAAAAAAAAAATCCAAAGAGAAACATCGTATGAAAGATCATCTCTTAAATGAAAAAAGAAGTATGATTATCAAGCCCATTGATTACAAAATGTGCGATGATTTCAAAAAATGAAAAAAATCTAATACTAAACCATTGATTGTAAAAAAAAAAAAAAAAAAAAAAAAAAAAAAAAAAAAAAAAAAAAAAAAAAATTCCAATGTGCAACACAAGATCTAATCTCATTTTATTTAGTGCTGATTCCAGGCTAATTAGATAGAGCTCAGACTCTAGTGACCATTACTGCCCTTTTAATAATTTCTTTTTTCGGCAAAAGAGACAAAATAAATTAGAAAAAGAAATTCACAAAATACGGAAATCGGCCATAGAAAAAATATCGCTGATTTTGTCCACCATGGCAAAAATAAATTTTTAAAAATAGTCAATCGGTCTGAAAAAATTTGAAGTTTGAGGGAATTTGGACAGTGGGAAAATATAGCAAAATTCATCAGTCATTTACAGTAAAATATTGTGAAATTTGTTAGCCTGTCACAAGCAAATATCA
This sequence comes from Maratus speculifer, assembly GCA_964019185.1. Lineage (NCBI taxonomy): Eukaryota > Metazoa > Arthropoda > Arachnida > Araneae > Salticidae > Maratus > Maratus speculifer. The sequence goes on along the minus strand of OZ025294.1, from coordinate 395,574,396 downwards.
TGAAAATCATCAGCAGGTAACAGAGAAAAAACACAAATTTTTCAGCTGGACACAGGAATATAATTATTAATTTCAGCAGAATGTCACTAAAACAAAAAGGGAAATTTTCCAATCAGTCGCAGAATAAAATAGCTAAATTTTTATTCAGTTGAGAGAAAAAAATTGTGAAATTTGCCAATCGGTCTCGAGAAAAAAGTTGCAAAAATTTGTGAGGCAAGCAAGCGAGAAAATTGTGAGAAAAATTACAAAGTTTTTCAATCAAATGCAAAAAACTAATCATGAATTTTGTATAATTGCCGTAAGAGAAAACTGTGAGATTTGCCAATTGATAGCGGAAAATATCACAAAAATAGTCAATCAGTCTTGAGATTTGATTGCCATTTAACAAAAGAAAAAAAAATTCAAAAAGGGATTTTTTTTTTTTTTGAAACAGGAATGTCTTGGCCATAAGATATTTTAAGGCATGAATCCAGCCATCCCATGCCAAAGTTCAAGCCCTGTATGTGTATATTAATAATATTGAATAAAAAATGTACTTCAAACATTTAAATATTCTGCTTGTTTGTCAATGAAACACTGATAATGGCTAATAATTACAATGATTTTAGTCAAGCTCACCTTGACTAAAACAAAATCAAGTATAACCATGCAAAAATGATTTTTTTTTTTTTTTGGGGGGGGGGTTGAATGCCTTTTTTTGGACATAAGGAATAAGGTAGAGGATGCTATGTAGCTATGACTTATAAACGAGAAATCAATGAAAAAAATTTACTCTACAAATAATTTGAAGCGTTTTTAGAACATATAAAAGAACATTTTTGAAAAAATTCGTTAAATGGAGATATATATTTCCCTATATGTAGATTATTTTTAATGTAATCATGAAACCGTTCCTACAAAAAATTCGTTAAATAGAGAAATTCGCTGGATAGAGTTTCGTTGTAGAGAGAGTCAACTGTATTAATACTACTTCAATATTGTTAGTTCAGTACTATACCAACTTTTAATTTCATCTAGAATTTTTGCTGCAGTCAGTTAATTAGATTAAGAATGAGTTAATGTCGATCATGATATTTATTAAAATCAATATTCTTTTCTGTTCTGCTATACATCAGTTGTTTGCGAATAGCCAGTTTTAGAAAGATACGAAGTTCGCATCGCTGCACGAACCACCAATTCTCTGTAAGGATTATGAAAAATCAAAATAATTTTACAAAAATCATTATTACAGTACCATCTTTAGGCAAACTATTTTCAAATTGAAGGAAGACCTGACAGTCATTTCCAGAAATGTATCCCAAGAAATTTGGTTCAATTCTATGCATAACTTCATACAGTATTTGATGGTAGAACAATGAAAATGGCACAAAAATTGCGATTACAGTACCGCCTTACAGCGAAATGTTTCCATATTGAAGAAGAACCTGCTGGTTACAGTCAAAAATATGCACAAAATATTTGGATTATTCTATGCATAACTTCACACACTTTTTTATAGTATGATGGCGACACTGGGACAGACAGATGTTTTGAATAAACATGTTTTTGGGTATATTTGATCCCTAAAACACGCAAATTCGTCAAAAAAAAAAATTGATTACAATAATTTCTTCTTTGAAAAATAGAAGAAATTAAAAATAGGTTTGTTTAGTTGTGTAACTTAAAAACCAATTAACCCATTGTTTAAATTAAAAGAAAGAAAGAAAATTAGTAAAATCACAGTTTAATAAACAACTTCAAATTTTATGAAGATAGAAAACCAACGTTTAGAAATGCATGTAAGGTAGCAAACAGCTGTTTCGAATCTATTACCATTCGCTCCCGTAATAGGTATATAAGACTGTGCTTCCCTGTCGCTTTGCTCAGCTTAGCTTTTTCTAGCACGCTGAGTCTTATACTGATGAAGAATCTCGATAGTAGATTCGAAACGGTTGTTTTCTATTCTTTTCATGCATTATTTGTGCATTTCTCAATGTTGGTTTTTTATCTTTATACATTTTTGCACAAAAGCTTTATTTGCTATTTTGACTTCAAATTTTGTTTTACAATCTGAAAGTAGATACAATTTTCTAAAAGATGTAAAGGTAAATTTTTTAATTTGTTACAGAGTTTAAATATAAATAGTTGGAAAGCTGGCAATTCTTTAAACTTTTGAGAATTACCTTTTATTCATCGATAGGGAACTTATAATAATATGTCATCTTTTGGATTATAAACAAAAGTTTTTCGCATTGTTTGGGATCAAACAATTACTGTTATTAATATATATTTGGTTTATTGCATTCTGCCGGATATCCGATCGGATATCCGATAGAGAAGTCGGATATCCGGTGACTGTGATTCGGATATCCGATGATATTTCGGATATTGAAAAATCAGCCGGATATGCCGGATATCGGATATTGGCCGGATATCCGTTGCATCCCTAGTAAAAATATTAAAATTTGAGTGAGAAATTTTAAAAGAACACCGTCATAAGACTTAACATTATCATCCGGGTCGTTTTCAGTGAGCAGTGTGGGCTCTTAATCCAACAGATGATTTCATTTGGAAATGGTTACGACGAAGATTTCGAAATACAACAAAAGTTTGAAAAAAAAAATGTTAATGTATTAAAATGTATGTAACAGATATTATAAAACGTTAAAAAAATAAATGTCGGGGCCGCTGGAAGGCTGTCATCGCTGTTTATAGAGAATCTATAAAGTACTAAAGTGATTCTTTTGCATGTAACCACACCAGAGGGTATCTATCAGGACTGCACTCATGTAATTCATAATTATTTGTTGAATTTGTGTCTAAATACTTTCTTCCATATATTGTAAAATAGTTTAATTTTTTCTCTTCATAAGATATTTAGTATACTTATGTATTTCAATAAACTCATTTTATGGCAAATTAACGTTACAGACTTACTGTTATGTGACAAAATTATCTTTTCACGTAACCTAAACATAAAACACACTATTTCACACGTTTTAATTTTTTTCACATGTGATGCAGTTTTTTTTATCCGCTACTGTATATATATATATATATATACATATGGGGTTTCGAAAGTTGTAATTATCACTAGGAAATATTTGAGATACCTGGTTAAAATTGTTTCCTGCATATTAACTGATCCTTGAATAATTAATGTTATAAATTACAGCTATTAATATTGATTCGTTTATTTTCAGTAAGTTGCAGATACAAGTAACAAGCAGTATAGATAGAGGTTACCCCCAGCTCTTGTACTGTGCTCGGCAAATTCACAATGAAATGTTGGCTGCTTATGGAAGTGATAGTACATCATGTGACACTGTTGTTAAATGGAAAAAGAATTCTCAAAACCTTTGGCCACAGACTTTCCATAATGTGGAAGATCGCAATTAGAAATTGAAACAAAGATGAAAGGGTGACTATCCGAAAGATTATGAATTCGTCTCATCTTAGTTACGGCAGTGTGTAGAAAACTATTTATGAAGAATTGTATATGTCAAATGTCTCAGCACACTGAGTTTCCAGATTGCTCAGCCTCAATTCTACATCTTGAGTTGCGGTTGGTTAATCTAAGAGATGTGACCCCATCGCCCTATCTCGCACCAAGCTACTTTTTTTATTCTCACAACTCAAGAAACCATTGCGAAGTCGGATTGTTACCACAAATGAGGTGGAACAATGGCTTTCCATTTTCAGTCATTATACTTCATTTCATCATACTTCAATGAGGGCTTTCGAAAGTTTAATAAAAATGCGAATAAAAATGTACAATTCTTGATATTGACTATGTAGCGAGCCTTAGAAATAAAATAAAAAACTTTCTACATCAATTATTCATCACTGATAAATTAATTTGACGATACGATGCATACATATACAAGACTCCGAGTATGTATATAATGATTTAAAACTTCTAAAGTTTGTTTAATCTTTTACACTAAATTTAATACTACTATTCTACTTCAATCCTTTACCATCAAAATTTTCTCCCGGAAAATGTAATTCCATTTCTTGGAAGAAATCTTGAAAGCTGTGACTCATTGAAATGCATGGGAAAAAAATCAACGCTTATCCTTACAAAGGTTTAGTTGTGACATATATGTTCTCGAATCCTTTTATCTTCCATTTCATTTAATGACACTGAGGAAATTTGAGTCGATCGCTTGATAGTCTTTATATAAATTTTATGGGTTTTAGAATATCCAATACATAATGTTAAGAAAAAGTGCTTAGTATTTTTTCAGCTTAATTTAACAAATGATTTTATTTGGAAATGGTTGCTATAACATTGCTATAGAGATAAAATTTCGAAATATAGTAGAAGTTAAAAAATATATAATAATGTATTAAAATGCATGTTAAAGACACTATAAAAAGTTAAAGAAATAAATGTTTTGTAAAGATGCTGTTAAAGACATGTAAATATTTAATTTGCTATATTTAATTAAATTAAATTTAGTTTTAATTTTTATTTTCAATTAATTGAATTTATGATTAAGATATATTAGATACATTTATTTGGTATTTAATGCTTCTACTATTGAATAAATATAGTTATCAAATATAGTAATAAGGTACCCTGGGGTAATAACGCCACGTTAAGGTTCTACCAATTTTTACGGCTCAGTTTTAGTTTGTATTTTTCAAACAAATATATGATTTGATACAGCAACTCATTGACTATCTACATAAAAAAAATAATTTAACAGATATGAATACATAAAATGTAATGGCGTGATTTCTTGACCAATGCTATTTGGCGTTATTACCCACCTATATGGGTAATAACGCCATGCAAACAAAACTATGAAATAAGTTGGAATAATTGCATGTAGATAGCCCAATTCTAAAAATACAAACTCTCAGCTCTAGAAATTGACAAATTGCATCCTAAGCTATTGAAAATGTTCAATTTTTTGTGAAAGTGTAAGAAAAATAAAGGTGTGGTGTGGGGGGGGGGGGGGATTAGGCAAAATAATGTCAGACCGTGAGCTTCTTTTTGCTTAAAAAGGACCGCTTAAATAGAATTATTAGAAATATTGCACAGTTTTAACTGTGTTTATTTGAATCAGTATTTAGGATGTAGCTCGGCCACTGTAGGGAATCAACCGGGGTAAAAAATGCAAGGATTGGCGCTATTACCCCGTTATAGTTATTGCACTGTACATTTTAAATTACAAATTATCTCGAGAAGATACCCAAAATCTTCAACAACATTTTGAAAGTCCAGGAAATATACTACAACTTTATGTAATTAACAAAATATTACCGGATAAAAAAAATAGTCTTCACATCACAAAACGTATCTTGCAAATTTTAGATCAAGCGTTATTTTTAGCTACTTGTAAAAACAATAAGACCTAAAAATGAAACAAATTAACTCGAAGCTGTTTTTTGCGATTTATATGACTCAAAACCCTTCTGCGCAGAGCACATGGGTGTCATTTACCAGATTATTTCATAATTATGCAAAATATTAGCACTTGGCGTTATTACCCCGTCTGGCGTTATTACCCCAGGGTACCTTATTAAAGTAAAGTAGACGTTTTGAAAAAATATATTAATGTATTAAAATGAATAAAAAATATATAACAAAACGTTAAAGAAATAAAAGTATTGTAAATATTCTGTCAAAGGCATTTAAATATTTAACCTGCCTTATTTAATTAAATTTGGTTTCTTTTTAATTTTAATTTTTAATTAATCGCACATACGGTTAAGATATAGCTGATAAACATATTTGAAACTTAATGATAGTACTCTATATTTAACAAATATAGTATATTTGTTTGGTAAATATAGTTATTACATAAATATAGTTATTAAATAAATGCAGTATAGTTATTAAATATAGTAATAGTAACATGACGTTTTTGCCAGATAATAGAAGTTTGAAAAAATACATTAATGTATTAAAATGCATACGAAAAATGTAGTAAAACGTTACAAAATAAAAGCTTTGTAAAAACTATGTCAAAGGCATGAAAATATTTAACTGAGAGCTGTTTTTAATTAAGTTTTTATTTTAAATAAAACGCATATACGGTTAAAATGTACTTGATAATTTTTTACTTAATCTTAACTACTTTATTACCGTCCCTTATGATAAAACTTTTCTTCACAATAATAATTTCATTTTTTTTAGAAAAACTCTTCAAATATTTGATTCTTTGATATTCACGGGGAAATTATCCAAATAATTATTAGAAAGATTTTTTTTTTTCTGACACATATGCATAGAAATTTTGCTATGGCCTTTTTTCCGTTTTTAATGACGCTGAGGAAACTTCAGAAACTCGTTTGGGAACTCTTTAAAAGTTTTATGGGTTTTAGAATATCAAATAACAAAATGTATGCGCGTGTCTTTCTTGGAAATTACTTTCGTTAATTCGAACGGATGACAATATTCGCAAAAAGTTACTATAGTGATATCACGTGATATCACGATAATGCTTTTTCCCGTATTATTATTAAACATTTAAAAATGCATTTAATAAGCATGTGAGAATCTTCGTAATCTACATTTACATTTCGATGGGATGTTCCCGATGCTGCTCTATTTCAGGATTCAAAGGTAACGAAACTGTGTGCAGAAAAACTGGAGGCAAAATAAATAGAACGCAGTAAAAAGAACTCGATGGTGGCGATTGTCAGAACGTAACAGAATCTTTTCTTTTGACGATATAAAATGGAAGATTTAACGACGTGTAAAATGTTTATGAAATATTTCGACGCAGTGTGAATAAACCCATAAATATATACTTGTAAAATGAATGTATATATTCAATATGTAAACAAGAAATAAAAAAATCATGCGTCAAATATAGATTATGAAGCATTTTCCAATACAATCAGAATAATGTAACAAAACTACAACGTTTAAAATATTAAAACATTACGTCTCATTTCACCGTATGGAAATGTATAACGGATTTCAAAGATGAATTTGAGCTTTTAACATCTAGAATCGGGCAAATTTTCTGAATTTAGGAACCCTCTATTATATCACATCTTATTTCACCATTAATATGAATATTTGAAATGTATACCGCATTTGAAATCCGAATTTCAGCTGTTCCCATCTACGATCGGAAAATTATCTGAGTTTTTAGCAGCCCTGTATATGATATAGAGTTTTGTATGTATTAACAACCACCATTCCAAATTTTAGTTCATGTGATATATATATATATATATATATATATATGTAATAAAATAAAAAAAAATGTGCACCATTTTGCTCTCTCTGAGTTTTTAATTCTAAAATTGTGGAACATATTTTAATCTTGGTTTCGTAATATATTAACCTTTTAACAGCTATAGTACTTTTTCTTTTTTATTTAACTTATTGATAATCTATTGCTTGTTTCTCAAAAAGGCGGGAAGTCATTTCGTAATCTTTCCTTTTTAGAATATTCTAGGGATTTTAATTATATTTTTTATTTAACATCACGTGATCTGTGTTAGTGCGCGGATATGTTAAAAGGCTTGTCTGTTGGGAGACAAGATATAATCCTTACCCGAGGTTCACGCCTCCTAGGCCAATCAGAGGTGATCATTTTTTATTAGGTAGACTCAGATTAATCCTGGTTGGACTTTTAAAATGATTGACGCGGAGTAAGGAGGGGCTAGTTTCTCGTGCAAATGTGGGTTTCACATTTGGTTTGGTTTTTTCAGAGCGCAGAATGCGACTGACTTTTCAAATATTAGGATGCTGTTTCTTGTTCCCCGAAAAATTCAAATATCTTAGAATGCAGATTAGTCACGAAGTTTTGAAATATTATGACAGTGTCAAGGTGACTGCGGGGAAGAGCTTACTTAATTTATGAGTTAATAAATAAAAGAGTTTGAAGACATGGATTTTATTTTTCTAATGGGGAAATACCCCAATGCAACTCTTCCACTGCTTGCCAACTGCCAGAGCGACTGCTCTGCCCGTCCTGCTGCTGATTCTTAGAAGTAACATGGAGTTTATGGAACATAGCCTTCGTCGAATTATTACAGAGAAAATTATTACATATATATACGTATATATATATCAGAAAATTCCCCTTCAGTAATTTCCTTAAATAAGGAGAATAGTATCTGAATACTTTTATGCAGTCTAGTATATGAGGTATATAATTTATGTATAAAGTGTAATATGCAAAAAGCTAATTTAATTTCGAATTGAATACCGAATAAGACTGTACCAAATGAAAGAACTGAACATACTCTCCAGCAATTATTATGCAAATACAGTACTGTAACCGATTTCGTTTGTGTGTCCTGTAAATGCCCTGATCTAACGTGACTGCAATGAAATTCAGTGATTTATATCGAATTCAATTCATCTGAAATGTCATCATAAAGTATTCTCCAAACGATTTTCCCCTATACGCCATATTGTAACCGATTTTTTATTAGTGTCCCTGTAAATCAACGATTAATCGTACATATTTCATACGCAATATCAAACATGCTTTGGTGACCTTGAATAAGTTTTATCAATTGCATGAAAATCCGAATATATTTAAAGGAGTTAGAGCGTGGATAGATAGACAGACGGACAGGCAAAACGTAGGCACAAGCACTTTTCAACTTTGTTGGAAAGAGCTAAAAACGTTAATGTTTCGTCTTAAGGTGGTGCAGGGCATTTAAACTTTCAAAATCTGCTTTGGTTTTGTTTAATTCTGATTTTTTAAAAATTTCAATAATATGCTAAAAAATCTACATTATATTTTGAGTTATAATCATGTATAGTGAATGTCTGCACATATTGAAACTTTAAAACACGTTTTCTCAGATTAGTAAATTTCGGAGTTTGTTAAAATTATTACTCTCAAACTGCATATATGTAAGCTACAGCTTTTGAATATTAATCAAATAATGCATTTCTTTATAGTCGACATTCTGAAACAACAACAAGAAAAATCACATATTTTGGTTATTTTATTTTATTTTATTTTATTTATTTTCGCTGTTGAAAAACTGGAAATTTGTTTGGAAATTTTTGGATTTTTCTTTTATTTATACTAAAATTAAATTTTAAACAAACTTTTTGTGTATATTTTAATTTTAATCTAAAAGTCTCAGGATTCTAATTTCTTCAAAAATTGTTCTCTGCGTGTATAATTTAGAGCTTTATCATCACTGTAAAAAAAAAACGGACAATTTAACGGAAGTATTACTGGTAATCTGGACGCCAGTACTATTTACTGTTTTTTAACGCAAAAAATTCCGTAAAATATTCCGTTTTTCGATTTTTTTCTGAAATTTATGGAATTTTTTCCGTTTAAAAACAGTAAATAGTACTGGCGTCTAGATTACCAGTAATACTTCCGTTAAATCGTCCGTTTTTTTACAGTGATGCTCGCAGAACATAATCACTGTAATTTGCGCATCAGAGAGATGAATTTTTAAATTGAGAATTTAAAATTGTATATACATTTATTTTTCTGTATAATATGGTTAAAAATATATAGTATAGGCAAGAAGGAAAAAAAAAGATCTTAATTGCTGATTAATTTTGTTTTCATATTTAAAAAAAAGGAATGTTTTTGATAGATTTGACAAACTCATAGGTCCCGTCAACCTTAAAAATAAAATAAAAGTTTTGTAAATAATTTATGAAAAAAATTGGACCTATCTAATATATACTGCTTTATGTAATTAAGGTTAGCTTGTCTGGAGTTTTTAATTTTTGAAAATCACATGTAAGAATAACAAGTATGTAATACACATTTATATTAAATATAATATTATATATAAAACTCCTCCGTGTATAACAATTCCGGGGTCAACCTATTCACGAGAAAAAGAAACCCATTCACTAATGAAAACGTTTCATAGTCGTAATGGAGCGTTCTTATTGGTCAGATTTACACTGGGAGCTGTAAATGATGTCACTACATTTTACTTCGCTTTGAAATCTTTCCACGATTTCAAAAAGTATATTTAATTAAAACTTTTTATTAAAGGAAAGCGAAGGTGCGTTTTAAATGCAATATTGTTAAAATTTTTATATTCAGGTTGCTTTAATTTTTTTTCTTTACAGCCGTGAATGACTCTTGCGAATTTCAAATCTATAAAAAACATTGTGAAAAGTTATTTCCGATTTTAAAGGCAATCTATTTTCTGACCAATAAAACCATTCCATAGTCGTAATGGAGCGTTCTCATTGGTCAGATTTACAGTGGGAGCTGTAAATGACGTCACTACATTTTACTTCGCTTTGAAATCTTTTCACGATTTCAAAAACAATTTATCAAAATTATTTCAGCCTAAAGTGGCTATGATTGACCACAATTGTTGTAATTTTTTTATTATCCTTTAAAAATGCAAACACGTCATTTTGACGGGCTATCTTCTAGTGTTTAATAACTAAATACCCATGTCTTTGCTTTTCCTGTTTATACAATTTATTTAAAGATTAATACAAGCTGATTTTCTTATAAAATTAGCACTAAATTTTGCACCCCCTAAGAAGGAACATCTCCATTTAAGGGACAAAATGCTTGGTTCGGTATGCATCCCTTGTTGAAGGTGGGGGGGGGGGGGTATTTACTACTGTACATTTAGCTGCATTATAATGGGATTCAAGTTAAATATGATTGTAACGGAAATGATAAAAGCGTTTGGAATTCCACCAGCCTGATATAAATTAAACTGTTTTATTCTTCCGATATTTTTGTACAGTTGAATGTTCTGTGTTCCTACCGGGTGTCCCAAAAATGACTGATGGATTTTAAAATTCAATAACTTGCAAACGGTGACAGCTATTTAAAAAAAAATTGCAGGAGGATTATGCATAATGTCAGGAGTTTTTTTACCGTAATTTTTTTATTTTAGTTCGCATCTCAAACAATAGGTGGCACTGACGGCGGTCGACGCTTCACTCAGCACTGATCACCTGGCCTTCAACCGCCGTCAGCGCCACCTATTGTTTGAGATACGAACTAAAATAAAAAATTACGGTAAAAAAACTCCTGACATTATACATAACCCTCCTGCAAAAATTTTTTAAACAGGTGTCACCGTTTGCAAGTTATTGAATTTTAAAATCCATCAGTCATTTTTGGGACATCCGGTATCATCTCTTATTGATTTTTCAATATTCTAGGAATAATTTTTGTTACAAAAATGAACTAATGTACTCTTGATAAGTCTAATTATTTCTTTTCCGATGTTGTTCTAACGTATTTATAACCAGAATAAAAGACTTAAACTTGAAAGTTTTTTTGAAGATTTTTTTTTGCTTTACACGGGAAAAAATCCCGTTAAGGTAACCAATCCGCCTATATCGCCTAAACGCCTAAACGTCAATTTCGATAAAAATTTGCATTTTTTAAAATTTGATTTTCTTATAGAATGAACATTTCATTTTCTCAATCTCTTTTTATTTCTCTAGTACGCCTATTAAAAATAAAGTAAAAAAAAAAAAAAAAAAAAAAAAAAAAAAAAACAAAAAACAGACGACGTTAATTTAAACCGAGGTTGAAAACTATGAATGTGTTTTCTGGAAAATTAGTTTTCATCGGAAAACATAGACGACTCTTGCTCTAACTCAAAATTTTATCATCCCATAACCATGAAATTTTATGTGTAGCTTTTCGTAAATGTCTAGAGCGTAACAAACTAAAAATTAGCTGTAGTTGACTCATTTGTTGACACATATCTATTTTTATGAAGAATTACACTTAAAATTAGGGAATTTTTCTATGTAATTGCATATAATCAGCTGCATCTCTTTTAGATTTCCGTAAACTGACTAATTTTTATTTAATTACACTCAAGAGTTTCTAATATGCATATGTTAAAAAAATGTGTAATATGCATTTTGTTTTTATTTAATTTTATAGCCGGAGCCATTTTAATAAAAAAAATGCTAAAAAATGACCAAAATTCATCCAAATTTTAAAAAAGTTCATAGATATAATATATATATATAGATATATATACATTTATAATTTTCTTTATTTTGTGTTAGATTACGCTGAAAAATACCAAAAATGCGTAAAAAGTAGAGTTTGAAAAAAATGTCTCCGAACGTAGTCGGGTATCTTAAATGTTTACTAATTACCAGAGTTACGAGAAATGTAGAGTTGTAGCCACACACAACATTAAAACAATATAGAATTGACAATTGCAAGCTGTTTCTTCTGTTATTGATAATACCAGAATTCATTGGCAGAAAATTGGATTAATGTCAGAAATAAATTAATCGCGATATACATCCAAATTAAAAATGGCCACCAGTCATGAAATAACGAAAATCGAATTATTTAAAAAGTGCGCGCAATTTCCATATCAAAATATCACATACAGTTCAATAAAGTAAAAATTAAGGTATGCATAAATAACATGACATGACAAATCGCAATATACACCTTGTTTGAAATACACTGCTCAAAACAATTAAAGGATATTTGAAGTTTTATATAAAATAAAGATATAAACGAAATTTCTTTTTGCCGAAAATAGAAGAAGAGAATCACAAATGCAAATTTTTCTGGTTTTCAAACTGTGGAGTATGCAAATTTTGAGTTCGACGTCCAAAACGTCGCTTCAGTGGCAGCGAATGAAATTTGACTTTCAACTGGATAAAAGCGAATGAAGACAAGGATGATCGGCATTCAGTGATTGCTTTGTTTCGATGAGTACGATGCCTCAGCGAAGTCATTTGACAGATTCAGAAGCTTGGAGAATGGTTGGTAGGTTAGAAAGGGGCCAAACTCAAGCCGAAGTAGTGCAAGCCATTGGAGTGCCATAAAGTGTCATTTCCAGGATCTGGAATCGTTTTTTGGAGAGTGGATGTGCAGGCCGAAGACCAGGGCAAGGTCGTAGACGGGCAACAACGCCCAATGAAGATCGGTATTTAGCGTTAACAGCTCGGAGACACCGAAGCATGAACGCTATTCTTCTCCAACAACACCTTCGCTCGGCTACAAGCACCACGATTTCAACTCAGACTGTCCGAAACCGGCTCCATGCTGTAGGTCTGTATGCTCGCCGACCGATGGTATGTGTTAAATTAACATCAAGGCATCGTTGCGACCACAGGGAATGGGAAACCGAGCATGTTAACTGGAGGAGAAATGAATGGAGCAATATTCTGTTTTCTGACGAGTCCCGTTTTTCTGTGCATCTGGATAATAGGCGTATTTTCATCTGGAGGGACCGGTGCAGTAGGAATAATCCTGCGTTCGTGCACGAAAGTGTCAGATTTGGCGGTGGAGGAGTGTTGTGTATGGTGGCATCTCCATTGACGAGCGCACTGACCTCTACATCATTCGAGATGGAGCTCTGACTGGTCGCCGATATAGGGATGAGATCCTCAGACCTATTGTAGTCCCTTACGCTGCAGCAATCGGAGATAACTTCGTTTTAATGGACGATAACTACAGGCCACATCGTGCAAACCTGGTGGAGGATTTCCTTTTCGAGGAAGGTATCGTTCGAATGGAATGGCCAGCGTGTTCTCCAGACATGAATCCAATCGAGAACGTTTGGGACGCTCTAGGAAGACGAGTTTCTGGCCGCCAACAACCCCCACAAACTCTTCAAGAACTGGAAAGAGCTCTTCTGGAAGAGTGGGGCAGAATACCCCAACTCGTCATTAATAGCCTCATTGAGTCCATGCCTCAAAGGTGTTCAACGTTGCTTGCCGCCCGTGGAAACCATACCCCCTACTGAAAATGATTTTCTTTGAAGAAAACACCTTTTCTTATTCTTTTTTTCTCATATGCACAAATTGTGTTTTTTTCCTTTTGTACACAAATGCGCAATAAAATGCATTTTTTTCTGTCAAACATGTGTAATTTATTCTCATATAACCTACTATGTCTGTCGACCATGTATCAATCAGCTAAAAAGTTTCACAGATACAAAATCTACCTAAAACTGCAATATCCTTTAATTGTTTTGAGCAGTGTATAAAATGTACCATATGAACTTTAAAACATTCAATGGTTTATTTAAAAAGCGGTTAAAATAATCAAAGAGATACAAAAATAATCATTTTATTTAAAATATCTTAGCTTTTTTTCAACTCTTACCTAAGCTCTTCTCAGAGATTATTTTAATAACAAATTGTTGTTTATTTATATAAATACGGGATTTTATTTTGAATTATTGGATCGCTTATTTTCAAAACGAAATCACGTATTTCTAGGACAGAACAACTAGCCGCCTTGGCGACCAGTTTGGTCTCTCTTGATTGTATGCTAAGCATTAAATCATATTGCTTTTATTCAATATTTATTTTAATTGCTCAACATTTTGCCAAATTTGAAGATTCTGCTGGAGAAATAGGTACAGATGCCATATACCCACCACATTTGTGCGATTGCAACAAATTGGCAACTATATGTGCGTCACATGGTAACTCGGTTATTGTTATTTATTTATTAATAAACTGTTTCTTTGCTTTTATTTTCTTTTATAAAATGATATAAATTGTTTTATTCTATAATTAGTAACTAAACTTTTTAATTATTGTTTCCTTTTTAAAATAATAGAAATTAGTTAAAAAATATGAATGTAATTGGTATTTGAAATAGAAGTTTTTGCCAAATTGGCGTTAGAAAAATAACACGCAATGTGATGCATATCTGACATCTGTGCAGATAAATCATGAACGCAGTATTTTGATGTTAGCTCGGCGCAGATAATAAATCGCTAAATATTGTACCCGTGGCACTTTTTTCGTATTTCATTAATAATTTAAAATATAATTATATAATCCTTTCACTCATTTAATTTATAATACATAACTTTAATTTAAAACTGAAAAGTTTAAAATTCATGATTTTATTTATATTTTTTAAGGAAAAAGAACAGAAAGAAGTAAAAATAATGATATTTTGAAGCTCTATAATTGCAGCGAAGGAACAAAACATTAACAAATCCAATTTGCCACAGCCTAAATCTTACCACAGTAACCCGTAAGATGCATTTCATTTGGGCGTTGCCATTAAACAATTAACAAATAATCGTGATTTTTGTGTCACACACGTTAGCGTAATAGATAAGACAAAAAACATTCTCTGATGAAGAGCTTGGATGAGGCTTGAAAGTTCTAAGATATTTTAAATAAAATATATACTTTTAAGTAATAACATCTCTTTTATTATTTTAATCGCCTTTGAAATAAAGCAGTGAACATTTCAAAGTTTATATGATAGATTTTATATCAAGGTACACTGAACATATTCTAAAATGATTTTATATTTTAATTTACTAATGACCGCATTTGTTACGTTGCCACTTAATAAAACTGAATAGGTTCCTAATTCTACGCAATTTATAACAAATTTAATGAAAACATACATTCTCGATTCTTTGAAATAGAAAGCTTACTCGAAATAGAGAAATTTAGAAGTTTTTACAAATTTAACATTCACGTGATTGTAATTACCATCTCCGTTGAATTAAAGCTTCCACGAACGTCTTGAAAAGAAGAGCATCGATTTTCGCACA
Source organism: Maratus speculifer (assembly GCA_964019185.1). Classification (NCBI taxonomy): domain Eukaryota; kingdom Metazoa; phylum Arthropoda; class Arachnida; order Araneae; family Salticidae; genus Maratus; species Maratus speculifer. The sequence continues at coordinate 395,558,952 of OZ025294.1, read as the reverse complement.
TCGTGATTGCACAAGCGGTAATCTCTGAATTTAATGACGATGAAAACTGCTGTGACTAAGTGTTCCCTTTCCTAATAGGCTTCATTTGCAAGTAATTTCTTTTCACGCAATAAGTTCATTAAGGGCCAGCGCTCATTAAATTTCTCCAGGCCTGGGGGCCGTGGATTGGAATATTATTGATTGCAAAACAGCAGTTCGTGCAGTTTTCATGCAAATTTCTTAATTAAAACTATTAAGCATGAGAAAAAAGTGAACATAAAACAGAAACGTGTATTATAAAGTGTCAAATATGTACCACCATTTCCTTATTAAAACAATTGGAGGAAATTATATTTAGGTCAGTTGGCTTTGTCTTATTATTTTTTCTATTTTCTTGAATTAAACATAAATAATTATGTAATCACGTAAAAATAATAACCCAGAATTTTAACGAAATAGGCATTTTTGTATTTATTTAAATGCATTTTAAAGATTAATATACAGTTAGCTAATTTCATTTACAGCCATAGTGCATAAGCAGACAGACACACAAACCTCTTTTTATTATATAACTATATACACTGCACAAAATGTCAGATGTTTTTTAAATTTACGAAACACTTATATAATCAGGAAAGAAAGTAAACAGGGCCAGAATATGAAAAAAAAAAATACTGACATTCATTGCAAAATGTGAAGTTTGTGACAGATAGTCTTTGCTGATGCATTCATTAGTAATGTTTGTCTTTTATTGGTATTAACAGTACGCCAAGTTTAAATAAATTATCAAATCCTGGCTGTAGTCTTTTTCTGCCTTTTTGAACCAATTTTTCGCTTTGGTGTACTGCTATGTAATAAATCGATAGTACCTGAGTTTGAGTTTGAGTGAACAGTGCTTTGAGGCCTATAGCTACAATGGCTGTTGCCTCGATTGATCCAGAATACACAGAAACAAATACAGAACACTTTATTATTACAGAAAATACTGTACATACATTTAATACACATCACAGGGACAGCACAGACACCCATGCCACTAGCTGGATTCGAACCAGGGACCAGCGGTGTGGGAGCAGCTGCCGCTACCAACCACGCCACTGGGTCGGCGACTGTACCTTTTGTTCGATATAGATAGTTTGTCCTGATGCTTATAAATATAAGGGTTTAAGACTTACAAGAGGATTTTCTTTTTATAAAAAGAAAGCACGAGGTTGTTCAAAAATGGTAAGCTTTATACGTCAATTATGTGCAACAGAAGCATTTCTGTTTGTAGAGAAAATTACTTAAAAACCTCTCTTTTCAAACCCCTACCAAAAATAAAAAATAGAAAGGAAACTCTAAATCATGTTATGCTGCAAGACCCATCATCCATCACTATATATATTCAATACGTGATAGAAACTCTCACCCGCTTCTTCTATTTAAAACTGAAAAAAATAAAATATTAAGCTTGTGGCTTAAATGTCAAATTTTTTTTTGCTGGAACTATATAATAACCTCGGTATATATTTGCCTATAACTCGTTCCGATCTGTGCGTTCATTGCGTTAGATATGCTTAGCGGAGTACAATCAACAGAGACAGAGATAGTGTATTTACATTGATATAACCTACTGCGTAAATAACACCCCAACGCTTATTTTAATGTATACAAGCATCTTCTATAACTGTGCCTAAAAATGAAGATAACGATTCAACCAAGATTCCAAAAAGTGTTCTTTTATCTCTAGAGCCTCACAGAATAATTGATCTTTGAAATTTAAAGAAGAATTTATAAAAACAAACTATATTAGCTACTGTAGTTTTCAAAACGTTTTCGATTGGCTTTTACAGTGCATTAATTAGTTCTATATACACAGATAACCAGTTTTAGGATCCTATGGGAGACCTCAAGTAAATATCTTTATGTTTAGGAAACATGTTTAACCGAGAAGCATATAGAATTAACAGCATTAATATTAACATTAAAATTAAAATTTTTCTGTTATAATTGCATGAAAGGTAAGCTAGGAGAACTGGACCCACGAGGTAATTGGGCCACTGATTATTTTACAGAAAACTCTGAAAGCTTATAAGATTAGTTTTTGTCCACATTGTATTTCCATATCTACTCCTTAAAGCAATGTCTATTCATTCAATCCTAACTGAGATTTCGCTATAATAGGCTGTTGGAAAATTTAGGTCTCTTGTTTCTCAAACAACCTCGATTTGGTTCGCTGTAAAAAATGTCAGATGCTTCTGAATATATAAAAATGTACAGTAATCAAAAACGAAAATATGCTGTAACCTCTTCTAACTCACCTAAGGTTTCGAAAACCGTTGCTTTACCTTATAAAATCCCAGAAAACTATTTGTTTTCGAAATTTAAAGAAGAATTTATAAAAATTAATTTTTATTAGCTGCCTGTCCTTTTCGGAAACGTTTCTAAGTAGCTTTTACAGTACAGTAATCACTTTTCTCAAATCTAAATATCACTTTTCATATCATACGAAAATATTTTGATATTCAGAGAACATGTTTAATAGGCAAACATACAATAATTACAGTATTAACATTATGAAAATTAACATTATTTTGCTACAATTGCATGCACAAAATCAGTGATGCAGCTGAAAATGTTTACTTGACAATCGATAGAATCCAAAAAAGTGATATTTTGATTCGAGAAAAGTGATTATTGTATTGTAAAAACTACTTAGAAACGTTTCCGAAAAGGACGGGCAGCTAATAAAAATTAATTTTTATAAATTCTTTTTTAAATTTCGAAAAGAAATAGTTTTCTGGGATTTTTTAAGGTAAAGGAACGGTTTTCGAAAACCTTAGGTGAGTTAGAAGAGGTTACTGTACATTTTCGTTTTTGATTACAGTACATTTTTATATATTCAGAAACATCTGACATTTTTTACAGTGTTGAACTTCCTTTTTATTAAAACACGGTAAGTACCTTTATTAAATAATCTTTTTTTAAGATTTTGCATATAAATACACTGATATCATCAGGTATCTAAATATATTTACTTCAAGTATGAAATATAAGGCCGGTGTTCCAGTTACTTAAAGGAGAATCACGTGGCCTGATCTCACGTTGTGACAGTGCCTGTGTATAATTGGTTAAAGCAATAGATGATTGGTAATATAATGAATTTTTAAATTTCAAGACGGTTTTAATCTGTTCGGAAGCAGTATAACAGCGTTTTCCTGATGAAGATCTCAGATGAAGATCGGAGCGTTGATTATTTCGACTTTTCTTCAAAGTTTGTGTAGTTTTTAAACTTTGAAGCTAATTGTACACCATTTAGTAAACTTGTTATTTTTATTTTCACTTTTATTTGTAACATTTCACGGTGTAAATGTTAATCTCTTGTTGATAAAATATTGATGAAAATGAAATCTCTTTTCCTATATGTACACACACACACACATATATATATGTATTTAGACATTGAAATGAGTTTTTTTTAATTTCTGTGTGGTAAAGTGAACCTAATTGGACACATTTACAAAGTTTCAAAATTTAATTCAAATGACCGCTAGTCGTTGGAAGCTAAATTCCCAGAAATTCCAGAGTCACATTATAAAATCATGACCAAGTTGCCCCCTGTAACCTTACAATTTCCATTAGATTAATTTTAAACACAATTATTCAATCGGTAAATTAAATATTACAGATGTAAAATTTCCAAGTAGGGTAACATCCCCAGTAATTGGCACACTAAGAATTTTTCTTTAAACTTATTTCAATTTTCATTACCAAGAAATAAAATATTTACTTGGAAATATTTTTAAATCAAAGAATGCATATTTGTGCATCTATTTTGCTTGCTAAAAGCAAAAATTTTCGAAAAAGTATTTTTTAAAAAAAATACATTTATAAAAAGTAGCTGTAATCACCAGTACTTGGCACCTAGAGAACCAATGTATGACACCTTGTGATCCAGTAATTGGCACATGTTTATATTAAAAAAAAAAAAAAAAAAAAAAAAAAAACTTTATATTTTGCATTGGGTTTAATCGCTTTAAATGAATTTACTGTAGATGAAGATGCCATATTTCAGGTTTTTGAGAGAAAGAAATCGGCATATTAGTCTGAAATGTGAACATTTTAAAACAATACAATGTATTTATATTAATGCCCAGTAATTGTCATGCTGTCCCCAGTGATTGACATACAAAGCTTTAATGGATTCCAGTTACTAATAATATTTCATATTTTCAAATAAAAACAACTGATAAATAAATTTAGTCTAAAACTTTAAAAGTACTGCCAAAATAAGTGGTTTAATCTCAAATCCTGCGATTTCCTAGTAATTGGAATAGGTGCCAATTACTTGGAACTAGCAAAATTGAAGCACCATTAATTGGCATCTACCATTAATTCAGAAATCCAAATATTTGTGTCAAAAATACTTTTATACAATTAAAGTAACCCTTTTCATCTAAACAAAACTGTTGTTGATTAAAATTTAAAATATATTATAAATCAGATAATAATGAATTAAAAAGCAAGCCTTTCTTAAGCCAGAAAAGAAGCATTTGCAACAAAAATGGCTAATTTGTGCAAACCATAATTGTTTCTGTTTCCTAGCCATTTTTGTCATTTAGTAGCATAAATCAAAGTTATAATCTTTAAAGTAAATGAATATAACTGGTAGATGGTCTTGCATTTTTAAAAGACTGGGATATAAGTAGGGGAAAATTGTCTGTCCGACCCCGGGAGGAGGCGTGAGGCGCGTGGTGGTGGTGGTGGGAGCCTCCTCCTCAAGCCTCCTCCTCCACAGCCCTCCTCCTCAATCCTCCTCCTCCTGACATCGTCTTATAAGAGAAGGGGTTAAAAGGATTTTTTCGAATTTTAAGCGGGAATTTCAGGGAGTTAGAATTTTTAAATCATACTATAGTATGGGGATGTTTTTTAATGTGAGTACTTTAAAATTTTCGGCGTGTTACAGTACGTGGGGTATGTTTTTCGATTGAATTTTGTTGTTGTTCATTTAAAAAGGTAATTAAAAATTATGAGTGAATTTTTTTCAACATACTCTAGTATGAGGGATTATTTTTCGAGCGGTGATTTATTAAGAAATTTTAATAATTTAAACTTTAAAATTTTCAACAGTTTAAATTTATTTTGAGTCAAGTGTAAAAGTTAATTCAATTTAACAAATGAATCATTAAAATTAATTTCAAATAATAATTTAAAATAATGAGTGAAAAATAATGAAGATACTTTAATTATTTCGGCGTGCTGTAGTATGATAGGTTGTTTTAATGTGGTAATTTTTTCGACTGATGTTTGCTGTTGTTCATTTAAAAAGGTGATTAAAAAGTAATTAAAGATAAAGAATAAAGCGACTTTTTTTTTTTTTTTCACTGTGCTTTTAGATGAGAAGTTAAGCGGATATTTGGGGATATAGAATGTTTTTTTATATGCTATTGTATGAGTGGTTTTTAATTTTAATGTGGCGACTTAAAAATTTTCAGTTTAGTGAAATTTAAGAGTTTAATTTTTCGATTTTAAGTGGAAATTTGGGGAGATTGATTTTTTTTTTTTTCCACTGTGCTCTTACATGATGAGTTAAGCGGGTATTTTGGAGGAAATTATTATTTTAGACTAATCATTCACGAAGGATATTTTGCGGATATAAGTGTTTAATAGGGGGACTTTAATTTTTTTGCAATGAGATTGACGCGCGCTCGTCGACCTAACCGTACGGAGTTTGTAATTTTCTTTGAATTATGTGTGAATATTGGCTTAGACTATCTTAGAAAGACTTCCACCACCTTTATCTCTATCCACCGTCATAAATAACACATGCTGGTAATGGGAATTTGAGAATAATAACTTTAAATATTAATTTAATGAAGGAACTTTAAAATTATTTCGAGTACTATTTTTAGTCAACTATGTTACACACTTGATATTTTAGAATAGTTAAAAAATAACTTTAAAATTTGAATGAAAAAATATGTTTTAAAATGGAATTTTTCGTACTAACATTTATTCGCGCTTGTCGCCCTAATTGTTCGGAATGTGTGGTTTTCTTTATGCTGTGGAAAAATTTAATTGAATTGATTATTTTTATTACTTTGTGTGTGTTGTATGTATGTGTGTGTATGTATGTTTGTGTGTTGTATGCATGTATGTGTGTGAATGTATGTTTGTGTGTTGTATGTATGTGTTGCATGTATGTGTGTGTATGTATGCATGTGTTGTATGTATGTGCGTGTGTTGTATATATGTATGTATGTGTGTTGTATGCATGTGTGTGTGTATGCGTGTGTTGTATGTATATATGTATGTATGTATTATATGTATGTATGTGTGTTGTATGTATGTGTGTGTGTGTTGTATGTATGTGTTTGTTGTATGCATGTGTGTGTTGTATGTATGTGCATGTTGAATGTATGTGTGTGTAATTTTTTTGCCGATAGGTGTGATCTTTAGCTGAAAGTGACCTAGGGTCAAAACTTTCACCCAGGAATCGCCACGGGGAGGCAGATCACATGATACCCATAATGCACACATTCACATACATTATTTGGAGCGATATTTTTAGTAAACCATAGTATGCAATTGAGTTTTTAGAATAATTAAAAAATAACTTTAAAATTTAAATGAAAAAATGTTTCAAAACGGAATTTTACGTACTAACATTTAATCGCGCTCGTCGACCGAACTGTTTGGAGTATGTCATTTTCCTTTGACCTTGGGAAACCTTGCGTCAATGTGGTTAGAATATTTCAGAACGACCCCCACTTTGGGTACTCTTTTAAACTAATATTTGTAATGAGATGTGTTCGCGCGCGTCGGCCTAACTGTTTGGAGTATCAACATAAAATCATCAAATTAATACAAAATATTTCAAATAGTTAGAAAATGAATGGTTAAAACCGCCAAATAAGAACAAAATACTTCAAGCAATGAGAAAATAAATGTTTAAAATCAACAATTTAACATTTAAAGGTTTTATCTTCAGATCAAAATAATTTGTGAAAAATGCTTTTAAATATTTTTAAAACTATATTGAAAATAATATTTTTCATACCTTAACATCAAAAAAAGTGTTAAATCCAAATCGATGAAGAGTTTAATAATTATTTTCTCAAAGAGAGGATACTAAATTCATTGCAGTATATATGTGTGTGTGTGTGTAAACATAGATGAATCATTCTTATCTGCTTATCTGATAGCGTTTTCCGAAAAGGGTTGAATCTCTGAATCATAACTGATAGGAACTGGGGTTGATGCGTTATCTTAATTAATCTTAATGAGTACTATATCTAATTAAAATTATTTGACTTGAAATAAAATAACGTCTTTTGAGCAATATCTTTTGAAAATTTAAGATATAATTATTTAAATCAAATTAGAGGCTTTTTTTTTCTCATCGATGTTTTTTAAATAAAACTAAAATATTTTTTTTTTCTGTACTTTGTTAGCAAAATAAAGAGTGTATCACATTCATTTCGGCTTTAACTGTTTGAAAATTTAAATTAACCTATAATTAAAATGATTACATAAGGTTGAGTATGTGATCTTTTAAATGAAATCTAGTTAAAAACGGAACACGCATTCATATAAAACTTTAAATACTTATGGTTTTGTGTATAAAGTAATGTATGTATTAAATATTAAATGAAAAATATGAATTAACAATAAATGAAAGACATTAACACTAATAAAATATTAATTAAACATTGCATTGATTAAAAACTTAATGAAAAATATTAATTTGGGAATACGCATTCGTATAAAACTTTAAACATTTATATTTTTTGGTGTATAATATTATGTATTTATTAAATATTAAATGAAAAATATGAATTAACAATAAATGAAAAATATCAATTAACATTAATAAAATATTAATTAAACATTGTATTGATTAAAAACTTAATGAAAAAAAAAATTAATATGGGAATACGCATCTTTATAAAACTTTAAACATTTATGCTTTTGGGTATAATATTATGGATGTATTAAATATTAAATGAAAAATATGAATTAACAATAAATAAAAAATATTAATTAACATTAATAAAATATTAATTAAACATTATGTTAATTAAAATATAGATTAAAAATTTAATGAAAAATATTAATTTCTCAAGTAATTAAAATAACACTTTATAAATTAATGAATTAATAATAAATGAAACATGTTCATTCGAAACAACTTGAGAAATACTAATTTGTAATGAAATTAGAAAATAGCAATTAATTAAATATAAATTAAAAATTAAATGAAAACTATTTATGAGAGACACATTGAAAAATATTCTTACCTTAAAAGTGACTGTTATATGCTTATTCCAACTGCTATCCACCGTCAACCTGCATCGTTGCTCGCCTGGTGGGAAATGTCTGATAACAACATATTCTTATCTTTGACGGTTTTCCCTAAAGTTGACTCACTTCATAAGTAAAAATGACAGGTTCAGATCTGAAATTAAGAGTTTATTCATATCGAATATAATTAATATAACATGCAATTAAAAAGAGACTTAATTTATTTAATACGTCATAATTAAGAATTTAATTAAATCCTGAATATAATTTTTTTAAATCTTATTAATAGAATAGAATAGAAATTCTTTTCAACATTTTCAAGAAACACAAATGTTATTGAATACTTAATAGAATATATTTCGTAATGAATGTGTAATTAACAATTTTTAAATGATTTTTTCTAATTAATTAGTGTTTAATTAAAATTTTCATAATTAAAATAAATATATCAAATAAAAAAGGAATTCTTTTCAAAATTTTCAAGAAACACAAGTTATTATTAAGTAATATTTTGGATAACTACAAACTTTAATCATGATGAGTCATCACTGTGAATGATCTTTTCTTCTCATATGTTATAAAAACAAGTTTAAGTACCCAAATTTATTGATATATTTCATTGTGTGTAGGATCCTTCTTTACTAATCTCGTTAAAATTATTCATTTACCAATGATTTAAACTTCACATTTTAAAGTCATTTATATGATGTACTAACATTTATTCATAATATGCATAATTTTATTAAAATTACTAAAGAAAATAAAATTTATACTATGTAAAAAATTAAAACACCATTTAAAAATATTAAACAACAACAACAACAAACTTATAATTAAGAGATGAATAAATATAAATATATGAATCATACAATAAAAAGGAATACTTAATCATTCATAAAAATTCTTCCCTTGAACATTCGCATGCATGTTAGTAAAAATATAACACTAAAGTTTTCAAAAAGATTATAAGCGTTTCCAAATCAACAAAGAAAATTGAGTATTAAATATCAAATAATGAACATGCACTCTTTACACTCACATCTTACAATGTACTTAGTAACCAAATTTAATGATTTTTAAGCATGTCTTCCTAAATTTTTTCAATGAAAGACTATCACAGTTGAATATTTAGTTTTCTCTTCATAACTTTATCGAGAAATATATAATGCATACCACACGATTTCATCAAATGAATCAATCACAATACAATTCAAACTTCTCATTTTCAATGTTTTATATATATAAACTAGTATTTATCAAATAGGTGTTTATTCTGAACAATCATTACTTAGTATATTGATGAAAAGTTTGTGTTGAATGGTTTTTAACTCAAATGGTGTGAGAGAAGGATATATTAGGACAGAAGTTATTAAATATAGAGTCTTTAAAGTTTATACCCGTGCAAGAATTGGCATTTTAAGAAACAAAGTTGTGTCATATGTGAAAGCATTCTTTATATTCGAAACGCACACGTGATCACGATCACGTCACTGAAGAGTATAGAGAAGCTGTTTATGTTGTATATAATTTGAATTTTCATTAACACAATATTATAACCGAAGTTTTTCGACAGTTTGAAAAATTATGATGCACAATGTCTGCACACGTTAACACAGAATAAGATTAGCTTATGCCCTTTCGATGATAAGCGTTATTTGCAGGTAAGATGCATTAACATAACAACATTTTCTTGATAATTTTTCTTGCAGGTTTCGAAACCACAAGCATCTGATCATACTTCTCATTTTTAACACGCGACACTAACCATTGGGCCATTAAAGCCCGTAATTTAGTAACTAAAAAGTAAGAAAGATCGTCGAAAGTGATTACTTCACACATGCAAAAATAATTTTTATTGTGATTTAGTTAAAAATCACGAAGAAAAGAAAAAGAATTCATATGTGTTTAGGATTACTTTGAGATTTTATGAGTCACCTCATCAGTTAAATAGACATATTCACTTCTTATGAAATGTATTATATTTTAGTTTATCAGTCATAGTGTGATTACTTATTAATAATTTTAGTATCATTAAAAAAGTTTTGAAAAAAAGTTAAATATATCAAAAATACAAGTTCGTGTTAAAGGTTTAAACAAATTGTTAAAATAATTTTACAAAACTTTACAAATTATTTAAAAATGATTCACTAATATTTAGTAATCGACAAATTTTAATAGCCATAATCATTTATATGTGACTTAAGTTTTCTGTTTTAACTGTTAAGTTATTAGATTCCCCCTTCAATTACATCTCATTGATAAGTTTTAATCAACCAACCAACCATTCAACTGTTTCCGCAAATAACTAGTATGTCAGTTAGATTTTCAGTTTTAACTGTTAAATTATTACATCCCCTCCCCCTCAATTTCATCTCATTGATAAGTTTTCAACAACCAACCACCCAACTATTTATCAACCCTAACAACCAGGTATTTGTTTGCCCTAGTAACCAAAAAGCTGTTATTGACACATGACAAAATTTTTAAGATGCAAGACTTGTCATTTTTGATCGAAAAAACAATGATATATGTAATAATTTTTCCTTACTTAAATGAAACCTTTGCATGTGCATGGTAAAACTTGGAAAATTCATTTAATACACAAATTTAAAGTCAACGGACAAGGTCTTCAAACTTCTTTTAGTATTTTACTAACATTTTACCAAATATCTTAAGAAATCAACAAATTATTTTAATAAAAATTCTCATTTGTAAGTGACGTTACTAACCTAACTTGAAAAAATTAACTTGTCAAAGCAGGTTTTGATTATTCCAACTTAGTAATAATCATAAGTTTCATATGATAATCAGCCTGTTTGGTTATTTCCCAGTATGGTTTTATAAAAAAAGTCTCACATGCAAATAACATAACTTAACTAACTTGAAAAAATAACTTGTCAAAGCAGGTTTTCAATGATTCAGCTTAGTAATATTCATAAGTTTTATATGATATTCAACCTATTTGGTTATGTCTCAGCATATCTTTATAAAATTTAGCTAAAAAACCTTTAATATCAATGTTTAAAAATATGCGAATAATTCAGTTAGTCTTTTAAAGATGACTATTTTCCCTTCTATTATTTAAAAAACATTTTTAAATAAAATTATTACTGATGCCAGTTTATCCCAGTGTTATGAAATGTGCATGCGAAACTTTTAATTCTAATTTTCACATTTTATTATTTCAAATTATTGTTTTCAAGTTGTACTAAAATTTGGAAAAAAATATTTAATTTTCATGCATAATTAAATTGAAATACTTTAATAATAAAGACACATTTAACATTGTATACTCACCTAATCCAACACTTTCACAAATACACGTCCTACTCACTCCAAGGTTTAGGAAGAAATGAGAGATTCAAAGTCCTTATCAGAAAATGTTATCAGATAATTTTATCTTAAGATAGGTGACGTCATAGAACATATGTCATCAACTGGTCACGTGATGTATATCATATGACCGATGCTTTGTTAATTAATTAATCTTATTAATTAATTATTAAGTATTAAAATAATTATCAATTAATTCATTAATTAAATTAATTAATCTTATTAATTAATCTTATTAAAATAATTATTATTTCTAATAACAAAGAATTAATTATTATTTCTAATAAAATTTATTAATTTAATTAATGAATTAATTGATAATTATTTTAATAAGATTAATTAATAAGATTAATTAATAAGATTAATAATTATCAATTAATTCATTAATTAAATTAATTTTATTAGAAATAATAATTAATTCTTTGTTATTAGAAATAATAATTATTTTAATAAGATTAATTAATAAGATTAATTAATTTAATTAATGAATTAATTGATAATTATTTTAATACTTAATAATTAATTAATAAGATTAATTAATTAACAAAGCATCGGTCATATGATATACATCACGTGACCAGTTGATGACATATGTTCTATGACGTCACCTATCTTAAGATAAAATTATCTGATAACATTTTCTGATAAGGACTTTGAATCTCTCATTTCTTCCTAAACCTTGGAGTGAGTAGGACGTGTATTTGTGAAAGTGTTGGATTAGGTGAGTATACAATGTTAAATGTGTCTTTATTATTAAAGTATTTCAATTTAATTATGCATGAAAATTAAATATTTTTTTCCAAATTTTAGTACAACTTGAAAACAATAATTTGAAATAATAAAATGTGAAAATTAGAATTAAAAGTTTCGCATGCACATTTCATAACACTGGGATAAACTGGCATCAGTAATAATTTTATTTAAAAATGTTTTTTAAATAATAGAAGGGAAAATAGTCATCTTTAAAAGACTAACTGAATTATTCGCATATTTTTAAACATTGATATTAAAGGTTTTTTAGATAAATTTTATAAAGATATGCTGAGACATAACCAAATAGGTTGAATATCATATAAAACTTATGAATATTACTAAGCTGAATCATTGAAAACCTGCTTTGACAAGTTATTTTTTCAAGTTAGTTAAGTTATGTTATTTGCATGTGAGACTTTTTTTATAAAACCATACTGGGAAATAACCAAACAGGCTGATTATCATATGAAACTTATGATTATTACTAAGTTGGAATAATCAAAACCTGCTTTGACAAGTTAATTTTTTCAAGTTAGGTTAGTAACGTCACTTACAAATGAGAATTTTTATTAAAATAATTTGTTGATTTCTTAAGATATTTGGTAAAATGTTAGTAAAATACTATAAGAAGTTTGAAGACCTTGTCCGTTGACTTTAAATTTGTGTATTAAATGAATTTTCCAAGTTTTACCATGCACATGCAAAGGTTTCATTTAAGTAAGGAAAAATTATTACATATATCATTGTTTTTTCGATCAAAAATGACAAGTCTTGCATCTTAAAAATTTTGTCATGTGTCAATAACAGCTTTTTGGTTACTAGGGCAAACAAATACCTGGTTGTTAGGGTTGATAAATAGTTGGGTGGTTGGTTGTTGAAAACTTATCAATGAGATGAAATTGAGGGGGAGGGGATGTAATAATTTAACAGTTAAAACTGAAAATCTAACTGACATACTAGTTATTTGCGGAAACAGTTGAATGGTTGGTTGGTTGATTAAAACTTATCAATGAGATGTAATTGAAGGGGGAATCTAATAACTTAACAGTTAAAACAGAAAACTTAAGTCACATATAAATGATTATGGCTATTAAAATTTGTCGATTACTAAATATTAGTGAATCATTTTTAAATAATTTGTAAAGTTTTGTAAAATTATTTTAACAATTTGTTTAAACCTTTAACACGAACTTGTATTTTTGATATATTTAACTTTTTTTCAAAACTTTTTTAATGATACTAAAATTATTAATAAGTAATCACACTATGACTGATAAACTAAAATATAATACATTTCATAAGAAGTGAATATGTCTATTTAACTGATGAGGTGACTCATAAAATCTCAAAGTAATCCTAAACACATATGAATTCTTTTTCTTTTCTTCGTGATTTTTAACTAAATCACAATAAAAATTATTTTTGCATGTGTGAAGTAATCACTTTCGACGATCTTTCTTACTTTTTAGTTACTAAATTACGGGCTTTAATGGCCCAATGGTTAGTGTCGCGTGTTAAAAATGAGAAGTATGATCAGATGCTTGTGGTTTCGAAACCTGCAAGAAAAATTATCAAGAAAATGTTGTTATGTTAATGCATCTTACCTGCAAATAACGCTTATCATCGAATGGGCATAAGCTAATCTTATTCTGTGTTAACGTGTGCAGACATTGTGCATCATAATTTTTCAAACTGTCGAAAAACTTCGGTTATAATATTGTGTTAATGAAAATTCAAATTATATACAACATAAACAGCTTCTCTATACTCTTCAGTGACGTGATCGTGATCACGTGTGCGTTTCGAATATAAAGAATGCTTTCACATATGACACAACTTTGTTTCTTAAAATGCCAATTCTTGCACGGGTATAAACTTTAAAGACTCTATATTTAATAACTTCTGTCCTAATATATCCTTCTCTCACACCATTTGAGTTAAAAACCATTCAACACAAACTTTTCATCAATATACTAAGTAATGATTGTTCAGAATAAACACCTATTTGATAAATACTAGTATATATATATAAAACATTGAAAATGAGAAGTTTGAATTGTATTGTGATTGATTCATTTGATGAAATCGTGTGGTATGCATTATATATTTCTCGATAAAGTTATGAAGAGAAAGCTAAATATTCAACTGTGATAGTCTTTCTTTGAAAAAATTTAGGAAGACATGCTTAAAAATCATTAAATTTGGTTACTAAGTACATTGTAAGATGTGAGTGTAAAGAGTGCATGTTCATTATTTGATATTTAATACTCAATTTTCTTTGTTGATTTGGAAACGCTTATAATCTTTTTGAAAACTTTAGTGTTATATTTTTACTAACATGCATGCGAATGTTCAAGGGAAGAATTTTTATGAATGATTAAGTATTCCTTTTTATTGTATGATTCATATATTTATATTTATTCATCTCTTAATTATAAGTTTGTTGTTGTTGTTGTTTAATATTTTTAAATGGTGTTTTAATTTTTTACATAGTATAAATTTTATTTTCTTTAGTAATTTTAATAAAATTATGCATATTATGAATAAATGTTAGTACATCATATAAATGACTTTAAAATGTGAAGTTTAAATCATTGGTAAATGAATAATTTTAACGAGATTAGTAAAGAAGGATCCTACACACAATGAAATATATCAATAAATTTGGGTACTTAAACTTGTTTTTATAACATATGAGAAGAAAAGATCATTCACAGTGATGACTCATCATGATTAAAGTTTGTAGTTATCCAAAATATTACTTAATAATAACTTGTGTTTCTTGAAAATTTTGAAAAGAATTCCTTTTTTATTTGATATATTTAATTATGAAAATTTTACTTAAACACTAATTAATTAGAAAAAATCATTTAAAAATTGTTAATTACACATTCATTACGAAATATATTCTATTAAGTATTCAATAACATGTGTGTTTCTTGAAAATGTTGAAAAGAATTTCTATTCTATTCTATTAATAAGATTTAAAAAAATTATATTCAGGATTTAATTAAATTCTTAATTATGACGTATTAAATAAATTAAGTCTCTTTTTAATTGCATGTTATATTAATTATATTCGATATGAATAAACTCTTAATTTCAGATCTGAACCTGTCATTTTTACTTATGAAGTGAGTCAACTTTAGGGAAAACCGTCAAAGATAAGAATATGTTGTTATCAGACATTTCCCACCAGGCGAGCAACGATGCAGGTTGACGGTGGATAGCAGTTGGAATAAGCATATAACAGTCACTTTTAAGGTAAGAATATTTTTCAATGTGTCTCTCATAAATAGTTTTCATTTAATTTTTAATTTATATTTAATTAATTGCTATTTTCTAATTTCATTACAAATTAGTATTTCTCAAGTTGTTTCGAATGAACATGTTTCATTTATTATTAATTCATTAATTTATAAAGTGTTATTTTAATTACTTGAGAAATTAATATTTTTCATTAAATTTTTAATCTATATTTTAATTAACATAATGTTTAATTAATATTTTATTAATGTTAATTAATATTTTTTATTTATTGTTAATTCATATTTTTCATTTAATATTTAATACATCCATAATATTATACCCAAAAGCATAAATGTTTAAAGTTTTATAAAGATGCGTATTCCCATATTAATTTTTTTTTTTCATTAAGTTTTTAATCAATACAATGTTTAATTAATATTTTATTAATGTTAATTGATATTTTTCATTTATTGTTAATTCATATTTTTCATTTAATATTTAATAAATACATAATATTATACACCAAAAAATATAAATGTTTAAAGTTTTATACGAATGCGTATTCCCAAATTAATATTTTTCATTAAGTTTTTAATCAATGCAATGTTTAATTAATATTTTATTAGTGTTAATGTCTTTCATTTATTGTTAATTCATATTTTTCATTTAATATTTAATACATACATTACTTTATACACAAAACCATAAGTATTTAAAGTTTTATATGAATGCGTGTTCCGTTTTTAACTAGATTTCATTTAAAAGATCACATACTCAACCTTATGTAATCATTTTAATTATAGGTTAATTTAAATTTTCAAACAGTTAAAGCCGAAATGAATGTGATACACTCTTTATTTTGCTAACAAAGTACAGAAAAAAAAATATTTTAGTTTTATTTAAAAAACATCGATGAGAAAAAAAAGCCTCTAATTTGATTTAAATAATTATATCTTAAATTTTCAAAAGATATTGCTCAAAAGACGTTATTTTATTTCAAGTCAAATAATTTTAATTAGATATAGTACTCATTAAGATTAATTAAGATAACGCATCAACCCCAGTTCCTATGAGTTATGATTCAGAGATTCAACCCTTTTCGGAAAACGCTATCAGATAAGCAGATAAGAATGATTCATCTATGTTTACACACACACACATATATACTGCAATGAATTTAGTATCCTCTCTTTGAGAAAATAATTATTAAACTCTTCATCGATTTGGATTTAACACTTTTTTTGATGTTAAGGTATGAAAAATATTATTTTCAATATAGTTTTAAAAATATTTAAAAGCATTTTTCACAAATTATTTTGATCTGAAGATAAAACCTTTAAATGTTAAATTGTTGATTTTAAACATTTATTTTCTGATTGCTTGAAGTATTTTGTTCTTATTTGGCGGTTTTAACCATTCATTTTCTAACTATTTGAAATATTTTGTATTAATTTGATGATTTTATGTTGATACTCCAAACAGTTAGGCCGACGCGCGCGAACACATCTCATTACAAATATTAGTTTAAAAGAGTACCCAAAGTGGGGGTCGTTCTGAAATATTCTAACCACATTGACGCAAGGTTTCCCAAGGTCAAAGGAAAATGACATACTCCAAACAGTTCGGTCGACGAGCGCGATTAAATGTTAGTACGTAAAATTCCGTTTTGAAACATTTTTTCATTTAAATTTTAAAGTTATTTTTTAATTATTCTAAAAACTCAATTGCATACTATGGTTTACTAAAAATATCGCTCCAAATAATGTATGTGAATGTGTGCATTATGGGTATCATGTGATCTGCCTCCCCGTGGCGATTCCTGGGTGAAAGTTTTGACCCTAGGTCACTTTCAGCTAAAGATCACACCTATCGGCAAAAAAATTACACACACATACATTCAACATGCACATACATACAACACACACATGCATACAACAAACACATACATACAACACACACACACATACATACAACACACATACATACATATAATACATACATACATATATACATACAACACACGCATACACACACACATGCATACAACACACATACATACATATATACAACACACGCACATACATACAACACATGCATACATACACACACATACATGCAACACATACATACAACACACAAACATACATTCACACACATACATGCATACAACACACAAACATACATACACACACATACATACAACACACACAAAGTAATAAAAATAATCAATTCAATTAAATTTTTCCACAGCATAAAGAAAACCACACATTCCGAACAATTAGGGCGACAAGCGCGAATAAATGTTAGTACGAAAAATTCCATTTTAAAACATATTTTTTCATTCAAATTTTAAAGTTATTTTTTAACTATTCTAAAATATCAAGTGTGTAACATAGTTGACTAAAAATAGTACTCGAAATAATTTTAAAGTTCCTTCATTAAATTAATATTTAAAGTTATTATTCTCAAATTCCCATTACCAGCATGTGTTATTTATGACGGTGGATAGAGATAAAGGTGGTGGAAGTCTTTCTAAGATAGTCTAAGCCAATATTCACACATAATTCAAAGAAAATTACAAACTCCGTACGGTTAGGTCGACGAGCGCGCGTCAATCTCATTGCAAAAAAATTAAAGTCCCCCTATTAAACACTTATATCCGCAAAATATCCTTCGTGAATGATTAGTCTAAAATAATAATTTCCTCCAAAATACCCGCTTAACTCATCATGTAAGAGCACAGTGGAAAAAAAAAAAAATCAATCTCCCCAAATTTCCACTTAAAATCGAAAAATTAAACTCTTAAATTTCACTAAACTGAAAATTTTTAAGTCGCCACATTAAAATTAAAAACCACTCATACAATAGCATATAAAAAAACATTCTATATCCCCAAATATCCGCTTAACTTCTCATCTAAAAGCACAGTGAAAAAAAAAAAAAAGTCGCTTTATTCTTTATCTTTAATTACTTTTTAATCACCTTTTTAAATGAACAACAGCAAACATCAGTCGAAAAAATTACCACATTAAAACAACCTATCATACTACAGCACGCCGAAATAATTAAAGTATCTTCATTATTTTTCACTCATTATTTTAAATTATTATTTGAAATTAATTTTAATGATTCATTTGTTAAATTGAATTAACTTTTACACTTGACTCAAAATAAATTTAAACTGTTGAAAATTTTAAAGTTTAAATTATTAAAATTTCTTAATAAATCACCGCTCGAAAAATAATCCCTCATACTTGAGTATGTTGAAAAAAATTCACTCATAATTTTTAATTACCTTTTTAAATGAACAACAACAAAATTCAATCGAAAAACATACCCCACGTACTGTAACACGCCGAAAATTTTAAAGTACTCACATTAAAAAACATCCCCATACTATAGTATGATTTAAAAATTCTAACTCCCTGAAATTCCCGCTTAAAATTCGAAAAAATCCTTTTAACCCCTTCTCTTATAAGACGATGTCAGGAGGAGGAGGATTGAGGAGGAGGGCTGTGGAGGAGGAGGCTTGAGGAGGAGGCTCCCACCACCACCACCACGCGCCTCACGCCTCCTCCCGGGGTCGGACAGACAATTTTCCCCTACTGATATAAATCTTATTTTAGGACATGTTTTTAGGATGTGCCAATCATTGGTGCATGCCAATTACTGGGGATGTTACCCTATGCAGCGATTTCTGCAGCTCCAAATATTGATCTTCGATTTATTCTGTTTAGCTGATCCATAGTATCTGACCAGATTCTGTGATCTATGATTCTGTGATCTCCAGATTCTGTGATTTTATGAAAAATGTATTCTTGAAGTTTAGGTGATTGTTATACGCTAGAAATAAATGCATTAAATACATTATATTTAAAAAATATAATAACAAATGAATTTAAGCGATTTCTTTTAAATGTAGCCATGGTGGTACATAAATACATTTCGATATCTTTACGAAATTATATTTCAATTTGTTTAGCTCTATTTTTTATATTTTATTGTGTCTTTTGAAATAAAAACATTTTCGGTCGAATATTTTAAATGCAACCGTAAATAATCTTTTAGTTAAATATTTGTTTAAAAAAATACTTCTAAAATTCTCATTTTAACAAAAATAGACAAACCACTTTAACTTTTAAACTTTTCACAATTTAAAGAAAAAAAATATAGTTTAGATTAACTAACGTACTTTATCGTTACAAAATAAAGTTTCAAAAAGTACCAATTCCCATTCACTAAAACGAGAATAGTAATTACATTCTTATATCAAGGTTTTCGTTCCAGAGAAGATTGCATTGTATTTCTCATTTCAGCCGAAGAATGCTGCGTCTGAATTGACAGCTTGATATAAAGTAAACCGAATGCTTTTCAATTTTCATCTGTCTTAATGGAACTTGAGTTCACTTGAAAGATATTGTGTACTTTGTAGGGAACATTCAATATTTAAGATCGGCTTTTTGCAATATCTTTACATTTGGCATTTGATTTTTAAAGTAGAAGAAATTTTGTCCTATGTGTGGGTTAAAAACAATTAAAAAAATGTGAGTGTTATTGCATTATTTGTATATTTTCTATGAAGACTATTATTTGGACTTGTTGAAGAAAAGTGTTGAATAAGTGCAATAAAAATAAATCTGTTATTTATATACTCTTGATTTTTGAACTATGTTATCAATAAATGCTTTCATTGATAAAAACTAATGTATATGTCTAAATTACATTTCAAATGGTTTATAGTGTCCGATTTCGATTATGTAATAAACTTAAAGCGTTTTTTTATTTAATTAAATTGTTCTGTTGCATTTAGGATAACATTTGGAATATGGGAAAGTAACAGAATAAATCTAGATAAAATTCTTTTAGTTCAGATTTTTTCTAATTTTTTTATATGAAATAAAACCAGTTTCTGTCGAATTCTTCAAGTGCAACAATGAATAAAGTTTTTGTTAAATGTTTATTGAAAAAATACTCTTCTGAAATGTTCATTTAAGCTACAATGTAATAAACTAAAATTATTTTTTCAAAATGAATCCACTCTTCTATTACATTTAGAATAATGCTCAGAATAACCGAATGAAATTGGATAAATTCATTTTTAGTTAAGAATCATTCTTATTAGTTTTGTGCCAAAAATAGATTGAAATAAAATCATTATATTTTACTTAATGTTTTAAACGCAGCAATAAGTAATGTTTTCAAAAAAAAAAAGTTTTTCTTGGAAAAAAAAAAATAAATGGAGATATTCTGAATGAATGGTATGGAGAGATCCTTCTAAAATATTCATTTAAACTATAATAGACATAACACTTTAAATTTTAACAGATATTTAATTTTTTAGATACAAAATAGATTAAAGAACTTTACAAATTAAATACCAACCAATTTTCTAAAACGAGAATAGTAATAATCTATCAATTGTATATCAAGGTTTTCGTTCCAGAGAAGATAGCATTGTATTTCTCATTTCAGCCGAAGAATGCTGCGCCTGAATTGACAGCTTGATATAAAGTAAACGGAATGCTTTTCAATTTTCCAGTATCCTAATGGAACTTGAGTTCACTTGAAAGATATTGTGTACTTTGTAGAGAACATTCAATATTTAAGATCGGCTTTTTGCAATATCTTTACATTTGGCATTTGATTTTTAAAGTAGAAGAAATTTTGTCCTATGTGTGGGTTAAAAACAATTTAAAAAAAAATTGTGAGTGTTATTGCATTATTTGTATATTTTCTATGAAGACTATTATTTGGACTTGTTGAAAAAAAGTGTTGAATAAGTGCAATAAAAATAAATCTGTTATTTATATACTCTTGATTTTTGAATTATGTTATTAATAAATGCTTTCAATGACAAAACTAATGTATGTTATATGTCTAAATTACATTTCAAATTGTTTATAGTGTCCGATTTCGATTATGTAATAAACTTTAAAGCATTTTTTTATTTAATTAAATTGTTCTATTGCATTTAGGATAACATTAGGAATATGGGAAAGTAACAGAATAAATCTAGATAAAATTCTTTTAGTTCAGATTTTTTCTAGTTTCTTTAATACCATAAGAAATAAAACCAGTTTCTGTCGAATTCTTCAAGTGCAACAATGAATAAAGTTTTTGTTAAATATTTATTGAAAAAATACTCTTCTGAAATGTTCATTTAAGCTACAATGTAATAAACTAAAATTATTTTTTCAAAATGAATCCACTCTTCTATTACATTTAGAATAATGCTCAGAATAACCGAATGAAATTGGATAAATTCATTTTTAGTTAAGAATCATTCTTATTAGTTTTGTGCCAAAAATAAATTGAAATAAAATCATTATATTTTACTTAATGTTTTAAACGCAGCAATAAGTAATGTTTTCAAAAAAAAAAGTTTTTCTTGGAAAAAAAAAATAAATGGAGATATTCTGAATGAATGGTATGGAGAGATCCTTCTAAAATATTCATTTAAACTATAATAGACATAACACTTTAAATTTTAAACTTTTCGCAGATATTTAATTTTTTAGATACAAAATGGATTAAAGAACTTTACAAATTAAATACCAACCAATTTTCTAAAACGAGAATAGTAATAATCTTACAATTGTATATCAAGGTTTTCGTTCCAGAGAAGATAGCATTGTATTTCTCATTTCAGCCGAAGAATGCTGCGCCTGAATTGACAGCTTGATATAAAGTAAACGGAATGCTTTTCAATTTTCCAGTATCCTAATGGAACTTGAGTTCACTTGAAATATATTGAGTACTTTGTAGAGAACATTCAATATTTAAGATCGGCTTTTTGCAATATCTTCACATTTGGCATTTGATTACTAAAATAGAAGAAATTTTGTCCCATGTGTGGGATAAAAACAGTTCTTTTAAAATGTGAGTGTTATCGAATTGCTTGTATATTTTCTATTAAGACTGTTACTTGGAATTGTTGAAAATTTTTGTTGAATAAGTGCAATAAAAATAAATCTGTTAGTTATATATATACTCTCGATTTTTTAGTTACGTTATCAAAAAATGCTTTCATTGATAAAAACTAATGTATATTTCTAAATTACATTTCAAATGGTTTATAGTGTCTGATTTTGATTATATAATAAACTTAAAACATTTTTTATTTAATTAAATTGTTCTGTTGTATTTTGGATAACATTTGGAATATGGGAAAGGAGCAGAATAAATTTGGATAAAATTCTTTTAGTTCAGATTTGTTCTCATTAATTTTATAGCATATGAAAGATATTGTGAACTTTGTAGGGAACATTCAATAATTATGATTGACTCTTTGCAATATCATTACTTTTGGAATTTTATTTCTAAAATAGTAGAATTCTACCGTATTTCTAGAATAAAAACAATTTTTAAATAAAACTATTGCTGAGTGTTACGAATTACCTGCATTATATTTTCAGCTAGAATTATTATTTGGATTTGTCACAAATTTTTGTTGAGTAAGTGTAATAAAAATAAACAAGTACGCTAGTAGTAAATCAATATTGGTCCAACGTGGTGCCAATTTTTTTTTTAATTGGAAATATTGCCAATAAAACGTCAATATTGCTCCAATATTGGGATGTTTATATTTTGCCCTTATTTAATCAATATTTGCAGCCAATATTTTGGTTTCATTGGAAATACTGCCAATAAAACGCCAATATTGTACAAATGGTGGCGTTACATTGGAAATATTTCCAATGAAATTCCAATGTTTAACCAATATTGGCGTTTTATTAGCAATATTTCCAATGAAACCGCAATATTGATATAATATTGGCTGCAAATATTGGCTAAATAAGGGCAAAATGTAACCACTCCAATATTGGAGCAATATTTCATGCCTATATTACGCCAATGTGCCAATATTGTTCCAAGAGGTAGCCAATATTGCTCCAATATTGTTTGGCTACTGGGAATATTGTATATTCTCGATTTTTAATTTATGTTATGAATACATTCATTTATATAAAGTTAAGTATTAAAATGTGAGTGTCTGTTCGTAATTTTAACTTCTTCTTCATGTAATATGAAGGTTACCTTTATGAAATAGGCACCAGTTATCTGCATGGATCGGGGAACACCACATAAGCTTTCAGAATTAAAAAAAAAATCAATTCATTTCCCAGATTTAAGAAAAATTGTAACTTTTAACGAATTTTCAGCATAGATAACAATTAAAATGCTTTATTAAAAAAAAAAAAAAAAAAAAAAAAAAAATTGTCCGTCCTGTGAGGACTCGGTAATAACAGTTGTAAATTGTGCAGTCATGTGCAATAAAGCTAAGCAAATCCAACTATATTATTTCATTATATTTTGCAGTAACTGAAGTGCTTTGCAGGGGGTCTTCGAAGGGCCACAATCAAAAATGACCCCCCTCTTTCTAAAATGCATGTTTTGAAAATATTTATAGTGCTCCCTCTCTTCCACAATATTTTAAGATATATTTTTTTTTATCCTATCTCCTTTAAAATCCCTTGGAATAGTGGCTCTTCCACACATCTTGTGTAATAGGTCAATATGGAGCCACTTGTCCCTAATGCTACATGCATGCCCATAATAGGGACAGGTGGTTCCTTATGTGGACACTTGTAAACATTTTTTGTTTTAATCATTTAAATTAAACCAGAAGAATTACAAAGTCGTTAATTTTTATAATGATGGTCAACAGTCCAGAGATAGTGGTCCTATATTTTTGGTGTCCTACCACCTGTACATGGGGGTGAAAAAAATACATTTTCCTTAGGGTGTCCATATTGGGTACAGGAACTTTATTCTTATTAATTTTATGCCATTTAAAATGGAAACATTACTTGTCTAATTTTTTAAACTGCTGTAATATATAATGTTTTCAACAAAAAAATGTTAAAAAATAAAATATAGAGTTCTTTCTTAAATGTTCATTTAATCATATGCATACCTCTTTAACTTTTCACAGATATTTAATTCTTTGAAATACAGCTTAGATTAAAGAAAGCACTTTATCTCAACAAGATAGGTAACAACCACATTGCAAATTCGTGAAACAATTTTGCCACACTAAATAAACTTAATAATTATGACTTCTGACTAAAATAGTTTTCAATTCTGTTGTGAATGTGTTGTGCCAAATAAAAAAAAAATCCAAAAAGCTGTTGTTAAAAATTACAAGAGAAGAAAATGTATTTTCAAAACATATTTAAAAATGTTAATTTTTAAAATTTTGTAATTTTAAAGAAACTATGTAGGAAGTATTTTAAAAGAGTTTTACATGAGTTGTTTTATATAGTGTTCAAAATTGTGTACATGGGTAGGGTTCAAAGTGACTGTAAAAGAAAATATAAGAGAGCCTGAAAATCTAAATAAATGTTCTGTTGCTGACGGTAGTTCTAAAAATAAAAAGAAGAATCTTGTGTGGTGGCATGAAAAGTTGGCTCATCAACATTTTGATAATTCCAAGAAGCTGCTTACAGAAAATGAAATTACCTGGGACAATTCTTCTGAGGTTTCCTTTTGTGAAGCATGCATTCAAGGAAAGCAACACCGTAGTAACCTTAAAAAATAAATCGAAATCTACTAAAATTTGAAGTATAATTCATGCAATTTATGTGGTCTTATAGAAGTAGCATCAATTGGAAAATCTCGTTACATGTTATTATTAAAAGATGATTATTCTCACTTCAGGAAAGTTTATTTACTAGAAAATAAGTAAGGTACCTGTGCCTAATATGGACACTCTAATGAAAAAAAAATTTTCACCCCCACGTACAGGTGATAGGACTCAAAAAATATATGACCATGATCCCTGGACAGTTGACTATCATTATTAAAATTAGCGACCTTGTAACCATTCCGGTTTAATTTAAATGACAGAAACAAAAAATGTTTGCAAGTGTCCATATAAGGAACCACTAATCCCTATTATGAACAGGTGGCTCCTTATTGACCTACTACACAGGGTGTATAGAAGAGCCACTCTTCTATGTAATTTTAGAGGAGAAGCGATAAAAAAATATATCTTAAATAATTGTGGGGGTGGGAGGGAACAATAAATATCTTCAGAGCATGCACTTTTTAATGGGGGGTCATTTT
This sequence comes from Maratus speculifer, assembly GCA_964019185.1. Lineage (NCBI taxonomy): Eukaryota > Metazoa > Arthropoda > Arachnida > Araneae > Salticidae > Maratus > Maratus speculifer. The sequence continues at coordinate 395,533,287 of OZ025294.1, read as the reverse complement.
CGGTTGTGGCTCTTCGAAGACCGATGCAAAGCACCTCAGTTACTATAAAATATTATGAAATAATGTAGTTGGTTTTGTTTAGCTTTGTAAATTTTGGTAATCTAAAGATTAACCTGCTCTCTTTCCAATGTGGACATAAGGTGTCCATATTAGGAATCAGGAGTAGTTTTATTAAATCTTGTAATCGATAAACAAAGAAAACATTTTTAAGCAGCATATGCAATAGCAATCGAAAATATGTTTTATAAGCTTTGTAAAACACTCCACTTTTCAGTATTTAAAGTAATTTTACAATATTTTATAAGAATTTAAACTTACCTGTAATTACAATCAGCACACGACAAAACAATAAGTTTCTTTCTAAATGGCGAACAGCGCGCTTTTTTGCACTTTCCTGGCTTAATTATTTTTTCAATTGCTTTTCTTTACGGGCATGTAGCACGATCTCTTGATCAAAATTATTAGTTTAAAAAATATTAGGGGTGTCCATATTGAGAGCACTGTCCATATTGGTTACAAGTACCTTAGTAGTAGTAATGCATTTCCAATCTCCCTCTATACTGAACACCCCCATAATCTGAACAATTTTGGTTGGTCCCGTGAGTGTTTAGAATAGAGAGAGTTCACTGTATTTCGTTTAAAAATGACATGAAAATGGGATTTTTGAAAAAAAAAGGGCATTTTTTGAAAGTTTATTTCAAAAATATTGATCATTTAAGTGGCTAAAAAAATAAAACTGTTGCTGAGTATTATTGAATTATTTGTATATTTTGAATTAAAATTATTATTCGGATTTGTCGAAAATTAAAATAAATTTTCAAGTGTAATAAAAAAAAATTCTGTCAGTTATACATCCTCGATTTTTGCATTATGAGTGCTTTCAGTTTAAAAAATAACGTATTAAGAATCCACACTACTGATTGAAAAAGATCCAGATAACAATGTTAACTCTACAGGTGCGTTCTTTTCAAATATCTCGATCAAACTTTAATATCTTTGCGTGATTTTTTTTGCATATGATAGCTGAGGACGATATACAACCGGGCTACACTGTAAAAAGTTTTGCAGCAAAGTAACCAGTCTATCGACCGTTTTTATGGAAAACGGTTATATAACCGTAATTTAACTGTGCTCTGACCACATAATTGTTCATATGAAGGTCAGAATACAATTAAATTACGGTTATATAACCGTTTTTCCTACAAACGGTCGATAGACTGGTTACTTTGCTGCCAATTTTTTACAGTGTAGTTTTTACGTTTTCGATTTTGGCTATATATTTTTTATATTAACATAATTTCAATTTCTGTACCGGTTCTAACCGGTTCCGAAAGTTAAAGTATTAAAAACAAATCTGAAACCAAAATCGAAAAAGTAAAAACAAGCCCGGTTTTAGATCGTCTTAGCTATCCTTTGCAAAAAAATCATGTAAAAATATTAAAATTTGAGTGAGATATTTTTAAAGAACATCCCTATAGACATTATCATCCAGGTTTTTTTCAGTAAGTAGTGTTGCGTCTTAAAATCTGATAGTCTATTTTGAAGGCCGAGAGGAACAATACCTCTTGAACATTCACAACTCTTTATCTGTATATCATAGAAAGCAGAGCCATAAAATAAACTCCAGGTATCTGCATGGATCTGGGAAAGTCCCATATGCCTTCAGAATCTAAAAAATCAAATTACCGTATTTACTCATGTATAAGGCGCACCTTTTTTCCAAAAAATTAGGGCAAAACTCCTAGATGAGCTTTATACACGGAATAATTTTTTACTGTTGGGTGCATTCGAACGATATACATATGAAGCACGAAATTATTCAAAGAAGATATTAAAACTCGGAAAATGTTACTTAATTGAAGTATCACTGCATATTTATTTCATTCCTTGCAGTTTTTAATACAACAGAGATCTACTGACATTTATCTAAACGCTAATTAGCAATTCTCTTTACCGTCACTCATAACTATTTCCCGTCATTCTCTTACAACCCGAAGTCTAAAAATGCATTTTCCTCTTGTTTTCTGGTCTGGTGTAATGTTGTTTTTTGACTCCTTTTTTTTACTGAAATTCATTTGGTCATTCTTCATTAGCGTATCAAATTTATGGTGCGCATTATATACGAGATTTTAAGAAATCGCCATTTTACTTACCCATCATACGTAGTATAGGGTAAGTCTTGCAATCGTTTTGAAAATCGAAAAACATTTTTTGACGGATTTACACGTTTTAGATAGTGGAGATTCCGAAAAACATATTTTTAGAAAAAAAATTTTGCCGTCCGTCTGTCTGTCTGTCTGTCTGTCTGTCAGTCTGTCTGTCTGTAAACGCTCTATCTCCCGAACAAATTGAGATAGAGACTTGAAATTTTGTATGTAGTTAGTATGTAAGAATGGGACGAACCCTATTTAATATCAGCAACCTCGATTATCCGGAACTATTTTTTTTGGACTCTCGAAAAATTCCTTCTGATGAAAGGTATATAAAATTTTTCGAATCTTTTTGTTCTAAGAAATGGACTTAAAAGACAATAAAATAACACACATTTTGCATATTGAACGAAGTCGATCGTATTATTAGTTGCCGAGATATTTGTAATCTTATTTTCCACATTCTTCGATTTTTCATGACCCTGTATTTCCTTCAAATTTCAATTCAGAAGTATATTTTAATTGGAAATGAAACGCTTAATCCGACGCAGTTAATTGTTAGTTAATAGAATTATTATTTTCGGAGTTATAAGGATGTTTCTTTTACGCAGTTCGGTACTATTTGAGTAGTTTGGCGTTTTATATAATTTGTCAAAATTGGTACACCAGGAGTTCTTTAATATAGCATTACTATGTATATTAACACTATTTAAATTTTGTTTATGAATTGCAATGCATTGTATAAATAGTTTTCACATGTTTTATTTTCATATGCCCATCCATGATGGGTAAGTATTACGGTGGCCCCCAACGACTAGTTTACTTGCAAGGTAGGGGTACGCCTTATACACGCGTGCGCCCTATACACGAGTAAATACGGTAAGTTTCGTGATGTTAATTTTTTTTTAGAAACTTTTAACAAAGTTTCTCTGAATGTAACAATTAAAATTACTTTATTTTTATGATTAAAACAGAGTTCGTACTCTTCAAGGATTTTTTTACCAGAATATTTGTAAAGTAATATTTTCTTTATTTAATGAAAAAAAAAATTCTTTTTTTATATACAGTCGACTCTCGTTAATTCGAAATCGGATAATTCGAATCTTTGCTTAATTCGAACTTAATATGAAGTCCCGAAATTTTCAATGGAAGAACAACGTTAAAATTTTTCATTAATTCGAACTCATTTTCTCTTGACTTCGTTTAATTCGAACTAACGAGAATTCCGATTTTTCATTTTTCTCTTCTTTCTTACAGATTTCAGATCATTTGAATAACTTTCTTGCTTTGATTTTTGTGAAAATTTTTCCGAACGAGTATACATATGATAGAATGCATTTGATATCCACTTTCTTAGTGTCCCATCTGTCCATCAGTGACGTTTTAATTTTTTCTTCCATTGTGCATGTTTCTAATTTTTTAATTAGTTTATGTATTTATACACTCTAATTTAATATTAAGTCACATTCAAACAATAACAGACGAAATAAGTTTAAAAAACACTATAACATTAATTCCTTTGTAATGGCACCATATTAAGCATGTTTTCGTTTCATATTTTCCACAATTCGAACTTCGGATGATTCGAACATTTCTGGTGGTCCCGACGAGTTCGAATTAACGAGAGCCGACTGTATATCAATCCGTAGCTTACGAATTTTATGGTGCAAAACCACCTAAAATTCCAGGAATTCCCTGGTGCGTATGAATCCTGAAAAAGGAACGCAAAAAATGAAATAGTGAAACATCGTTTGATATCCAAATTTATTTTTGTATAAATGGAAGTATTTTTGTAAAAAGAAAAAGAAGATTTTGTCAGATGAATGAACCCTAAAAATGAAACTTTCACTCCTTTTGCTATTAAAGTACACTGTAAAAAAAAATTGGGAAAGTTACAAAAATTTTTCTAGTAGAATTGTATTCCAAGAACTTTTTATGTAACGGCAACAATAAAAATTCATGTAACAGATTTGCACTTTGAATCAAACAAATTTTAAGGTTATTAAGAATTTCTTTGGGAAATCGTATTCCAAGAATATTTTAAGTGACGATAACGAGCATTATTGATAAAATTTTAGTAAAGTTACCAAAATTTTAGTAAATTCTTTTGTAAAGTTACAGATGGTTTTAGTTTTGCTTACAAGTTTTGTAGATTGACATCATTTTCTTGTACAGTGTACACATAAAATTTTAGTAAGCATAAGAGATTTCGGATAATTTAGATTACTAAGGTTACAGATTTTTTTTACAGTGTACAATACGATTACGCTTCAGGCGTCATTTGTCATGTTTCTTACAATAGTATTTTCAAGTAATGTTTAATTAATCCACATTAAAGATAGTTGAGATGCAAACATTCACGAATCGAATGTTTCTTTTTTAATGGTATAATAAGCATTTTTTAGGATTTTAGTTGTAACCCGTTATATTCTATATTAAAGCCTATTTTAAGTATTGAAATGTGTGAACGGGTCACAGTTAATATAAACAAAGTTAAGCTTCATAGTTTTAAGTATAGTTAAAAAGGAAAAAAAAAAAAAACCACAATTCTTTTATTAACTCATCTGTTAATAGATAACGATTATTTAAAAAAAATATGCGTTAATTTATCGATAGCTTTCGAAATTATACTAAGACATTTTATAGAAGCAGATTTCTATTGTTTTCATCCATATATCTAATATATATTTTTTTAAACTCAATTATGTCATGTTACATTTGGGATAAATGTAGAAAAATGCATTTGGATAAATGTAAAAAACATTTAGAATACAACAAAATAATCGAATAAACCGAATGAATATTTTTAGTTAAGATTTATTCTTATTAATTTTCTGCTATTTGAAATAAAAACATTCTTTGTCCACTTTTATTTAACTGCAGTAATAAATAATGTTGTATACAAAAAATTGTGAAAAAATATAAAGAGATCTTTTTAAAATGTTCATTTTAACAACAATTGATATACCACTTTAACTTTTTAACTTTTCACAGCTATTTAATTTTTTTGAAATACAATCAGATTGATGAAAGCACTTTACGACATAAGTAGCAACCATTTACTAAAATTAAAGTAGCGATAACCTTTGTAAATGTTATCAGGATATCTTTACATAGAAGATGCCGCTGTATTTTTCATTTCAACCGAAGAATTCAGTGTTTCAATTGACAGTTTGATATAAAAGAAACGTATAATGTTTTTCAATTTTCAAGTATCCTAATGGAACTTGAATTCACTTGAAAGATATTGTGTTCTTTGTAGAGAACATTCGATATATTTAAGATTGACTCTTTGCAATATCTTTACCTTTGACATTTGATTTCTCGAAAAGGGAAAATTCTCTCCTATTAGACGAACATAAGGAATTCTTTCTTACATAAATAATGACGAGGTTTATATTGTGTTACTTATATATTTTCAATTAAAAATGTTATTTGGATTTGCTCAAAAACGTTTGGTAAAAGAAGTGCAATATAATAAATCTTAATATATATATATATATATGTATATAAATATATATATATATCCTATTTTTAATATTTTTTTATGCATGCTTTCAATTTAGAATGCAATACATTAAATTCTGACTATTTGTTTGCATTTCACATCTCCTTCTATTAGAATATAGAAAGCAATGTCATGCAATTATCACCAGTTATTCACATAAACCGAGGTCAATGCATTAAAATTTAAAAATTCGCATTAGTTTCTGAGGTATATTTATTTTTGTTTTTCAATAATAATTCTCTTTAGATTGCAATTAAATTAGTTCATTTTTATGGCAAAAACAGCCAAAATTTTAAAAAGGGCAAATATCTTTAACTTTTATTTATTTTTAGTATAAATAATTTTAAGGATTTTTAGTTTATATGTTTAGTTTAAATGTCTTGTTGAAAATGCAATGTAAAATGTATTCACATGGCTTAATTAACCATCGACTGTAATTATTATGAGACCCCCCCCCCCCTTGAAGTATTTTAATATTATTTATCCGTATGAAATCCATATGAAATCACTTGAAATATTAAGTATGTAAACGAATAGGTTATAAATGAGCACGATCTCTGAATATACGTACATAGACCAATCCCCCCCCCCCCCTCTTCAAAAAAAAAGACCACACAATTATGTATCAATTTGATTAGAAAAAAATAGGATACAAATGAAATACATAATGTCTTTCGCTGGAAGTCAGACCAAAAGAAATATACCTTTCCTTTTTTTTTTTTTCTCTTACATATTGCATTAAAAATACAGCAGCAAATGTATTAGATTTTTTTACAAGCTTCTATGATAAATGTTTCTTTTATTTAATAGTTTACTTTCTCGGAAAGCGTAAATTAATTTTAATTTATATATACACCAATATTAAGATTAATTGCTTCATATATCTGCTTAAAGTTAGAAAACCAACGATTATAAATGCATAAATAAAGTATGAAAGGTTGCAAACAGCTGTTTCGAATCTACTATCGAGATTCTTCATCAGTGCAAAACTCAGCGAGCTAGAAAAAGCAAAGCTGGGACTTTCGAGCAGGCTGAGTTTTTCATTGATGAAGAACCTCGATAGTAGATTCGAAATGACTGTTAGTTACCTTTTAGAGATAGAGAGAGGCAGGCTTATATACCCGCTACGGGAACGATCCCGCCTAAAGAAAAGCAACCAATGAGAAGAAATCAGTCTGAACAACTAGGTGGACAGGTAGCGACATCTACCGAAGAACAAACAAAACAAAAACTAAAAAGCGAGGGAAAAAAGTTTTAAATGAAAGATTTCCAAATGCTTGGAAAATAAGGAGTACTTGATAAGTCATTGACTAAGGAGTGAGATTTTTTAATGATGTGGTAAGCTTCCCAAAAATTAAGATCAAGAATGGAAGGACGCTTATGAAGGTGGCTGAAGAAAAGTTAAACTTGTGTTGTGAAGACCAACAATGTTGAGCAATAGAAGAGCGTTTAAGCTCTTGATTTTTGACATACCTTTTATGTTCCGTTAAACGAGATCTGAGAGCACGTTTAGTCTGACCAATATAAGAAAGACCACATTGGCAAAAAATTTGGTAAATAACCCAATTATCTAAGCGATCAATGGGGTGCTTAAGATTTGAAAAAGCAATTTTATTAACAGGAGAAAAAATAACACTGAAATCGAACCTTTTTAAAATTTTAGCAACTTGCTGACTGATTTGTGCATTTATAATCGATGGTTTTCTATCTTTAAACATTTTTGCACAAAAGCTTTATTTGCTATTTTAATATATTTACTGTTCTTAACTAAAGCAGATTAAATTAGACCGTTTTATGTAATTCTTTAATGGAAACAGATATGGTACATTTAAAATTTTTGTACGTTAAGTGAGGAGGGAAATTATGTTCAATTCCTTTTACTTTAGCTAATAAAATAGTATGTTACCATGCAAAATAATTCTTTCTTCATTCTGATTGTGTTTTAAGCCTTTCAGGGGATAGTATATTGTGTAATTGCGTTTGTATAGTGTTGAATTTACATTACAATTTTACAAAAATTTTATTTAAAAATAAGAAAACGTAATTTTAATGCATTTTTTAAATTAAATTTTTAGATGTAAAACATTTGATGAGGAACTAAATTAGAGAAAATTAGACCCTGTTATGTAACGCTTGGAAATAGTCCATTGTTCTAGCCTCGATAAGATAGATATTTTAAAAGGACTTATTACACTGTTTTATAATACACTAGCAACCTTCGCCCGCTATTCTGGTCAGTTTTTTAAAAAGGAGATTTGAATCAAACGAAATTTTTATATCATAGTAATTTTTAGCTTTATATCGTATTTTAGACTCTTTGTCATCGGTGAAAAGTCAGTCATCTAATAGGAAAGTTCAATGTTATTCACCAATGAATGACGTAGCGCTCAACATGTTAACAGTTTTAATCACATAAAAATTCATTCAGCGGAACCTTTAAAATATAGTCAACCTTTGTAATTGGGTTCATCTAATTTAAAACATTTCAATAAGTATTCAATTAAACAACGTAGAATGCTATATTTCATTTTTCAAATTTCTGAAAATTTATCCAACTAAAAATGTAAGTTCCATTGAGATCTATCTAGTAGAACTTAAGTTAAAAGCGGCCGGAATAAAATTTCACTTTGCGTTTTATGTATATTACGATAATTAAATATAGCTTACATAATCATGTTAACCTGGTTATAGAACTCTCTTTCAAAACTGAGTATCTCATGAACTACCGATTTTAAAAGAATTTGCTTAGTACCATTCGATTCAGCATGAAAAAATACACTAAAATATGTTATCAGTTGAAAATTAACTACAAAAACCAATTTTTGAAGTATTAAAAAAAATTTTCTTTTTTTTAACCCACTTAGGGGTGGAATTTTCGAAAATCCCTTCTTAGCAGCACTCGATGTTATAAGAAGTATTTTCACCCCAATTTTCAAGATATTTGGTTCGATAGATTTTTTTGTACTGTGATTAATACGAAATCCAGACTTTCTTTTATATATATAGATAAGGATTAAAAATTTCAGGTTTTTGCGCCAAAGACATCGCCAAAATAGGAAAATGTGAAGTATGTCGCGTACTACTGGATTTAAAAGAATTTGTTTAGTACCATTCGATTCAGCATGAAAAAATACACTAAAATATGTTATCAGTTGAAAAATAACTACAAAAGCCAATTTTTAAGGAATTTTTTAAAAGTTCGTTTCTTTTTTTTACCCCATTTAGGGGTGGAATTTTCGAAAATTCCTTCTTAGCGGCACTCGATGTTATAAGATATATTTTCACCCCAATTTTCAAGATTTTTGGTTAGCTAGATTTTTTTGTGCTGTGATTAATACGAAATCCAGACTTTCTTTTATATATATAGATTATTTTCTATTATTTAAAAAATAATAACAATTAGTATTTAAATAATAAGTATAGAACAAAACAATTTACATAATTTTAAAGAAGTGAAAGGAAATAAAAAAACTTTTTATTAATAATTAAATAACAATAGTCGAGTTGCCATTCCAGGCAAAATAACATCAATTTAGTGTCAATTAGTTACCTCGGTGTGTATATGATATCTGTGCAAAAAAACTTCCGATAATAATATAATAAATGACGTCATGTTTATTTTCCTTTGAATTTTTTTTATTTTAATTTTTAACGTGGATACTGTTCAACTAAAAATTATTTGCCGAGGAGAAATTATTGTTCCACATTTTGATTTTCTTGGCAACGGGAAAGAAAATGGTTATTTTATATCGGAAAAAATTTTAATTGATTCTGTATGAAAAATAATGAAATTTTCAATTATTAAGGAAAATATTTGAATAAATCAATTAAAAATTAGCCTATGTTCACCGGAAATAGTGTAGCTTTCCAACGGTGAAAGAATTTTTCAAAACCGTCACGTATTTTCGGAGCCTATACAATTCAAACAAACAAACAATCAAATATTTCCTCTTTATAATATTAGTATAGATAACCAAAGAATCAATAAATTTCGAAAATATTAATAGAAATACAAATAAAACCTCGAATTGAAAAATAGTTTATGACGTAGAAAACGCATGTAAACGCATGTTTAATTTCAAATGAATGTGGCATTTGCGATCATACATTATTGACATTTAATCTTTTATTTTGGCGGCAGATTTTTGGTCGAAGGGATAATCAAGTAGTACCAAATAATATAAAAATATATAAATAATAATATAGCCAATAATATTTTGGTCAGGTGTCATGTATGGATCATGTTGGTGCGATTGCAAGAAAATTGTGATTTTATGGATAACGTGGTAATCTGGTTGTTGTTGTTTATTTACTAATAAACTTTGTTTCTTTACTTTTCTTTATTTTTTTCTTTCTTTATTGTTTTGTTCTATAATTATTGATTAAACTTCACTTATTTATTATTGTTTCCTTTTTAAAATAATAGAAAATAATTAAAAATAATATAACATGTAACTGGTATTTGAAAGCGCAGTGTTTGCCAAACTGATGTCAGATTTTAAAAAAACGCGCCAAGATGATGCGTATATAAAAATGTTTATAATAACGTAAACAAAAAAAGTAAACAAATAATTAAAATATCGCCTTTTCGATTTAAAAAAAAAAATAATGCCAAGCAGTCGTTAATTCTGTAGTTGCATCAATAGTAAATTTTCTTTTCTTCGTTTGTTTCATAATGAAAAACCATAAATTTAATAATCTCAAATAAAATAATCTGACAAATTTTCTATGATCTCGTTGATGATATAGAAATCTCCTTAATACATAAACAAACAAGCAAAGATTTCATATGCGCCGAGTTTGGCGCGATAATTTTTTATGCTAATTTGGCGGAAACATTGTTTTCGAATACCAGTTACATGTGTATATTTATTTTCTATTACTTAAATAGTAATAAAAATTTATGAAAAAAGTTTAATAAGTATATAACAAAACAATCTATACAATTTTTAAAGTAAATAAGCATTTTATTTATAAATAAATATTAATAGTCGGGTTAATATATCTCATGCAAAATAATGCCAATTTAAAGTCTATTAGTTATCTCTGTGATATATAATATCTGTGCCAATAAATCTTTCAATAATATAATAAGTATGTTATTTGGCGGTGCTCAATTATTGAAGATTAGTCCAATATCATTTTAAATATTATCTATCACAGGAAAAATATGAAGAAAATTGAAGAAGAAATGACTAATTAAGACAAACTTGTAAAATATTTTGGCACAAATGCCTTATGTGCACCACATTTGTGCATTTTTTTTCTTTTTTACACCAGTTTGGCGAAAACTTCATTTTAAAATATCAGTTACATATATATTTTTTAATTGTTTTCTATTATTTTAAAAAGGAAATAAAAATAAATAAATAATGTTTTGTTAATAATTATAAAATAAAACAATTTACATAATCTAAAAAAATAAATAAGAGTAAATAGTTTATTAATAAATATACAATAGCCGACTTACCATACGAACATAAAATCGAGGTTTTGTTGCAATCGCGATAAAGTGGTGCATATATGACATCTGTGCCATTTTTTTCAGCAGGCAATTTTTATTTCAAATTGTTCAATTTATCGATAGTAATAACGCGAAATTGCATAAATTTCATTTAAATTGCATAGATTTTCTTTTTCAGTTTGTAAATTTTAAAACTAATTTTCCCTAGAAGAGAATTTGACAAAATGGCGCAAAAAAAGCATGTTTGTTGATTACAATTTTCAAAATTGCGGTGAAAAACTTTTGAAAAAGAATGACATTATTTTACAATATATATGTGTGTGGCAAAAATTCACACTAAAGCTAAAATTTAAATATTTGATTAAAATTTTTAAAATATTAACTTATGTTATTATGTAATATGTTATGTAATTTAATTGAATACTAAAATATACTCCAAAAATTATCTTCTTTTGGAAAAAACAACATCATTGCGACCTAATGTTAAACATATGCATTTTTGGCTTAATTCTTTAGTAAACTCAAAGAAAAAATATATAACTCACAATTACTTTTATAATTAGATATGCCTTTTTCTGGAGTAAGTTATATGCTATCGAAATTTGATAAAAAGAGAAAGAAAATAATAGAAAGGAAAATAAATATCGTTCAAAATTAATTTAATCAAATTTTCAAGTTATTTTTTTTTTATTCTAACGCAAGGATAAGTCGCCAAATGTTGCATCAAATGTAATATTTCACGTTAAGTTATTTTTTAAGCGTTACAAATATTTCTTTTATTTTTAAGATAAATATTTTTTTTTATAATATCATGCCTCATTAAATGGTTTTTCTTTATTATTATTATTATTATTATTATTATTATGTTTATTATTATTATTATTATTATTATTATTATTATTATTATTATTATTATTATTATTATTATTATTATTATTATTATCAATAGTTATTTTCTGCTTTTATTTGCAAGATGTTTGTAATATTTCTAACAGATATATCATTTTTAATTTGTTTAGTAATGATAATTTTCGCCAAAAAATAACTACTGGCAACCCTTTCATCAAAAATAACCGAAAAATACAATATTTATTACCAAAAATCATTCTTATCCCTGTATATTTGAATGACAAACCTCCGCAAAAATATTTCCTATCGAATGATACAATCGGCAAAAAAATCCATCGGGTAGTTTTTGAAAACACTGGTGTGGAAGTTTCAGAACTTCTGCTTTATAATATATATGATACACAAAAAATACAGCTCCCCAGTGTATATAGATTTTAAAAACTTAAATTAAAATTATGTATTAATTAGAATACAAAGTATATATACACTGGTGATCCGTATTTATTATGTATATATTATATAACAGTGTAATAAGTCCTTAAAAAAATAAAAATAAATACAGATATGGCACATTTAAAATCTTTGTACGTTAAGTGAGGAGAGAAATTATGTTTAATTCGTGTACTTTACTAAGAAGTTGTATGTTACCACGCAAAATAATTCTTTCTTCATTCTGATTGTGTTTTAAGCCTTTCAGGGGTAAATATATTGTGTAATTGTGCTTGTATAGTATTGAATTTACATTAGAATTTTACAAAAATTTTATTTAAAAATAAGAAAACGTAATTTTAATGCATTTTTTACCATAAAGTTTTTGATGTGAAACATTTGTCAAAAATTGTGGTAGAAATCTAGATTTAAGTTATGTTGTATAAAAAATATTCCACCATGATGTTAAGTAATTTAACGAATTTTTGCTTTATATTTAACCTTGTTTTTTGACATTTGGGACAGCAATAGAACGCAATTTTTAAACTTTTTTTTTTAACCCTCCAAGCGTCTTGCAAATGGGTAAAATTGAGATGTTGTTTTCTCTGCATTTTGTTTTAAATGCTAATAAAATATGATTCTTTCAATATTACATAAAAAAATTTATTTAGGAATATAAACGTAATCCTTGAGAGTCTTAATCATTCTTCAATGCTTTGAAAATTCATTAAATTTATAGAATTATAATATCTGAAACATTGCTTATATTGCAGTGAAACCTGGAGCTTAGTGTACGGAGTTTTACGGGCCAAACGCTTAGAGGGTTAAATTTTGCATGACAGATTATTGTTTTCCAATTTATATCTTTTTTTTACATAATATGAAATTTAACGATTCCATTGATACAGTTGGGAAAAACCCACACAAATCACAGAAGGAAAATTGTAACGGCATTAGCCGATTGTAACCCGTCGTGTTAATCCTCTAATTTCCATAGTAGAGTACGTTACAGAAATTCCGTAGTTCAGAGAATCTGAATTCACACCAAAAATGTCAATAATAAATTTTACTTTATTTAAGTACTGAATATCTGCTATTAAATAAAGCTAATATTAATAAATAATTTATGATTAAGAAGTTAAAAATCCGAAATCAAAGTTCCACTTCATTGGAAACACTGTTGGTAGCATATTTGTTGCCATGGCCATTACAGGGTTAAATCCCTACAAAATTAAATATTACATTTAAAACTTAGTATTTATGAATATAATAAAATAAAGGTACATGTAATTTCCTTACCGGTATTATTGATTTTCCTTAACTTAAATGTTGGTTATTCTAAATACTACATTTGATAGTAAAGATAAAAGCTTCGATAACTCTAATTAATTAAAAAAAATGATTTGGTTAACCTTTCTTGGGGCTCTTGCTCTGTTGCAGTGGATTGGATTAAATTCCAAATATATTTTAGTAATTCTGATTTATCTTTACCAACTATTATTTACTGATGATCAAATGTGTGTCACCATTATACAAAACATAACAATTCTTCATGATATGTACAAGTAAAGGAATTATAGTCGGCGACGCTTCAATTACAACAACGATCTTTCCCTCAAGGGGGCTCAGGGCTTGATCGATACGAAAGAACATGTAAACAGAGCTCCCGCTTCGAATCCATATAAATACAGAAGTATTCAATGTAATTATTTTAAACTTTCTGATATTTTAAATGTATGTTTGTAGTCTTATAAAATTACAAAATGAAGTATTTCAATGTAATATAGTAAAAAATATAGCAAAATTTATATAACACAATTTTCGAAATTTTTTTTTTATGTTATATCATCAACACCAAGATATCTTAACGTTCAATTGACTTAAGAATCTAATTTTTGTTTAAAATGATCAGGATACTTTACTCTATAGAATAAATTAAGGATATAACAATCACTCGAAAAAAAACATTATTAAAAAAACTCTCAAACTTAAAAATTTAAAAAACCCTTAAAAATACTCAAAATATTAAACTATCTAAAATATATTAATTAATTCTATAGATAATGATGTTATACGCATCCAAAAAAAAAAAAAAAAATAGCCATTACATCAAATAGTTTTTTTTTTAAATCTTGGTGTTAGTCGTCAAAAATCAAGTTTTGAGAAAACGCGACTTAAAGTTGAAATTATATGGGTGCGGCTTTGAAAGTGTTGAAACATAAATGCTTATAACTCCGTTAAAAATGCAAATATATTTATGCGGTTTTTTGCACTGAGTTCAGAATTAATTGGATAATCAAAATAGATCATAAAAAATCGATTTTTTGAAAAGCTTTCAATCCCTGAGCTTCCTTAAACCGGGATGGGGCAGCACAGACAATCACTTCACCGAGTTCACGGATGAAAGTCTAGGATCCCAGTTAAATAAAGAGGAAACAAGTTGGAAATTGCACGTGAAGCGTAGCAAATGAGGTGCGTTCGTACGATAACGAAGTTTTAAAAATATTACTTTCATTTATCAATCTCATAAAATTGTAAATAGTGAATTACAATTAAAACGCTCATCAAACAATGCTCTTCCTATACCATTATGTAATGGAATACTTTTGTGTGGCCTTGTCAATCAATAACAAATGTTCTTTGCACCACAAATTATGTAAGATGTATATTATAATATGTACTTTATAGTTGCATATAAATTTTATAAAGTTCGCATGTGTGTAACACGATTAAAATGCATTTGAAACATTTTTCCCATTGACCGTAATGTAACGGAATACTTTTTATTGTCCCTGTAATTGATCTATGCATCCGATTTTCAAAAAATTTGAAATAACTAGACACAATTATGTAATAATTATGTATTTTAAATTTCAAACGTATAGAATATATTTGAAACTTTTTCCCCATTGACCATAATGTAATGGAATACTTTTGATTGCCCCTGTAATTGATCTATGCACACGATTATCAAAAAATTTGAAATAACTCGACATAATTATGTAATAATTGCGTATTTTAAATTTCAAACGATTAAAATGCATTTGAAACTTTTTTCCCCATTGACCGTAATGTAATGGAATACTTTTGATTGCCCCTGTAATTGATCTATGCACACGATTATCAAAAAATGTGAAATAACTCGACAGAATTATGTAATAATTGCGTATTTTAAATTTCAAACGATTAAAATGCATTTGAAACTTTTTTCCCCATTGACCGTAATGTAATGGAATACTTTTGATTGCCCCTGTAATTGATCTATGCATCCGAATTTCATAAAATTTGAAATGACTCGACAAAATTATGTAATAATTATGTATTTTAAATTTCAAACGATTCGGTTGGGTAGTTTTTGCGTTGTTATATGCGGACAGACGGACGGACGGACAGACGGACGGACAGACGGACGGACTGAACGACCACTATAGGTGCTACGTATTATATAATTACGAACGCACCTAAAAAAGGCAAACCTCGGAATGAAAGACAGCAAGCTGAAAATTTGCAAAAAGCTTTATTTTGGGATTCTAAAAGTTACCTAAAAAGTCTCATGAAATCTCATGTACGCGTAGCCAGATATTTCAGGTCAAAGCTCACGAAAATCAGTTTTTTGCTTATTTCTCGAAAGCCGTGCATTTTATTGAAATAAACCCAATTACAAAATTAAAGCAGATAAAATTTCCTATAAAACACATAGGGAAAAAGGGGGCACGCTTGAACAATGTTTTAAAAAAATCGGTACATTTCTTATCAGAATTATATTTTTTTGCGTTTTAAGTATTACATAATAAAAACAATGCATTTCTTCATCATATGAACTAATAATTAAAAGTTTTTTATGTAAATTAAAAAAGTTGTGGGGATTTGAAAAGCTGAAAGATTTTTGTTCAAATCTGCCCCATTTAGGGGTACCTTTGAACAAGCACGAGGCACCTTTGAACATATGGATAAAATATGGAAATATTGAGAGTTTTCATAAAAAGATGCCTATATTTCAGAAATATAATGTAATGTGAATAAAATTAAATAAATATATTTTATTGAATCTAATAATTTTTCTGTTATTTAAAGAAATTTAAATTCACCAAAGTTGATATCAAAAATCATTGTTGAAACAACACGGAGTGTCCCTTCAATTATATTTGTTCATCAAAACTTTTTTACAATATCCTCGAAATACACCATCATGATATCTGATGCTTCTGGAAAATTAAAATTTTTCATTCATTCTTTTTATGAAAAAAACCTGACTTAAATTCCGTTTTATCTAGTACGAAAACCAAAAATAATGTTTGGGGAAGCGTAAATGAAAGAGTATAAGCTTTGTTAGACAAGCCTGGTAAATCATGAATCATTATTGTGTATCCGGGTTTTGCAATAATCAAATAAATGAATGCTATCTATCATCAATTTAGATTCGAAACTTCCCATCGCTGATACATACAGAGATTGTAATACATGTGTGCAGTAAGGAGGGATTGTTAACAGTATAAGTCCATGTTTTTTGATATTCTTAATTAACCTCATTTCAATATAGAAAAAAATTCATAAATAGAAAAAAATTCCAAAAATAATAATATTTAGGTACACCAAGAACTCTTTACTTCATAATTTTAGATGTTCAATGGTGCCCCAGCTTTTTTATTCAATGGTGTCCCATCACATGCAATTCAATTACAACTGTTTGTTCAATTCGGCTGAAAAGTTTGAATAAAACAAAGCTTACAAACTAAAAATTACATCTTTATTTAAGTGTTGAACAATAAATCAAAATTTTAGGATTAGAAAATTGACAACAAAAA